>KN837076.1:51360-769285 GCA_000827215.1 Sphaerobolus stellatus SS14
CTTGGGTAAATAAAGAAACTGAACGCCGGAACACTAAGAAGACTGAAGAACACGATGATAGTGTTGACAAACCTCCGACGCAGGTTTGCATTTTCGCTATTTCTTTATGTATTATCCTGATGCGAAGTGTATAGGGACATGGACAACCCTATCTAACGCACTCGTTTGTTTCCGGCTTCCTTACACTGTTGTTGATAAAACAACGAGCAAACTATTGCGGCAAAGTCGTTCATTATTTCATAGAGCGAGGCGCTGTAAGCAACGGGATGGTGGACGGTGGCCTGCTTCCTGCACTTCGCCATTGGGATGACTGGGTAAAGCGTTTTTTTTGCTCGAATCGACGGGATATTTTTCTGACGTTCCTTAACCTAGCCATCTATTGCATCTGCGCTTGTCCATGTGTCAGATCTCCCAGAGAATGACATTATCCAGCTGCTTGCATATATTGTCAGATATCACCGTCAAAGAGTAGAACAGGATGAAAATGCCATGCAAATCGGGATACCGGGTGCGCCGACTTTGGCACGTTGCCTTGCTATGGTAGTCTCCTATCGCATGTCGCCACCTATGGCTCGGTTGGCGTTGAAGCAGCATTTCTCTGACGCTCAGGATATACTTTATATCATCGAAATCCTGTCCGTTTGGCTTCAAATATGGGGCAAAGCCGCTCTGCAAGAAGCCGCTGCCGAAAATGTTGCTAATACAATAGGGTTACCATCAGTGCAATCGGTGGGTTATTTTTCATTCACTAGAATATCCCCATTCATAGTTTCTTCCGTATACAGATATTAGAATTCTTGCAAAACATCTTCGATGGTCATTTCTTTTTATTGTTACAGTACCAACCTTCGCATGCAGTTCTACAACAACTCTCAAAAATTTTAGACTTGCAACTGTCATCACTCAACGATCTTGACCGTCTGCAAGGTCCATTAGAGACGTTTGCTCGATCCCGGGCAAAGAGACAACAATCACAACAAAAGCCTGCCGTTAAATCATTGGACGACTTCCAGGAGAAGAAGAGGCGAAGAGAAGCGTATCAGGCGGCTGAACTTGCCATAGGGCAATACCAGATAGAGGATCTCACATTGTAAAATTATAATATTATCCAATAATTATGGCATGATACAGTTGACGATTATACATGAAGGTATATTCAATCTCCTTAACTCAATCATTTCTTATTGCTCTTACGCTTCTGTGGAGTGCTTTTCTTGGCCTCGACACTGGAAGAGGCCGCTTTTGCGTCGGGTTTAACGCCGTGGGTAGTCGGATCTTCTTTGGCTTTGGCTTTGGGAGCTGCTACCGGCTTTGCAGGATTGGCGGGCTTTCGGTGAAGAACACTCAGCAAGAGTGAACCGAAAGTACCGGAGATGATAAGGAGCACCCATCGAGGAAGCTTGGATACGTAGAAATACAGATATTCTTGGGATATCGCGAACTTGTGGAGCAGATGTTCTCTATGAAAGATTTAGTAAGTATATCAGCTAAGCCGGATCAAAAATCTTCTTACCGGCTTCCGCCAGGGGCCCAAGGGCCAGTCCACGCGGGAACGCGTTCCCAAATATTGTTCAGAAGGAATTCACGAATCATTTCTGCTCGTCCTCCAATCTGTTGTGGCATGAAGAATCGAAGGGTTTTACCCCGGTCCTTCGCTACAATTAGCATAGGTGCTCTAGAAAGAGTAAACGTCAATCAGATGAGACATATATGCCGATAAGCTAGCTACACGTACTTCCACACGACCCATTTTGTCGTCAAACGCGTGACATTCAAATAGTCAATTCTTCCCCAACGAACATTGGGTAGATCTCCTTCAATGAGACTGGTATTGTAGGCTTCGTTGAATTGTGCATCGACGTAGGCAGACATGCCCGTAAGTTGGCTAGCCGTCACAGAACTGAAAATAATGAGCACAGAAACAGCATGCTATTGTAGAAAGAGAGGCTTACACAACTAAGAACCATACGCGTTCTGCCTCCTCTTCTGATGTCGCGAATGTTTCGTTAAATATCAGTTCTTCATAGTTGTCGTCCGTTATCAGTGGGATCCTCTCGTCCCATGGCAACTTGGCATTGTTTTCAGCCTCCTCGAGTTTCTCCGTAATGTTAATACCTGAGCGCGAGAGTAAACTACCAATTGGCCCTGAGTTCAGAAAGAACGAAGTCCAACTCTGCTTTACTCCCGCTGGTTGGGTCGCTGCAGGCTTATATGCGGCGGCGGCAGTGGGCGTTGGCTGGGCCTTCGTTTGTTGACCTGGAGACCATCCTGCCGAGTAGCTATAGCCGGCTGCTTGGGTGACAGCAAGCAGCACAGTAGAGGACAGCAGGAGTTGACCGAACTTCATCCTGGGCGTGGTTAAGGAGGAAGATAACGAGCGTCTAACTACAACCTGAACCAGTGCCTGAAGCACACGCTGGCATCGTATGTATACCACTCCTGTCACTTAGAACTCTACACACGAGACATATTTTGTGGTTTTCACTGCCTTAGGTTCCTTTCGGATTGTCGAGAAATTCAAGCCGGATTTTACCTGCCATCTGTGTCCTTACGCCACCCTAGACGTCTATCACGATGCGTCTCTTCTGCCCTCGTTATTTGGCCGGGCTCGGGCTGAGTGGACTATTTTTTGCTGCTCTCAAAGTGCAAGGAGCTCCAACCACAGGAGGTGAGTAATTTATATCCTTTCAAAAGGTTATTTGAAGAACACAGACCTGACACCCTTCACTTAGCACTATCCGCTGCATCCTTTTACGTCCCTCATCTCCCTGATTTACACCAGGATCCTCAACACCCTCTACATATATACGCTGGAGAAATACCTTCTGACCCAAAGGCTCGTGATGCCGGCCTGAACCAAGTAACAGCTCATCTCTTCTTCCTGATGCTGAAGGCCCGTCGGTCGAGCGATAGAGAGAGAGTCATATTCTGGTTCAATGTGAGTAGACTCAATACTTTCGACATACAAATCTGACTCATGGTTAGGGTGGGCCAGGGTGCTCCTCATTTGACGGAGCGTTCATGGAGTCTGGTCCATTCAGGATTGACGGGAATGGTGGACTCAAAGTCATTGAGGGTGGCTGGAATGAATTTGCTACTGTCATTTTTAGTGAGTAAATGCAAGCACTTTATTCCTTTGTATTCTGACTGGCCCTTCAGTCGACCAGCCGGCCGGTACTGGACTGTCCTATACTTCCACAGACCATTATGTCCAAGAATTATCCGAAGTGCGTTTCATGTCTTTCCATATGGGACAGATGAACATTGACGATAAATCTAGAGTGGTGATCAATTTATAGAATTCTTGCGCAATTTTTATCAGGTTTTTCCCGAATATCAATCTATGGATGTATGCATGTTTCTTGATTGTCAGCTATTGAAATGCTCTAATAACTGTCTTTAGACCTATTTAACGGGAGAGAGTTATGCTGGCCAATTTATACCATATATTGGTGCGTGGTGTTTCTGTCCTCGATCGTCTTGTTCTTACAGTATTATAGCGGATGCGATCCTCGAATCTAATCTTGAGGTCCCTTTGCGTGGCGCTGCCATCGGAAATGGTTGGATAGACGGAAGAACGCAGTATCCTGCTTATTTACCTTTCTCGTTAAAAGCAGGTGTATTTAAAGAAGGTTCTGAAGTAAGTAACTTGCTGATCACCTCTTTGATACGTACTAATGTAGTATCTATTCAGGCCCACAAAAACGCTGTTCGCAATACAGAAAGCTGTATGGAACACCTTAATAGCACATACGGCGAGACAGATCCCATACCCCCTACAGTAAGCGTTTGCGAACAAATATTGCCTGGGATCATACAAGATATGACACACGAGTGCGTTGGTTGTAAACATTTGAGCTATTAAGGGCTGACCATCTGTTCAGTGTCGACGGACAACCTATGTGTATAAATATTTATGACATTCGTCTAACCGATACTTCTCCGGCATGTGGCCTCAATTGGCCCACAGATCTTACAGATATCACGAAATACCTCCGTGTAAGTGAGGCGTATCTTGGAATATTTCAAAATGCTAACAAAGAGACAGCGTAAAGATGTCATTGACGCATTACATGCAAAGGACAAATCAGAAGCATGGCGTGAATGCAACGGTATCGTCGGCGGTCACCTTCGTAATTCCAAGTCCAAAGCGTCCATCGAACTATTCCCCAAGCTCCTTGACAAGATCAAGATGCTACTTTTCGTTGGCGACCAAGACCTTATCTGTAACTCACTGGGTATGGAATATCTCATAGAGAACCTACAATGGCAAAACCAGACTGGCCTTGGGGTAAGTAGCATGTTTTGTGTCGTGTCATTTACTCAAACTTTTCTCGTAGGAGGTTAAACCGCAAGGATGGTCAGTAAATGGGACCGACGCTGGAACGTGGGTCGAAGCACGAAATTTGACTTATGTCAAGGTGATTTCCGAGTTAATCACTCCCTAGGTTCATCAACTGACTATTTCAGATATTCAATGCTTCCCATATGGTACCGTATGATGTCCCTCATGTCACACATGATATGATATTGCGCTTTATGGACGTGGATTTCAAAGCCTTAACGGAAGGAACCGCCAAAATTCCCAGCAACGTTGGTGTCGATTTCAAGCCATCATTCGAACCGGTCGTTGATGAGAACAAACCACAAACTGGCACCACTGTGCCAGGGATCTCCAAATCACCCGAACAAGATAAAGCGATGTGGGAAGGTACGCATTTTATGAAATTTCCAATGTCCTTCGCTTTATTCACATTATTCAATATATCAGCTTATTATAATGCCGGTTCTGCGGCACTTATTCTGGTTCTGATTGCTGTGGCAATCGGGTTGTTTTTCTGGATTCGTTCCAGGCGACGCCAAAAACAGGCGTTCGCAATCGCTGGAAGGGACTTGGGAGAAGAGAGTATCCCTCTGACTAGTCATCGTACTATTTCGCCAAATGGACACCAGTATGACCTTGACGATTACGAGGATTTAGGTAAAAGAACAAAAGGTAAAGAACGAGCCAATCCTGGCTCTGAAGGGGAGGCGATATTCGATGTAGGCGACAGCGATGAAGAGGATGATGATCATAGAAAATCATAGTATAATCTAACTCGTTTTTACATGTATATATATTTATATTTGGTCCTATGGAATGATTGTCGCAAAAATGTTCCGATAGTAGATAGTATACAGTAATAGTAATGCGCACTATCTATGCTAGAGATGAGAGGTAAGATATGAAAGCAGTGCGAAAAATGCAGGTATGCTAGTAGGAAAGCAATGGGAATACAAGGAAAGCGAGGTATGTATGTGAGACATAAATCGTATATACTAACTGGGATTTGCGATCCATAACCTCTTCCGAGGCACGGTAATAATGTGAACGTCCCTCCGTTCCAACTCTTCTTCCATTCGCCGCTGTCGTTCTATCTCGTCGTCGTCGTCATCGTCGTCATCAGCATTATCCAAATCGAGAGTTTGACGGCCATGCGATGTGCGAGTCAGACGGTCGTCCTCCAGTGGGGACACAGCTCTTCGCCACGATGGTTGCTGATAGGCATACGGGCTTGCCATGGGGGATCGAGGTTCTTCGACCACGGAGGGATCCACTTGGGGTACAGGGGTCATAGGGTGTGTGCGTAATCGCTGGATGGCGGTAGAGAGAATTGAAGCCTCTGGGTGACCATGCCAAGCAAGGAGGAAAATGCAGATATAAAATGCGACAGTCCATACCAAGAAAACGATAAAGGCAGCGAGAGGGGCACGGAAGAATAATGCAATCAAAATGAGGATGCAATTGGCCAGCAAAAGGGCATGGAAAAATATGTGCAAAAAGGCATCCCAGACAGTGAAAGGCCAAGTCGGATTGTGAGGTGTTGGAGTTCTGACAAATGGTCTATTGCTTAGGGCAACAGTTGGAGGACGCGAGGTAAAAGGCGGCGATACTGATCTTGGGGATTGACCTAGCTGATTTAGGGCATAATCCAATTCGCCCTATAATGGATTTAGTTATAAGTCATGCTGAAACCAGACCCAACTTACCACAGCTCCAACACTCCGCCGCCTTTCTAGCCAGCTAAGGTCATTAAGAGATCGCAATAGATCCCGTGCGGGGTGAAGAGCTCCTGCTGCACTAACCCGCCTAGGACGATTCGTAACCTCGAAGCCTTTGTATGCAGAGGGCGCCTGGTCTGAACCCTCGCTTGCGCTAATTCTCTGTTTTCTCCATCCAGGTAATATACCAGGACCAGAGAATGTTCTGGCTCGGCCACTTGGCAGAGACGAATCTCTGGAGTGCATCTCTGGTGCACTTTGAGACGGACTTGGGGGCCTCTCGTCCCCCGGTGTTGTGCCAGGAGAAAGAGGTTTTTCGTGGATACCCAGTCCCCCATCCATTGGCTCTTTCTCATCCGTCAGGTTTTCTGGATGGTTTATCTGTTTAAGACGACGTCGCAGCCAAGTGCCTACCGCCAGAACGGTAAACACGCCGTATAAGAGAATAAAGAGGGCAAAACCAGCTCGGGCATGACCCGTAGGTAAGAAAGGAATAGAAGATGTAGATTCCCTTCGCTTCAAAGTTGACTCAGGATGTGACAAAGACGTGAAGGAAATGGCAAAACCAGCTACACCCACCGCATAGGCGGCGAACAAGACAGATATTGCGATATACCAGCTCGCCACTTGTGAAGAAGAGGGCGCTGATGAAGAAGGTAGAGAATATCTGAGAAGGACGACTGCACCCAGTAAAGTCGCTATCGAGACTGGGGGTAAGACTTTGTGAGTGACAGATACATCGAATTGCGCAACATCAGATACAGATGAAGGCCCGCTACCAGGATTAGTCGAGGTGGGTGAGGATTTAGGTGTTGAAGTAGATGACTTCGTGGTCGAGGTCGAGGTCGAGGTCGAACTAGAGTTGGGCATGATTTTGACTGCACATTGAGACAGATAGTCGACTGTCACACCAGCCCCAGAAGCATCGGCGCCAGACTGCAATTGTCCGTCCCCGAATCCTGCCCAAGATCCTCCCGAGTGATTAATTGTACCGTTGTACGCTCGAAGAATCCAGAGGTCGTTCAGATAGTTCCCATTAGCATCTCGACCACCGAATACAATGATATCAGATCCTACTGAGCGATTGCTTCCGATGAGAGCATTGGGGATAGATAACGCGGCTGCCCCCTCACGAGGAGAAGGGAACGGACTTGGGGAACTGGGGTCCCCAGCGGGTAAGACGCGTGCCCATGTACCACCGTCGACATCCAAGACGGCCTAGGAAAACTTTCAGGAGACATTAACTTTGATGATTGATTACGTCACTAACCACTTCACCACGAGCTAATCCATCACTGTCGTTCCAAGACGATGTGTCAAAGAGGCCTAGGAGCATGAAGGATTGGGAATTGAACGCTGATGATGCGGAATTGTAGTTCGGAACCAGAACAGGGCCGAGTCGCGGAACTGGACACTGTGGAGGGGAAAACGCAGTGCTTGGGTCTACCGTGAAGACATCCGTTGAAGGGTCCACACAAGAAACGTCGGGGGTAGAACCAGGGTTAGAGTTCGACCCGCAACCGCCGGAAATGACGATACGCGCATCACTAGCCTGGGTTTGAGATATTAAGGTACCCCCTCCATCTAATTTACCAGAGAGAGCGTTTGAAGTAGAAATGACTTGCCAGTCACCTGTGATACTGGAGGTATCTTGAGCGAGAGAACCAGTGACCACCAATCGGTAAAGTTCAGTGGAAGGGAAGATAGCCTTGCCATCAGTACCACCGGCAATATGGAAGACGGTGCTGACATTATTTCCACTAGTGGGTTCGACAGCAGGATCGATACCACCAGCTGTACCCCAGCGAGGGGAGGGATTAGGTCCTGTTGTAGTAAGTTGCGCCCAGAGTTGGAACAGGAAATTGAAAGCCTAAAAGACGAATTCATATAGACATCAAGATCTGAACTGGCGGAAATTACGCACCCATACATCCCCGAGAGCTGACCCGTCCGACCCCTTTCCTCCGAAAACAAGGAAGTCTCTCCGGCTAAAATGTCTCATGAATTACTTGTGTTCATATACAAATAGATCGAACATACATGTTAGCAGCGAAATCACCTGTGCCCAACGCTCGTGATCGAGCGGGGGGGCTTGAAGTACGCGTCGAAACGAGCGATGCTGCCTTGGACCACGTCAAGGAGTCCATGTTCAATAGCCAGGTCTGCGACTGCGGAACACCTGATGAAGATTCACCACCAAAGATCACCAACGATCTTTGCAATTCACTATAACCAATTGAACTGAAACTAAGAGGTGGCGGACCCGAGGTGGTCGATGCGAGAGCAGTGATATTAAGCCATTGCAAAGGCGGCACAGGCATGGACGTGCTTATAGGCTGCTGAGCGAGGACAACGGTGAGGATAAGGACTCCCCAGGTTGCGAGCAAGAATGGCAGAGATCCATACCCCGTTGGGGTCGCCATCGAGCGAGGACGCTAGTGAGAGATCGTAAGCACGGATGGGCGAGGCTGGTTAAGATATCTGACGGAAATGCGGCCAATAGTGCTGTGGGAATCCCGTCACGTCACATCCTTCCAAAATAGAGTATTTTAGGCTCCGCAGCTTCGATCGCTACGATCGCTACGTGACGTCGTCACGCACAGAGGGCAATGCACAGGTTCTTTGGATGCTATGGACCACCAAAACAACTACCAAGGTCAACAGCCGCAGGAGCAAGGCGATAACGAACTTCCTACTTACGATGAGCTGGCAGAACAGGCTGGTCCAAACTCGAGGTGAGCTTGCGCAGCGGTCTAGAAGGCTGAGGCGTTCTCAGAATATCTAACGTCCACAAATAGGTTCGGAAGATGGAGAGGTTGGGTAGAGAAAAGGTCTCAATTCTTCGTTCTCAAGAAACAAGGCAATTGATTCGTTAATGTCACTGTAGAGCTGCTGAACGATACTTGGACGATACGCCTGAGAGACAGCAGGCACGAAGATTGAAAGGATGGGGACCTCATGTAGGTCATGGTCTCGCGATAGATTCACATATACTGACTCTGTGTCCGAGGCTGTGGTTGATGCAGATGAACCTCCGCCCCCGCCGTTTGTCGTAGAAGAGCCTACCACACCGCAAGTGACCTTGTCTCGCACACACACCGCCTTATCCAGTGTATACGCAGAGCCAGAAGAAAATGACCTTCCCCTGCCTATTACTAGTGTACAATCACTTCCCCCAAGCCATATCCAATTGCATACCTTTGGTTCGCGGTTTTTGCCGCATACAGAGCAGCCGATATTGTCTCTATTGCCTATATGCAACGACACGATGCTGTTGATAGGCCATGCCGACGGTCTTTCGGTTCTGCATATCGACCCCGAAGTTTCGTCAGCCGAGATAGGTGCGTCTGACCCTAAGAGATACGACATTTGGCGCGGGCAAGGGTGAGAACATTTATTTCCCCTGTTTATATTCAATTCCGAGACATAACCTCCAGCGTGTACCAATTGGATATACTCGAATATGAGCAGTCATCCTCCAACACACCCAAAGGCGTTGTCCTTGCCTTAGTGGGAGCCGAAGCTCCGGAGAATGCTTCCGACAAAGAAAACAAAGGTCCTCATAAGGCTATTCGCATGTACAGCCTGGCCAGTTTGGTTAATTTGGCTCGCTGGGCTTGTACTCGCAAGGTGAGCGATGCCAAGTACCTCTACTATTCATATTTAATAATCGATGTAGGAGAAGGAAGGCTTGGACGCTACAGGACTGGTTGATTGGCAGGCTTCGAGAAAGGGAAAGTCGCGTCCTGTGAGAGCTTCGCAACCAGGCCTTCGCTCGCCATCGGACGAGGCTGCGCCGTCTAGGCAAGGACTATCTTCTTCTCCCATTCACGGCTCCACTGTTGGTTCTGAATGGGATTTCGTGGAACATGGCGACCTTGCGATGCAATGGATGACTGACTATGTTCCGCTGGCTACCCCAAGTTCCAAACTTGCCAATCAATCGGTCCTCTTCTTCGAGCTTCTACGCTATGCGGGTCGTAGTCGTGTCACAGCTCGTCTTGCGGTAACTACGAAACAAAATATACTATTATATGAAACCATTCGAGGGGAACGCGCATTCCGATTTGTCAAAGTGCGCCTGATTATATTCATTGAATTACTACTTGACTTGTTTTTCTTTAGGAATTTTATACCCCTGTACCAGCACGGAGTGCGACATTCGTATACCAAGGCCACCATGAACCCAGCCCTCGGTCTGCCAACTCACTCTACCAAACATCCACATGGTCGTCTGACGCTCAAGTTGGCCTCCTAGCTCCGTCGCCACACAGTCGCCGAGTATCCTCGCCTGTTATGCCTCCCATGATGAATACAAGCACAGGCCAGCTCGCCCTGTTTGTCACTTTCGAGAAAAAGGCAGGTCTCATCCGCGTTTCGGATTCCTCTGTAGGAGAAATCGAGCTCTGGGAAAGTCCTTCACATTCACGGCGGGCGTCAGGCCAATTTGCTAGTACACTCAGATTGTCTATCGGGTCATTCGAGAGTCTATCTCTAAACAAAGAGTCCAAGGGCCTCTGGGTGCCTCCCGCCGAAGTTAACTTCCCCTCAGATATGCTCCGAGGCGGACCTCGGACTCGAGCTGGCACTGATGACGGGGTTACTGTGTACCTCCTTACGCGTGGCAAGACGACCCATGTCTTGCCGTCGCCATTACCAATTCCGTTGGCCTCGCTTCCCCCTCTCAAGATCCTAAAATGGGATTCTGCCCCGACCCGTATCGTTCCTCGTGCGTGCCAGAAACGCGCCACCGGGGAACCGATAATGCAAGTGATTGCGTTCAGTGAGGACGGTGTGGAGGTGCAAGAGCATACTCTCGGTTTCCTGGACGCATCCGCTCGACACAAGGGTAAGGCACGGGATGAAATTGTTGCTGTTCACGCCGACGTAGGCCCGGGTGGTGCCGGCTTCCTTTGCAAAGGAGGGCACTGGAGTGAACAAGCTCGGGCAAGGCCGCTGCTACGTCAAAGTTCTACTAGTTCGGTGGACACAATTGACCTGGTAGCGAGACGCCTTCGGGAACAGGGGATATATGCTTGGACGCAGAAGGGCATCCAGGATTGGAGGGTATTCTGGTTGGGAGGAAGTGCAGAAGATGACACCTGAGCTTCCCTGATTACGTCATTTGACTGGCATCTGAGATTGGACTGGACTGCTTCTTCCTTTTTTAACCTTGATACATTTACTTCGGGATCTTTTGTATGACATAGCTTCTGCTGCATATATGCTAGACTCCTATTTGAAATGCGGAATGCTAATTATGACATGTGAAGAGCGTGGTATGTAATGGGATGAATGATGGTATGGAAATAGAGTTGAAATACAAAGCGCAAATGTGCAGAAACGTAAGTCCATTGAAAATAGATACCCTGCCTGTGCTATAACAAAAAGAGAGTTCGCCATCAGCGTCCGTCAAATACTTAGGTGTGAAAAGCAAACAAAACTCGTGGCTAATCTATGTACGGTCAGAACGATGATCCGGCGACATGCAATTCAAATGAGAATAAATCATGAGGAGGGTTCAGCGACACCACCACCGCCGGTTTTTTGCGGACGTACGACAGAAAAGCTCCGCGCCCCCTCAGCATCAGGGCCCGGCGAAGCGTCGACGACGTCTTCTGGAAGCTGTGCTTGAGAAAGTGGCGAAGGTCTCCGGTCCCGAATGACGACAAAAGTGCGCGAAGACGCATCGGGCGAAGTGGGCGATTCATCTGGAAGCATACTCTCGGAAGGCACGCGACGCCGCGTTCGGCCTGCGGTGTCTAATGCGCGGGATAACCAATTCTTACGTCGAGGACCGTCGTCCGCAACATCCGACGAGTCTCCTTTCGACCCAAAAAGCGTTGACGCATCCTCGATGATAGCCGATTGGGATTTCTTGCGTGCATGGGAAGCATGGCCCGGCGCCATGGCGCCGGGAGGCAGGTTCGCAGTTGACGTGGAGGGCATATTCTGGCCGGCGCTCGTCGAAGCTGCAAAGGCTGTGCTGGTGGTGCCCGTCATGGTATACGGCGAATCGATATTAGCACGACCACCGGCGATACGACTGAATCCAGAGGAAGGCGCCGCAGGAGGAGCTGGTGGAGGAGCAGGCGATGCGGGGGGCGAGGGCGTGAAGGGCTCTATTGCTAGGTCATCGTCGTAGTGCCAAGCACCTAGAATGTACCCCGTTTCGTCATCGCTGTCTTCACGATATGGCTGATTGAGTTGTTCGGGCCGCAGAACAGAGGGGGGGCCTGATACCGTAGTCCTAGAGCGCGACGCAGCAGACGCCACGTGTCCTGGCGGCGGGATCATATTTGCTGTGGTCGAGTCTGAGTCAGCGCGACTGGGACGGGAGGAGCGGGAGGCGCGCCCGCCACCACTCTTGCGGGTGCGCTCGTGCTTGCGCCGGGCCACCAAACCGATCGCACCGATTAGGCCAGTATCGACTGTATGTTTGCTGCGATCAAATGACACATGCCAAATGAGGCGGACGAGCCCTTCGAACACCTTCGAGATCAACATCAAGAAGAAGCTCACATAGACCAATCCTTGGATCACGAAGATAGCGTATGTGATCCAGCCACCTGCAGCATCGCCCACAGAAACCTGGTTGGTTGCGAGGGCGGTCAGGACATCAAATTCATAAAGTGTAAAGAATGTTTACTTACGACAGGACTAAGGATGACGAGCAAAACCGCCGTGATGATCCGCGCCACGCAAAGAAAGAAACTGACAGTCCCCATCGTTGCCCCTCTGCCCCAAGGGAGCCAAACGCTGGTTGTCAAAGCGGAAGCAACTTCAACCACCAGTATAATGATAGACTGGACAGTTCCACTTTTCTGGCCACAGCCTATAACAAGCCCATAGGCGATATTGCATGCGAAAAATAGACATGCGAATAACTGTGATCCATGGGCATAATGATTGTAGAGCGGTCCCAGGGCCAAGAGTGTCCGTGTCTCATCATAGAGTTTGCTCGTCGGGGTGAGAGTGAGACGAAGGACTAAATAGCCCGGAATGGCTACTGAAATGATAGCGAAAGACACAGCGGCGAGGATGACAGCGGCTAGGGAGCTGTGAGATTTGCCCGAGCTAAACTGATAGCAGGAGTAAATAGTGACAGGCAAATGGAAAAGCATGAGAACGCGGACAAGGTTTCCATGGAGAACGCTGCCATGAAATGAACTCTGACCAAGGCGCTGCGCGACCCACCCACTTCTTGAGGAGGGGATGACTTGAAGAGTGCGAGAGGCAGGTCTATCCTGAAAGCGAACCCCCCCTCCGAGCTCATCTTCGCCTAATCCATGTCCAGGGGCTTCTTGATATTCTTTAGGAATGGTCGAAGACCACGGTGGCGTTCTTGACCCTGAGATAGAGCGGTTGTTGACCCGAGATAAAGAACCAAAAAGCCAATCCAAGGCAAAGATGAGAAGGCTTATGACGATAGCCGCGGCGATGATGAGCAGGAACAGGGCGACCGAGTTATTGAAGGCATCCTGTGGCCGAATGCCGACGGTGGAAGCAAGGGCAGGTATTCCCATCTGTGGGAGGCCATCAGGAAGCGTGAATATGGTGTTAGGAATATGGGGGTCCAAATAGAGAGGAGAAGTAGGATCGGAGATCTGATCAGCAAAGTGTGCGGGGGGATTAAAGGGATCTGTATGTAAGGGATACCAATGTTTAGCGGTAGAATTCGGTCCTTGCGTGAGAGTGATGTCTATATACGTTCCTGAATGTAATTTACTAGCGCGGAAAATCTAAAAGTACGCACTATAGAGTAAGGTTGACCAAGCCGTTTGTGCGAAGAAGGGGTCTGATAGATGACAGGATGAAATATCAGATAGTGAAGAATGAGTGGGGAGGGAATCGGTGATGCGTACAAGCGAAGCCAGGCCACTGTACGGTGACCATGCCGAGGATAGTACACCATTGGGTATGGAATATGATGTCCCGCATGGAGGGAGTGCCTAGTTGACAGGATGAGAAGGAAGGTTCCGCCACACTAAATTAACGCACCAAAGCGCATCAGAGCCGGACTTGATGCGAACCTCTCCCCGCTGATGGCACTTGCAAAAGCAAAACCGACTGCCTGCACACGTGAATACAAAGTGTCATGGACTCTCTGGCGGCCTCTTTTGGCGGCGGCGGCGAGTCTGCCGGCGCCTACGACAAGCCAGTATGCAATAGCAAGACCGACAGACACCCAGAAGACGATAATAGCCTGGCCAAAGAAGTTGGGGCCAGAACGGAGAGGCGTGACTGCGACATTTACGCAGGCGAGCTGCTTTGCAGGGTTGGAAGTATCAAGAACGCGAATTTGGGTATTAAGGGAAGTCAATTCGAAGGACCGGGATAACGGTGTCGAAACGGAGAAGGCGATAGGGCCTGCGGGGACGGGACAGTAACCACTCTGGTTGTTAAAAAGGCTACGAGACAGTGGTGAGGGCGGGCGTAAAGTCTGACAGAAGGCGAATTGCGACTGAGTATCGGGGTTTAGGGTAAAGGTCAAAGCCTGCGTTGGGGCAAAGACGGTTGCTGGAGGCAGAGGTTAGCCAGGCAGGAGACGACGCAGAACGGGGAGACGTACAGAGGAGATTGGACGAGTCGGATGAGTAGAATATTTGAGATCCTGACTGGCCGAGGAGAGTAATATTCAGAGATCGAGCACGTGGGTCAGAATTGTTTATCTGGGCATAGATAGTAGAGATGTTAATGCGGGTGGCGGAGTCAGAGTCATTGGGGGAGCAGTCAGTAAAGGGAACGGTGGCAATCTGGGCTGCGACGTGCGGCACGGCGAGAGCAAGAAGGCCTGCGACGCCGGGGAGCCAGACGGGGGACATGGGCAGCGAGCAAAGACGCAAAGGCGCGCACTGCAGCCAGTTGGTCATGTGACCGTGGGAGGGGCGGGAGCGGGGTGGCGTGGCGGGACGGTGGGGCGTCTGTGTACGCTTGGCTATAAATACTGCGGACTAATTAAGCGTTTCAATGGGCTCGCACGGACCCCAGCGCCACACTCGGAGTGGGACCCGGAGTACTGCGTGCCTAGCCCAGAAAAGGGAGGAGAGGCTTCTGGAAGACACGCCAGCTCAATTATAGGACGGGAGCCGTCCCTGAGCGGACAGTCGCTGTGTCGGAGGCAACGCTGACAGACAGAGGGAGGAGACCCTAGCAAACTCTCAGAGAAGTGAATAGCGTCTCTGTCGACCCAGCGGAGGCAAATTCCATACGGTACGCCACCACGCGCGTGACAGCGGACTGCGCCAATCGGCGGGGCGATCTGATCGAGGGGTCACCCGGCGAATTCTGCTTATTGGCAGATAGTGTGCGCGCACGGACCATCCAGAGGGAGCAGCGGGGGGGGAGCGCAAAGCAGCAGAGTATACCGTCGTAGCTTCCCCATTGCCCTCCGAAGGTTCGTCGTCGGGGTAGCGGGACGCTGTGTCCTCCGCCGATGCAACTGAGCCCGGATCGTGGGAATCCTTCCCGGAAAATGGGTGTCCACTCGCCGGACGTGACGAGGCACCGCCACGGGAGCCGCCGTGGAGTCGGTGCGTTCAAACTGGCTGCACACTCCGCTCCTAGCTAAATACCCTTTATTCTCTCCTTACCATTTCGCTTCGCCCCTTCCTCCCATACCATACATAATCTTGTCATACCCCTCTATTTTATTATCTATAAGTTCCTTTCTTCTTCCCTCTTTCGCTGTCCTCCTCTCTCTCGCATATGGACTCTTACCTCCAACTATCTCCTGACTCTTCCACTCCCCACACCCCTTCCCCTCGCAACTCCTTGGACATAGAAGACATGAACAACAACCACCACCAGTTCCAAGATGCAGGCAAGGGCCAGGCCGACAACTCTGTCGACTTCCCCGACCAACACATAGACCACCACTCGCGCAGCCAAGACAATTCAGCCTACTGGAACCAGAACGACTCGCTTGCAGGCCCCCCCCGCGGCTACCTTTCCGAGCTCTATGATGAGCGAATGAAGGTCGAGTCCTCCCAACACGAGCACGAGCTCCCCCGGGCCTCCCCAAACCCATATCCCTCTCCATCCCCGCACATGTGGCAGGAATCCCAGCAGGACGTCGAGCATGACCCCCACTTTTACCGCCGAGCATCCTTCCCCCAAGCCAGACATGACGACCACATGCATGCTCAACAATTCCTCCATTCAGAACCCGGGAGCTTTTTGGGCCCTTACTCCAGTAGGTCCGATGCTTTCTATGGTGAACCCATGTCTATGCCCGACCATGTTAGTCATTTTCCCCTCCCGATTCTCCAACCCTTCTAACCCTCCCACCAGATGCCGCTTGCAGCAGACCCTTCTGCTCTTCATGGACACCCCATGGACGACCCCTATTTATCATCTGCATCTGCATCTCCCCATTCCTCTATTCATGAATTCGACGCTATGGACAGCGCCCATTCCTCCCCCGTAATTGTACCTACTCAAGCACCTTTTTATCGCCCCGGTTCTTCTGGAGGCCTCCACCACCATCACCACCACCACCACCCAGCCGCATTTATGAACCCCCACGCCTCTCTTCCTGTTATGCATACCGATGACGCTGCCTCCAAGGAGACCCAGTATCTCCGTCGTCGATGCTTCAACTGTCACACCACCGAACCACCCAGCTGGCGTCGCTCAACCCTCAATCCTGGCAAAATCGTTTGCAACAAGTGTGGGTTGTACGAGCGCACTCATCTGCGCCCGCGACCACACAGATTCGACGAACTTCGCGCTGGTAGCAAAGCCCGTAAAGCTGCTGCCGCCGCCAAGGCCGCTCCTTCTCCCAGCACCAGCCCTAAAAACAAACTAGAGGGCATCAAGAAGGAACCCAACGAGGGTGAGTACCACTTGAGCCACCGTCGGGGTACGTTACGTCCCCGCTCTTTGCCCAACGTCCAGCCGTGCTGACATTCATCGCAGGTTCAGTCACTTCGGTTGGAAGCAGTGGGATTAGCGAGTGGGAATCCGGCTCCGTCTATTCCGCGAGCTCATCGGCCCCCAACTCTGGCTACAATTCGCCAATGTCGAGTACGTTTCCTATGCCCAACCCATCCTTGCCCCAGTCGAGACCCAGCTCACGAGATGGCCCCATCCGGCTCCCATCAGCACCCCTAACTGATATTGCCACTCGGCTAACCAAGGTGCCGCCAGCAAAAGCGTCCACCGCGCCGTATTACGTAGAAGGCAGAAGTACGACCCTGGGCCGTCCTATTGCCCCGCCCGCGGATTTCTACGCCCGCCGTGCCTCCCTACCCACTGAGGCTCCGATGGACCCGACTGCGCGCTTGTCTCAGTCCCTGGGCATGCCCGAAGTCACTGGCTGGCAAGTCATTCCGAATGACATGAACGGCGCAAAACAAGAACAGGATCGCAAGACCCCTCGCAAAGTGGCAGCCGCATAAATCGCTCTTGAACCGACACTCTTAAAACCTTTCCGGGTGTGCGACGTCCTCTTACGCTGCCTTATAATCTTTATAACTGTATTCCTCCTAAAACTGCTTAAATGCTTTCCTATCTATTGCCGTGCCTCGCACCCTGGGGGTGGGGCGCGCACTCAAGAATTGATTGTAATGGTTTATATGACGGGCTTATTCTCTAACTCTGTATCAGTGCTAGTTTTTGCCTTCCTGCATGTGCTTCCCCCTCTTTCCGAACTTTCCGCTCGTTTAACTTTATTGGGAACCTTGCAGCTTGTAATTTCTAACTAGTTCAAATTAAGATTATTTTGTTTGTGTCTCTTTGCAAATACCTGTCCGACCGGTGTTCGGAGGACGTGTGATAAACTTGCCCAGAACTGCTCAAAAGGAATGTTACACGTGCTGTGGCACACAAATAGAGTAAAGTGGCTTGTCAAAGGCTGTACCCCGCTACACTAGTCATAGCTATTCGACACCGTCTTTGCGATTTGGGGCCTCTGCACACAGCTTAGGCCACCACTGCATGTGGGGGCGGCTTATCAATGTCGAGCAGCCCAAGACAATTGTCCGCTGAATGAGCCACAGTTCCCGAGGCCGTGTTCGATAGACTCCCTATATGCCATCCCCAGAACCAGGCTCCTATGTTGCTCATAGCGGCCAACGCCCGCGCGGAGACCCGTGCCCCTATGTACTGCACCAGTTTCGCCCCAGGCACCAAAGCCACAAGGTCCTTGACGTCTGTGTGTAAGGGGCGCGTCCCCAATCAGATACGTTCTATCTTTGGGAGATAAACACATACCCCATATGTCACGATGGTGTAGTACGCGCTCGCGGGTGAATTCGAGGCGAGACAGCATGCGCAGCTCAAAGTGGAGGGGACTGGGCCATGAGAGTTGGGTACCAGGCAATGCGAGTGATGCATCCGAAGTCCGCTGGAAATGGGGGATGCTGAATAGATGATTATTATGAGATGAGATTATGTCCGATGAGGAATCAGACGAGGGCAATGGTCTTCCTATTCTCCCAGAGTGCAGGCCCGGGAGGAACAAGAAATGCACCGTGTGTTCGACGATGCTCTTCCGGTGGCCGTCTACGTGCGGGCGTGCATTTAGCAAGACATAGTACCGCTGGACATATTCCGGCGCATAACCTCACCGAAGCTCTCTGTCTCGCAAATATCACTAACTTCGCTCCATATTCGAAGTATGCGAAACCATGGGTTTTCCCCGGGCGAGGACCTTACTATAAGCGAAAGTGGGCGCGGCATGTCTATTGTAGAAAGAACTTGGGCAACACGATGTATACTTGTGATCATTTCACGCGACGTTGCTGTGACCAACGGGTTCTCGTAGCTGGTCTCAAGCATTCAGCCGGCACCGACGAATAGGCAAACACGACTCACGCTGGAAAGTATCGGTTAGGACGCGGAAACGGAGAGCTCACACGACATACTAGCATTAGGTTCGTATATACGCTGCAAATCCTGTGGCGTCCCCTCGAATCCGTAAACCGTCTCGTACACGTCGAACGCGCTCACACTCGCGTCGCGCACTCCCGACAAGACAGACAAATTATTCGACGACGGCCGTTGCGAGACGGAGGGCATGGTAGCAAGAATCAAAGTATACTAGCGAGCTCAATGGCACTGCAGGCGCAGGTGATTTAGTAGCATCATCCATACTGCAGACCAGAGCGCCAAATAAGGCAGCTTATGTCAGCTATTTTTTGGTTGTGGCTGAAGCGCTGAAGGCCTTCACTCTGACCGACGTGCAGTAGCATGGCCTCTACCTCTTCCCACAAAAAGCATTCGTTCCATACCCTTGAGCGCGAAACTCAGTTCCGCCAGCCCACAAAACAGGGCGTCGATATCCCCATCCTCAGCGAATTTGTCATCCCTCATATTGAGTCTTTTAATGCGCTCTTTGACGATTCAGATTTACCCCTTGGGGACGGAGACGGCAGGGGCTTGCTTAGCCTGGGCATAGCAGATATTGGAGACCGGGTGGTCTTTGATGGAAAGGGAAGACTGGGATCTTCGAGTGGACAGGGCGGCTGGGGGAACCGCCTCAAATGTAAGGACGTCATGCGCTGTTATGGCAGTTGAAGCTTATTTTGAATTTTCAGTTTGGATAGAACAAGTATCTATTGGTCGCCCTATGGTGCCTGACCGTGATAAAGATGCTCGAGAGAGACGAGTATTTCCTACTGAGGTATTTAATTTTGCTCGCATGCAGGTTATGCGATCTCATAATTGTGTAGGCCCGTGAACGGTTATCCTCATACCGAGGTCGAATGACCGCTAAAATATGCTGGCAAGTTGGAAACCATCCTCCTAGCTCAGTGACACGAGACTGCGGTCTTGTACCCGTCATGGTTCGCGTACGTATTTTATGCATATTTATATTAAATCTTCTCTGATCCCTTGCAGTCAAACCGCTGTAACTTAAAAGGACTTGGATCCGCAGCACTCGTAGAGAAGCACGAAGAGGCAGCTGAGTTCGGCGGATACTTCATCATTAATGGCAATGAACGTTTGATTCGATACCTTATTCTACCCCGTCGTAACCATGTTATCTCTCTTCTCCGTCCTTCATTTCAAAACCGCGGTCCGTCATATACTCAGTACGGTGTTCAAATACGCGCTGTCAGGAAGGATCAGACTGGTGTCACCAATACGCTCCATTACCTGGCTAACGGCAGTGCAACTTTACGTTTTACATGGCGAAAACAAGAGTACATGGTTCCTGTCATGTTGATCCTCAAGGCACTCGTCGGCGCATCAGACCGAGAGATCTTCGAGGGCCTAATTATGGAAGACTACGAAGACACATTCATGACGGACCGTGTCGAACTCTTGCTGCGAAGCTTCAAGGCATACCAATTGTTCACTGGCGAACAATGTGTGGAGTACTTGGGTGACAAGTTCCGTGTTGTCTTGGGATTGCCAGAAGACATGTCGAATGCAGAAGTTGGTTACTGGCTTATTAACAAGCTGGTTCTGGTCCACCTGGATCATCCAAGGGACAAATTCAGGTTGCTTCTGTAAGTGATTAACACCGCACGTGTCTCCAAATCATCAACTTTTTGATAGATTTATGTTGCGTAAGCTTTATGCCCTTGTCTCTGGTGCTTGCTGTGCCGACAATCCGGATTCTCCTCAACATCAGGAAGTCTTACTACCAGGCTTCCTTTATGGAATGATCATCAAGGAGCGATTGGAAGAAGGGCTCAACCAAATCAAGACTCAAATTTCGATGGACATACGTAAAGAAGTCGCCGCCGTGGACTTCTTGAGCAGTACGTTTCAGCGATCACATTTACTTCTCAACTTATGCGTTTTTTAGATACATACATCAATAAGGTGATCCAGAAGGCCAACTTCGACATTGGCGCCAAAATGTCGAATTTCCTGGCCACCGGTAATTTAGTATCTCCAACTGGACTGGATTTACAACAAGCATCCGGGTTTACCATTGTTGCTGAGAAGCTTAACTGGCACCGTTATATTAGCCACTTCCGCTGTATCCATCGTGGTGCCTTCTTCGCGGAACTGAAGACTACGGCTGTGCGAAAGTTGCTTCCGGAAGCGTGGGGTGAGTTTGATCCGTATACTTAGCACTTCGATTCATCTTTTAATTTTCCTAAATGGAAATTAGGCTTCTTGTGTCCCGTCCACACCCCTGATGGCTCGCCCTGTGGTCTTCTCAATCACTTGTCCCGAAGCTGTCGAATCGTCACGGCTCCACTGGCAGTCATCCATATCCAATCACTGCTTCTATCGCAGGGCATGACCCAGCCGTTCGCTCCATCCATTAATGGTCGCAGAAATATGGTGGTACAACTTGACGGCCGTGTCATTGGATGGGCACCTCCTTCTCTTTGTCAACAATTCGCCAAAGATCTGCGCGTCTGGAAGACTGAAGGAATTAATAATGTGCCTTTGGATCTTGAAATTGGCTATGTACCCGAATCAAAGGGTGGTCAATATCCTGGGCTGTATCTTTTCTCCTCCAGAGCGAGGATGATGCGCCCGGTGAAATATTTGGAAAATAATAAGAATGATTCCATTGGATCGTTCGAGCAAGTTTACATGGACATTGCGATTAAACCTGAAGAAATAGAAGAAGGTTTAACCACGCATGTTGAACATGCACCGACTAATTTCATGTCCATTCTTGCCAATATGACACCTTTCTCGGACTTCAATCAGGTGGGACTCTTTTCTCCCTTCCAGATATGCCGCTTTTAGTTAATGAATAATTGTGTATTTTATAGAGTCCGCGAAATATTTACCAGTGCCAGGTTAGTTCTCATTGCCATCTTCAAGCTGGCTTACAATAATCTGATTGTGGGCATTTTAGATGGGTAAACAAACTATGGGAACACCAGCTACAGCGCTTCAGCACCGCACAGATAACAAACTCTATCGGCTGCAAAGTGGTCAAACGCCTATCGTCCGTCCCGATTTACACAATCTTTATGGGATGGATCATTATCCCAATGGCACGAACGCCATCGTTGCGGTCATTTCTTATACCGGTTACGACATGGAAGACGCTATGATCTTGAACAAGTCGGCGCACGAGCGCGGCTTCGGTTATGGTACAGTCTACAAGTCCCAGATTGTCGACTTGAAAGATGTGAAGGGTGCTTCTCGTTCGGGTGCTCCTAAATTACATTTCGGTTTTGGTTCAGGCAAGATGCTCGGTCGCCCGAAGGATGGACCAGACGTTGGCGAAATCCTTGGACAAGATGGTCTGCCGGTTGTTGGGGCTAGGCTTAACCCGGGTGATCCTATTTCCGCATATATCGATGATACCACCGGTATCACCCATATTGTTAAATACAAAGGTGATGAAGTTGCCTATGTTGAGCATATACGATTACTAGGTAATTTTCTCTCGTGGTCCGTTCGTATGACTTTATTCACGAAGAATAGGAGGAGATGCGGGAGACACAGAGCTTCAAAAGGTTCACTTTACTCTCAGAATACCTCGTTCCCCTGTTATTGGTGATAAATTCTCTTCCCGACATGGTCAAAAGGGTGTCTGCTCTCAAAAGTGGCCCGCTATCGACATGCCATTCAGCGAAAGTGGTATGCAACCTGATGTTATCATCAACCCGCATGCTTTCCCCAGTCGTATGACTATTGGTATGTTGGTCGAGAGTATGGCCGGAAAGTCAGGCGCTATGCATGGCCTTGCACAAGATGCCACACCTTTCAAGTTGGTATTTCAATTTGTACCTTTTGATCGATTTATTGATCTTTGTCACAGGTTCTCCGAAGAAGATAGAGCTATTGACTATTTCGGTCAGCAGCTGTTGGCTGCTGGGTATAATTACTACGGCAACGAGCCCATGTACTCTGGAATAACGGGACAAGAGTTTGCTGCAGACATCTACCTAGGAGTTGTATACTACCAACGGTTGCGACACATGGTGCTCGATAAGTTCCAGGTCCGAACGACTGGTCCAGTAGATACTGTTACACGGCAACCCGTCAAGGTACGCTGGTTCAGCATCCATGGAAGTTCTAGCTCATGTCTGCTTCTAGGGTCGCAAACGTGCTGGTGGTATTCGATTCGGAGAGATGGAACGTGACGCTCTTATTGCTCACGGCACGTCTTTCCTACTTCAAGATCGGTTGATGAACTGTTCCGATTATTCTACCGCATGGGTGTGCAGAACGTGTGGAAGCTTAATATCCCTAGGATATGAAGACGCAAGTCTCGGAGAGGTCCTATATGGTTCTTCCGATTCGTCACCCAAAGCGGTGGGTCCCTCCGGGGAGTACTGTAGGCTTTGTCGTGCTCGCGCCGAAGA
The DNA here is from genome assembly GCA_000827215.1 of Sphaerobolus stellatus SS14. Classification (NCBI taxonomy): domain Eukaryota; kingdom Fungi; phylum Basidiomycota; class Agaricomycetes; order Geastrales; family Sphaerobolaceae; genus Sphaerobolus; species Sphaerobolus stellatus. The sequence continues at coordinate 74,643 of KN837076.1, forward strand.
AGCCCACGCTCGCAAACCTTTAAGCGATGACTCAGCTCCCCCTGCTAGACAGCCTGAAGTTCGTGTTGCCCTACCCAAGCAGAATTATTTGGGGAGCTACGGTAACGGAAATGGCGGAGATCTGGATGTCGTAGCAGTACCGTATGTTTTCCGGTACCTTTGCGCTGAGTTGGCGGCGATGAGCATCGCAGTTTCGTTGGAAGTGCGGTAGATTACATCTCCTAGGAGTACACATGAAGCGATTTCTTTGTCTATTGTTCTCTTTCGGATGTATTTCAAGACAGTGTAAAAGTAGCGTTAATATTTCTCAATGAGGTCTCAGGTCACAGTGCATTTCTGAGTCCCCGCATTCATTGACGTTCTTTTGATATCGTAACTCCAATACACTATTAACGATGCGTACTTCTTCTACAGACTATGTAGCTGATTGGCAATCAAAACGCGGGCCGTGGGCTGATTTTGAGTGAGCGTGCAAACGAAGATATTATCTAAGAATGTACAATGTTCAAGGACTATTTATCATTATTCAAGATCTAGTGAACAGCCAGAATAACGCGCATGAGACTTTTTCAAAGTATAATCTTACATTTTCATTATTGATTCTTGAAGGAAATGGCCTCCTAGGTGAGGGTAAAATTACGTGAACGAAACTAATTATACATAGGATATCTCGAAAAGGTCTTGGAGTACTTCAAATCCAAAAAAAAAAAGGGATAAACTAATTACGTCTGAAATATGCATGCATGCTCTCGGTCAAGGAGCCCTATAAAGTAAACAATCTTCCAACATGAAAGAGAAAATATCAAGGAAAGTTGAAGGAATGGAAATCATACGACGTTCGACGTGTACGACAAGGGTATACCATGATGTACCCGCTCAGGCTAACACATTGTCCTCTTCAGGAGCCTGAACAGAAGAACCTTCGCTTCGCTCAGATGTCTCGGAATCCGAAGACAACATCTCCATGATATCAACATCTCCGCCGAGTAGGGCCTCAACGAGTTGAGATTCTTGTCTGTCATTCATCACGACATCGACTACCGGTGAGGGTGTCAGGCTTGGAATAGTCTTGTCTTCTTCAGCTTTGCACCCGCATCGTGCAAGGAACATCTCCATGAGGACACGGCATTCATCTGCAGTAGTGGCCCGCGCCATTAACCGACGCAAATCTGTCACATATTCTTGTGTAGGTACAGTAATTGTCGCGATCGGAGGTGAAGGCTTTTTCTCCACCTTATGGCCATCGCGACTACTGGACTTCGGAGAGACTGGGGAAGTCGTCATGTGTCCATTTAGTGCGCGACCATTGCTGGTTGGCGAGACAGGAGAAGAAGGCTTCGAGCTTGTAAATACACTTGTCCCGTTAGGGGGAGCTTCGTGTTGTGGAATCCGCTGACGATTGGGACTGACAGGAGTCGAGACTTCCGTCGGGGTATTGGATGTGGACGACTGACGGGGCGTATATAGCTTTGTGGTATTAAGTAAATCGACTTGCATTGAATCCGCAGTTTTCACAGGAGACGCTACAGGCTGGATTGCGCTCTCATCCCACGCTGGGACTGCTTTTCGGGCCGTCATTGACGTATGTCGGGTTCGCCCCGCCGAAGAGGAAGAACTTGTCTCTTGAGAATGAGAGGGAGGTACGACGGGAGGTGGAGGAGGACGCGGGGAGCGCATGACACCGCCGACATTAGGAGCAGACCGTTTGGTATGGAGGGGAACAACGTTCGATCTATAATTACCGTTGATACCGGCAGGATTGGCCTGTTGGCCTCCGTAGCCTCCACCACTGGTCTGGTAGCCTCCGTAACCTCCACCACTGGACTGGAAGCCTCCACCACTGCCACTAAACTCATCTACGGGCCGTTGTACCAGTTTCTCACTGGATGAACCACCTGTTAGCCGAGATACGATGGTGCGGAAGCGGCCTTGCTTTGGTGTTCGCGATTCGGTCCCATAGCCAACGGGCGGAGTAGGTGTAGGTAGCGGCTCAGGAGGCCCTTCCGATAAGAAGTCGAGGAGGTCGCGATTCTCACTAGAAGAGAACTTCGCATCCTTAGCAATCAGCGTAGATTTTTTAATGACAGGTTCGTCGTCGTCGTCCTCGCCGTTCATTATGTCGTCCAAATCAAGATCTTCGGGGTGACGAGCAGGTGCTCGACGCACACCTTTCCGCGGACCAAGCATGGGATCGACGGGAACGGGCATCAGGGATACCTCGGCTCTTGAGGGATTTTGCGTTGGACTGCGAGATTCAGTGAAGGAGCGTGAACGAGATCCTGCCGATGGTCTCTCGGCTTTGGTCTCGGTTGGATTTGAGATGCTAGCTGACCTGAAGCGAGCAACGTCACCTTCAGGAGCCTCTGCGATAGATTCGACGCGAGAGCGAGATCTTGAGGCGGATGCCTTGTGGAGAGATTGGTTACTGGTGAAGGAGGATGGAGGGTTGCTTGTCTCTCTTTGGGGCCGGCTACCACGGACGCTCTTTTCCTTGGCGAAAACCTGTCGAGGATTACATAAGCATCACGAAACGGAACTAAAAATAGCGACTGACTTCAAATGTCTTTAGCCTATCTGGAGTCAATGAAACTTTCATTGTTTCCCCAGAATTCATTAGGTCGTCGAAGTCCTGCTATGAGATCACGTGTGAGCTCGTGGTGTGAAAAGAAAAAAATAAGCCCTTACGTCGGCTGCAGATAAGCTTTCACTCGTGTCGTTCACCGATGTTCCTGCACCCAAGAGGGAGGACGAACGCCGATGGCCATGGGCTTTTGTCTCAGAGTTTGAACCTGTCCTGAAAAGGCCTTTGCCACGTGTCTTTTCCAGTGAGCTTCTGTTCGCCTGATTTGAACTGGAGCCCGCGGATTCCAATGACTGCCTCGATTTACTCGGCAAGCCTGGTGCATCGGGCGACAATGCACGCGTTATTCCGTCCGCTGAAACATCAATGCGGGAAGAAGATTTGCTTCTTCGTGACCTCACCATTCTTGATTGTTGTTCGATTTGTTCTTGGACTGAAACATCATCAGTAAAAAAAAAACTAATCGCATTATACACGGACGTACCTTTCATGGTTTTAAACAGTGCATACATAGATTCATCTTCGCATAGGGCTACATAAAGGTCTTGAGAATGCGCTGTTGTGCGACTACTGTCACGCGCTACAACACGACCGACGTTGGATAGTACATGTCTGGTCAGAGAGTCAACACATCTCCACATAAGGCAGTCAACACATCAACGTACTCGCAAATATGTCTTAATTGTGCGTCAGAAACATCATATGCATAGCAATTGCGGGCATAACTCACTCAAGTATGGCAGTAAGATACAGAGCGGCCGGTGCTATGGCCGCGAGTTTAGGTGTGGCTGTCTCTCCAGCAGTTTGTAGCATCCTCGCATGAAGCGCACTTTCAGCTTGCGCGTCCTCCTCTTGGTCCCCTAGGCTTGAATATGCTTCACATTTCATGCGCAGTAGCTGCAGAGAGTTCCAATCAATCAGGTAACACAACAGTAGAAATCGTTTCACATACCTCAAACGCGGGTTGCAAAGGAAACCGTTGTCTGCTGACCTCGTCTGCAGGAAGTGGTGTCCCAGGAGGGTTGCGGTCCAAATATGCGCGCAATTCCACCTCGGCCTCTAATAACGCGCTCTTGCCCAGAACGGTCGGGAGCACCTTGAGCAGTCCAGAGCGTAGCTGGTCCGTAGAAAAGGAGCGTGCATTGCCGAGTATAAGCCAAAGTAATTCATCGAGGAGGACATTGACCGATCGAAGAGCTTCCGACTTCATACGCGTGGGACGAACTTCAGAGAGGATTAGGTCTGCGCTCTTTGCGCTGAGGTAGTTTGGGGCAGAAGGTTGATGGCTAACGTTGGAGGAAGAGTCGTCAGGGGAGGAATGCTGCATGGAGGGCCCACGGGTATCTGGTTCTTGGGACATATGGTGGTATACAAGTGGCCTCCTGAGTAAATGAGAGCGGGGTCGCTTATGTAATCAACCACACTGATCACGTCGCTAACGTCTACATATCTGTGACCAATGAAAGCTGCTATTAACATCTACATGTACATCAAAATCATTCCAAACTGCCTAGTGACCTCTTTATAGAAGGTTGTCCACTTCCCGAGATTCGACATCTTCTCGTACTGGTCTTAGCACTGTTGTAGTAGTTTCCCCGACCAGACTAATTTCCTCCTCTTCTCCGGCGTCCGTTTTGACAATACTACGCTCTATCTTGGGGGATCCGCGAATCTCTGCATCTGAGACGGTAGAAAGCGGTTCACGCGTCACCGGTTGTCCTAACAACTCTCCTTCCACTATGTCTACTTCCTCGATCGATGCAGGCAGCACTTCAAGCTCCTTAAAGTGTTTCGAGGGTTCTTCGTATTTGGTGAAGCCATAAAGCTCTATTGGGTTGGACTTCCTCAAAGTGTCAAGCTCTAAGAGGAAGGGCTTCCCACGACGAGTTGCATTTCGTATAACAGGATGCCAGACATCCTTGTATACTTCGTCCACGATACGAATGAGAACCTGAAAAGGATGGATGTCAATAGATAGCTTCAAATCATATTAATATGGCAATACCCCTGCCTGAATCTTTAAATGGCGAGCTGAAGGGATAGGTCGAGCTGATACAGGTATCGGAACAGACATGAACGCAGGCAATATACTCAAGGCTGGAAGCGATGAAGGTGGATCAATATCGTTCGGTAACGCATAGGGACGGATGATGCCATCGTCGGCCTTGTGGTCTTTTGCAAGGTGCTCAACCAGTTGGGAAGATAGAAGAGTTTGGAAGCGGCAGCCTGTGGACAAAATATGAGAGAAGCTTCCGTGATTCTGTGAAATATTTACCTACCATCATATGCACAATAAATTCTAGCAGCGATATGCCACCGAAGATGACGAAGAAACTTTTCAGAATCATTGTATAAATCATTCGGACATTCTGCCCATCTACACTGATACAGCTGAGAAAATATTAATATTCTGAATAATATTTTGAATCTGTGGGTGTTCTTACTTTGTCACCAGGATGAATTTCCCCGTGAACACGTTTGACATGCTTCAGAAGTTTCTCCCTTTATATAAAATTTAATATCTAGCTTGACCTAAGATCCACAAAGACTTACGTTGAATCAAGTATAGCATGACAATCCTTCCACAAGCAAGGTCTTCTTATCAAACGCTTCTGAAAATCCGACTCTTCATCTAGCACTATGCATTTTAAACCTCTGGAGAAGAAAATCTACGTGAAACATCTTTACCATCTTGTTGCCTGCGATCTTCACTGCGGTTTTATTATCTCTACCAAGCATTATTCAGCGATGGACTTACCCAGTCTAGAAGTATCGTTGCTCATACTTGCGTCTTGTCTTTTACCCTTGGAAATAAGGCCAGGAATTCGGGGAATCAAAACGTATGGTTTATGGCCAGATGGCTTGACTCCTTTCACAGATGATGCTTTATTTTTAGTCGGAGACGCATTTTTAACTGCTGGTGTAGTTAATGGAGCTGAAACGCCTTTGTCTTGGATAGTGGGCACCGAAGGATTTGCCAGAGGCTGTTGAGCTTTCGAATTTGGCATCTCTTTTCTAAGAGGGCTTAACTCGATCACTGGCATTTTCTTGAACTGTGTCTGTGTCTTTGCAGAAGAAACCGGAGCCGGTGTGGGACTTAGCGAAGACGGCAAGAACAAAGGTTCACGGCTTGATGACGAAGCTCCTGCAGCTACCGTGGCAGGGGCGGTTGGGGCGGAATGACTGGATGGCTGAGGTCCTTGATGTTTATTAGATGATGATGGGAGAGCCAAATAGGAGGATGAAGCGATAGGCGGTTTCGGGGATGCAGAGGAGGCTGCATAGGATGGCACAGACAGGGATGTAATAGTAGTCATCGGCGTGCGCCAAAACACACGCTGTGTGGGTGCTGTTTGTGGTTGCGATAATTGGACTGGCGACGGAATAATGGAAGGATTTCGGTTTGCTGTTTGAGCTGCCGCATAATATGTAGTATATGAAGAGGGGTGGAAAGGCGTTTGCAGACTCATAGTATAAGGTACGGGTTGATGTGCTTGCGAAATAGCAGGGGCTGCAGACGACGTAGACGGTCTCGCGTATTGGGGGATTTGGTAACTGTATACCTGTCCGGCTGTTGGTTGCCGTGAGGGTCGAGGAGCAGTCAAAGTGGGTACCTGCCGAGGAGTAGTCAAAGAGGGCACTTGTACCGGAGGAGTTAATTGCAGTGCAGGTCGAGGATAAGTCCCAGGAGCCAATCCATTAGGGATGCCCTGTCCAGACGCCGCAGGAGTTGGACCTGTCTTTCCTTTCTTCGCCAGTGGTGAATCGGCTGCTCCATCAATATTGGACTCATCTCTTTCTCTTTTCCGTTTCGCACTTGGAGGACGTAACGCACGCAACAAACTCTGGGCTAGACTCTTTCTATCTGCACTTGCCGGAGTATCGGTGCCAGCTTTAGTATCTGCACCATTTGGCGTGAATGGAGTTACAGACGGAGTTGCCAACGCAGATAATACGCCTTGACGATGAGCGCTGTTACCGATACTCTCTACAGCGACATTGTGCGTGGTTCGCGCATTAAAATCCGCCGGATGGGATGGATCGGGTACTGCAACGTGAACTGAAGCGTTGGAAGCATTGGGCCTCCCACTCATAGCAACGCTACTGGTCTGTCCCCCGGCGGATTTTGGCACAGTCAATAATTGCATTTGACGATCTCCTTCGTCCATTTGCACGTTGTTGGTGTTTGCCTGCGCGTTATTGGCCAGATGCGTATTATTGATGTTCAGTTGCATGTTACTGGCGCTTGTCTGCGAGTTACTGGAGTTCGTTTGCGAGTTAAGGGCCATGTTCGTCTGCACGTTATTGGTGTTTGTTTGTGCTTCGTTTGCGTTTGATTGCGCGTTGATTGCGTTTGCCTTTGGGGTGCTCGAAGCAACTACCTCATCATCTCCCCCAGAACTTCCCAAGACCGATTGAACAATGCGATGTGACGCTTCACCGCTCCAACTTTCATGATCCGCCAAAAGCTCCTCAAGGACTGCAAGTGGTTCTGAGTCCTGATTTCCCTTAGAACTCCCTTCTCCCTCTTTCAAGCTGGAAAATGATGATCTTTCTTTGTCCTTGCCGTTTTCCACAATTGTGTGGGGAAGAATGGATGAGCCTGGTGTGAACGCACTATGCGCCTGTATGACAGGCCGATTGCCAGCCTCAGTTGGACGATGGTTGGCCTGAATGATTTATCAGTTTAATCTGGGTTCTATATTCGTTAAAAGGGCTCACATATGCAGTACCATTAGGTATATGGTAATGGGCATTATATGAGGTCACTCGACCTTGAGTTGACTGAGGAAAGTTTGAGTTGCCTTGTCCTGGCTGCAATGAAGCCCAGTGCTGAGCGGGGACAAACGCGTCCACAGCATTCTGAGAAGCGGAATTAGGTCTCACATATTGTGATTGTGGTACATCATAAGCAGAACGATAGGTATCACCCGGTGGTGGATGGGATGCATAGTTTCCAATACGAGTTATCTGGGAGCGATTCGAGATTGTTGCAGAAGAATGTGCAACGGTTGAAGAAGCGCCGGTATTATCCAATTCTATAATACGAGGAGACGTGTCAGGACCATTGGACTGTGGAACTAGATATGGTTGGTTTGTTGTAGCTTGGAAAGAAGTGACAGCAACAGAAGACAGTGACCGTCCACTCTGGCCTTGAGTCTGTCTTAGGATTCAACAAGAGTGAGCTTTTCATGTGTCCATTCTGAATACTATACAACGTACCCTACTTGTAGCCCGTTTAGATATAGTTGTAAGTCTGCCTGCCTTTCTTCAGCCTCGATGGCAGCCTTCTGTCTCCGTAATTCCTCCTTCTTCAGCAGCAATTGTTGAATCTGATCCGCATCGTATGGGACCTGTACCTGTCCCTGTGGACGACGCTGGATGCTGAGGTCTTGTGAAGGATTCATCCTTCATCTGAAAGGTTAAAGTAGATGTCCTGAGTATGAAAGGAAACCTAAGTGTGGCAACATGTGGATCCTTGAGGGTGTACTACCTTATTCAGACTGGCCAATCTGAGACAATTAACACTGATGATCAGTCTATCAGTACTCTATGATGTAGTACTGCTCTTATGTGGTCATTGAATAAACCACTACTCTCATACAAGCTCAAAGCTCTCATTTGCTTTCTCATGACTGTATTTAGATGGCTACATAAAATTAAGGGTGCGTGTTCGCAGCCGTGGCACGCGATTTTGCTATGTTAAGTGCCATAAGCATCAACGGGGCCCTCCAACTTACAAGATTCGCCGACCTTTTGTACAGCCTACAGAGTGACATGGGATAAAATGGATGGTCTTAGGGGGTCCTAGGCGGCTCAAAGGGTTCGAATGGCATAGCCTTAGACACAGCATTATCGTGGCAGGACTCCAAGCTGTGCGGCACGGATTCCCTAAAACCACAGGGTGTCATGAAATGGGATGTCCTTTTTGGCCCCCCTGAGCCCCTTCCCGCCTTCAAAAACGATACCCTTCCATTAGCATTCAATCGATTCAAACTCATGGGCAACACACCGTCCCAGGTACCATCGGACGACGAGATTCGCAACCGCAGGCTCTCAAAAAGTTCACAGTCTGCTAGACGCATCGCTCTCAACGGTGACTATAACCAAGTAACTCTTCAACCTCCAGATGAACCGCCTCCGTACAGTTCATTGCCAAGCGACAGAATGCGGCTCCCGATACCTGCGGGAGATATACCCGCTGGTCTGTATCATGATCCTAATGCTATTCAACCTTCACATCGACGCACTGTTTCGCACCGTTCTTCATCCCAAAGAAGGTATGGGTCTTCTTCGGAATCCCCTGGTGGCGGCGTTGGGGGTTTCCTTGTTCCAGGCGATCCTCAGTATGGTTATCCTGGAGGCAATGAGAGTACTATGCAAACTACACCTAGGCGAACCAGATCAGTATCACCCGCTGCAGTCTCCGGGTCGTCGACGAATGTATCCGATAGGTCAACGTCAAGCGGCACAACGCATCGACGCATTAATTTGGAAGAAGATCAATTCGAATTGCTTCGTAAATTTGATACAGTAATTATCGTAGACGATTCTACTTCCATGCGTGGTCGTTTATGGTCACAAGCTCGCGACGCCATTGCCGGGATTGCTGCAGCTGCAGCACAATACGATGCAGATGGTATAGACATCTATTTCTTGAACAGCGTCGAATTCGGAAGAAATCTCAAGGTTTGTTTGGTTTTTCTTCCGAACATTTCTGGATTAGTGATATATTTATTTTTCAGACCTCTAATGAAGTTCAAGCCATTTTTAATCGGATAGAACCACGCGGCTTAACGCTAACTGGAGAAAAATTAGAGGAGCGTCTACTGCATTATTTCGAAAAGCTGGATGATCATAAAAAGGATCCTGTGAATAATAAAAAACCTAAATGGGTCAATTTCGTTGTTGTCACAGACGGTGCACCGAGTAGGTAATCGGTCTAAAATTTTGTTCTTCTCGCTCATGAACATTCATTAGCGGACGATCCTGAAAGCGTTATAGTTGTTGCCGCACGCCGACTTGATGAAGGCCATTACCCATTGTCCCAAGTTGGAATACAGTTTGTTCAGATTGGCAATTCGCCGAAGGCGACAAAGGCTCTGCAGGAGCTTGATGATGCACTTGCCAATAAACACAAGATTCGTGACATGGTGGATACCACGCCGTATGATGGGAAAGCGTTGACAACCGAATCATTAGGCAAGATTTTGCTAGGGGGTATAAACAGGAAGGTTGACAAGGAAGGTTTCAAACGCGAGGTTTGACGAGCTGATACTTATTAGTACACCGTAATTGCACTGTAACAATAATCCGCGCTATTCTATCATTTTTGTACCTGTATGTTTTAATGTACCTTTTTTTCCATCAAATACATTCAGTATTGGCTCCTCCTGGCTGCTAACTTCGGTATCAACAAGGGTTTATAATCATGGAGATGCATCCTACCGTGTAAGTGTGTAATGCATCGTGGTGGCTGAAGGCCTGTGGTACAACGCAGAGAGTTGATTTTATACTGATTTTTTTTTAAACTTTTGCTGCTTGTGCAAGGGATATCATACAACGATCATTAATTAATTACTGTCGTTTAAATTTCATCCAAGTGTGGTATGTCCACTCATGGTCTAAAAAACTGCATGCTCTTTACGATGGCCGATTATGATTTCTTCTGTTGTTTCAGGATAACGTAGCTTTTATGTCTCTATTGCAGAAGAGCAATCCGCAAAGGTCGTCGTGGTGCTTGTGCATCGCGGGGAATGAGCTCTAAGTAAGTTTTGAAGCGGTTGAAGGATCATTAAACTGATATTCTTTTTGCGGTCTGATTAAGTTTCAAGTACAAATTTGTGAATCCGGGACTTTGTCCAACAAGATCCTGGGCGTTCGGGCATTGCCTTTACTGGCTCATTAATAGACCGCGATCGGCCGTTTCCCTGCGCTTCGCCTTTGCCACCATACTTTTGCAGTGGTTGGATCTTCAAGTGAAGCAGTGGTAGCCAAGAACCATGGTGGTCAATTATGTGTCTTCTGGACTGCGAAGGTGAGTATCTGAATGTCCTTGATGGCTCTTACTTACCGTAATTGTTCAATCTTCCTGACGACTTGTTACGTTATATTTTTGATTTGGCTGTATATGATTCTCCGAGAGAGAGACCTAAATGGTTTCGAAAGCTTCTTGCCCTCCGATTCGCGGGTTGCTCTCGAACTTGAGAAGGTTTGCAGACAATGGAAGGATATCGTACAGGATCGTTCATCGCTTTGGACATCTATTTACTGTAATCAAGGCTCAGATGCTGGTACTCTCGGACAAATTCTTTACCTTTGTGTGTTTCTCTCAGTAAAGACCGAGGCATTCAAGTCACATTTGATTACAACTCCAAAGACTTCAACTGTGATCCAATACTTCACTTTATCTCCTCGAATCGGCGTCGGATCACGCATTTAATTCTGCGATTATCAATCGAGAGATTCCCAAAGTCTCTTGAAGCACCAAGCACCATACCGATGCCTGTACTAATTTCGTTCAGTTTAGGAGGTTATGCGTTGTATGATGGATGGTATTTAATGGACATGGACCAATTAGAGGAGCTCGATCTACCCTCGAATGATTATATTTTCCTATTCTCTGGCGAGATACCCATGCTTCGCAATGTTTTCTTGTCAGGTTATACTCCCTCTTCGCCTATATTATCAACGTTTTGAGCCTTCACGTTGGTCCAATAGCCGATGAGCGCGTATATCATACAGAGCAGTCGCATTGTTTTCCCGGATAGAACACTCTATCCAGGAGATTACAATTCGGGACACAACTTGGCTTCAACTAGCCTCATATCAGACGTCCAAACGATTTGATTTTGGTCAAATGCACAGCCTGTCCTTGGCAACTCTGCAATCGATGATTTCAGAGAACTGTTGGATACAATGCAGCTTCCCTCATTGCCGAGGATTCAAGTCCATGGTATATACTACCGGTCTCCTATATGCTGAGTTGCTGAATTTCTTGGTCAATATCCAGGCATTTTGGGATCACTCTACTCATAACGGGTATTTGCCTTACGTATCAGTGCAATAGCCCTTATTCGTATTCTGACATTATCACCTTGAAATTTGACTGCTGATCCTCAGATTATCCGGTCTTCCTTCATTCGCAACTCATGTTTTGGGAAGCTCTTAGTAGACTCTTATCAAGCCACTCTTGAAAATCTTTTCAGTATCTTTCCCAAGATACCCAATTTTAAGCTGAGAGATCGTAAGTCTAATATAATGGTGGATATTGGGACCTCTGAATTTTTATTAACACTTGACCCATCTGGCATGGATACGAAAGAAATCGATGCGCTCCTTCGGTTCACTACTGATAAAGCCATCCTTCCCAACTTGAATGAAGTGACAGTTAGAGCTGGAGACATGGAGAGATATTTTACGGATCTTTTTGTAGGCGGTGCCACTGAACGACGTATGGCGATCCGCATTGTAGATTAACTGTTAACTTGAAGTACGATGCCGCACGCGGAAAGTGGTCGCTGGGTTGAGTGCGAATAGTATATATGTAGCTCCAACTTGAAGGCTATCATTTTTGTATTCGTGATAAGGCAAGGCTTGTATGTCCATTTGTACAAGTAAATTACTCAAAGTAAGATGGCATTTTTAGCCAGTAACTGGAAGTGCCTCGTAGTCAACTTTAATTTGGCCGGATATACATGTCACGAAAATCTGGAGAATAAGCTTCATTCGAGATGATGATGATGATGAAGTAAACTAAGGCGTTAAGGAGATTGCGACACTACGTTCGGAGTTCCCGGGTAGCATCTTCTGATTCAAGGCAACAGTAGACTAAACCAAACGAAATAATAATAATAATAATAACAATATTAATTTAACGCCGATTGTAAGTCCAAGTTCTCCGCGCTTCATTTCGGGCTTGCCGAATATGTTTGCAAGCTTAAACTGTCAAGGATAGCGGTGGTGACGGTAGGTAGCAACCTGGTGGCTGCCGGCTCGGGATGCGATGAATGGGCTGGCAGGCAGTGGTGGAGCGCATGTGTAGTTTATACTGGATTACATGGCTCTGATATATACATAACAAAGATCTGACCGAGACCGTTTCTAAGTACCATAGGACTCACGTTGGGCAAGGCCGGCGGCCCGGTTAGGCTTGCCGAACCTACTACCCGGTTATGGGCGAAACACGGGATCACTGATGTCGTACGCATACTTCTTCAACGTCTGCCCCAACCACACTACCACACTACCACTTCATTCTCCTGCAATTGCAAGTTATAATATGCAATGATTCAGCTCTATTCCTTATTGGAAGATATTATAGCCTCCATTTGGTTGAGACTGGACCACAAAAAATGGGAAATTATCGACATGCTTCTCACCTTCCCTTTGGTATCCAAGGAGTTCGCAAGAGCATCCCGCCGAGTCTCAATAAAATATATTCGAATTTCTAATTTATCCTCCTATCGGAACTACATAAATCACCTTCGAAATAGTCCTCGTTTGGCGCAGGTCAACACAGAATGCCAAACGCTCTATTTCCATGCCTCCCCATTTTGGCCAACACCATTGCAAGATGTAGTCACTGGCAGCCATGAGGAAGCATATAAAGACGCTTTGTCACATTTTCGCGGACACGAATTTAGCAGCTCAATGCCTTCTACCAAACCTTCACACAGTTGCCGTTCAATGTTATGCCTATATCACCAATCCTTGCAAGCATATATTTCACCACTTCTTGCCAAAGACGGTAGCTACACAGGAGATCCATTATCACTTTCCCGCATTTTACATACCTGAAAACGTAAAGTTCTTCCAGTAGTGTGAATTCTCCAGGCGTACGCCTATAGGGCTTCCAACACCTATCCGACATTTACGTTCACTCCATGGGAAAGCCTTTTTGAAGTAATCCAAACATTAACGGTTAATGGACGGGAATTATCTGTTGGAAAGGATACGCCATGGAATATCGATATGAATGAGGTTTGCGAGATGTTGCGGAAGGGCCATAAGAAGTTAACTGGGTTTGGTCCCTTGGAATACCGAACGATGAGTCTGAGGTAACTGTGATCGGTCTGCTGGCTCCCGGGCATACGATGTGCCAGTTGAAGCATCGGAGACGGAAGTTAAATATGCGTGTAGACATTGCACTGAAGGAGACCCTGTGGTGAAGTGTAAAAGTAGAGAGTGGCGTCAACAATGGCTATGAATCGGATCTGGCATATTTAACAAATGGTTTAAAATCAAATAACACTCTGAATTATTTTACCGTGTTAATTTTAGTTACAAAATGACTTATGCACTCAAAATGTAATGCAATTCAATAAATCTACTATATGTGCGCCCTGACAACGGCTCATTGGTAGTAAAGGATCGGTACATAGTTAAGGATAAGGTTATAGATAAAGATAGGGTTAAAGGAAATGTCACTTCTGATCATCGATACCACGACGGTGGGGGTTTTAGGAAAACTCACCAGAAGATGATAAGAAAATCAGAAGCAATAAATGAGAGTGAATTCGATTCCGGAGAGACTCATTAGTTAGTTGTGCAAAAGAAAATGTTGGAAGGAACATGGAAGGAAACGAGAATGTAGGTCACAGTGGGGGGTTATCCCGGGCCGTCGCGCCGTAAACTGAAAATGATGACATGTACTCATAAATTACTTTTAACGGTCTTCTGTATAGCTTGTACTTGGCATGTATAATAACAAGATTCATTCAATGAAAAGAAAAAAAGAAAGTAACCAAAAACGATTCAGAAATATTGTGAGGCTAGACTAAAACAGTTGCAAAACAACGTAGTATGCAAGATAACTTTACGTAAAAAGAGCGTCCCTTTGATGCGGATTGGCAAAAAGTAAAACAATTTGATATAGATTGACATATTGAGCTTGAGCTTGAGCTTGATTGATGCAGAATGGAAACAAAATGAACCTCTATTCTTCATTGATTCCAACTCGAATACACTGAATGATGGGGCGGCGTATTCCATGATTGATGCTGAGACGGCGGCGGTGGCGGCACATTATAATAATAATCATATTCATGATTCTGTTGTGGAGGTGGCGGAGGGTACGACGACTGCGAGTTCGAAAAACTCGAACTCGGAAGTGGCGGCGGTGGCGGCGGAGTATTCCATTGCCCGTGCTGAGGAGGCGTTTGTGAGGCATTACCGTACATATTCGACTGGGTAGGTGTCTGCGGTAGAGAATGAGACCCGTATGGCTGTGGGAGGGATGCCCTGTGTAGAGGCGGCGGCGGAGGTATACCCTGGTTTCCTTGGTATTGCGAGGGAACCTGAGGCAGCGGTGGAGGTGGGCCTGGTGGGTTAGGTAAAAATGAATGCTGGTTACCATTGGACAAAGGTGGGGGAGGCGGTGGTGGGTAATTCAACTGCCCAGGCTGACCAGTTTTAGTCGGCGTCGGAGGAAGAGAGCCACTTCGACGTGGAGGTGGCGGGGGAGGTCCCGGCGGCTGGAATGGCGCAGCAGTAGGGAATGCAGGTGGATATGCGGACTGATTCAAGTTTGACTGCGAATTCTGAAGCTGTTGTCCAGGGATGGGGAGAGGCCTCGAACCTGGTGGAGGTCCAGGAGGTTGCAATGGCGGATATCCATTCGACGAAGGACCCGATTGGGTGGGTGAAGGCGTTCCATGACCGTATTGCTGCTGGGGGGGTGCAGAGTGAGATTGAGGAGGAACAGATGCAGGCGGAGGAGGAGGGAGATCATGTGGTTGGTAAGAATTCGGCGGCTGAGAATATGCTCTAGGCGGCGCAGGAGTGTGGGATGGCGGAGGAGGTGGATAATGTGACTGCGGCTGCGCGTTGTGATAACCTAGTGATGAAGGAGGCGGCTGCGGTGGGACGAAGCCTGATGATAGCGAAGGTGCAGGGCTTGGATTGTAATGTGATGGAACGGGAGTGCGGGAAGGTGCAGGGGGTTGGAATCCATGTGCTGGAGGATATTGCGGGTAGGCATTATTAGGCGGATAACCTGGAGAATTATTGGGTGGATAGCCTGAGGAGTTGTTTGGCGGATAACTAGGGTCAGGCTGGGACGGTACATAACCGTGAATGGGCTCCAATTCAGGGACAACATATGGTTCACCACTGGGAGTTGATAAAGAATAACGATGGCGGCCGTGATGAGAAGGCGTAGGGGTCACAGGAGAATATCCATATGGCGCCTGAGGTGGTGGTTGTTGTTGTTGTACAAACCCTGTAGAAGTTGGCTCAGGATAATGCCCACTTTCCCCATTACCATGTGGTGAATATCCATCATTAGGCGGATATTGTTCCGGCAATGAAGACAACGAATTCCTGTGTAAACTTGGAATCCTGCTCCCAGGATGATGACTATGCACGCTCGAAACCGACCCCACAGAGGACAAGGTCGAATATGTCCCTGCATTATAGCTTCCGCTCCCACTCCTGCCGGTGCCTGTACCTGCCCCAGGACCAGCATACCCAAACTCTGACAACCCCACATTCGCATTAGGTGGGTAACTTTCCCTCCTCCCCCCAGAGCCCGAACTACCGCTCGCAATACTCAAATCATTCACTCTTCCTGCCAACTGATCGACATCGCTATACCGGCTCTGTCTTTCATAGGGAGCTTTGTACAGATCGATGGACGCTAGTGAACTGGATGGCCGCAGTGCATGCGGCACGGCGGCACCATTAAGAGTTGGAATACGCGAAGGACTCGGCGCGTTTTGATGGTTCGGACTGCTCCCACCGTGCTTGAGCGCAGCAGGGATCTCTGCGCTTGGCGTGAAGGAGCCAGGTCCACCGTATTGAGGGTTGAATGAGGATGCTTGGGGGACGGGTTTCTTTTCGGGGGGTTTTTCCTGTAGAGAAGGTAAATATATTATTGAATTAAATAAACAAAGGAAAGACGCACGTTAGACCAAAAGGTCAACTCCAAATAAACCTCGCCACAATATTTCTCTTTGTTCATCAGCGTGAACCATTCTTCAACGCACAAAGAGGTCAATGAACATGCCTCTCCAAGTACAATTGACACTCACCATCTGTCTCGCCCTTCGTCAATACCTCCGTCAAATCCACATCAGTCTCCCCAATCAAGTCCGGTTCCCTAGGATCGTCCGCAAAACAGGAAACATGCATCTTGATTCCGCCCTTAATCTTCTTATCTTTCTCCTTCTTTGGCGGCGGAGGCGGCGGTTCATCGCCTACAGGTGCAAGTGCAGATGGTTCCTCCTGTTGTGCCACTGATGACCCCGAATCTTCGTATATTGTGAACCTGACCTCCTCATCCCATTCAGGATGCTGACCACCGCGCTTGACCGCCTTTGAGCGACGTGTCTCTCCATTGTGCCGGACAGTGCAGTACGGGTCTTGTTTGCCTATGTGTCGTTTGTTTGGGAGGTTTTTCTATGTGGAGGGAATATCGCAGTTTTATCACTAAGGCGAGACGAGTTAAAACAAATAGGAAAAACATACCGCCTTGAGAATGACGACGATGAGGGTACCAACTTCGACTTGCGCGGTGACCATGGGTCGTTAAATTTAGCGTTATAGATGATGAGGTGAGATGAGGTGGAAGAAATAAGAACTAGGACGTAGAAAGTAGTGATCGTAAGTAAGAATGAAGGAAACAACGTAAAAGTTCAAAGGCAGGAGGCGGTGCGAAGAGTTAGACAGCGGTACCAGAAGCGGACACACTTAAACGCGCTCAGGAGCAGGGTCGACACGTGCGACCAAGGTGACAAGTAAAAAGCGCGTCACTTCATCATGATCCATGTCCCTCCAGCGCATTCCACAGCAACAGAATTCGAAATCCCTTCTGTTCCGTAATTCTTCGACTATCTTCCACCGCAGCCAAATAGTCCCTCAATTACATCACTGCATATGCAACGCCTCACAATTACCTGTGGTCCAGTTCATGGCGTGGAAGTCAGCGCAATTTAGCAGTGCACTGTGCAGTATAATACAGAAATGGTCCTCTTATGGCGTGAATGGTGATCGCCCGTTTCTAACTGGATCAGCTATGATACCTATCTCCACTCGAGGTATGGTTCTCTCATCAGAGTAAGTTTTTCTTCAGGTTCAGCAACAGCCTCAACGCCGCGATCGAATGGATTTTATTTTAAGTAAATTCAAAGTCCAAAAATCGGTGCAGGATCCTGCGTAAACGTGACGATTATGCGAGCTGCCTGTAGGAATCTGATTCAGATACCCGCAGGCGTACTCTGGTAGGCACCTGAAGTAAGCATTTCAAGTTCTTTATCCACACGAGAGCCGTTTTAATTGTAACAGTCAATAGTATTTCATAGAAGATATTCAGTATGCTTTACATTCCCAGACGTCAAATCCCATCGGATTCGTGCTCGATATTAGCGTTGAGGCATTTATGCTCGAGAAAGAATTGCCTGCCATAAGAGCTCTTTAGTACTAAAAGGCGTATATATCTAAAGCGAAGAGATTTTAAACTGAGTTAATTACATGCTCGGTATGTGCACACCTGGCCTTCTTACAGTATAAGTCAATCGCATTCTACCACTAGCTTAATAATATCAAATATTATTTTCTCCAGGTTCATTGGGACCCTTGTCCCAAACCCTACCTTCTTTACTAATCACGTATCGCATGATCTATGACGTATTATCTGCAGCAGCACCTAGCTGTTGATTCTGAAATCGACTTCAGTCTAAATCCAAAGCGCAACGTCGCGTAGAATCTTGCGGCTTAGTATACAGTGCACAATGACGTAGAGGAGTAAGTCTCCTTCTACCTTCTCGAGCAACGCGCACAACGCATTCTTAAATGCACTGACCACCATGATGATTATGTTTAGATTCCAATATGTGCACTGGTATCGTGCAAGGTCCAGACTCCGTGTAATATTCCAGCAGCTTCCTTGAGTTCGGCCCTTGGCTCCAATTTATACTTATAGTAATGTGAGCATGGATCATTAATATAAAGTAGCTTTGGAACCTCTGTACTCACTTAGTAAATTATCCTTGAGGAATCTAGAGCTCAAGTTATCTTCGTCCGTTATCTTCGTCTTAGGGCCTGTACGTTAATGATGAGAAAGAGCTGCAGTAAGTATCGAGCTGCAACGTGATTGTAAGTAAATAAAAAAATTCACACCTTCAGGGCAAGTCTAAACGCCAAAATGCTCCGATAATCCGACTCGCTCTGTCCTCCCGTTCTCAGGGCTCTGTAATTCCCTCAGCTACATATCGCGCTTCATCAGCCGCCATCGCCTCAGGATCAAGCAACCACACCATCAGCTGCAAAATAATCTCGCTACCCGTATGATCAGGAAGAACATCATCATGCGAACCCTCTGCCTGTTACAACACAAGCCTACGGTAGAAGCCCTGCTGTTCAAGCAGCAATAGTCGCCTGAACGCCTGGAAAAGGGTTTGGAGTCTTGTCTCTATGGCTGCTTGGCGTTCAGCCTCAGTTTGATTATGAGTTGGATTGTAGTACGCATGGGGCATCCTAGAGGCTCGAGGGTAAGAGGAGTGGGCGATAGTAAAGCCATGGCGACGTAGCGGCGTGACTTCATTCCCCCGGTGCACGTTTTTACTTCAAGTATTGTGAGTCCTAAGGCCTAACTAATATTTTCTCCAGATTCAGTCACAGCGTATGCGTAATGCCTATTGAAGTCTTCAGGTCCAAAAGAGTACCAAACGCATAGAATCCAGCTGCATTGAATGTGGATATCCGATGGTGAATGCTTGAGGAATCTAGAGCTTGTCTGGGGCGGTAGCCTGCGCGTTATGAAGAGTCTGCTTATTAGAAAGGAGCTAAGATGGTAGCGCTGAAGTAAGTACTAAGCAGCAAGATAACGAAGACTAAAGACGTACTCACCTTCAAGACAAATTAAAAAAATTAGAAACATAACAATTTACTCCCAATCCGTCGCCCTCTGCTTCTCATTCCTCCTGCTTTATCTCCTGCTTCACCTTCGGCTTCACATCCTTTTCCTCTTCCGCCAAATGCTACATCATCATCAAAGTACCCTCACTCCCTTTATCATCGGAATCTCCACATCCATATCCAAGTCCGAATCTGAATTCAAATCTCTATGCATCTGGGCCATAAACTTGTTATGCTGCTTAACCATCATCTAGAGCATGAACATCTCGTAAAGGGTCTCTAGGATTTCTTCTCGTCTCTTGGCTGCTGTTTGAGACATTTTGAGGAAGAGGGGAGGAGGGAAGAGGAGGGAAGGGAGTGATGATAAAGTCTCTAGGCGTTATGCGACCAATGCCAAGACCGCCAAGCTCGCGCGACAAAGTGAGAGGCGGAATATCGAATTTAATTCGTCACTCTACTATATTCTTCGCAGATAGGGGGGATTTTACACACTTATTCCAGAACTATATATGTACTTCACAAAACAAGCCCATAATTTAGTCACAGCGCACGCGTGTCCTTCAAACTACCCAATTCTCACCTCCAGTCGATTCAGATAGAAATTATATCTTCAAAAAAATTCTGCGCAAATGGTTGAGACGTATCGACTTTATTCGTTTAGACATCCAAGTGCGGTAGGCGCCCGTTCCCGACAAGCTGAATCGAACCTGCACAAGCTAAGTCCTCAAACGAGGAGCTAAAGTAGTAAAGACAGAGCGGCTTCAAGTTCGGGGCATCCGTTAAATCATAGATACATTATCATGTCTGCGGGAGCTTCAGGCTCGCACGTCCTGGACTCACTTTAACAACAGAACGGGTTCATTAGTTTTTTATTTATTTAGCAACTGTAACTTCTTACTCTAGTTTTTGTTTTGATACCTAGCGAACTTCGCTGATAATTTACTTCAACATACGCCGCACGCGCAGTTCACTTGCCCCATCCTCTCCGTCGATTCAGACAGAAACCGCATTTCCGAAAAAATAAATAGCCCATATATATATCCTTCAACGCCAATTAATGCCCTCCAATAATATCCTGTATCGACTCTGTCCGTATCGCATAGAAGTCCGGCGTAAGCGTCCATCTTCGACAGACTGAATCGAACCCGCGCAAGCCAATGTGGGTCCTCAAGCGAGTATAGTGGTATGGACAGAGAGCTTCGGGGCATCCGTCAGGCATAAATGCGCTAGCCGCAATCGTACCCTGTGGGAGCCCTTAAAGGCTCTCACCAGAATGGGTCCATGAGTTTTATTTATTTTTATAACTTATTTGTTCTGATGCCTAGCGAACGTGGCTGTTTCGCTGGTAATTTATTGACTTTATTTTTGCGTTGAGATGTATGTTACCGTGGTTATGGTGCTCTTCACAACTTATTAAGCATGAACATCCCTTCCCCGTAATGTAAGAGCTCAGTTCATCGTCTCGAAGCGAGCTGAAATCACCCTGAGTTTGTGTACATCTGTTCTGCTTCTGAAGAACAATCGCAAAGGGGAAATCACACATCCCACAAACAAACAAAGCGTCACACATTCCACAAAAGTTAAAAAGATATAGCAGCATATAACACCGCAAAAGCTCAAAGATATATTCCGCTTCAGTTCTACGAACACAACAAACAAATCCTTCAACTCGAAATCCAACAAAAGAAATAATAATAACCCCCTCAGGCAGACGCGCTCACCGCCGTCGGCACATGCATCGCCGTCGGGTTAAACAATCCAGTCACCTGCCTCTTCGCGCCCGCATTCGCCTCTGCGGTAACACCAAGCACCTCATCAATGATCTTCTGTGCCGCCATAAGTGCCTTCGTATCAACCACACTCTTCTTTCCCTCCTTCAACGGTTCCGGAGCCGTCCCATCGATCAAGCCCAACTGCTTGTCGTTCCAAATTGGTTCTGGCATCTCCTCAGTCGGCGCACCGACACCGGCACGGCCACCAAGCTTGACCCAATCGCTCTTCCTCTTAATCCTAAGACGGTCGAATGTCTCGTTCACAGCAGAAAGGAGGTGTTCCAATTGCTCGTGTGTGTGGCCGGGGGTCGGGGTAATACGGAGACGCTCTTCACCAACGGGGACAGTAGGGTAGTTGATGCTCTGGACGTAGATGCCGTGGTCGGTGAGGAGGGAATCAGACGCAGCCTTCGCGAGGGCGGCATCACCAACGAGGACAGGGACGATATGCGAGGGACCAGGAACGACGGGGATATCCATAGCTTCTAAACGGGATTTCAATTCACGGGTGTTCAGGTGTTGCAGTCTCCTGTCGCCGATGTAGCGTTTCTGGTATGCGATGCTGGCTTGGGCGCCGGCGGCGATGGCAGGGGGGAGGGAGGTGGTGAAGATGAAGCCGGGTGCGTAGGAACGGACGGTGTCGACGAGGTTGGTTGAGCCGGCGATGTAGCCGCCAACGATGCCGTATGCCTTTCCGAGGGTGCCAGTGATGATGTCGACGCGGTCCATGACGGTGCCTTTGATGGGCTCGCTGCTGTCGCCTGCGCGGACGTGGGCCTCATAGTCAAGGTGCTCTGCGACACCGGCGCCGCGGGGTCCGTACATGCCTACGGCGTGTACTTCATCGAGGAAGGTAATAGCTCCGTATTGTTCAGCGAGGTCACAGATTTCAGCAATGGGTCCGACGCTGCCGCACATAGAGTAGACAGATTCGAAGGCGATGATCTTGGGGGTATCCTTGGGGTATTGCTTCAACTTGGCTTCCAAATCGGCCATATCGTTGTGCTTGAAGATGACTTTATCGGCGCGGGAGTTTCGAATACCTTGGATCATAGAGGCATGGTTCATGCTGTCGGAGAAAATGACGCAGCCGGGGAGCTTGGCACCGAGAGTAGAGAGAGTCGCGTCGTTGGCCACATAGCAGGAGGAGAAGACGAGGGCAGCGGGTTTCCTGTGAAGAGAGGCGAGCTCTTCTTCAAGACCGAGATGGGCTTGGGCGTTACCAGCAATGTTACGGGTACCACCTGCACCTGCGCCGTACTTGGTCAAAGTACGACTGAAAAAAAACGTCAGCTGATTTGCACATCGACCGATCGAACGCCTACTTACTGCATCGATTCGAGAACAACTGGGTTTTTGCTCATCCCGAGGTAGTCATTCGAACACCAGACATCGACTTCTTCAGCCGGGGTGCTGGTGTGTGCGACTGGGAATTTGGCAGCAATACGATTGATGTTGTTGAAGTAGCGGTAGCTCTTGTCCTTGTGCTTCTTCTCGAGCTCCTTGTCGTAGAACGACTCGTAATCAAAGAGGCCAGCCTTGGAGGTGCTGGGTCGCTTGGTGTGGACCATCTTCGCGAGCTGCTCGGCCTTGTGAGCAGCCTCGCGACCAGCCTGAGCATGGGGGCATACACCCTTGGCAGAATTGAAGAGCCCCTGCTGCTTGTGAAGGGAGTCAATCTCGGTGTTGGTGGCGACACTGGCGTATCCGCGCATCCCGCTAGCAATTTGGGACGAACGGAGGGCGAGGGCGGGACCCATGACGGGGCACTCGGTCGCCTTCTCGGTGAGCCTGGTCACGGACGGCAGCCGTGGAGAGGCACATGTAGAGAGGGTACGAAGAGTAGAGGTCTTTGTGCGGCCCAAGAAGGGGCAAGACGCCTTGAATTTTGCAAGGGAGGAGATGCGTTCCATGGGGGGAGAAAATGAAGAATACTCTGACAAGGGACAGGATATATAAGCGGAGCGGACCCGTGACATATAGCCGGAGTCCGATTGGCTAGAATCACGCCGAGTCGGACTGGCGAATCAGACGCGCGGAAATACGGGATACGTGTTACATCTGGCGGATACCCCGATACGCTGCTATGTTACAGCTTGTGCATACAGCTCTCAATTACATCCAGCGCCAAGTCCACCTCCGTCCGGCCGACATTCAGACTCGGCACTAGCCTAACTGCGTCGCTCCCCGCCGTCAGCAGCAGCACGCCCCGTTCCCTCGCCAGCGACACCAACGCACCCGCCGCAGCCCCGTCCCGCATCCCAATCCCCCGGATCAGCCCTCGTCCCCGAATCTCCTTCACGACGCTGGGGAACCAGCCCGGCAGCTGCTGCAATCGCTCGTTCAGATACGTTCCTGTCTCATGCACGTCCTTGACAAATGCGGCACTCGACAAGCGCGTCAGGACATGCAGACCGAGGCCACAAGCCAGAGGCGACCCGCCAAACGTAGTCCCGTGCGTTCCTGCTGATCCATCAGAGATTATTTGATTTGATCAGGGCTTTAGACTCGCACCGGCTGTCATATACTGTGCGATTCTATCTCGCATTACCACTGCCCCAATTGGGTATCCGTTGGCCAATGGCTTCGCCATCGTTACTATGTCTGGATGGCAATCTACGGGATAGCTGCTATGTGCCCAGAGGTCCCCCGTCCTGTATAAACCGCACTATATCCCATCTCTTAGCATTCTGCCTCCATGATCCCAACAACACTCACCTGGATCTCGTCAAAGATCAGCACCGCCCCCGTCTCGTCGCATCGTTTCTTCAGCGCGCGTAGCCAATCCACATGGCTCTCATGCACACCGCCCTCGCCTTGGATAGGCTCAATAATGACCGCGCAGGTATCGTCCGTGATCAGCCTCTCCAGCCCTTCGACCTCATTAACACTGCCCACATCAACCCCAGGCAAAAGCGGCTCGAACGGCGCCTGGTACTTGGCATTCGTCGTCACGCTCAACGCCCCCATACTCCGTCCGTGAAATCCATGCTTAAAGCACACAATCCGAGTCTTTGAGCATGCCGCGTCTGGTGCGTCCCAGGCCTGCCCGGTCTTCTGAGCCCACAGATGCTTCCCCGCCATCCTCGCAATCTTCAGTGCTCCCTCGTTCGCCTCCGTCCCTGTATTGCTGAAGAACACCTTGGCTCCAGATCCGTCTACTGTCCCTGTACTTCCCGGTGCGAAGCCTAGACCTCCTTCTTTCTTCGTGAGTTCCACCAACAGTTCACCCAATCTCGCCGCGTACCTATCCAATCCAACGCAACGCAACACAATCCCAAACCCATGGTAAGCCAGCTGCACTCACACATAACACAAATACACCCACTTGTTCTGGTACACATTACTCGCATGGATTATCTCTCCCGCGAGTCGATTTAGTTCCTATTTTCCCCATCCATCAGACATTGTATAATAGATTTGGCAGGCATTCTCACCTCTAAAAATGCCTTATCACCATGTCCCAATGCATTAACAGCAATACCAGCCGAAAAGTCCAAATACTTGTTCCCAGCCAATGAGTACATATAAGATCCGTCGCCATGGCTGATCACTATATCTTTTGGCCGAGCATACACGGGAAGGATGTACTTTTCTGCGAGGTTGATGATTTCTTCTTGTGCGGGTGGGACGGTCGCGGTGGAGTGTGTAGGTTCGAGGTAGGATGTGTTTGGTTTCTACATGCGCGTAAGGATTATTGGGAATAGATTTGAGGAAGTTTAGAGCTGCGTACTGAGGAGATGAACCTTACACCAGCCTGGCTGACACGGTACGAGGAGAGCGATTTTAAAGGACGCAATAATGCGCTTCGGCGATACATATCTGAGAACGGTCTGCTGCGAGTATCGAGCTGGCTGCTTTTGTTTTTGTTTTTGTTTGGGATGAGCTAGCTGGCACGGACTCAAATTATCCTAAGCACGCCCAACGAAGAGCCAAGTCACCATGTTGTTTGGCGCGCACAAACAACGCGTGTCACTTACACGAGTCATCGCCGCCACACTGTGCATTGGACGAACGTTGCTGATTCTTTCTTTTGGATGTGCTGAATCCATATGAAGATACATTAAAGTTTATTTTTCTTGATATGCCGATGTGAGTTTTTGATGATGGCAGATGGTTTTTTCCCCTTGGAAGATGCGTATGATTTTCTTTTCATAGGTGCAGATGAATGCAGATCCGAGCCTGTGAGTAAATTTTAAATATGTGCAGATGAGAGTTCCTTCGGATGTGAATCTGTGCAGACGTGGACGTGGGTTTCCATTCTTAGTTAACTTCTCAGGACAGTGGTAAATGTTTTTTCTTCGTTTGAAGATGCGTACAGTGTGCTCCTTTCTTTACCCGGCATGCAGACATGAGTGTACTTTCTGCCCTTAGGGTGGTTGAATTTTCTGAAGGTCCTTGAGAACACAGACTCAGACGTGCATGACTTTCTTTTCTTGGTGCAGACGTAGACGTGTCCTTTCTTTTCTTAGGCACAAAGTATATATGGCTACACCTTTTCCAGCCACGCAGATGTAAGTTTCTTTACTTAGTTCCCATGGTATGCAGATACTTTAAGTATACATGCCTTCTCGTGCTTTTCTTTAGTTAGACTCTGCAGATGCAAAATTAAACGCGGCTTCCCCACATCCTGGTTCTTTTCATAACCCAACTATATCTATATTTACACGCTAGCATGCACAGCACACCGAACATACGAGAAAACGGAATATCAACAAACCATAGTCACCGAATAAAGTCAAATGCGTTAATCATCGGATCCTGATACGCTCGTCGCTATGCTTATAGCCTCATACTCAGGCTCATGTGCGTACCAGAATAGAGGGTCAGCTATATGTATATATGAATTAAGCTTTTTTAAGTAGACTACTAGTAAGCAATTTTTCCGACCGGACTGCAGTTTGGCTGACCCTTCTAGAATCTACCTCAGGCTGGCTGACCCGCCGCTGTATAACGGAGAATAAACGTCACGCAACGGAGTGGAGGATAAAAATAAGAATATTTTAAGGGCTAACAATTTTTGGATAATTCGCGAAATGTAATGGGGGTGATCCGTCGTGTGTCGATGCGGTACGAGTCTACGAGGAAAGAGTGAAAGGCGGGGGCTCCGACGGGATGTTGACCAGTGGTGAGTCGGGTGGTTGTAACCTCAGGCTGTTTCATCGTTATCAATGCCATGTACTGTATCATCGATATCAATGGCATATGTATCATCAGTGCTATCAATGTCTAAACGGAGTGTTCGGACAGACTCGGTTCTAGAAGGAATTGGTCTGATCATTATAATGACTCGATTGGAGGATTCGCAACTGCCAATCTTTGTTTCTCCTGATTCATTCATTTCTCTCTATTCATCTCCTTTCCCTCCCTCGCCCTTTCACCGAATGTTACCATTTTCTCTCACTCCTGGGTCAATTGTCCTTCCTGGCCCAGACTGCTATTTCAACGTTGACACCTCGGATTCCTTCCAACCTCGGAATCACCCTCCTCTGAATAGACATATTTATGATCGAGCCGGCCTTCTCGCTGGCAGCAGTCCAACTCCTGAGTCCACTCCGTCATGATTCATCCTCGGTTCCTCAGGCCCAACCCTCCAGATGCGCAAGGTTCTGCAATACCTAGGTGTTTTCACGGGGAATCCATTTCGATTTGGATTTCTCGGAATACTTACTCTATACTTATCATCCAGAGCTTGCTATACATTCTGTCGCCAATCTCCAAGCCTTAATTTCGATTCAAATTTTCTGGCATATTCGATTTTCAGCCATTTATGCTGCATTATGACTTGACTGATTAGAGAAGATAATTCTAGCATTACGCCGGTTCGCTGCTGGAGACTTCAAGCTTCAAAGTATTGATATCAACATCATGGAGCTGTCTGAGGTCTGGGTGCAAGAGTCGGCACTCGGCAGTGCTATTGATGACCCCATAGAAATACACGAACAAAAAAATTTCCACCTGACTTATATCGGTCAACTTCATCAAGCAGCCAGTTGAATTATTTTTGTCTGCTATAATTTGGAGCCGGTACAAGGCTAAACAGCAATGGAAATTAGACTCGGGCGGGCCAGAATATGGTCCTATGTTTCGCATATCCATTCCTTCGAAAGCTTCAAAGTATTTTACGGTGCTCTGGAAACTTCCTATAATAGAACAGAAGAAGAAGTGGCTATGGTGGCTATTGTATCAATATGGCCACCCACCCGTCATGGGAATACCGTATAGCCTGAGGCGCCTATCACTAGCCACACATTTGCAGTCTATAAAACATCGAAAGTATGCTTTTCGTGAAGGCAACTTGATTTCCGAAAACGACAAATTTGAAAAGAGTGGCAGGTGGTCTTAGAAAACATATTATTGAATAGATCACGATATGCTCGAATGTTTAGTATCCCACTTTCAATATCATCGATAGACAGATAATTACAAAACATAACAACACCCAACATTTCTCTGCGACAGATATATTCTTTTTGAGAATAAGATATACAAGAATGCAATACATTAATCATCGGATCCTGACACCGACATGGAGCTCGCGCGAGAACCTGAGCGACTCCTCCTGTCGGGGGAAGGTGATCGTGTCTTGCGACCCCTGGACGATGGAGGGCTAACGTCACGACGGCGAGGTGGAGGACTGTCGTCGCGGCGGCGGGGAGGAGGACTGTCGTCGCGACGGCGAGGGGGAGAGGGAGGGCTGTCATCGCGACGGCGGGGAGGAGGACTATCGTCACGAGGACGTGGAGGCGGACTGTCATCACGAGCATGAAGGCTATCATCACGGCGATGAGGAGGGCTATCATCACGGCGACGAGGGGGAGGGCTATCATCACGACGGCGGGGAGGTGGGCTATCGTTCCTCTTCCGAGGTGGGGGACTAGCAGAATCTCGAGGACGTCCTGCCGGCGGCGGCGACTCAGGCGTACGCACACGACGAGAAGGCGAATAATTCCTGTGAGGGGATGCACGTCGGTGTGGGGGCCCACGCGGAGATAATCCGCGAGATGTTGGCGGAGGTGCGCCGGACCGATGGTCGCGAGGTGGAGAAGGGGGACGGCGGGAGTAACGGCTTGGAGGACTGCGCGAACGTCTGTCACGTCTGTATGGAGGACTGCTATCACGGTCACGACGTGGAATTGGGCTGCGCGAACGAGATCGACGCGAGACGGGACTACGTGATCTCCTCGGCGATGGAGGACTGGGTGACCGTCTTCTCCTACCAGGAGGTGGTGGAGGAGGCAGCATCCTTCCCCTTTCCTCTCTCGCTTTCCTCTCCTGATCTTCCTGTCTTCTCCTCAACCTATCTTTCTCCTTTCTCAGTGCCTCCCATTTTTCCTTCTCCTTTTCTCTCTTCTCCCTCTCTTCCTCCTTCTGCCTTTCCCTCTCCACCCTTTCAATCGCTCTCTGTTGCCTCAGCTCCTCCTGCTTTTCCCTATCAAAGGCAGCACCCTCCACATAATCACCTCTTGTTCCAAACGCACGAGCCATCTTTGCAAGTTCGCCCTTCTTCGCAGCCGCTCGGGCATGCGTATCGCTCTCTTTTAGCTGTTTCACATTCGGCGCAAGCTGCGCCAGGTTCTGCAATAGGCGTTTTCGCAGCACATCCACTTCTCTCTCGATAGTTTCTTCGTCCATTCTAAATAAAATTAGCATATGAAAGGAATAAACGAATAGGAAGTCAAACGTACCCTTTATCCTCCAACTCAACCTGCAACTCCATACACTTCACTTCTACCTTCCTCTTCCTTTCATGCTCCAAAATAGCTTCATCTGGTTCCCTATGCTGTGGTGGTGCAATGTCAAACTGTGCAGCTCGCTCTGCGGCCGTCTCATGATGCCTCAAATGCGAAAGGTTGCGAACGACATAACCACTCGTTCCACTGTTCATGTAATATTAGAAATGAGAATTGTTGTTGAAGAAGAAGAAGATATAACGCACCTTCCTCGCGGTGTGGTGAGACCAATACCGTTGTACATTTTGGGTTGAAGGCAGGCGTTGAAGGTTGCCCGCACGTAAGTGGTGGCGAACAAGCCTCAATGGCATTTGAACTCCGCTTTAGGAAAGCCTCCATTCACGGACGAAGTTTAGACACTGATCCCTAATGGAAGCACATCTTAACTATCTAAAAGTGAACTAGTTTATTTTATTTATTAGATATTTAAATAATTCAAGCTGTAGCATTTATATGTAGCTAAATATCACCTGCAGAAATCTCTCCTACGTCCGACTCAGACTAAGCAATGTCGAGAAATGGTGATCTCGGAGCCTAGACCTAACCACGCCTGGTCCAATATTCACGCTATTCTCATCGAACCAGTGGTTGTCTATTATCCTTGAAGATCCTTATTTTGCTACAAGTACTTAAAACTTCTTGGTGACACGCGACTAAAATCTCTCCGTCGAATGCTCTCAATCGCACCTGAGTAATAATGCATTTCTTTTGACTGTCTTCAAAGGACACTACTATGCTCCATGTCTGATTCATTCTCAATCCGCCCATAGTGATGGACCAATGCTACGGTCGAAAATGGTCAAGCGGCGCAGGCAAACGGCAAGTAATATTGTGATTCCTGGCCCCTAGATACTAAATAATGGATCGATTGTCTTCGGAGTAAATATTCTCAGACGTGAATTCCTCTAGGCGATCCGTGTGGTTTAAGATAAGTATATATGGTGCATTGTCTCTTGCAGATTTTTATTGTTTATCGTTGATTCCAGCTAGATCGACTGTACTCGCCGGCTTGGTTACTTGAGTTACGTATTCTTGGTAACTATCCACCGTTTGGTCTTAATAAATAATACTTATTATTATTATTATAAGATCAATCTTCGCGCTTGAAACCTTCCTTGTCAACTTTCCTGTTTATACTCCCCAGCAAAATCTTCCTTAATGACTCGGTTGTCAATGCTTTCTTGTCATACAGCGTGGTATCCACCATGTCACGAATCTTATGTTTATTGAAGAGTGCATCATCAAGGTCTTGCAGAGCCTTTGTCGCCTTCGAAGAAATGCCAATCTGAACAAATTGTATGCCAACCTGAGATAGAGGACAATGTGTCTCATCAGTCGACGTGCGGCAACGACTATACGCCTTCAAGATCGTCTGCTAATGAACTTTCATGAGCAACGAGTATAAAGATTTAGATCCACAACTTACTTGGTGCACCATCTGTGACCACATTGAAATTGACCGATTTCAGTTTTTTGTTCTTCACGGGATCCTTTTTATATGCATCCAGCTTGCCGAAATAGTCCAGTAGATACTCCTCTAATTTCGCTCCCGTTAGCGCATTACCTGATGGCTCCACACGATCGAAAATCGCCTGTACTTTCTCAGCCGACTGAAAAGGAAATATGTAAGTAATCCAGAAACCTTGAGAAGAACCATGCGCACAGTGAGATTTATCCCAGCCTTGTTACTGTTGAGGAGATATACTGCTATACCATCTGCATCGTATTGTGTTGCAGCTCCAGCAATTCCAGCAACTGCGTCGCGAGCTTGAAGTCATAGATGGCTCCGCATGGAAGTAGAATCGTCCACGATGATTACGGTTTCAAACTTGCGAAGTAATTCTAACTGGTTTTCGTTCCAAAGAATGGCTGGTTGGTTGGAGGTTGAATGGCATCAAGATGAGTGTCATTTGGTCGTTTCTTGTAGCTAGATCCCCCATAGCACGATTTGTATCGGGAGCGCTCGTTGCACAGTACGGAGGAGAATTGAATCCAAAGTGGCTATGACGCTGAATTTAGAGTAGTTACTGACGTTTTGAGGCCCTGCATTTTCGTTCTTTTTAAAGCTACTTTTAAGCAATCCCATATTAAATCACTTGAATGTTATTACTAGAGCGTTAAGGCCGGAAGTACTCGCAGTAGGCAAGGAGGATGAAACTCTATCAAACCCTCAGGACTGGTTAAATACTTGAGCCTATGGTTGTACTATGTATCCGAGGAAACCCCCATAAATCATTCTCAAACCTTTTTAGAGTATCATCAAATTATTGAGGCTGATACTGTGGGATCTGTATAAGTCTATATTGTCTTTTGTATCCTATATAAGAAAAATAAAAACAGTAGTATAACAAGGTCAGATAAGCCTACACTTTTATAGTGCTAAGGTTACCGTCTATATTATTATGGAACATTTCTTCATACTTGTTCGATGGACTATCCGGCGCTACTTCATCTACACCAGATGGGAAGATCAGCGCCAATGTGTCCCGCACGGAAGAAAGAACCTGCTTGGTAAATCTACCTGGAATACTATAATTGTTCGAATACATGCATCGACTAGAATAAAGGTGAATACCAGTGAAGTGTTTATCATGCTCTGGGAGCTGAAAATGAGGACTGAAGAGCGTGATGCCACCATGTTGAGATTGACGCTGTCCAGGGTCTTGGTCGCAGCATTACGGCGTCCGATTGAACCCCACATATCGTTGTTGTATTACCCATTATATAGGCCGAGGTCTGAAATACCTTCAATAAATTACGTGAAGTTAAATTTGTGGTGCCAAGTGGTCTAATAAAGGCCTTCGTATTTGGGAGAATGCAAATACGTAGTCCCCGGAATCTGATTCAAGATTTATATCCCCGGGTTCAATCAATGATCAACCTGCTGTCCAAAAATGCCGATTTGATTTTAAGGAGGAGCGGGCCGGATTAACCGGGGGTTAGAGCTACTGACTGGACGTGAACTCGTTTGAGCTTTTGAACCATGCACGATATCAGCGAAGGACTTCTCTCCCTAAAAATTCCCAAGTGAATACTAGGCGGCTGTAAGCTTATGACTTTATACAGGACCGTATCTCTAATAAGTGATACATTCGACTTTCATATGCTCCAGAAAATAATATATATTCCAAAGTTACTGTGCTAAACTTTGCTGCGAATCTGTACATACAACGCCATTTTCTGCACCAAAATACTGACATCGGAGACAGGGAAAGTACAATCGATAGGCGACATACAAATATCGCTGCAAATAAAATTTGAAAAAAAGCAAGAGAAAGGGGAAAGAAAACAAGGGGGAAGGAATGTGATGATTTTCTCGTTTTCTTGAGTGGGATACAATTGGTCTGATAGTTGTTTGGGTAAAGCAAGGAAAGAAGGGTGACTTTGAATCCCATTGAATTCCGGCGCGCCTGATGCGAACGTCGTCCAAATAGCATAATATGAGTTGATTCGGTGATTTCTTCTGCAATGTACACAAGCGACGTTCTTGGGTCGATCAGGAAGAAAACCGGTCTTCCTTTGACCTTGCGCGTATGAGTTGGTCGCTTCCATTCTTCTCCTCGAACGAAATAGTAAAATAAGGGGCGGAAAGAATCTGAAAAATAAATGAAGAGAAAAGAAAGAAAAAATGTCCTGTGATCGTCGGTCGGACCCGGGCTGCACCACTGTCCATTTCGAGAGATAATAAAAAGGGGATAACGGATGAAAGGGTGCATCGTCCACTTTTCTTCAGAATGCTTGAACTTCGACGGCAACTTCACGTCTTTCTCTGGCGTTGACGAGAGCACCGAGACCTCCAATTGCCTGTTTCCTTAACCTAGTTGCAAAGTTCCTCGGTCCGAGCTCGTCCGCACCGGAAGGGGGTCCCTTTGGTTGCCTTAACGGCATACTGACGTGGCGAGGAGCAGGGGCCGCTGGGGCTTGCCTGCCGATGCCAAGACCTTCATAAGATTTCTTCGGCTCAACGACGAGTGAAGTATCGGTCGAAGGAGGAGTCGCGGGACCGCTGGCTGACGTAGGAGATCCTCCTTTGGAAGAGCTAGAGGAGGTGTCCTCATCGACATTACTGGTATCGATCGTGACAGTGGGAATGGTCATAGAATCAATAGAGTTGAACCTCAAAGGCTGAGGACGAGCCTTAGTTGTCGGAGAGGATTCATCGTTGGAAGGCGAAGAACGAGTAAGCCTGGTATTGAGAGGAGATGTTGCCGAACGCAAAACGGAGTTGTTCCCTGCCCTGCGCCAGGACACAGCCGCATCGGACTTGGAAACCGCCTGAGTAACGCTTCCATTCGGAGATCCAAGGGATGTACCCCCACTGATGACAGTCGTGCGACCGGGGGTGAGGGGAACATTCATGAAATTATTCTGCATGAAGATATCCGCTTGTTGTTCCGGCTGCCCGAATCCACCAGCAACAAAGGCGTTGGCGTGGGGGTTCAAGCCTCGGCTTGCAAATTTGCCACTAATGGCAGCAGTCATGGGTACTTGTCCATAGTCTTCTCCGTTATTTACCATTGCGGCACGATACTCAGCCTGTTGAGCGCGAGCACGAAGCTGAGGGGCGGCATTCACACGCTGATCAAAAGTAGTGATGTTGGGAGCAGCGGTCACCGGTTCAATACGACGAAGATTGCCATGGACAGAGGACTGCTGGCGTTGAGCTTGAGCGTACAACTCAGCCTGATACTGCTGGGCTTGCTGAGCCTGCTGGATGGCCTTTACGGAAGATTAGACTTGTCACATCAAGCGCCGACAAATACACATACCTGAAATTTCAACAACTCCATTTGCATCATTTGAGCCTGCATCTCGGCCTGGTCTGGATACATTCCGCTACCAGTGGCAGCTCTCTGAGCGGCGAACTGCCTTAGAAGGAGCTGTTGCTGCTGTTGCTGATACATCATTGCTCCATCAGCGGCACCGGCAGTCATGGGAATGCCGCCATGCCTGGGGTTGTGGTGGATGTTGAGGTTCTGGGCTGCGAGCTCAGCCAACTCGTCATCCTCGTCATCTTCCTCGGGGAAGTAGTTTGCAGAGTGATTTGCAGATACGTAGCGAGGAATGTGGAATGAACCTGTTGGGGCGGCGGTGTGGGGAAGTTGGTGTGGCTGGGATACAGAACGGACACCGCCGGTGCGAAGGCCTGCGAGAAGGGATGCACGGTTGCTGGGTGCTGAAGGTGTTGCCATTTCTCGATATTAGAGAGTGAATAGATAGGAGTTGTCGAAGAATACAAGTGGTGGGAATTGGATACTAGGAGAGCTGATGGATAGAGAACAGTGAAGAACAGCGACGAGGACGATGTATAGACGACAACAGGACAAGGACAAGAAATAATTAGAGGATAGGGAGACGGGAGGAAGAAAGGAGGAGGAGCAAAGGAAGATGGACCGGGAGTGAGAGGGACAAAGAAAGAAAGAGGCGCTACAAGTCACACGTTATGCTGTGTGTCACATCAACAACCATCAATAGTGCTACAGTATTTACATTGTCTATCAACAACTAGAGATGCTTTTTCGCACTCGTCCGCACCCGTGCATCAAACACTGAACTCTTTATCGGTGTGTATGCCGTGTGGAATGGATTCAGCATCGTCTGCGAATTCGTCAACCCAGAGTTCGTGCAATAATTCACATGCGCCCACCTTGAGATACAGCTCCCAGACATCCATGAAGAACGCTTTGATGCCCTCGTCATTCTTCGAGTCGTGCAGCAGGATGAACTTCATGTCTACACCACATGTTCAGCCAGCCTCTCCACAATGCATTCACTCCACTTACTCCCTGGCGTCACAAACGCTGATACAGTCCACTCGTTGAACTTGTCGATCGCTTTCAGATACCTACTCCAACAGTGTTATTCGGCATCCAAAGCATCTCCGTCTCCACTAGACCCACATGGCATTGTTCATTCGCATGGTGTCCTCCACCACATCAAGGCTCGCATTCGCAATCATCTGCACAACTGCGCGATCGGTGCCCCCGCCTATTTGCTTAGGCCCTGTAGTCCCAGGATGTCCAGTTTGTGCGATACTCGAAGCACCAGAGAGCGCCGTCAGAGTTCCTGCGAATGCCGACGTGCTCCATGTTGGCAAGTTTGCAGACAAGGGGAGGGGTTGACTGGAGTGTGGCTTTGAAGAATGATACGTTAGGCTGTATAACGGTGAATCGGCTGGCGAGAGTAGAAATAGGTGGTGGGACATGAGGAGTAGTGTGGACCCACATCCGTCCACGACGCGTCGCGTCTCATTATTGCCGCCAAGCAGCCATACTTGTCCTCCTCATTAATTTCAGACATCGTCTTGCGGGAATGAAACTAATCCCAACACTTAAAGGGCCGCCAATTATTGACTTATTTTTTTTTTCAATTCCTACATGCGGACTTCCTTGAATTGGCATCCTACTGTCCGGTACCTCTCTTCGCATCTAACCATACTTGCCCGGAACCGCAACTTCCATTCCTATTGCCAGTGATCACCCACGGCTTGTCGCGAAACCTTTCTACTACTTTCAATGTTTACGGAAACCTACGTTTGGCTCCTATACTGCTTACCCTATTAGGGTCGCTTGGAATGGAATCAAGATGCTAAAAGAGTTGCGATTTGACACCTATGAAAGGGCCACTCATAGAACCCACATCGATGGACTTCTCGGCAAGCTTCAAATTCAAAACTCCTTGCCAGAGCTATGCCTCAGTCAACAGTACTGTTTTGTATACGGACGGTGGATATGAGCGCCTTCGCACAACCGATGTGTCTTTACTACCGCTAAGCTTGTTGCCTGATCCTTCGTGCTTAACATAAAGCAGAGACAGAACCGAGTACTCAGCAGTCACTCTTCTCTGAAAATGCCGAACTGGAAAGACCCAACACTCATTGAACAACAAACAATCATTTTCAGTAATATTATCCATTTCTGTACTGGTGTACTGACGTGAGTTCTTTTAAGAGTTATTTCTGCCTCCCCATTCAAAGTCTTCCAGATGGGAGCTCGTTATAAGCCTCCCCTTCGACTGGTCAATTCTCTCTGGAAAACGCAATTTTCGTTGGCCAATGGTAAGCAGACCCCCGAGACGTAGTCTCACTGTACTCACTCAAAGGTTTTGGCAGACATTCTACTTTGCCTGCCGATATTCCATGTTCTTCGCTCTTATTGGACTCCTCGTTGCGCTCAATACGACAACTGAGCTCAATTGTCAAGTAAGCCAACTAGATTTCGACATGCAGGACGTCCTGATTATCTGTACGGGTTATAGGCTTTATATACTTTTAACCAGGTACCCTGCTGCTCCTATTTCTGGCAGATATCGTGAATATTAATTTGACATCGCTATAGTTTACAGGGAATTCTGCCATAGGAACTGCCTCAACATTATTCATGCTGAGGACCATCGCTATATGGAATCGAAACCCTTATATTGCTTTTCTACTTGTTATAATTTGTTTGGGGCACTGGGGATCTCTATTGCATGGCATGACAACAGTCAGATTCACATTATAGAGTATATGCACGAGCTGACGTTTTACATAGGTGGTTTCAAGATGGGATCCCACCACTCGATCCTGCCTTGTATTGGATAGTGGGACTATTTTCCTTGAGCTGATATACTTCTATACGATGTTGAGTATATGTCACTGCATACTTGCATTTCTGGCTTATTAGTTTCATAGGTCATTTGACTTCATTATCCTAGTCCTAACGTTCGTCTTTCCAGAGATGAAGGATATTGAAATCTAGGCTAACATTTAAGCAGATTCATTGGCCTGTATCTTGCTCCCGGACGCTCTTCCTTGTTGAGGTTAATCTTCACGGATGGTATCATCTATTTTGCTACAGCATTCATAGGAAATCTCATACCTGCCGTGAGTGGATAATGTTTTCTCAATCATTAAACGACGCAGCTCATCCAGGGACAGGTCATGATTTCTATAGATTTGAATCGTAAGCATCCCTGTTTAATAACTGGTTCTCAAAACTGAGACCCCGCCCAGCCGTCATGAATATAGTGAGTCGTTTTTTTTTACTATTTCGCATCCACGCTGTATTAATATTGGTCCCCAGATGTTCTCTGTACCGGCTGCATGTACGGCTTCCATTGTGGCGTGTCGAAGCTTTATAAGGGTACTGACCTACGTGAATATCATTTAATTTGGACTATTTGATGTTTGAGCTAATACACTGTATTCAGTCATCAAAAGATCCGTATATTCAGTAAGAATTCTTCGGACCCTCAGAAGTATTTTCTGACGCCCTGTCAGCACGTCTGGTCCATCAAGAGCCCACGTTTCCGTTAATGGAGATAATAGGAAGAAACGTCGTCGCGTACATACAATCAGCGAATTTATCTTCAGAAATCCAGAGGTCAGTCGTACGACCATCACCGGTATTTCTGGTATAGGCACCAATGTCGAAGAACATGTGCAGCTTAGAACAATTTCGTCCGTGTAAGCTGTCCAATGATCTCAGTGTACTAGGAAGTTCATTCAAAAACACAGGGAGATAGGAGAAAGTGATATCTCTCAAGAGACTATCGGATTTGAGACGACCCATCCAAGGGAAGATAATTCATGGGCTGAAATTAAAAATAGATCTAGAGATATCAATGTCTTGCTGGATGTATAATATCAAAATCTCGGTAGATGAATATCGCTGGAAATAGACTGCGGTCGATTCTCGAATGGTCGTCGACTAACTATGAATAGAAACAGAATCGCTCTCAGAACGATTTCTGATGCGACCTCTGTTACATTATGGTAAATCACAACGCTTTCATATAACATTATAATAGGTATATAATAGCATTTTTATTAGTTTCACAATACAATCCGAGTGAAATGGCTTTACCACGTCCTAGAGTCAATAATTTTCCTACCACGCTCCCTTTCAACAGCTTCCTTATTGCGCATACCAACACCCTTCTCCAACCTTCTCCCTCGTCCACCGATACCATTACCGAGCCCAAGTGGCTGGCTGCTAGCATGCAACATTTTAATGGCAAGCTTCGGGACCATAACCTTGTTCCTGCTGCCCCAAATCTTAACGCTAGCGTCCTTGATACCAGCGGCTTTGAAGACTTGGTGAATGCCTGGGGCGCACATGAGGCCAAACCCAACCGGACGTGGACGCATTACCAGCCGCGTTGAACCAAACTTAGATTCCATCTCAGACCAGAGCGTACGACCCTCGAAGCGGTCGACGTAGTCCATGTTGCGAATAGCTTGCGCATACGCCAAGTCATGCGCCTGCTTCACTTCGGGGGCTTTGCCCTCTCCGATACCAACAAAACCATTTCCAGTTCCAACAACGACCATGCAATACCGGGAGGCGATTTTACCCTTTCCGCTTTGGTGAGTACGTTGAAGGTTCACTAAGGTATAACAATGCAGGTTCGGGAGCATGTCGTCGGGAATAGGAAGATTTTGCAGTGGACCAGAGATCTGCTTGTCATCGACACCGGCGAGATCAACATAATTCTCGATGTCGTCTGGATCAAAATTAGGTGGGAGTTCATTCTCAGCAACAGATCTTCTAGCTTCCTCGAGCGCCATCCTTTGTTCCGATGCCAACAATCTTTCCGCAAGGACCTTATTACGGACCACAAAAGCTCGTAGATCATCAAGATTGGAAATCTTGTTAGGCTCGCCGTCCGCGCCTTCGAGTTCGATACATTCGCCCTTTTTTAATCCTTTGACCGCGGTTTCGTAGTCTTCATATACTTTCGATTCTTCGACCAGTGATCCAAGAGAAGGTCCCATTTCATCTATCTCATCATAATTGATGAACATGGGCGACTCATTGGAGACTCTAAGGCGTGAGCCGAGTGGTGTTCCGAGTTCTAATTCCCATGTGTTGTCCAGGACAGGATCAGGTGTAGAGTAGAAGTTGGGCGTGTTGAAAATGGGTTGATCTTCGGGCCAATTCTCATTATTAAGATGTCTGGTCCCATCAATATCTTGAGCAAGATCTCGAGCAAGTAGGTCCAGGTAAATATCCTTATGAACCTCTACAATTTCCTCTTCTTCTTCTGATTCCCGGTTGGTCGCAGTATCTACTCACTCATTAACAGACATTGTATACCCTTAGATTATGACAGACCTCTACTTGAATTCCTTGTTTCAGAGCCCTCGGCCGTTTGGTCTTTAGGAAGACGTTTTGAGGAGCTGCTGCTTGTTACAGCACCCCGGTTGGACGGATTTGGGGGTTTGACCTCATTGAAGCAAGGGCGTGACGACGAATAGTGAGCTATCCGACGTCCATTTACACGTAGAACCCTAGAGAGTTGAGGAAGCTGCCTAGCCAGCAAGCTCATCGAAAAAGTCGCGGAAGGACAGCTTACGTAAAGTCCGTTACCTGTGTCATCATTCCGCGCAAGCAGAGACTCGGAATGCCTGACGCTTCTATAGATAGTTAGACATCTTTAATCTATTCTCTCATGTTATTTTTGGGATTCAGTCGTTTGGTCAAGCTTCTGACTTGATAGAGTGGGTATGTTTATGGCTAAGCATTTCGCGTACATTCTTGCACATGTCTTTGCTCGTTGGGATATTATAAAAAGGTAAAAATGAGTAGTGATTACACATATCTATACTGTGAGTCTATACATTATGCACAATATTACACTATGTTGAGGATAATAAACAAAAAAAGGAGATGTACTACCATACAAACCCTACAGTCTCTACTAAAGATATCACTGTAGGCCTATTTGCGCGTGTCCCTCCAGGACTATTGTCGACGCAGAACGGACCTGATATTCTCAAAAATATAGGACACTACTGTGCCTTTGACTCCACTTATACGCTAGTTCCCTCCTTAATCTTTTTGCTCGCGGACTGTCTTCCCGTAAGGTCGCCTTGAATATCAGACGTTTCATACCCTCCCGTCCCTCTTTACGAGGGCTTGCCAGAAGGTCTTGGTCCGACTCGTCCGCTTCCATTTCCCCCTCGTACTTCTCTTCCATTTCCACTTCGTCCACCTCCTCTTTAACCTCTCCTCGCTTCTTGGTATTTTCTTCCATGACGCTTTCGTCGTCTTCTTCATCTCTGACGCCTTCTTCAATGTCAACGGCAGCGTGGTCGTCCACAAATTCGTCAATGCCCTCATATTGTTTCTCCTCTTCGTCCATCTTCTTGAGATCATCCATCTTTTCGTGACTCCATGGCACGATCTCTCCGTTGCTTCCAATCGTCTGCCCCCACTCATTCATCAATTCCACTCTCAACGCATCCTCTGCACCCCACTCTGCAACTCCCGCCTTATACAAGGCCATTTCTTCTTCGGCACACGAATACCATTCTGCAACCCTCACATCCACTATACGGTATTGAGGTGGTAACGGCGCCTCCAATCCTTCGCCTCCAATGGTCCTCCCCCGATCATTCACGTTAAATCGAATCCCAATGAAACCGCCTTGATATCCCGCAAGCCGTTTGCAGATATCAGTCACGAGCTGTCGCATTCGGTTCAGCCTCAGATTGCGCATTCGGGCATCAAATGAGACAAGGCATTTGCGATCTTCATTTGGAATGGTGGCGTAGAAAGGCGTACCGCGTTCCATTCCCCTGGCTAGACGGGCAAGAGTGAGGGCGAGTGGACGGGTCGAAAAGCCGATGGCAACTAAAGGACGCCAAAAGGGCTCCTGTTTGATGATTGGCATGTAGGCTTTGCGAATCTCTTTAAGCTTGTAGACCTTCGGTTTGGTGCGTTCTTGGGGGGTATCTATCATCGGCAAAAGTATACCTTAGTCGTGCAGAAAACAACTTGCAGCAAATTAAGAGTACGAACCTGCAATCCGTGGCTCGACAAACATGGATAGGAGATCTTTAGGTTTTTTGCCTGGATAAGGCGGTTGCTTGGGCTGCGGTTCCTCCACTTCTTCTTCCTCGACTGTCTCTAAAATGTCTTCCGGAATCTTATAATTCGGATCCTCATAAATCTCCTTCATAATCTCCTCCAAGTTCTCGTCCGGTCCCCACCATTTGACCTGTTTTAACACCTTCCCTCCTCCATCAGGCAACCAAGGCCAACAAGCGTTATCCAGACTCTCTCTATATTCGCGGGGTACGGAACGTGAATTCAGTTTTTTCACGATCTTGTGCCAGTCTTGCGTCCTGCAGATGCCCACAACATGGTTACGTGCA
The DNA here is from genome assembly GCA_000827215.1 of Sphaerobolus stellatus SS14. NCBI lineage: Eukaryota > Fungi > Basidiomycota > Agaricomycetes > Geastrales > Sphaerobolaceae > Sphaerobolus > Sphaerobolus stellatus. The sequence goes on from KN837076.1 coordinate 115,728, forward strand.
TCGACACGCCCAGTACCTTGCCGCACCTTGTAACGCGTTTCGGCTAGAAATACAGTATGGGGCTTGTATGCATCTTCATGTGGTATCTCATACTTTTTGCCTTTAAGAATGTATGGACCACCGGGGTACCAGTTGCTTGCCCGTAAATCCCTTGGTCGGGTGAAGCCGCCCATATATCTAAAACAGAAATTTAAGAAAAACTCATAATTTACATTTAGAATGGATAACGCACGTTTTCGGTGGAGTAAGAGTCGTTGTAATATCCATACGTTCGTCTCGTTCTGCCTTTTCGAGTCGCCGCTTCAGGATACGGACCTCTTCTTCAGGCGTTACGGAGAACCTCGAAATGCCTTTGAGATTGGTGCCATGACGTGCGGCACTTTTGAGGGCATCCGTGGCATGCATGCAACTTGTGAGTACCACGCAAGTATTATGCAGATTTTGAGGCGTTCCAGGATTATGTCATCCACTATTTTGCTCAGTGCTTCTGATTGGCCACTGGTTGGAGCCGTGCCACACTGCTGCTTAGTCACACGTTTCCTCCCTTACGCACGCATTCATGGGCCTTACATTCTCCTCACTATTCAACTCTCTGACATCTCTGACACGATGGGGGAAAGGTTTACTTTCCTCTCTATCCTCCCCTTGCAAATTCTGACGTGCTGCTCCTTTCTCTAGGACGGGACGTTCGTATATTGATGCTAGGTCTTTGGTTATAGTAGTCAGCGTAGAAGTATGTACTTACACTACTTGATAGGACTGTTAGTAAGATTATCTCGTGAACCTCAGAATATCATCCCGATCATGTTTCAGTGATGCGGCGGGCAAGACGACGATCTTGTATAGACTGCAGGTTTGCTCTCATCCTCCTCGCTATTACCACGTTGTTCTCAAAGATTTCAAGATAGGAGAAGTCGTATCCACAATACCCAGTTAGTTTTTAATTACATCCATTTAATTTGAATTAATTCCTTGGTCATCAGCCATCGGATTCAACGTCGAGACAGTGCAGGCAAGAGTCAATTACCCTCGAAGCCTACTTCATAACTAAGTCTGTCCTCGTAATAGTATAAAAACATTTCTTTTCAAGTATGGGATCTAGGAGGTGTGTGTGCTGTTTATTCAAAGGATAATTCTACTAATGCGACTCTGAAAGGTCAATCCAGTATCAGGTAATGTTTCGTTCCTCAAGCCGCTAGTCAGAGTCTTATCGTAAATAGACCTTATTGGCGATGTTATTATCCTCAAACCTCGGCGATTATCTTTGTAATCGACTCTTCGGATATTGATAGATTACCAACATCTCGAGCGGAACTCCTGACGATGCTGGCCGAGGACGAGCTACGAGAAGTGCCCTTGCTAGTATTCTGCAATAAACAAGATATAGCTGGCGCCCTAAAGCCTGAAAAGATCAGTGAGGAGCTTGGATTGGCTGGTGCTGAAACTGGTCGTCAATGGAGCGTACGAGGATGTTCGGCTATAAATGGGGAAGGATTGGAGGAAGGATTGGATTGGTAAGTAGCTTGACATACTTATGTTCTGCCTTATCACTAATACTGTTAATTAGGCTTGTGAATGTTATGCAAAAATGAACTTCAAATTTAATACTCCTATACCCCCTTGATAATTAGGATTTTACAACTTCCATTAAGAGGGATATCGTTACATTCGTCATAGATTGCCCATCGCCCAGGCCCAATCCCATCGTTTTTCTGATGGATCCGCTCTGCATATCGCTGCAGTTTCAAAGTCTGGCCTCCAGACCCGCACTGTTCCGTCGTCGCAACAAGCCGCGAGCTGCGCAAATTAGTCGGTATATCACACTGTGTAACAGGATACGAACCGAATCTGATGCCCAATCTATTGCTCCAATCTCTCGGCCTGCTGCTTTGAGTTCCACCGCCAATCTCGGCTTTGTAGTGCGACTTGCAACGTCCCACAAATACAATCCTCCTTCAGAGCTTCCACTGGCCAACCAACTTCCACAGGGACTTCCTGCTAACTTTATGTAGAACGATTTCACGAACAAATTAGGATGTGTTAGCCTTCCTTGGGGTAAGCTATCCGCACACAGAGTTTCGCTGTAAGTATGAATGCTTGATGGGACATGATGAGCCTATTTATGACCTATTAGGGTATTGATCCACATACTTCGAACCCGCTGCTAATCCCCAGATATACCCAGTCGTCTTGTTTCTTCCTAAAGCAAGGCTTACAATACCCCTACCCCGTTGACCGGTGGACAACGTTGGATCATTTGGTGTCTCATAGGCCATCAAGGGGGTTTCAATCTTATCAACTATGGGGTATCGCAAATCCCATTGCCTCAGCTTGCTGTAAAAATTATGAGGGAACACATCTAGAAACTTGATCTAAATCACTCACGCATCTAAGGACCCTCCTGAAACTATTTGACTAGAAAGATTAGGCAAGTGCAATATCGATGTCACTGTCCCGGATGCTGTCTGCGTAAAGCTTAATCAAATTACAGACTCCTCGTCGTCATCTACGGCACGTACTTGTTTTGCCACTTGGCCTCTTTTATTGGTATTGCGATGGGCATTTGTAATAACAACAACAGGAGCAAGAGCTGTCTCAACTATTAGGCATACTGGGAGTTGTGGGAAATTGCAAAGAAATTCACATTTGTTATCACGGTCAGAAGATCGTAAATCCCATATGCATATATTTCCATCTCGTCCCCCGGAAACCAAAAGATCTTTGACAAGATGTCAACAGGCATACTGCAACGAAAAGCTACTTACTCTCACCTGTATGATTTGGGTCCCATTGAAGTGTTTTCACCGAACTTGAATGACCGGCTAAGGTTGCAAGGTGTTTCCCAGATCTTGCTCCTGTTATCCGTACTGTTGAATCACCGGAAGCAGTGGCCTTCAATAGAGTTAGACGTTTCGGACGACTAGAAGGAGTGTTCCGTACTAAATACTCGTCCGACTTGGTCCATTTGATATCAAGGATAGCATTATCATGCACATTGAATGATTCCCTTTGAGGTTCTAAGTGATATCAGGATAAAGATATGAAGCATGCTTCTGAAATATTCGAACCTGGATCCCAATCCTGTCGCTTGGACAAATTAAGTATTTCTACGCTGCCCTCTTGAGTTGCAATGGCCAAGAGAGGTATTCCTCCATTCTTGGATGCTATGCACCTTTAGTAATATATTCAAATCACAGTGTGCTCACTCACATGTCGTAAAAGCACACGCAAAAGGGAGAGCTGGTCCTGTTGGTTCAAGCTTGGAATGCAGATTGTATACATCAGATTTATGCGAGGATACAAATGATTCTAGCAGTGGACGTGATGATACTAGTAATGCCAAGTCAGCGAGACTTACGGGAAATCAGGTATTGGCTTACAAGGTTCGTGGTGACACCCGTTAACGCGTCGAAAGCTCTGGCCGGCGCGTTGTAATGTCCTAAATACGGTGATATTCCTAATAGTTGGAGTTGCCGCATTTTGGGCTATAGATTTCACGATATCCTGAACGTTTTGCGTTTCCTTCTCGACTCTTCGCCGCTTTTGAACGTAGACAGATTCCTCTTCTAGAGTCACATGTCTCTTGAGTCGTTGATCTCCTCCAGATGCATTTGTACGATCCAAAAACGCGTGTCTCTGGACAGGTTTCGCAGATGGCATGCTCGACATGGATGTATCCGGTGAACGTTGAACCAAGAAGTTCGGTCACGCGTCTGTCGCGTTGTGGTCACATTAATCATATAAGGCTTGACGCGTCCACAACACTCTACAGCACACATACACCCGCGCCTGCACTCAATGTTCCTACTACTTCGTTCGCTGAGCAACACCACCAGACACCTAGTCCCGAAGCCTATGGCATTTGTGAGGAATAGGTGTTCAGTGTCTTTCTCATCTGCCTCTTTACGAAGCGTTCAACGTGTACAAATTTCCCCGAAGAACCATACCTATCTGCCGGATTTGAAATATCAAATTCGACCTTTCTCTCAGTCCCTTCCTCTTTCTCTTCGTAGGTCGTACTTTCCGTATAAAAATGATAATGGGGGCTCTCCTAGGGGTCCTGAATTTTTCGAAAATCTCAAAAAGATGATAAACTCAATCTCTCCAAATGTCATTATATGGACAATCATAGGGTTGAACGTAGGGATCTATGGCATATGGAACGTTGGCGCTTCGCTTGCGGTTCGTTACCTGTACGTTCATCAAGGAATGATTCCTAACTAGAGATCGTAGCGGTCGGGTGATTTTTCTATCCTCAATAGTTTAAGCAAGAACTTTGTCATCTCCTGGCAGAACTGGAAAGAAGGAAGAATGTGAGTCATGTCAGACGGCTTTCACCAATATTACAAACCTTTACAGATGGACGGTTGTTACGTGTTGTTTTTCTCATCCCGGCCATGCTCACATTATAATGAATATGATGGGCTTCTACTTTATGGCTCCTGCTGTTATAGCGTTGCTAGGCAACTTTTCGTTTATCACTCTTTATTTGACAGGTAAACCATCCCAGGAAATATTTATGAGAGATGCTAACTTCAGTGGATTTTACAGGAGGGATAGTTTCCAGCGTAGTTACTCTTTTCGCCAATCAAGCCCTATATCCCCAGCCACGAACTGTAACCGGTGCTAGTGGTATGTTTATCTTATATATTCCAGGACAAAAAGAGCTAAAGAAATTGGTTATATTCTAGGCGCTATATACTCTGTTCTTTCCTTTGTGGCTTGCGCTGCACCGAGGGCTCAGTTCCTAATATTTTTCGTCGTCCCGGTACCGGCATACGCCTGTGTGGGTGGAATCTTTGCATGGGATCTATATAACGCAATCCAAGAAAAGGTGAGTGCCTGTTATGCTTTCTGGACAACTTCAGTATGTTAATGAATCGTCCGGATAGCGAACGGGAGTTAGCGAAATTACACATCTCGTTGGAATATTATCTGGACTTGCATATTTCGTTTCTATTACGGGCAGATTTCCGAGGTTCTGAGTTCGGAATACATACATCATATAATACAAAATGGCATGTGCCACGGGAATATGACAAAAACCCTATTTATCGCCTAGCTCTGGGTGGAGTAGATAACCTTTGATCTAGACGGTCCATTTCTTTTGATAGCTTTTCCATTCCAGACGAACTCTGTCCTATTGAACCTCCCCTTGCATTGCTCTTTTCGAAAAAGTACGTCAAAAGATTCTTTTTGTCATCTGGCAATGGCTCAAGAAGCGCAAAAAGGTGGGTTTCGTCCTGCAAAATAACCTGCGCAGCTGTAATCGCGGTGGTTGCAGCTTGTCGTACCATAGCCTCCGCATTTAGGTAAGCCTAAAACGCAGTGTTAGTTGTCCGATAATCAGTATCTTAAGACATCAGACGAACCTCTACTAATGTTTGTTTGATCTTCGGTAGCTCCTCCTCGAGGATGTCAGGTGGGAGCTTGATAATGAACTTTGCCATAGTTATGAGGCCAAACGCATAGGCCCTGATTTTAGCATCCTGTGAAGCATGGGGCGGTATCGGCTGGGATAAAAACTCTTTCAAACAGCCGTTCATTGTTGAAAGCCCATAAAGAGTGAAGTTTCTCTCATTCATCAATTCGACTTGTGCATCTCGGATTGTCAATGTGCCTTCATCGACCTAGAAGGGCGTAAGTAATACTATATCATTGAAGGAATGAATCTTACATTAAAATCCTGAGCATATCGGAGCCTTAGCAGGAGTGCAAGGACATCAGAATCGTGCCCATCTAGGTGGGATAAAAGCTCCCATAACACAAATAGGCCATGTTCAAGAAGCGTTCTCTCCTGCCAGGGAAAGTATGATTACAAAAGATAATCGAATTAAATACCGTTTTAAAGCTAACCTTGTCTGGCCTGAGAAAGGCACATAAAGCCTTGAAAAGAGTTCCTGACCGTTTGCCTGCATCCCAAATATCTCCCAGCATTACAGGTTCATCCTGCATGCCACGTGGAGAGGGACTCGTAGGGACAGTTGAATAGTTCGTACGCTTAACAGTCGGACTACCTGGGGGCGAGGAAACGCTTTGAGCGGGATTTTGATAACATAGAAGGATAAGTGTCCGTAGAGTGCCAAGGTCAGCCACCTCTTTCTCCAGTGCTTGAGTGCACTCTTCTAGTTCTCGTAATCTTGCTGAAAAGTCAGTCATCGAATGTTTTCCTTGGTTGATTACTACCGTCGAACAAAAATGTCATTACTCATTATATCTCAGGGAGAAAGAGGCAACTTACTACTCATCCGTTTCAGCCACCAACCCGTCTGATGTTTTCTCTCCTCGATAATGTCGAGGATAGAAGGTGAACCAGCTTTATAAACAGGGCTGTCTTGGAATAACGCTGCTTGCCTCATAATTGCACTTGTCTGGTTAATTGGCGTCACGGGGGGAACAGCTAGTCTAGTAGGCGGCTTTGGTGTTGTACCATTCGTACGAAGCAAAGACGGTGGGATAGGAGATATATGATTACCATCATCAGGATTCACCAACTCTAGGAGCTGCTCTGCTGCACTCTCAGCTTGTGCTGCGCGAGCTCGGAGAGCGTCTTCTACTACTGAATGTGGGACACTATTGAGCCTTGACGTGGACGGCGTTGGGCTAGATGAAGCTGCCGATCTACTTTCTGCGGGCTTTGGTGTTTCCCAAGGCGCAGAAAAGTTTATCAAATTCACAGAATCATCATCCCCAAACTCGCTATCTGCTGGCAAGGGAATTTGTGTGGCCATTACCATTGATTCTTCAGGATCATTGAGAAGATTATCGAGTGGTTTCAGCTTTGGGGACAATGCTCGCTGTGGGGTACGAAGTACAGAATGTGTACGAGGGTTTGATGTATGGGAAGGACTTGATAGGCCAGGGGAGTGAATGACTACCGAGTTGTACTGACTAACCACATTATCGATTGAAGGGGCAACGTATGATGACGATACCCGCCGCCGATGCATGGCAACTGTTGGCGAAGGCGGCGGAGAGGGCGATGCTGATGACATTCTCTGTCGTTCATGCCCAACCAGTGAAGATCTGTTTGCACTGGAGCGATTGGATGTGGTCCTAGGGGGCGAAGAGGGTGATGCGGCGCGTGGCGATGTATTTATCGTAGGGGAAGAAGCTCGCCTAGCTGACACGGGAGGTGACATAACTCGAGTGGCTTGAGTATGCTGAGCATGAGAGGTTGAAGTGGCCTGATGTCGCAAAGTCGGAGGCGCATTCGCAATTTGCTTCGCCTTGGCACGACTAGCAGCAATAGCCGCAGCAATACTGGACTTTTTTGTAGCAGGCGGCGATGGTTTAGGCAGCCCCAGATCCTCCAACGGCACTGGAGACACGTTTTGCAGTTGCTTCCTCGCTGTGGCCTCAAGACCATTTAAAATCGCCAGCGCCTTGTCTTTCCAGACAGATTCAAAGGACCAGAAGAATGCGCGTGCTTTCTCTCTCACAGTAGGATTGGGATCTGCTAGACCTTTCCTGACCGCCTTTTCCAATAAATCTAACCCTCCAGCGGACTCGATGACTTGCCGAGATTTTGTACCATGATAATCAACGAAGACTTTGAAATGTCCAACGGTAAAAGCACGAGTCTGAACGTTCTTTTCGTTCATATATGCCCACAATGCTGACAGATATTGTCTAGGATGACAAGAAGTCTTCTGAGAAATGATATCAACTACGACCTGGGATTGTGTAGCGATTAACTTCTTGGTGAAACCAGCCATGCGTAAAAGATGTGCGATTAACATCTCTGCCCAGGGATCCAATGCGGTACCAAGGGAAACTGCCAATTCCTCGTACAGTGAGCACGCGCCTGTCGATAATGTTGTACGAAGACTCGCGAGCTTGGGACGAGGGACGAGATCAGTGACTTGTAATACACAGTCATCATATACTCACAGCTTTAAGAGTAGCTTCTAGCACTCCATTCTTCAAGCCAGCGAGAAACGGTTCTGGGTATCGTACAAAAACGTCGCCCCTCAGCATACCTCGTATCTTCTTCACAGCTTCATCTCTCTCCAGCCAGTTGTGTTCTGTCTCCCTTCCCTAAATCAACCATTGGTACCATTAGATATCGTAGCAGAAAAAAAGAAAAGGAAACAAACTTCAAAGGCAGGTAGCATCCGAGAGAATTCACTTTCTAAATCTCGTGCCGAAGCTATCTAATGTAACATTGGTCAGTTGTCGAAGAGAAACGTCTGACTATGATGCCTTACATATACAGGGGATATTTCAGTTCCGGAGTCCTGCTCACCAGCTCGGCTAGCAGGCCTCTCTGGTTCTGACCCTTTAAGTTGGCTTGCAGACCGTCCGACGAGAGGCTTGCGAAGTGCACCTCCCCGGGTCGGTCCATCAAGTCCGTCTTTCCCATCAGGGACATCTACGGAAGGAATGCTGATGATGACAGTTCCCAAGAGCTTCGAGAGAATCCCGTCCACAATGGTTTTGCGGACATTTTTCTTTGTCATTTCCTTCTTCAGATCTGCCCGCGCTGCATCTGTAACACCTGGACTTGAGAAGATTCCAACTATAGATTGCTTTGAACAGTCTCTAACTGTGCCATCACTATCTTCCAGAGTGTCCACAAGAGCCGGCAGGAAAGAACGAAGAGGAAAGGAAGCGTGAGTTTGACGCAGTTGAACGAGAATAAGTAGTGACTTCGAACGTATCAGACTTGATAATAACAGGCATAATACATATAATAATACTCACTTGTTCCCGTACTCGCCAGCTTTTACTTTGTAGACCTTGTTCGCGTAGGTAGCGTTCGTAAAACTGTAAAGGAGTCTCAGGAACCTTGGAGTCCTTTCCACGTAATGTGGTCGTGGAAACTGCTCCACTAGACTTGAATGTAGCGGATCCGATAGCGATCAAAGCCTCTTTAGCTCTTTCTCTCGCCTTTTCCCGGGTGTCACCAAGCCGTTCGAAAATTCCGCCCGGCGGCAAGAACGCGTTCACAGCTAATCGAAGGATCGCAGTTTCGTTGGTGTTTAATGCTGAATTTGAAGAAGATAGCTCAGATAGCTCAGAATAACCGGAAGTAGCAAGTAATGGGAATAGAGGAATGAGTGCAGATATGGTAGCTGTCGTTAAGTGTTGGTTTGAGGTTCGCAAACAAGCGTTCAGTGCAGCAATCAACCCCTCAGGATCCGCAATCTTAAGGAGTAAGATGCCTATTTGTGTCAAGCTAGACTGAATGGATCATACCGTCGTGCCATTTTGGAATTCTTCTTGTAACTTGGTCACCGCATCCACTTTAGAGTCAATATCGCCTGTATCACAGCTGTTTAATGCTGCCATAAAGAAGAGCATAAACAGACTTACTTGCTGATTTACATTTGTTTATGAAGGGTGCCAGACAATCATTGTCCGCGTTCATGTTGTATGTAAGGAAATCGTGCACGGTTCCAAAGTACAAGAAACTTGCGTCACGCGTCACGGAGGCTTTTCTCAATTGACCATGCATGCCATCATGTGTGTTTTTGTAAGTATGTACAGTGTTATGTACTTGTAAGTAAAGACCTTCTATTTGTTTATTTTTATCCCAAAGATAGGAATATTGTGCCCCTGTTCAAGTTCTGACAATAAGTAGGCTCATTAGTAGAGTAAAATGCTACATTCCTAAAATACACGTTTGATTACTTATATTGTAATGATGCCCAAGTTACAATAGACGACGAGCTATACTTAATAACTATTGAATCCGCGCCGTCAACTGAAGTACCAAGCTTCCTGCTAGCAGCAGTGTCCTGTGGGCCTTTTAAGCCGCAATCACGTAGTTTCCTTTGAGGTGGTATCTGAGTGCCCGAGATTTCGTTGGGGGTCGATTCTATCTCGAATCCTTTGTTTCTAAAGAGAATTCAGTGAAACGCCTTATATTTTGAACACAACCCACCAAGATCTTCAACTCAGGGAAACCCCCTTCGGTTTTACGATCCCAGACGAGGATGAGATCTTCATCTAACGTTAGCCAGACCCTAAACCTTCCAGCCGTTTCTGGAGATTCCAATGGTATCAGGGAGATGGATTTCAAAGTCGGATTGGGAAATGTTAGCATCAGTTCAGTCAACATCCAGGTAGCTCTGTGTAGCCTGTCATTTCAATCCTTAGTACGGCAATTTGTCACGGATAACTTCAGAGCCTTTCTTACCATCTGCACTATACAACAGGTCAATAAATCCATATAACAATACATAACCCAGGACTTACTCTGTTACAGAATTCAATGACTATATACGGCTTCAGCCCGTTGATCGACGGAGGTATGATGGTTTGAGCATCATTAGATCCGCTAGGAGGTTCTCCGATGACCTCAATATCATCCGGTAGGCAATTGCAAGTAGTGGTTTCTGCCATCAAGTTATCACCAGTAGTTAATAATAGATTACACTTACAACCGGTACAAGCGAAGCTCTTTCTCACGCTCTGTCCCCTTCCAACCCTCTCCGACAACCTTGATGCAACAGGAGGCAATAGGATGCAATTCAAGTTATTGTTGACCTTTCCAATAATATCGCATGCATGTCATCTATTCCATTAGGACCTAGAAAAGCAATTCGAATATGTCCGTCGCTGATGCCTTGGATCCAATTTGGGACAATGTCAGTAAATTCGATATGGGGTGTGAAGTGCCCAACGTATCATTGCTCTTCTGAGGCTGGATCTCAACTTATTACTTCTGGTATGCTCTGAGTAGTGATTTCTCATTCGTCCTTACATTGATCTGAAATAGAAATCCTCGTCACCTGATTCACCCATGTTGCGTTTCCCCTTCCCTACTCATTAACCCGCATGGATAAATATGGGAGTGATTCTGAAACGGCTTCTCAATCCCATTCCTTCCTTCGAAGGGTTGTATTAAGGCTTCGGCTAACTATTTATCTGCCAAAATTAACCGTCGGACGGCAACTTGATGTCTTGGTGATATCAATCAATTAAGAAGCTTTTGATTTTAACTCTTTTATGGGCCCATTCGCAGTCAGAGGTCCCCGCCGTCCTGTCTGTTACATGAGTTTGAGAACCTGATTTGCTATGTAAGTATTCATTTCAATTTTATAGAACTATTGTCGAGATTTATGCTTCGCTAAGATTTCTTTGTATCCGACCGAAGCTGTTTATTGACAGGATAAGTTACATCAGATGGGCCATGGCTCTCTAGAGGTGCTCACCTGAAAAAAAAAACTTGGTTATGCTACACTTACAATCATATCGCTTATCAAGACATTCGAAATCATTCGCTTTGAAGAGATTATGTCCCGATTTGACTGGTTTTTCCTCAGGAAAGAACTGTTGGTGTTACTCGCTGCCATGTCTGCAGTGCTCTGCACTGCCTGCTAGGCCCGTTAGTGGCGATTAACAAAAATGATCTGCAGTGACGCTGCTAAGTAACGGGAAGGACATCAATCCTCTGGATACCGCTTATTGGAAGAGTCAGGTTTGGTTGAACTACTACTCGCACTGCCTCACTAACCATCATGCCATGCGTTTCTACGGTTCCCGTCACTTTAAATCTAATATGAACCCATATAAATTCAAAGAACTCGTGGTTCTGTACTCCCCATAGTACGTTTCTACTATGCCCCAAGTTCTCCCTTCCTTCGAAGAACTTCTTGCTTCTCTTGACTTGAAGAGCACAATGACCCCGACACCGACCAAAGAGCTTGCTCAAGTCTTTCATTACCCAGAGACACATTCATTTGATAGTCACACTCGTTCATCTTCATTATCTTCCGATTTATCTTCCTTTTCTCCTAATCGCTCATTCTCTGATGGCGAATCATCTACTACTAGGTCGCGGTTTTCGCCCACTATCATCATCTCCGAGTCCTCTCCCGTCTCCGACATCCCGACATCCTGGAATTCTACAGGCCGAAATAGCTCTGCACGATTTAGGCCTTACGAAAAAGTACGGATATCATAAATAATATCGAGCCTTCAAATATTGATAAATGTTTTTATTAAAGGCTCTTTCGCGCAGACGAAGCGTGCCTACTGAGTTAGGGTACAATGAACACAATATTCCTCAGAACAGAGACCCCATGGCTCTTAGGGTACGTTTCTGCACGCTATACGAATTACATATCTGATCAGGAAAACAGGCATCCTCTGTATCGCCGCTTCCGCTTTTATCGAGCCCGCGGCGTAGTAGCTTAAGTGGCAGTGACAGAAGTTCTTCGCCACCGTCTTCCCCTCAGATGGCCAATTTCTCGAGCAGCACGCAGCCCATCTCAACGCTCGTTCGACAACGTCAACCGCGTCATACCCCTCGGTCTTTGTCTTTTGACATCCCCTCGCGGAGACGACAGTCTATGTCTCCGACTATAATGTCGCCGGTAATGATACCGACCCTACCACCTCTTCCCCGCATCTCGCCGCCATCTGGAGATCCCTCCGGTTAGATGGCGACTTTAATCAGAGAATTCAGGGATTCAGGGGGAGGGAAGAACCTTCGCCTTCGCGGACCCCCCTCATTACTGATGAATGCTCCAATAAAGCGAAAATTCCTCGGGCAGTTCTGAGGGTAATCCTGCTGAATTACTTTGGACGTTATATATTCCTTTCATTTCTTGGACTTTTCTATTCAAATTGCTATTGAACTATTGCCTCTAGTCGGACTTCCGCATTTCATTCGAACTATTCTCCCTCCCAGTTAAAGATCTCTCCTTTCACAATATTCCTTCCATTGTGCAATGGATATTGTCGTATTATCTCAATTCTTTGAACTTCATTTTCATTTTCATCTCATTTCATTTGATTAGCATATATGGCATGAAGTCGTTCAGCACTCTGGATCACCATCATCATGTCGGACTCCTCTCAAGTCCTCGCCAGTACTGCTCAGCGCTTTTACTGATCAGAATCTTTGGTATACTTTCCATCATTTCCCCTTTACATCTGGACTATTTTTCTTTCTGTAGCATGTAGTTATAATCTTTTTAGGCACATGTTGAATTACGAAATTATCGCAGAATCAGCATTTTCTTATAATTGGCACGTGTTATGTGACACGCCGCGTTCGACTCGTCACTGAAGTTCGCGAAAACATCGGGCGCTTCAGCTAGTTACTGTATATCTTCCCGGACATAGTCTGTTACTTAGGTGCTCATAGCATAGTAAGTCTCTTCGAGATCATTTCCCAGACGCTGAATCCATTTTAACCTGCAAACGCAGAAAAATGGCTTTAAGAGCCTTCTCCACCGCGACAAAGCGTTCACTGAAGATCGGCCTGCTTCCAGCAGACGGTATTGGACGTGAAGTCATCCCGGTATGTAAACATTGTGAGAACCAGCAAAGTGTTAAATGTCATTTCAGGCCGCTCGCGATGCAATTCTTGCATTAGGCTCAAGCATACCCAAGCCTGAATTCGTCCACTTGGATGCTGGATTTGAGTACTTCACTAAACATGGTGAAGCTTTGCCGGAAGAAACAGTTCGGTAAAACGTGTGATATGACCATAACGAATGTTCTTCTAATAGTATGCAATTTTGCTTATAGAATTCTTCGAGATGGGTGCGACGGCGCACTCTTTGGTGCTGTCAGGTAAACCATCCCTACCTACGCCCAGATGCTACTTCAATATTCACCTTATTATGTCTAGCTCTCCTTCCCAGAAGGTCACTGGATATACTTCTCCGATTGTCGCCTTACGGAAGAAGCTTGACCTCTATGCCAACATTCGACCAGTCCAAGCTGTATGTATTGTAGAAGAACTTACCGTTCTAAATTGTGACTTTTAATCCAGATTGCGAAAAACCCCGGAGAAAAGTCAAAAGTCGACATGATCGTCGTTAGGGAAAATACAGAATGTCTGGTGCGTCCCGTCATTAAATTCGTCGGCAAACTCATTTGTTAACATAATTTCCCGTAGTATGTTAAACAAGAGGAACTCACCATCACTCCGAATGGCAAAGAAGCACGAGCTACCCGTTTGATCACTGAACGTGCGAGCAAGAGGATTGGAAAGACCGCTTTTGATTTGGCATTGGGACGACCAAGAAAGGTATGGTTTCTCGTAGCTTGTGAATAATGTATAATATTGACCATTCCTCCAGCAAGTCACTATTATCCATAAGTCCAATGTACTCTCAGTTACGGATGGCCTCTTCCGTGAATCTGTCCGAAGCGTGAAGACTTCGCCAGAGTTCGGAGACAGATATAAGGATGTGATTCTCGCTGAGCAAATTGTCGATAGCGCCGTTTATCGGTAAGTTCTATATCTATTTGTAACTTTGGTTGAATGCTTAAATTACTTTAGCCTATTCCGCGAGCCTGAGTGAGTATAAATTGTCCTCATTTTCTAGAAATACCTTCAGCTTGTATTAGGATCTACGATGTTCTCGTTGCTCCCAATCTCTATGGGGACATCCTTTCGTAAGTCCCTTTAGTGATTAAAAGTCCAGATATAGACGTTAGATTTCCAGAGACGCCGCAGCCGCACTCGTGGGCTCTCTTGGTTTGGTTCCTTCTGTAAATGCTGGAGATAAATTTGTCATGGGTGAACCGTACGTCGTGCTTACTCTGAATTCATTTATTGAAGCTAAATTTGCGTTGTAGTGTACATGGCTCAGCTCCTGACATTGCCGGTCAGAATAAGGCCAATCCCCTTGCGGCCATACGATCTGCAGCACTTATGTTACGGTATCTTGGGTATCCAGACGGAGCCGACAGGATTGATACGGCTGTGAACACGGTGTTACAACGAGGCGATGTTCTGACACCCGATCTGGGAGGGAGGTCGACTACTCAGGAAGTCGTGGATGAGGTGTTGAAGAGGATTTAAAGGACGGTTACCGTAGAATACCTGATTCTCCCCTCTTGATACATATCCTCATCTGCCCTGCATGTTAACGAGAACTAGCAAGGGCCGCCGTACAAATATAGTAACCTTCAATACAGCCACTCATTACGTAAAGGTTGGTTTGTTGCTCTTGCGACTTCGACTTCAAGCTTCATCGGTGACGATGACTCCGCAGAAACGCGTGAAACGACAGAGCAGCAAGCCTCTGTTCGGGTGGCTGCAAAAGAAGCTTGGTGGCTCAAGTCGAACCTCAGGCCAACCAGTTCGCGAGCAACGGCCAAGAGCTGCTACTCTACCCCAACTCGAAATCCCATCGCGTACTTCAGAGGGCGGCGTATTCACATACGATGATGATATATCCCATATTGGCCGTTCCACATACCCCCGTTCTTCCCGTTCTTCAATGTGGTCGCCCTCGCATGCTGAAACAGCGGACGACGACGCTTCGATTCGTCCTTTACCACCCACCTCACCACCCTCACCTTCGCCTTCACGTTCATCGTCTTCTTATTTATCGGATCCACGCACTTTCAAGAGCGTCACGGCCAGTACAAAGCCAACCACACTAATTTCTATCGACTTGGGAACGAATGGTATGGCCCATATAGCTCAGGCTCCACCCACACCAATAAACACGAATCCTCCTTCGGCAATGCCTCGGTTTTCTACAAGTAGCATCAGTGTATCAAACTCTACATCTATAACTTTCTCATCTTTATCGCCAAATCCAGCTGCTACGTTAAGCCCAAATAATGTCCAGGCACCCCTACATACAGCTCATCATCCTCGCTATAATCCCCGTCCTTCATCTCCTCCACAAGATAATGCCTCCCTGTTGACGCTCGCGTCTTCCGCGTTCGGTTTTCCTGGTGCAAGACTCGGGAACTGGATGGGAGACTCACAGTCCCAGTTCGCAATTGAATATAGTTCGCAACACGGAGAGCAGGAGGCAGAAGGGACTGAAGAGACTGAAGAGACTGAGGAAGGACAGGCTGAAGATGCGAGCGTCCGAGCACTTCGTCCAAGGAGTTCACGCCGAAATAGTTGGGAAAGCGAACTGAGCGGCTGGAGTGCGCGTCTCCTTGCCAGGGAACGCAGCATGCGTACGAGTAGCTTCAGAGTCGGAGACGGCGATTCAGAAGCAGGCGAAGAAGCTGAAGCACCAGACACAAAGTCAAAACCCGGTCCATCGCCTTTATCTGTAGATGTCTTTTCGACGGAAGCAAAAACAACAACTGTTCAGGAAACAGAATTGAAAGCTCCGGAATTGACGGAAACCGAAGATGAAGGTACCCTCAGTCCGTCACGTCAGGTGCAGACGGGTGAACCGGAGCGTACTCCAACGAAGAAGACGATGGTAGACATTAATGTGGATGCTGACTGTGATGTGACGGAGAAGATGCCGCCTCTATCCACGGGAACAGAGCCGGGAGAAGCTCGGCGTCGCTCTGGAGAGGCCAAGGCAGAGGCTGGTGAGGCTTGATGGGGAGACATATATGTAATATTCCACTGCTTGTTAGTGTCTTGTAATGGGTGTGTAGATCACGGTTATGTTGTATGAATATCGCTGCGTGGATATCTTTACCTCCATTTTGTTACGCGCCGTAGGTGGTCCGGTCTGCACCACATGCCCATAGCTCCATGCGCTCTGAGGATTCTATGTTCCATAAGTTGACGAGATAGTGTATGCCTAGAAACTGAGTCTTTCGAAGAACATGGTTCTCTCGATGCCTTCGATGAAACGTGACCAACCAGCGTGACCCACCGCGCCGAGCTCGTCATCAAATGCAACCTTCCGCGAACTTTATAAGTACTAGACCGAGCTTCTTCCCGTGCGGTCGTTATCAGACCATCTCCACCAAATGCTCCTTCGTCTCCAATTTCGCTCTTGGCTGCTGCTAGCTGCAGTATTCTCGCTCACCTCTCATGCTCAGCCTACAACTTGCCCAGATTACACTAGCTTTAGCAGCTCCCCTCAGGGGAATGCCTCAACAGGACCGTTGAAGCTTCCTTTCATGCGTCCTGCGCCCGAATGTAGGACATTCTCTAGTCCGGCCGTGGAGGTGAGTTCCCTGCGTGTACCATGGTAAGGTGAGACGACTCGACTAATGGTAACTACTTTCACAGAACGTCATCTCAGATATGAAAGCGAGACTGAAAGATCCAGACCTGGCTCGACTTTTTGAAAACACATTCCCCAATACTCTAGGTGCGCATCTCCTTATTGTCACGGACGTAATAATGAACTAGCCGCATATAGACACGACTGTCAAATACTTCAACGAGGTAAGTGTCGGGTTCCGCTGCCCTGGATATGCAACGCTTGACCTTAAGATTATACTCTCCAGACCAATAATTTGGCATTTATTATTACAGGGGTAGGTACTCGAGAGCTTCATCATATTTCCAGTGCCTGATAATCTTTGGACAGGACATCACGTAGGGCGGTCTCGAGTCTTTTCGATATAATAATATAACATTTCAACTGCAGTGCGCAATGGTTACGAGATACTGCGAATCAGGTAATGAGTAATTCCTTCGTTTGATACAGTGTTAATAGTGGTCCAGTTCGCCCACTATCAAGCTCTGCTGCCGCTGGATAAAAATCTGGCAACACTACAAAGAGCCGTCATTAATAATGAAGCCAGGTATTTCAATGACCCTTTCCTTGGCACGAAGGCTCTGACGTTATTCCTGGAGGTATATTCAACAATTCCCTTATTGCGGAGCGTTCCAGGTAATATGCAGCCTTAAATCCACTTGCCAAACTTACATATCTAATGATCTTCCGTTCTTCAGCCTCCACCTGAAAGCGGTTTGTCGCCTACTCATAACGATTATGCTGATGGAGTAACCGTAATCCCGTGAGTGGCATCTTACTCAGATATAATAGCTGGTGGGATATTTACATAAACATACAGGCCGGTTAACAATACGATTGTATTTGAATGCAAAGTACATGCATTTCACCTCAATAGTTTCTGCTCACTAATTTGATTTTTCAGTACGAAATTGATTCTTTGTGTGGCTTCCTGAAACTCTCCCGATCTTACTTCGAAAGCACCGCAGACTCATCTTTCATGAACGCGAACTGTAAGTGTAGGTTTATTTCATTTCATTTTTCTACTAAGAATATTTAGGGAACGCTGCTATTGACCAAATATTCCGCGTCATTAACGAACAGTCACAACCCACTGTAGGCGAATTTATAACACTGATTAGTCTTATCCTAATTTTTTGTAGTTTGACGAGAACTTTAACGTCATATCATACTATAGCTGGACAGGTGGAGGTGGATCTTTAAGTCCGGCGGTTCCTAATGAAGGCAACAACGAACCCAAAGCTTATACTGGTCTTGTTGGAACACACCATAGGCCTTCTGATGACCTCAGTATATATGCATTTTTGACGCCTGCTAATGCAATGCTATCAGTAGAATTAACACACCTTGCCGCTATGCTTGACGCAGTTAAGCAAAGACCGGACGTTTCGGCCAACGCCAAGCAATTGAGCAAGCGTATTTCGAACGCAATCTGGAATACGACCGTATGTAGCTTCTTCTAGTAGTTCTATCGCTATGTATTGAACCGATGATCTAGGTCGTAAATAATATCTTCGCTTATGAAACAAACGGTATGGTATCAATCATCGATGTTAACTTTGTATTCATCCCTTTGTGCTCTGGTCAGGGTTTGGAGGACGTGTCATTATGGATGATGCAAATGTGCCCGTATGTTGTTCAGAGCCCATTCTTCCTCTACTGTTCAATTTCTCACTATTGATTTAGTCACTATTATCCTTACCGTTCTTGGGATTCCTAGGTAAGTACCAGCAGTAGGTTTTAAATTTCACTGTGACTAACAAAGAACAGACAAGAATCAGCCTGCTTACCTTGCCACACGCAAGAAATTATTGTCACGAAATAACCCCTATTTCGCGGCTGGGGATGGATTCTTTGGTGTTGGGTAAGTGCCAGCCTTTTTCATCTACCATGAAATATCTAATAGGGGCATAAAGAGGACCTCATGTTGATGTCTTCCATCCTTGGCCGATGTCCCTCATCTCTGCCATCTACGGCACTGATGATGACCAAGAAATCACTCAGCTATTGTATACCATCGCTAACGTACGTGCTTTGATATTGCAATGAATGACCCTGTATTAATCTTCTTTTGCTTAAGAATACCGCTGGATTAGGACTTATCCATGAATCTCAGTCAATCTATAGTCATTCCGACTTCACCCGTCCATGGTTTGCATGGGCAAATTCTTTCTTTGCTGAGATGATGCTCGATTTGGCCCAACGAAAGCCAGGTTTGATCTTCAAAGAAAATATACCATATGTAATTGGTAAAAACTAAGTGTATGGCCATTCAATTGTACTTTAGGCACTTGTAGTAACCGGAACGAAATCGACGAACTTTTCTTGAGTTCTAGTTGCATTTGAATTAGACACCGTGGCGGATATCCAGAATTATATGTACGTTTGTAAATCGCTCGCTAGTTTAAGGTTAACTTGAATAGGTTTCATGTTTTCTTACAAATCCGCAGCGATGAAAGCCTGTTGCCTGTCCGAACACAGCTGTATCACCTTAACCGTTAAGTAAAGAAGCCATTAAGAAATGTTATGTTTCTTAATCTCGGGCAGTATATAAACAGATAGTCGATAGTATGCCATACTTACAGGTGAGAAGGGTGCATATTATGCATATACTAACACGTCTTCGAGCGAGTTATTTTAGTAGGTGGGTCCATTATTATTAATGTAAAGCGACATAGTATTGCGACAATACGAAGTATCCGATCATTGCCATTGGTGCCAGCGACTACTTTCATGGCTCAAGTAATATGATTTCATTCATATGTTTTTAATAATTTAATGGGCAATAAAATGTATATAACACGAACATTAACACAGATTTTGGCGACAGAAACTTCAAAACTTAATACAAAGCAATATACAGAATACATCATACGTTTACTTGCACCTTTGGCCAACAATAGTTTTACCATGTTCCTGAAATCACTCGTCAGACAACATATAGGACAAAGAAACAAAGACTGAAAGTCGTACCTGCCATTCTTCCGCACTTATCCACAACTGGTGGAAAGTTCCAAGACTTGCGAGGATACTTCCGCCTAACCAAGCACCATATCTACGTTCTACCATATTTCCTGCGGCATGAACTTTGGTCTTGGATTGTGTTATTTCAGACAAGGTATGAAGAAATGCGAGGAAGTCCTTACTGTGCTAAAGTGTCGGACCAATTCATTGTGGAGTCTGTCTACTAAGCCAGCAAGCAAGGATCCACCTCCGTTTACCACGACATTAGACAGTAGCTGAATCCGAAGATCTGGCTCAACAGACATCAACGAATTATGCAGTAATTGTGTTAATGTCAGAGGAAGATTTGGTCGCTGAAATCAATGTTAAAATGGATATAAATAAAACACGAACACCTTAATTATATACCTGCAAATGTTGTTGGGTGAAATATAGTTCGCCAGGTAAGAAGCGTTCAGGGCCGAAAAGTGCATTGAATCCGGTTGGGAACTCGTATTGACGAGGAGGTCGAGAGTTGGCAGCGCTGTCGGACATTGTATAAAATATACCAATATATTATAAAACAAATTCTTACTGTTCACTGAAACCATGTTCTAAGACGCCAGCTGCACCGGCTATCCATTCGTCGACTTCACGCTGTTCTGCCCATTGTCGCCAACTTGGGGTCGTTAACCTGAGACGATCCTCTCGAAGGGTAAATTGCGGGGGCTTGCTGGGAGGTACGGGCTTGTAGCCCGGTTAGAATACTTAAGTTGCGATAATGTAAACCGACGCGTACCAGTTTATTTGCAATCAAATGGTGCGACCATAATTGAATGGGAGGCCGATGTGGATGCTGCTGAGCCAAAAGATTCACGGCATTGGTATATACTAACTGTGGAATGGTCGAGCGGTTCATCCCTATCAAACAGATAAGTTGGAGAAACGTGGCCGGCATTCAGGTATCCATTTACCTTTTCGAAGGACAAACCCATCCACTACAGGGGTGACGCTAGCGGTATCTTTTCCTATATCTACGATTAGAGCTGTTCCTTTTCCTGCAGCAAACCTATAGTAAATATATGAACAAACATGTATATAAGGCTGCCAAAATAGAACGGCGTACGCGTTAAGCACAGCTGTGTTCGCGATATAGAAAGCTGGGACATTGAATTCCTCAAACATTATTTCAGCCATACGCTCCCTGTTTGCAGGAGTATTCCATGGCGGTTCGGTAACAAGCACCGGATGCTCAGACGGATTTGTTCGCAAGTTGTCCTGTAAGGCGTGACCAATAATCGCAGGTATAGGGTCAAAATCAATGACTTGCCAACAATCAGATACTATAATATTGAGAAAATAAGCGCAAACTCACTAAGAGTCTCATGGACTGGGTTCGCTATCTCCATCCCAGGTCTCCAAGTTGATGGTCCCGTCTGTTCGCCCAAATGAATGTTTACCTTCTTCTTTCGGGCTGCGATTTGCTCAGATTGACCGCTTTCAGCTTCAGCAATATGCACGTCTTCAGAGTTTTCTGCAAGGGTATATCCATAGTATGTAGGGAATATAGCTTTGGGTGTGTCGTCTCCAGCATATCCTGCTCGGGTGGTCGAACCTCCGATATCTAATACCAAAGCAGAGACCTCATCTATGAAATAAATGGAGCTAAATGTCAATGCTTCAGGAGATAAAGCAACTCACCACCACCATGAACATTTGCGGCCATAACTTCCAACGAACTTTATACGTGACCGCGTAAGACGCGAGTTGAAGATGGACGCGTTTGGATCGAGTCTTAGGCGCCCACAACTTTTTCCAGAAATGGCCACCACGGACAAAAAACGAAAATGGGACCCTCGCTCAGAGCTGCCTCAGCAAGAAGAAGGAAGATCGAACAACGTCGAACTGAATGGTTTAAGCGACGATGAAGAAGAGGATTCGAGTGTGGATGATGATGGAGAGGTGGAGGATTTCCCTGAACTGGACCCAGATTCTGATAGCGAGGAAGAGGACTCGGACGATGAAGAAAACGAGGAAAGTGAACAGGAGTTTGATGAAGATGCTCAAGAGGAAGACTCCGAAGGTTCTGTATCTGACTTCTCTGAAGAAAAACCTGGAGTCTATCCCACACCCAAGGCTATTATCTCAAAGATTACAGGCCAACCTAAATTGGTATACCCACATATTGAACCCAATTATGACTCTGATTCATCGACTGAAGATGTGAGTGGAATACGATCTTTTGAAGATTATTATTCATATATTGATTAGACACCTAACCGAGTGGGTAACGTCCCTATACACTGGTATGACGATATGCCACATATCGGCTACGATATCAACGGCAAAAAACTCTTTCGGCCAGCGAAGGGAGATGAGCTTGATAAGTTTCTGGAGACTGTCGAAGATCCTACTTCTTGGTAAGTAGTCCCGCAAGGCTTGTTTCTGTTCGCTCATTTTTTTCAAGGACAACTGCTCTGGACAAGAATACTCAAATGGATCAACCTCTTACTGCGGAAGAATTGGACATAATTCGCCGTCTTCAACAAAACGAAGTTCCGGATGCAAATTTTGACCCCTATGAAGTCTTCCTGCCTGCAGACGATAAACCCGAAATAATGCCTCTCAGTGCTGCTCCCGAACCGAAACGAAGATATGTACCGAGTAAATGGGAGAAGAAAAAGGTTAGTTACTTCCTAATAGTAAACGGGAAATTATTCACTGAAAATGTAAACAGGTCATGAAGATCGTTAGAGCAATTCGTCAGGGGCGCATTATTTCTTCGAAGCCGAAGACCACAGAAAAGCGGCCTTTATACTCATTATGGGATACCCCATCAGAGTTTACCGCCCCTGCTCCATATTCTGCGCCAAAGCCTCGACTGCCGGGTAATGCAGAATCATATAACCCGCCCCAAGAATACCTACCCGATCCCAATGAGAAGAAGGATGAGGATGACAAATCTTTTACTCCCAAATCATACTCTGCTCTTCGACTTGTTCCCGCTTATGATCGCTTTGTTCAAGAACGGTTTGAGCGTTTACTGGATCTCTACCTCGCTCCGAGAGTCCAGCGTCGCCGTCTGCCATCTGGCGTCACAAAAGCAGATGATCTTATCCCTCAACTTCCTGATCCTAAAACGCTCCGTCCTTTCCCTACCTATAAAGCATTAGGAATAACACGCCAAGCACGCGTCAGAGCTATTAGCATTAGCCCCGGCGGTGAATGGATTGTCAGCGGAGACGACGTCGGAGAAATTCAGTTATGGGAAGTCTTAGTAGGTCGGGTCGTTAAAACATGGCGCGTTGAAGGTAAAATCACCGCAATAGACTGGTGCCCGAGGAAGGATGTTTCTTTCTTTGTGATTGGAGTGTAAGTATCATTCTCTATTCACTATTTTCGCTGCTAATTTTTGTGCCAATTAGTGGCGAATATCTTCATATGTTCGTTCCTCCAGCCCTGCATCCATCGATCGCAAAGGCTACCTTTTCATTGCTGGCTCCAGCTACTCTTCCCCCGCCTCCACAAACGCCTTCCCCGATAAAATGGAGCTCTTCACCTTCAATGGACAACGATAGCCCTGTCTTAACCCTTGAGTTACCAAGCTCTTCAGGTACTGCAAAGCAGATTACATGGCATCGGCGTGGAGATTATTTCGCTTCAGTCTGTAAGTCGTTAAAGTATTTATCATGAGTTTGCTATCTCAATTGGTTTGTTTGATATAGCTGGCTCTGAATCGCAAGGATCTGTCTGGATACATCAAATGTCCAAAAGGCATTCGCAGGCACCGTTCAAAAAAATCAAAGGTGCTGTGCAACGAGTGCTATTCCATCCTCTGAAACCCCATTTCTTTGTTGCTGTAAGCTCAAGAAATTTCATATACTGAATGAATGGCTACTAATGTGACTCATCTATAGACCCAGCGATATGTCCGGGTTTATGACCTTGCGGAACAGCAATTGCTAAAGACATTGATGACCGGATTTAGATGGATATCGTCCATGGATATACATCCTTCTGGTGAACATCTCATTGTCGGTAGTTATGATCGAAAACTCTGTTGGTTTGATCTGGAGCTGAGCGAGAAGCCATACAAGATCTTGAGGTTTGCTCTTTCTTTAAATGTTCCAAGTATTGCAACTTACAACGTAATCCCAGGTATCACAGTCGAGCTCTCAGATCTGTAGTCTTCCACCAGTCATATCCATTGTTCGCATCTACTTCCGATGACGGTACAATTCAGGTTTTCCATGCACGTGTCTTCAACGACTTCCTCACAAATCCGTTAATCGTTCCTCTGAAAATTTTACGGGGTCATACAATCACCGATGGACTGGGCGTATTGGAGGCAAAATGGTGCCCTGGGGCTCCTTGGTTGATTACAGCCGGCGCGGATGGACTTGTAAACGTCTGGCAGTAAATCGTCTACGGTTCCCATCACCTGCATGACCACTCAGTATACATCGGGAGTATTTAAGCTACACTTTTTGTATTTGCTATGATATAAACCATCATTTTCTAATGGGAGCTGCGCGTACACGAGGGTCGCCTTTTTCTTGCCTCTTCCGCAACTTGTCTTGTCTTTTACTTGTGGTCTCAACCTCAGAGGTATCGGGTTCCGTATTACGTCCACTCGTCCGTCCTAGTAAGATGGGCGAAATGAACGATGTCCAAGCCTTGTACCCAGCATACAGCGGTATCTACTCAAACATTAAACTACTAGCTCAAATGATGCGAAAACTACGTACTATGAAATAGAAGTACCAGATCCAGCTTCCTAACAGTCCGCTTCCAAGCTGACACGCCCAGGTGATGTATAGTACATCCCAAGACCAGTCAAGTAATCCCGGTTGATTGAGGTCGTCACCGGGAGAGATTAAGCTACCAGATGAGTCGCGCCTAGGAGTACCCGCATTCACAAGGAATCTATACACAGCAATTGTTGGAGCAATTGGCAGAGCATATAGAATAATGGAGGAGAACGAGGAGAAAGATTGTTTGCGAATGAAGAAGCGAAGAATTAGAGAGAGTAAATTGACGACGAGCATGCCAATTTGCAGATTGCGAATTACTCGTTCATTTTGTGAAGCAATACGTTTAGCAGATGCATTTGCCTATACTCTAGCTGTCAATTGTTGTAGATTTGGGTATACTGTGTGCTTACCATGATTACGACTATGAAACCACTTGCCAAAACGAGAAAATTTGATTCCGCGCTAACTCAGGTCACCAATTTCTCCAGCTATTCCTTCATCTCTGATTGAAGGCAATGTCGTCAAAATATACTTCTTTATACATTGGAGCGGCCACAAATAGGAACTCCCATGCGGCCGATATCGATCGAGAATCTTCTGTTGTCTGTTTCGCCTGTCAACATCTACTAGGATTGTGGAATGTACTGGTAAATATCACACCCCTCTTAGTTGATTATTATTTTAATTGATGATTGGAAATAAGGATAAAGGCGATTCTGGAATTTTTACCACACTTCCTGGTCATCAGGCGAATATTAACTGTGTGAAGTTCCTCGACGGTCAGACATTGGCAAGCGGTGATCAAGCAGGCGTACTACAGATACGAAAGTATTATTCAAACAACGTAAATAATATCTATCAGGACTTAATATATGATTGCTGACTCTTGGTAAACTTAGTGGAAGCTTGTTTTTACTAAACAAACCCATGAACTTAACAAGCCTATATCAACCCTCGCAGTGTCAGGCTGCATAATCGTCACCGGTTCATCTGATTCAACAGTGAAGATTTGGCGAATAAATAATTCAAATAATGAGGGAGGTACGTATTGCAGTTTTTATTTGTACATGAGCTTATTCCCTTCAATCCACTAGTCGGTTTGGAGCATGTGCAAACTTTGAACCTAAAGGGCAGATTCCCATTGGACGTGCGATTGGTTTCCTTCCCAGATAGCCCTTGTATGTGATATTTTCTTAAACAAGGGCTTATCCAGACTCCGCTATAGGTCTGATCCTTGCAATTGCGAGCACCTCAAAGGACGTAGAAATCTGGTCGGGCACGCCCGAAACTCAGGTATAAAGGACATAATATATCTCTTTAATCGCTACTGAATGAAGCTATAGTTTGTTCATACCGCATCTTTAACAGGACACGAGGATTGGGTCAAGGCATTGGCTTTCGTGAAATCTAATGGTTCACCTGCCCAGCTCACTCTTGCTTCGGGATCTCAAGACGGGACTATTAGATTATGGACTATCGATGAAACTGCTGCACCTCGAGTTACAACATCGAAAGATGATATCTTCGATGCTTTCGAAGCTTCTTTGGGAGAGTTCGCCGAAGGAGAGGAAGGTGGGCGGCAAATGTCTGCGAAACGACACATTATGGCAGTCAGATCGCTAAGTGGGGAGTGAGTATTGCGCTCTGGCATGTTTCGTCTATTCAGAGCTAATATTTGAGTTATAGTTTATATCACTTCAGTTTAACCTTCGATGCCTTACTCGTGGGACATGAAGCAGGGATCACCTCTCTCTCCTGGATGCCGGAGCATTCTTCCTCACAACATGGTCTTACCTTATTGTCAACATCAGTGGATTCCTCTTTGATTCTATGGTCTTCTGCAAATATTCCTGATAGTAATTCAAGTGGTAGCTCTAGCGCTATATGGATCAACCAGCAAAGATTTGGAGACGTGGGTGGCCAAAGGTTTGGTGGATTTATTGGAGGATTGTGGGCAGATCAGGGAAAGGAGGCCTTGGCTTGGGGATGGAATGGCGGATGGCGACGCTGGCAAAGTTTATCGTTGCATGGAGACCCGAGAGCCCAATGGCAAGAAAAGGGTGCTATAACCGGACATCAAGGAATTGTGAAATCTGTTGCATGGGATTCACGTGGTGATTATATCTTATCCACTGGGTAAGTTATTGTCAATTGTTCGAGACGCGGTTCCTCACTATCCTTGTAGATTGGATCAGACATCCCGCATACATGGTCCGTGTCGCCAATACCCAAAGGAGTTTAATGGCGGAGAAGTCTGGCATGAACTAGCACGTCCGCAAATCCACGGATATGATACCGTCGGAGCAGAATTTTTGACTCCATTGCGATTCGTCAGTATTGCGGATGAGAAGGTAGCTAGAGTTTTCGATGCCCCCCAAAACTTCGTCTCTACACTTAATTCCTTGGGAACGTTCAAAACTGCTGTGGATCCAGTATGTAACGGTTTAATGACGTTGTATCATCTTTTAACCATGTCACAGGAATCACGGCCAGTAGCTGCCAACGTCCCTCCATTGGGCCTATCTAATAAGGCTATAGATGGTAAATTGAAGGGGTTACGAGTGTGTAGTATTGTTAATGGTGTCATCTGTAGACGATGCGAATATCAGTGATATTCCGATTCTCGCACCCAACCGTCGGCCATTCGAAGGGGAGCTCGCAGCTATTACCCTCTGGCCCGAAATCGAGAAGATATTCGGGCATGGCTACGAGGTGTCTGTCATTACTTCTGTGATCAGATTATAACTGACAATACAATTAGCTGGTTTCTCTGGCCACCTCACATTCAGGTTCATTGTTCGCAACAGCCTGCAAGTCAACTTCTGTGGATCATGCAGGTATACGAATCTATAGTACTCACGACTGGCAATTGGTCGGAGATCCATTACTTGGTCATAAGTTGACAATCACACGAATTGTCTTTAGTCCTGATGATACTTTGATACTATCGGTGTCGCGGGATCGTACTTGGAGGCTCTTCAAGGCAAACGCCCAGAACGGTGATTGAGTTATCCTCTTTATATTATATCTGCTTAGTCCTCAACGTATTTCTCGTGTATAGGAGACTTTGCCGCTTTAAATGTCGCCAAAGCGCACGAACGTATTATTTGGGACTGTGCTTGGGCTAAAGAAACCTCAAGTCGAACTTTCGCGACTGCATCTCGCGACAAGACTGTATGTCCCATGTACGTTTCTTCTGTCATTATTTTGGCTAACTATCCTGATCAGGTTAAGATATGGCAACCTGCTGATGATAATTCAGCTAACTGGACCAACGCCATAACACTAACTTTCAAGGAGGCGGCGACAGCTGTCGATTTCAGTCCGGTGTTATCAGATGGATGGTAAGTTATTGAACGTGAATGAAAGTTAAAGACTGAACATGCTTTGTAGCCGGAGATTGGCCATTGGATTAGAAAACGGGGACATCTACATTTATTCACAGAATGTTTCAGAGACACAAGGGTCCTGGAAACAAGAATTAATTATAGAAAAACAGTATGTCAACGATTTGCTTATGTTCCAACTTAATTTATCTCTCTTCAGGCATGTGGCTAGCGTTACCCGACTGTCCTGGAGACCTTCAGGGGATAAAGCATCAGATCAACAACTCGCATCATGCAGCGAAGATGGTACAATCAGGCTAATAGGAGTCCATCTGAACTTTTATTAGAAAAGTAAAACAACGAAAAGCTAGTGATTTTACAGGAGAAAGGGGAGAAAGGGTACCAAAAGCTACCAGGTGTAAGGAGACAGGTGGGATAGATGCAGATAAGGGTATACTTTTAACAGGTGAATGGGCGTTATGTTGATATAATAGCAGAAAAACAGACAGAAGAAGTGTGCAGATAGGGATACAAACCGTCAGAGGACGTCACGTAAACTCATGGGGACTTCGGGCTGTGAACATTTAGTACACGAAAATGACACAACGAAAGAATAGAATGCTTACACATTTAATCCTTCAAAGAGTAATTGAAAAAAGAAAGATTCGTCAATTACGATCAACTTGATGTTATTGAAAAGTACATACTTGTAAAAGCACTCGATAGATCGTAGCATTTCGACGTCACCGCCCGTAGCAGTGACAAAGTTGATAACAACTCCAGCACGAGAATAGCTGGATGAGATGGCAGGGGCCACGCTATATGATGCGTCAGTTCTGGAACAAAGAACCAGGAAATATTCCAGCCTACCGGTGTGCGTATTCCTCTACAGCCTTGGGTAGATCTGCCAGGTGAAAGTCAGAACATCATTGAAAAGCCCAGCCCTGAGAAACATACCGTAATTGATCACTAATGGCACTTGGAACACATCAGGAGCCTTGACTTGAACATCGTAAACCACTAGTACTTTGGTGGTAGGCTGTTGCCTCATCATGATCGAGTTGGTGTTTCGGAACTTGTTGAGAGCAGCGAGCTTGGTGCCTGCATTCATATCTCCATGCTAAATGAATATCATTAATAAGTAAGCAGAGGATAACTGCATAAATTAACTTACGAGAGGGACAGCTTCTAAACCGCGGCTAGCAAGTTTGTAAACGACCGTGTCGAGAGCGGTCATTCCACCAACATGGACGATGGCTTGAGGAACGTCTATGTCATCGAACAAATCCGCAAGCGCTTCGAGCTTCCATTCTCTGGCTTGCGCTGTTTCTGCGCTGGAAACTGAGACGCTTCGTCCGGACCCAATGATACCCAAACCGCCACCAGGTGTAGCTGGTGCAGGATCCACTCTTCCACCAGCCGTGAAAGCCAGATACAGATAAAATTGACGGAGACCACGCGCACCGTTATTGGTGTCGGCGTGCGTAACGTTGCCATCGCGGCGAACTAAGACACGCACGGGTTCGCGTAGTTGAATGGCATTAGCAAGATTGAGAACATCTTGGGGGACCGTGTTGGAAAACAGCGCAGTTTGCCTCTCGATCATATTGCCATTCGGCCCAGCTTCAGGAATAATAGAGGTCACCGTGGAGAAGCGGCGACCTCCGGGCTGGAACGGCGAAACCGAGGGTCCACCACCACCAGGAGCATTGGTCTGCTCGAATGGACCGAAGGATGCCGGGATGGGTGGTGTAGGGCTAGTTCCTGGAGCACCATTGCCATTCGAACCCAAAGGTCGAGAACGGGGAGGCGGCAGAAGCTTCA
Organism: Sphaerobolus stellatus SS14; assembly: GCA_000827215.1. Classification (NCBI taxonomy): domain Eukaryota; kingdom Fungi; phylum Basidiomycota; class Agaricomycetes; order Geastrales; family Sphaerobolaceae; genus Sphaerobolus; species Sphaerobolus stellatus. Next base: position 145,467 of record KN837076.1, read on the forward strand.
CAATATTAAACACATAATCATGAAGGTTCCTTGCAATAAGCTGGTCAACTTCATCCAACACCAGGAAACGAACTTCCGAAGCAAGCAATCCGTGGGGAGCGGTGAATAGAGCGTGAAGTTTCTGCGGAGTTCCGCACAGAATGTGAGGGATATTTTGATGCAGAAGGTGAAGCTCTTGGGCAATATCTTCAGGTCGAACATTGGCTCCTACGCCCAACGCTGAACGAACACCTATAGGGCCTCCAAGATCACGTATCATTCTTTGAGCCTGAGTGGCCTGATCAACAGTCGTAGAAATCATCACGACAATGGGACCTCGCGCAGATGCTCTACTGCCAAGATGGCCCAATGTAATATGAATCGCGGGTATCACATACGCAGCGATCCTTTCCTGAGTAGGAGGAGCTTGAGCAATAATGTCAGCCCCACGCAGGAGGAATGGCAAGGCCCGTTGCTGGATCTTATTAGGAGGTCCAACACTGCGATAAGATTCAGTAAATTGACCACATAGAAGAAGTACATCTTATGCTCACCCAAATTTGGCTATGGACCTGAGTAAGTCGGGAGCAAGTGGGAGATGTTCCCATTTCGAAACAACAGGACCTGAGTCACGCGGAGAGCCGCTCCACTCTCCGTTAGTGTCTGGGATGGAAGCCTAATAAATGATAAATGCTTGAATGAGTTAGCAATAGAATATATGCTTACAAGACTGCCCGAATCGCGTCGCATCAGGCTCGCGACAGAGCCACGCTTGCCTCTAAGGAATGAATCGGGGCGACCCAATCCAATACCATTAGGATCTTGCGTAGGACGCATCGGTAGGTCAAGACTACCAGCAGACCAAGTACGCATAGGAGGATTGGGTGCTCGCTGTGGTGGACGCAGGTCCGGCCTATTAGACAGTGCCATAGGTCCCGATAAAGGCGCGCCATTGTTGTGACCGACGGAATCATTGAGACCTCCTGGGTTACCAGATGGGCCTTGAGATGGATGGTAGCCCGAGTTCACAGTCTGCATATGTTGCTGCGTTTGCAGAGCGAGCAACTGGGAAACGGAAGTTGTCAGAGTGTTCAGACGTTGTGAAATCTGAGCGATCTCGTCCTGGGAACGAACTGGCGGTGTAGTGCTTATATTATTGCCACCTGAAAATCCTGAGCCGTTAGCTGGTGGCAGAGTCCCTGCAGAAGGAGCAAATGGATTCCTGAAAGTAGGCTCACTGTTCTGCAGTGAACGGTCGAGAGTTCTATGACTTTGATCTAGTGGCGATTGAGTTTGAAGGAGTAACTCCACTTTACGATGAATCTCTCCCAGCTCATGACGGATTTCTCGTCCCGAGAGCTCACATCTAACGAGGCGGTCAAGAATCTCATTGATGAAGGGGGAAGCTTTCAGTTGAGCTTCCAAGCCTTGAATATACTCGACATTCGTAGACGCTCTAGATTCTCCGGTGGATGAAGCGGGAGAAGAGGCTATCATGAAGTTTGAAGTTGATCTCAAAGCAACGTATGCGTGTGTTGAGCTAGGAAATTCTTGTTGACTCGGTCGTGATATTGGGCGAAGTATACTGATTGGTTGAGTACCTGGCGGAATACTAGGGGTAATAACCTGCTTTCTGTTGTCTAGTTGAGAGGCATATCCGCTCCCGTCAGGGGTATGCACGTGCGACTCCAAGGCCTTTCCTTCTATACCATTGACAGGGTTTCTGGCGTTGGTTTCTGGCGTTACAGAGGAAGGATATCGACCGCCGTCGACGCGTTGAGAAGGGGAAAACGCGTCTGCCCCAGACGGCGACATTGAGGACTCGGGAGATTCCGTGCGCGGTATATTAGGGGGACTGGGTGACGAGCTGAAGGACTGATAGTCAGTAGTAGACGTATGCTCTCGGTTGTGACCAGAGGATCGTAGATAATCCACTCCAGCTAGGCTGGACTCGACAGAGCCTCTGTTCCCCTCTATCCGATGGTCCTCCTGACTGTGTCCCGGGCCTACGGGAAAGAACGGGAGAGAAGTAGGGTTCAAAGCAGCGCCGCGCGCGGCCATGATAGAGGAAGGAGATGTAGGCACAATGCGAGACGAATCGTGGAACGCCGTCACAAAGTGAAGCTACGGGAAGAGGAGAGTTAGTCAGCGACGAAGTAATATAAATAAGAATAACATTGTTGGGGACACAAGAAGCGGGCTCCGAAGAATAGGGATACTCACAGTTGGGAAAATAATAGAAGAGGTATTGAAACACTTGCACGCTGCATGCGACCGAAGTGGTCGTAGCCCGTGGAAAGGTTAGAGTCGGAGCGTCAACGTCGCTTCCCGTCTTGAATCACATCAAACTGTTAGTCAGAGAGCGTCGTAAGAACATATCAGTGCCTCAAGCCTCATTTCTTAGATACAGTACTACATATATATCGCGACATGGTCAATTCTACGTGCAGCCGTGCCCGCAGTCCGTCGCGCCAATTGTGCTACTTGGATAACCACAAAAGGAGCGCGTCTTGTATCTTATTACCAGACATGGAATACACAGCTTAGACTACCGTACATCTATTCAAGCTGAGTATAAGTATTATTGTTGGCTGCCGCTCACACCGGTGGAGATTTGTGAGGCAGCCATGGGCGCTTGTGGGTTATGACTGTCACCACTAGAGCATACAGGAGCGTACTTCGCGAGCTACGCAAGTCAGTGAGTCCTCGTCTCTATGTTTTTAACCACATTTCTAAAGGATCCCTAGTCCATATTTCCGCGTGTGGGTAGAAATCCTGCTATCACTGCCAATATTCGCGTCGCCTTGTTCCCACAAGATGTCCCAACCGGAACTGCCCAAACAAGGCTTCTAAAAGCAGCTGAAAACACAGCCGCTTTTCTTCGAGCAGACAAATTATACAAGGTACGACACTTGTTACAAGCCTATACCAGCCTTACCATTTCTCAGGATCTCCTTGACCGCTACGCTCCGCTTCGCGACATTACTGAAGAAGAAAGGGTTAAAGCTACAGCCAACCGTGTCGGTCTCAACACACCAAAGACGTATAAGCCTTAATGTCATAAGGACTACATTATAGCTTTCACTCTGGCTCACAACGGGCTATTGAATTAGTATGCAGGTATATGTGATGCAACGTACTGTAGGAAAATCTCTGTATACATACAAAATTCAGCTTTTTGAGCCATCTCATCGACATATCTTATCCCAAATGCCATGTGGACCAATCTATTTTCAACAGCTACAACTTTGCACTGACAAAATTTGACCACGGCCGTTCTTGGTTATCTCTAATGCCCAATAAATACTACCAGCCTATTTGCTCATTTAAGCAAGACCAAGGGATGTCAAAACAGTATACTTACTATTTTTGCCGTTCATCCCGTCTCTCTTTAGTGAATCTATATTGCTCCTTCTCCGGTCTTCTTTGTCTCCCGTAGTACCGGTTTGGCTTCGGCATTGGTTTCTCTAAGCAACCTTTTTTCCTTCTCATTCAAAACCGAAGTCTCCAAAACCGTCTCCAGACCTGGTCTCCCGTTCTCCTGAACACCCCAAAGCGCAGCACCAACCGTGGACTCCCTTGCAATCTGCTCACTCCAGCTTGCATTGACGCGGTAATCTAACGGAGTCCCGTTGTACGAGGAAAGAGTGGATCGACCTTTGCCCTTCCTTAACGATTCGAGTTCGCTTGTTAGCTGTTCATACGTGTATAACGTAGTGCCCTGGGTCCCAACGTTGATGACGTTTGTGAATGCTTCGTCAATCCGTGCTTCGAGTGTTTCGGGCGTAATGAATTTAGACGATTGGTGGTAAAGACTGATTAATGCTCGTAAACGCTCCGGTGGAATACGGAAAGGGTATTCTTCTTCTTCTCGGGCTTTAGGAGAAGATGAAAATCCTTTAAGAGGAGTAGAGGATCGGGTATGTCGCTGTAAGACGCGCTGCGAGCACCGAAGCATGAATTGAGGAAGACAAGGGAAGGGAAGGGTGGATTACATAATCCGCTCTCGTTTCGCCAAAATGAAGTACATAGAAGTGATAGTTAATAAGTATCGTACACGAATCCTTTTCACTTGATATTTTAAATGTACATATTTAAAATTGAGTCTTCTTCAAACCCTTCGACTCCCAAAGCGCGGCTTCCTTCTTCTTCACATCTCCCGAGAGCTCTTTGATACGCGTCGCGCGTTTCAATTCTCTTTGACCGATTTGCTGTATGTGAACCTGAAAAAAATGTGAGGAACTTATTAATGGGAGTTGTGAAGGAGAACGCACAGCATCGGGACCCTGGAGACCATATAAATTAGCTTCAAATTCAAACAGCTATTTGCATGATGACTTACATCGGCCAAACGCAGGGTACGAAGCCCGGCCGCAGCACGAGCCAGGGGTGTATCCTGGCTCACACCTGCAGCACCGAAACTTTGGATGGCCCTGTCGACAACCCGGATAGCCATTGAGGGGACAACAAACTATGCTGCATCAGTATACATTCTTCAGCGAGGCGAAGCTCTCCTTACCTTTGCGATACCGATTTCCTTCAAGGCACCTTTGGCTTGGACTTTATCAATCTAGAAGAAGTCAGATACAATTCTTTGTAATTGACACAATCAAAGTTACTTGAAGAGCAGCACTCAAAACCAACAGACGCGCTGAATCAATCTCTGCCCGGGAACGGGCAATATCCGATATGACGGTACCTATAAATCTCAGGTGAGAGTAATGCATGGTAGAAATGGGAATTTATTAACCATGCTGGTAGAGGTACTTGCCAAAGGTCTTCCTAGAGGGGTCGGTGACACGCTCGATCATAAGATCGAGAGCACGACTGGCGACACCAATGGAGCGCATGCAGTGATGGATACGGCCGGGCCTATTGACATTAATTAAAATATCAGAGAATTGGTTGGTATTAGAAAAATATAAGCTACCCAAGACGGCCTTGAATAATCTGAATAAATCAATAAAAACCTGTTTAGCTTTTTTCATACAGTTGAGAGATGCAAAAAAAATGTACTTCAAAGCCTCTACCCCAGCCCAAAACCAAATTGCTAAGGGGGACGCGAACATTCGTGTAGATGACTTCACAATGACCTTCTGGAGCATCATCATAACCGAATACTTTCATGGGTCTGACTACTTTGACGCCAGGAGCATCAGCGGGAACCAAGATAATGCTTTGTTGCTTGTGAGAATCCGCGTTGGAAGGGTCACTCTTGCCCATAACTAGGTGGATTTTACACCTTGGATCGCCGGCGCCGCTAATGTACCACTTATGTCCATTAATGACAATTTCGTCCCCTTCTTGACGAATAGAGGTTTGAATATTGGTCGCATCCGACGAAGCGACTAGGAGCTTGCATCAATGACGACTCATCGGTCTAGAAACACGACACATACCAAATCTCTCAGTCATGGCAAAGGCCGAACGCGTCTCTCCGTTAAGAATTGGAACAAGCCACTTCTTCTGTTGCTCGGCATTACCATAACGGGCCAATACCTCTGTAAACCAGTGAATATCAATTAGCGCATGTAGTTCAAAACCACTCACCCATATTACCCGTATCGGGAGCGGAACAGTTTACAGCTTCTGAAGCAATATGCCCAGCTCTACCCATAATTTCCGCCATAACCGCATACTATAATAATATGACATTAGCGTATCAATAATCCAGATACCCTCTTACCTCAAGGTTAGTCAGAGGCACGCCAAATTCAGGATAATGTGCTTTGCTAAGGAAAAGGTTCCATAGGCCCAGCTTGCGAGCTTTGACCTTCAATTCTTGGACAATAGGAATGACGGTCTTCCATCGCTTCTCAGGGTCTTCAGGCAGTTGCGCCTCGGCAAGGCTACTAGCAGGAATGACTTCATTCTGGAGGGAAATGAGTCAAGAAAACATGGCAGATAAAGTGGCGGTATTACGTGGACGAAATCAATGAGTTTGGCAAGTGTTTCCTTGCCGTAGGCTGAGAACTTGTCCTCGATCTAATAACGGTAGTCAAGCAGAGCAAGCTCCTGAAATTTCGAGCACAACGTACGAGTGACCAAGTAGCTGGAGCGATATATTCGACGACGGGGTGAGCAGACATGATGGTGGTTATGCAGAAGCAGGGTAAGGTCAGCACCTATTCCCATCTTCAACTTAAATGACACGCGTGTAAGGTAAGACCGGATACCCGGTCACGTGACAGCGCGTACGTGAACCGTAAGCTAATAATACTGTCACTTGGACAAGGAGAGCTCGTCTGACCCTCAAGGGAGCTCTTAGAACAGCTAATAGTGCGTTCGGCGGCGGCGAAATGTGGCCACATTTCCCCTCCCAACCCCGGGAAATAAATCATTTTGATCGAAATGATCCATTTCGTCTGACTGTTCGGCGACCATCACTTTCACTCGAAATGGATCATTTTGAACAAAATGGACCTCTGGAGGTCTCTTTTGCAAAATGTGCGTCCATTTTGTGTTCATTCTTTGTAGGATACGGCAATATGAGGGATTGTCGGATTATATTTATTTACAATTTTAATAAAATTTACTCTACATTATGTCTACTAGGCGTCTCTGATGATAGTTAGGCATACAAGAGGGTGTGGCCGATGTTGGGCAGGAGGGCGCATAGGAGCGGCCGAGTCACTTAACTTTGAACAAAGTTGTATCCTTTCACGAAATGCACACCTGTTCGGTCAGCTTGATTTTAGCTGATCATTTCGGCATGTAAAACGATCCGGCAAAATGTACATCAAAAATGGAGCCACTTCGCCGCCGAACGCACTCTAAGACTCACACAGCGATTCAAGGAAATCAATTAACACCGACAAACTAGTGCCTGATAATGTACAGTATATTATGATAATAGTACAGAAGCATACAGAGCAATGGAACAGCCATAACAGCTCCCGATAGTCAAAATGTCAAAGTGAAGAGTATAGCGCTACAATAGATTCGATAAACCCGCATGCAATTGTAGAGAACATCATAAGGAGCTACTGCCCTCAACCTTGGAAATGTCCTCAAGCGAGAATTGCAATTCAGGATCAATACTGAAAGCCCCAACGCCAATATTCTGCCACAAGGCCTCCATTGACTGGTCGTTTCCACCAGAGTAGCCAGCGGGAGTAAAGCTATGCAAGAAATCGAGTCCCGCGAACGGAAGCCCAGAAGCATCAAATGGTGGTGGTAATGGGGGGGTCGATCCTGCACTCCCGGTATCGGCATTGACTGCGTTTGTAGAGGGTGGTGAATACGTTAAAAAGCGGGGATCTACTCCAGGAGAAGGTTGCTGGAAGAGAGTATGATCAGCATAACCAGAAGGTACATTCCATATGGATGGTTGTTGCGGGTACTCGGGAAGTCGTGGGCCGTGATAAGCCCGTGGTGACGCGGTATTGGGCACGGAGTTAAGGGAATCATATGGGGAAGAAGCTGATAGTGATTCGGAAAGAGATGGGTTGGAACGCAAATATGCTGAAATATATTAATCAATGCTTAGAAAGGTACCTCAATGAGAAAAATACATACAAGAGCCCGAGTCATCATGGATAATAGAAGATGGATCCTCATACTGAGATGACTGCTTGAACATAGCCTGTTTACCGAGACTGTTGGAAGCTGAGGGCGGTGTATCAGGATCCACAACCGACTAATTGTGTAATGCGACCACTTACCATTGCGGGAGAGACCAGAAGATCCGGCGGCATCAGAGTAAATGGTGTTCTGACCTTGTGCCAATGGAGAAGAACGGGGTGGCGTTACTTGCCGTGAAGCAAGGTGGGGATTTCCTTGGTTCATATAGCTTTTTGTAATATCCACCAAGCTTTCCAGCAGTTCCGTACATTTGCGCGCGCCTGGCCACTGTCCTTCGAGTGCTTGAATAGTGGCTAGGGCCAATTGTACTTCTGACATGGCAGATGTTGCTGAAGCTTCGTCGGGTGCGTGCATTGCAAAAAGCAAAACAATCACCGCAGACGTAGATAAGAACTGTACGAAAAATGCAAGATGATGCGAAGGAGGAATGACATCTTTGGTTGACGGAGCTAAGCGAATGCATGCCCGTGCTGATTGGACAGCTTTAGAAGCTGAATTAGAGTCTGAATTACGACCCATTCGGCGAGGAGAAAGAGATTTCCGGTGCAAAGTAATAAGTATAGCGTAATAACAAGAAGCTAGGGTAGAACCAATACGGGTTTGTTGTTCGTTGCTTGGAAGGTATTTAAATGCAGGGGGTAAACGTTCACACCAATCGGTGAGTTGGGCATCGAGGTCTTCAATGGTAGCCTGTATATCTGCGTCGGATATAGTACTATTTCTGACGGAGTATACCCCACGCAGAACTTCGCCACCGATCTTAAACAAGGCAGAAAGGGCAACGAAGCCTACCATGGGGGATGGAGTGGTCTGAGTGGGCAACTTGTTCTCCAAATAAGCCCGTAAATTGTCGTCATCCACTTGAATGGGAAATTCGGTATCACAATCGCGATCGTCGATACCCAAAGGTCTTCCCAAGGCAATGGCAAGCATTCGGTCAAGTGTATAGACTGACCACCAGACTTTCTTACGCGTCTGTTTGTCGGCCGCAGACAATGGTAAGTGTTTCGGCGTTCGCTATTTAAAGCATAAGTATGAGAAAGCTTATAGGAAATCTGACCATGCAACGTACGTGTAGTCCTAAATCCTGAGCTATTCGTACTGCTTGGCCAACTATTAGCCATGCTTGGGGAAGGCAATTGATTGAACAAAGGAAGGAGCTGAGAATGACGAAGCATTGCACTTGCGCCAATTGCGTATTGGAGTGTCCGATATAGTACAGGATCATTGCCCTGTTATGCATGAGATAGATATCCATTGACCATTTTCGATATACTTACCGCTCATAATATACCATGGCCAAGCCACCGTCACCATTCTCCAATTCCAATCGTCCATCATTCACGATGCGAGCTGCACAAGCAAATACACCGAACAAAACAGAAACGAACCCAGCATCCGCACGTTTGTCTATCGACATGTTCATGAGATCCTCATACTGTTTGAGGAAAGTGGGTTTGTGCACAACTACCAAATCATTATTTTAGTATCAAAGAATTAAGCTGACAGTGGCCACTGTACCTGGAAGCTGGAAGTGAAGGTGCTCGAAATATGCAGCGACCTAACAGTCGAGTCATTAAAATGGTCGTACCCCTATGGAAAGATTCGCATACCAATTTGTCCGCTAAATCCCTAGGAGGATATTCAACTTCTTGAGGACCAGGCAAGGCACGAACCTTCCCGAATCCAAGTCCAGGTGGAAAATATAGCAGGTTTCCCATAGAGTCAGCAGCCAGAACATCGTCGGGGGGAGAATATCTGGAATCCAGAGGTTCTGAGGTTAAGGCTCGGAAGGATTGGATAAGAGACATCGTAGAAGAAGATCCAATCCATCGAAGGTGTCCCTTATCGTCTAGGGCGAGCTGTCCCAGTTGATCTCTGACAACAACCTCGTCCTCTTCTTCGGTCTTAACTCTGGGTGTTTCGGCTTCCATCGAAGGAGATGCACTATCAGCTTGTGAAGGAGGAGTAATCGGACTTCGAGGATGAGCGGGTGCAACACCAGATCGTGAAGTTGAAGTTGTTACATTCTCTGCGGCGGGTGATGCCTGCTGATCACCGTTTGTTTCTTGGGATTGTCCTACCACCTTAGCCAGTAACGATTCCATATGCAAAAGTCTCTGCTCAAGTTCTTGAACATAACTGGTTTATGAACGTATCAGTATACATTGCACATCTAGCAGTAGAAGAGATTGTGCCTACTGTCTGCTTAGTGCTGCTCTATCTTTGGTCTGGATCCAATTACAGCTCGTTTTAGAAGCACCACATTGTCCACAGGTAGGTTCATGGCCGTCGCACTTAATCTTCTTGCGTCTATATAGTTAATCAGAGTTGTATTCAAAGAAGAGAAGAGACATTCGACTGTATCTACCTGCAGCTTTCGCACGCACGCCAGACCCGGCGTCGCTGTAAAGGGAGAGGTTTAATTGAATCGGCATTATTCTCGACTCCAGGATCCAATTTATGCTTCTTGGACGAGTTGGCCATTGGGTATGAATAAAGCCTCCCGGCGGAGACCTGAGGTGGCACTGAGAGCGGAGTGAAGCGACTCGCGGCGGAGTTTCATCACGCAGACGCGTCTAACTTGATCCCACTGCCTTTATTACCCCTTTTCGTTCTCAGTCATTCTCCATTTCTAAGTTTCCAGCCTATTGCGGAACAGAGAAGAATTATGACTGACATTGTATCCTCGCCGAAGATAGAAGTAACTGAAGATGAGGTCCCCGGTGGTGAACCTGTATGTTTTTGTTCAACTAAAATCGAAATCGTATAGGGATTAATTGGTATCTAAGGATGAAACACTTGAGGCCATGAAGGCTCGAGTTGAACAAATGGAAAGAGAGGCCGCTGCACTTCGGGATATGCAAGCAGGAGGGTATACACATGTGGCTTCCTCGACATCTACGCCACAAGGCACGTTGGGACACGGGATTGCTGGTTCTGAGCACGAAGGAATGGAGACTGAAGAAGAGAAAGAGGCTGCAGATGCTAGGAGTATTTACGTTGGCAATGTTAGCATGTTACCTTGCCACAAATTGTTGATTTACTGACATCCGCGTGTTCACAGGTTGATTACGCTGCTACTCCCGAGGAAATTCAGACTCATTTTGCATCATGTGGAACAATCAACCGCGTCACGATCCTATGTGATAAATTTACTGGACATCCTAAAGGGTACGTTGGAATTTCTAGCAAACAACTTATGTCTGAACTGTCTTAGGTACGCCTACGTGGAATTCGCGGAACCTGGGCACGTTCAGCATGCTCTTGTCCTTAATGACTCCATGTTTCGCGGTAGACTAATTAAGGTATGTCATTATTCATTGTGCACCTGTTAGGTTTTTGAATCGCTGGCCCAGGTGACATCGAAGCGAACAAACATTCCGGGATTTAACAGGGGTCGTGGTCGTGGTCGTGGTGGATACAGGGGAGGGTACAGGGGAGGAGGATATGGTTATCAGCCTTACAGAGCAAGAGGAAGGTATGTACGTATAGTTGGATGTGTCTTCCGTGATGCTGATGTTCTTATAGAGGACGCGGACGAGGGTTTTAAAAGGCGTTTTCCTGCTCAATTAATAACATTTCAAAAAGGTCGCCAAATCTATTTATTAATACGAATCCTTGAGACCACACTGCGACGCCTTGGGCAGGGAGGATTTCTCCTTTGCTTATATTAATGCCCTTTCCGTCGAAAAGGGACCCAGCGGGGAAGTGATAGGGCCGACATGGCTTTGCAGGAGATATGTGGAGTCAGTAATGGTATTAATGACAATAATTTACTTCGTATGATTCGGAAGAATGTAATCTATGTAGTACTTGTTAGATTGAATAGTTTCTTTTGCCATTTACGAGCGCTTAATACTGCATCTGCACTCTCGACGGAGTGTGGGAAACCTGAGAATAGTAGGCTTGCTTCGAAACTCGCGGGCCATGAATCGAATATCCTGCTTTCGACGATTCTTCTCCTCGGCCACATCCCCAGCAGCTTCAACCGCGTATCCTTTTGCCAGCAATGTCATTCTGCCCCGACCTCCCATTCCAAATCCCACTCCTGGCCTGCTGAAGGGAAGAGGTCTAATGGCCGAACTATACAAGGCTCATCCTTCCCGACAAATTCGCAAATTACTCGCGACTCTCTTCAGCCGACGCCATCCTGAGAGAATATTGCCAGGTTCAGTTTTGACCATTACGTCGACGCAAGCACCAACGAGTTTTACGGGAATAGTTCTCGCGATTCGACGACGGGGTACAGGAACCTCGTTGGTTTTACGCAATATCATCCAACGGACGGGCGTCGAGATGCAATTTTTCGTAGCATCACCACATTTAAAAAATATCACGATTGTTAAACGTGCGGGCAAAGATGGAAAGGCTAGGAGAGATGGTTTGGGCCGAGCGAAGTTGTATTACCTTCGGGATTCACCGGACAAGATGAGCAGAATATCTTCAAAAATGAAGGCATAAGGCGACGACTATACATGTGAGCTTTCTTGTGACTATCCAGTGCTCTGTAGAATTCTGAGACAAGTGTATAGCGCGATCATTGGCAGGCCTTGTGCGGTATTATCGCCCAGAAGCTATAGACGGGCAGCGTTCGGAAGCAGACTCTTGCATACTTAGCTGCTTGAGTTGGATTAGAGAAGTGTTATCATACTAGCGATGTAATATATGTGAAGGAAATGTGGCATTCTACATCAAATTAATATGCCTGAAACAGCCAGTTCCTTTATCCCAGACTCTGAAGGAAATCGCATACTTTTCTGTCTGTTTGTCCGTTTGTAGTAGCGAGATGCCAATGTTACTTATGTGGCCCATCGGTGTTATTGCTGACCCCTGTTACTCGGCTTTTGCCGCGCAAAGCCATTCTCCTTAACCCATCTGTCTACAGTGGCAGTTTTCGTAATCTACGCCTTTCTGTAAGCTCATTTAAGCCAATATGTCTCGGCCTAGGTCGATGCGATCCTATCCAATGCCTGGCGGAGTCAATGCTAGGAGCGCACCTCGTGCTACTTCGCCTACTTTCTCCCAAACTACGGATGCTTCGCAGGTGTGCAGCCTGGTTTTCTTGCTATTCCGTTTCCTGAATTACTTCTAGATGGATCTATCCAGTGTCGGGGCCATCATTACGCGCAAAGACCTTAGAACGAGTATGCAGGCTTACGAGGATGTAAGACGAGCTCAACTATTGAAACACGCCCGAGCATACTGACGCTTCTGAAAGCTTATCAATTCATGTACGGCATATCGTCAAGCATTGACATACATAGCACGCGCAACCTCGGAGTTTGCGAATGCTATGCACGCCGCCTCAAGGTATTTATCTGGGCTTGACTCTTTGTGCCTCAGTGACTTAAACCTCGGGAACATAGGCTGAAGGGCGTCATAGACGAGGCAGGAATCAATCTACAAGCAGCAGGCGGACTTCATTATCTTATGGGAAATCACTGGGACATTCTTGTGAGTTCTGAACTTTCCGTCAGAGAACGACTTAACGAAACCCGGACAACCAAAGGCACATACTCTCGAAAACCAATTCGAAGAACCATTGCGACAGAGCTTTTCGGAATATAAAGCTGCAGTAATTGTATGTTAAGCGCATTATATCGTTGAATTATATTCTAAACATGGCCTAGGAACGATCCACTGCGTACGAGCGTACTCTTTTGGAGAAGAGCAAGGCCATCAAACAGACAGAAGCTGAGAACTTGAATTATGGACGAAGGAAGCATCGAGGTAAGTAATCTCCATGTCTGATATTTTGAAAATCCAACGATTTCCTGCCAGATCTACAGTCATTCCGACAAGCATTATCTACAATGCAGGCACAAATTGATGAGCTAGACCGCCTCAAAGTTGCCCATTATCAAGAAGTCCTTGATCATGAAGAAGAAGTATGGGAGGGTGTTGCGGGCAAAGTTTGTTTGGTCGTTCGTTCATCTTTGGATGTCTTCGATAGGGTGACATCGAAAGCGTGCGTTCTCTTGTCGGTGGATTTTCCTAATTCTCATGTTCCTCTAGGAGCGATCCTGTCCTTGAATCTATGGTTCAGTCTATTCCGGATCCTTTTGATTCGTATGGCCCGCCCAAGAAAGAGGGTCAACTTTTCAGCATCCTTACCCCCCTTGCTATGACCCCTGACAATGAATCTACGTCGGATGGCATAGCACAATGGGTAGGAGATCTTGGCACAGAAATAGCCTTTCCTCAGACAGAACCTTATCCCACGGAATTTGAAGGTAGTTCAGGCCGAATACGACGACATTCGGCACCGATGGCCTCGTCAAGCTCGTCGAACGTCACAACGTCTGTGCCAACTTTACCCCCGACACCAACACGCAGGCCGCCTTTTCCCGCGATACTTTCTGTCATCGATGAGAATCGAGGCAAAACGGACGGCCAACCCTCTGAAGATACGCAGCGTCGTGGTGTAGATAAGTTAGTGAATGGGAGTGGGACTGCGGAGCAACACGATACGACGGATGAAGAGTCAAAGTCCTTGTCTCCTACCTCCACACTCCGTCTACGTTCACTTCCAAGACCAGAAGCAGCCTTGGATTCTATAGTTACACCAGACACCTGATTTCAGTGACGATATATCACGAATCAAACTCTGAACTTATTTTATATCAGATATTTTCCATTTCGATTTCTTAGACATTTATTGACTTTGGATAGCTTGTAATCTATATTGTGCTAGTATGTCTTCCTCGATGCTGGATGGACTTTTGAACAGAGAATCGGTACCACCCGCGGTCTTTGGAAATGCAATAACGTCACGGATGGATTGGACACCACAAAGAATGGTCATGAGGCGATCAAATCCTGCAAAGTTAGCTGGCTTTAATAGACAGAATATCAAAAAAATGAAGATTGCGTACCTAAAGCGAACCCGCCATGGGGCGGCGCACCACATTGCAATGCATGCAAGAGGTGAGCAAATGTCTTTTTCTCGTCATTTGTTAGCTGCATTTGGTAATTAATAACAGACGCTGGAGCCAGGGAATATCATGCCTTACCTGGAGTATTTTGGAGAATACGTGTTCTTGCATGATATAATCGTGGATCCTCACGGATCCTCCTCCAATTTCAACACCATTTAATACCAAGTCGTAATGCTGTCCCCGTACCTAAAATCAATCAATTAATATGTGGTTGACTACATACTGGAGTTACGCACCTCTGGGATTCGTCCATCCCAGAAAGCATCCAGATCTTGAGACATTGGGGCTGTAAATGGATGGTGTGTGCTGCTCCATCGACCGCGTGCAAGGAACTCCTTCTCATTGTCTCCACGAGTAAATAGAGGGAACTCTGTCACCCATAAAAATTTGGGGGTAGTCGAAGGAGTATAGTTCCCTGATAATCTCGTTAAGAAGAGTATCGGATTTGTCAGATCTGTCATACCTAATTCTTCAGCCTGTTTGGCTATGCCTAATCGAATTCGCCCCAAAGTTGTGGATCCACCCTGCAAACCCTCAGTGTGTCGTTCAGAGAATACAGAACATGTTTACCGTGAAGGTGGCAGTCCGTCTCCCAATCCAGACAACGTCACCGGGTTCGACGGCCGGGACAGTTTCCGAGTTCACAGAGTGCGCTTGGAGAAGAGAGCTTGCCTTGAACCACTGGTTTTGATCATCTGATGTTATAATGATCTTTTCTGCCTAAATATCGTAAACACAAGGAACCTACATTCGATAAACCTGAACTTACTCCTGGTTCATCTAATTGACTGAATATTTCGGCTGCCGCTCTAAATTGGATATCGTTATTCTTGATAACCAAATAGTCAAATCCTGTATCTTCTTCCGAAAGCCGTTGTTTGGTATCGTTGTGGATTGCTAAATCTAAGCTAGAGATCTGTCGGACGCAAATAAAGCTACCGAATGTAGAATCAGAGTGAATCTAACCTGCAGAGGGCATCTTAAATCAGGCTTGTCAGAACCATACTTGTGTACATATTAGTATGTGTAAATCAGGTGGAAATCGAATACGCACGTTTGACATTGCCTCGTTATAGGTCATCACAGGGAACCGATCAGGCAGAGATGTGAATTCTTTTTCATCTTCGCTCGTTGACCAGATACGCTGCATTAAACCTTCTATGACATTCCGTATCTCTTGGCCACCTATTCGCCATTTTTCCGAGGGCTGCTCGGCTATGTCTCCCCAAGAAACATAAGCCATTTCTAAGTCGACTTGAGTGAACTCAGGCTGCCTATCTTTTCGGCCGTCCTCATCTCTGAAGCATCGTGCGAGTTGATAATATTTATCGATTCCTCCTGAGCAAATAAGTAGCTGCTTCGGTTGCTGGGGTGATTGAGGAAGTGCGTAAAACTGAGGCATCGTTGTCGATCGCGCAGGGACAAAGAATTCCCGAGCTCCCTCTGGAGAAGACTTGAGTAGGATAGGTGTTTCGACTTCCACGAAGTCTCAAATGGAAAAGGATTTCAGTCAAAAATAACACCAGATATAATTATCACTAACCTTTGCTGTGGAAATAATTCCGTATGACATGCGCAACTTCACTCCGTTTGCGAATATTTCGAGACATGATATCTCGACGTAGATCAAGAAATCTGTACTTTAATCGAATATCTTCGTTGGCCTGTATAGAGTTATATCGCTCAACATAAGAATGATTTCAAGAGTTGACTTACCATATTCTCTTCGTCGGATGGATCAAATGGCAGTTGCCCCTGCACTGGATTGAGAACCAAGACACGTGTCACTTGTACTTCGATTGTACCAGTGGAAGTCTGTAGAAAGTAATTATTAGCATTTCGTTGACCTTCGATATTGTAAAATATGTTCACTTCTCTGCGGGAAGGTGCTGGTCGTTCAGATACTTTCCCCTCTATTAGGACAGATGACTGGGGTTGTATGCTCCTCATTGACTCGAGAACATCCCCAGGTTGCTTGCTACTAACAACAAGTTGTATAGCTCCATGCGAATCTTTCAACGTGAAGAACGACATGGACTTGGATACTTTTCTGCATCGTAAACGATTAGAAAATAATTCACGAAGAATAGCTTGAGTAATCACCGTTCTGATAACAGCCAGCCAGCTACAGTAATATTTTTTCCAGCATCTGAGATCTGAATAGAGCCACAATTATGAGTTCTTGAAGGATATGGGCCTAAATGGGAAACCAGAGGTTATGGTTTGTATGTTGCACAGAACACGCAAAAACCAACCAGAGTGGGCAGAAAGAAAGGCATTATTCAGAGATGAAGAGAATCTTATAAAGGGACGGATATTGATTCGACATCGAGGAGAATGAGAAAAAAAGGCCTTTGTACAGAGCACTCTACGGAGACTCATGACGGAAACCGAAAGCTCGGCGTTGTCCGAGTCCGTTCTCGTTATGATAGCGAAATGCCTCAGGTCTTGAATATTGAATGCTTTAAGTACTTCAGGCTTCACGGTTATGGCGAAGACGATATCTAAACATCATTTATATTCTACATCGATTAATTCTTCAAACCCCTGGATATGGAATATGGACTCCTCAGCAATATCTGGTATTGCAACCACCCGCATTTCATCGCCTCCAGCCCATCTTGCCACTGTTCCTCGATAAATTTCCTCGCCGTTCTTCACTTCGAATAATGTAAACTCCCAACCACGTGGGATATCCCCATCTACAAGTACTTCTCTTGTCGAGACGTCAAAGTGAATCCGTTTGAAGTCGAAACCAAGTCCTAGGCCTACGGCCTTTGTATAGGCCTCTTTAAATGTCCAGAGTTGGAATATATACCGTATCGCGGTTTCTGAATCTAATCCAGGCCTAAACAGCGCGATTTCACCCTCTGTAAGCTTAACAGAGTTTCATCATAGGATACCTACAGAAGAATCGGAGAACTTACTGTGTCGCCAATGCTGTGCAGGAAACTTCGAAAGGTCTCATTCCTGGGCAATTCCTGCTTCATTACGTCGACTCCTATCTTCCTCGCATCTTCTGTAGCTCCAATCTGTGAAGCGATCGCGACTAAGAAATTGTCATGAGTTACGTTGTAACCGAAAACTCCAGACAACGAAGGACAATCCTTTGAGACATGCTGCTGAGATATAAGATGGAGAATTTTAGGAAAAAACATACGACATATGGCTTTCTAGCTTCGGTACGCCCAAATTTTGCCACGGTAATGGACACGCCATGTTCACTGAGTACTTTGCGCGGAAGGAGCATACCAATCAAGCTTCCTACGCCCCTCGTGTGAGACTACAAGTTGCATGTCTTCACCATACTCACGCCACGCATCCTCACGCTTATAAAATCGCTTCACTCTCGCCTGTTCGACAAAGTCTATATGCTGTAGCGATCGTTCATATATCTGCAAACACTAGAGTCAATGGAGAAGGAGATGAAAGGCTTGCTGTTCTTATGCACCTCATCAGATATATGTTTGACATTGTTTGGAAGAATAACGAGCCTGACATCCATAAGTAAAGATTTTGTTCGGCCAGAAGGTTATTACTGATCAGTTCGGTGGCAAGTGGACCGACATGGTCGATTATCGCCGGATTTAGCCAAGGCCTGGCACCGCCACCACTTACACGGCCAAAGCCTCGGAGTTTTCTTGCAGGTGGACACTTGTAGATTTCCGGAATCTAAAATCTAAGTTTGAATCTTATTGCTTGATTTCTTCGATAGGCGTGAAATAGCAGATAAACTGCAGTTACAACCTCTCGCGACTTGAAAATGCTGGGATCTTCGCACGATGGAGGATTTCCTGCAGTCGCCCAGCTCACGTGATGTCCGAATTTGGCCTGTGATTCTAAATTATGATGACCAAGCATCGCGTCGCGCGAGTCCTAGACACGCTGCTCCGAAACCTCTGCTCGTGCTCTTTTCCTCTCGGAAGGCAATCCAACAAATGCATCCATTACTGTTTCCTTCCTGGTCTTTGAATCAGGTTTTTTCAGCAATGAAAAGACGACTGAGGGCATCCAAACACTCCCAACTTGCTCTGGTTCGCTGGCCAGTCTTTGGATCCCCTGAAGCTCTCGGAACGTCTTGGATTCCATATATGGCTTTAAATTATCCAACCACTGCTTCTGCTTATCTTGAGAGAAGCAACTTAACTCAAATCTGCCTAGATTCGCTCTGCTCATGCTTTGCTCTACTAGTATTCTGCTCTACTTTAATGATTCTACTTGGAGACTCTGTCTGTGTGCTTTGATAACATTAAGTGAGGATGCTGACCTACAATTTTTATAGCAACCCCAAACGGAAACTTGCAGTGTACACCGAGACTAGTGCTCAACTGGACACGATGGACAGCGGGGAATGATGCCACATGGTATCAGACAGTCGAATTCACAGGGCTTATATATAGAAGTATTATTGAATAAATCAACTCCTTTCTTATTTTATTTTCTCTTTTGGGCATTTCATGGCTCGAAAAAGCCAATTGACCGGGAATTGACCGGCGAGGAAAAAGCCATCCATAAAGGGCCGGACACGAGCGGCTGCGCTGCAAGTTTTCTTGAGTTTCGCGCAACCCTAAGAAAATCGCGAGAGTAAATCTTGCGGTTTCCCTCCAGTCCGCTCGGAATTGACCTACGGTTGGCAGACTGCAGGTTAGTTGGCGGCAGATCTCTGCCTGTGTAGTTCCACTCCTGCTGCCAGGACGTACGACCCAGTAATGAGAATGACAACAGAGGTCTCAAATACTGCAGCCATGCGAAAAGTCCTTTGCTCTTTAGGTAGGTATAGTATAATGCATCTGCTGTATTAGTCTCGGGCTCAACCAACCCTGCTTAGGGATGTTTATTATTGATGAGTTCGAATATCGAGATGCAGACAACAATCTTCTAGAGCATCAAAAGGCTCCTCAAGTAGGCTCTCATACGACTTAATGCACGTCAGATAGTATTCATTGATGTCTTTCCTCATAGATAGGAGGTGGAGGTTAGAGATACCAATGGCGTTCGATGATACCGTATCCTTACTATCGAAACCGTACTAGGAACATATGCAGCAATCGGAGCCAGGACATTCTTACCAGCTCGAGATATCGGAATGATAGTCGATAAAGGCCCCGATTTTCCGGAGGATATACTAAAACAATTGCTCTCCTATGGTGAAGAAATGTGGTTCTTTCGTGAACAGGAAACGGGACAGACCACGCGAGCTCTCAACAAATACGTCGGGGAACATCGAGGGTATTGACCTTAGTTTTCAAAACTGCACGTTACTTATGATATCATCTATAGTTTCGAATATTTGACACATAGGATCCGCATTACCCCGAAAGATCTTGAATGGTCGACTTCTAATTTTTGCAAACCCTCTCATTTACATTTCATTTGCTCGCCCTCGCGTGCCGCTGAAATATTAGGTGAAGTGGGGGAGATCGATCAATGGAATCCAGTTACAATCTACGAGCCCATCCCAGTTAGTTCTATTGTCAAATTACCCATTTTTTAACAGATTGACCATTCCTCACAGGATAGATGTGTATTTGAAGAATTGCCGACCCTTAAGAGAATCCTCCCAGCTATCTCAGTTCTTAGGTGCATACTCATTTATTCGTAATGACGAACCCTAACAATCCTTGGACTTTCCTGCGCTAGTCCAAATGCCGAAGAGGCGCTTTCATTACTTGGAGCCAACAAGGACGTTAGTCTTGAATCAGTTGAATGGGCCTGTCGGGAGTTTCTAGCGTTCGGAGTAGGCAAGGATGGCGAAGGGTCAATTGTGATTCGGAGCGGTTCATTGGGGGCCTGCATTGCAAACCGTAGTCAGCCTATTCGATGGGTCGATGCCTTCTGGCAGCAAGATAACATCGACAAGATTGCAGACGTCACCGGTAAGCCTTCGATATAAACAATATAAACATGGAAACATCCCTTAAATTCGCTTCTGCAAAGGTGCTGGCAACGCGTTCTTGGGAGGCCTATCGGCAGGCCTGCATTTCACTAAAGACATTTACGAAGGTTCGTCCCCTTCTGAATAACCAGACAAACAGCTACCTAACTGAAAATAGCCGCATTTTATGCTTCGGTTGCTGCTTCGTTCGCTATCGAGCAATTTGGCTTGCCCCGACTACACGGAGGGAAATGGAACGGCGATGACCCACGGAAACGATTGGAAGAATTGCATGCAAGGCACAGAGCCTTAAATGATAGCAAATAAGTGCATACTATCATCATGTACAATATTAAATACACAAGTAAAAAATACAAGAGAATCGGGGTTTAGGTTGGTTGCTGGTTCGACGCTTCATATCGCATCCGACTCGCAGCAAAGAGACGTTCCTGCTCCGCCAAAAGCTCTGCTTCTGTTTTTCCAGATTGTTCCCATTTGGACACCTTCTTCTCTCGATCCTAAGGACCAGTCAGCCTTTGTTGCCTAATATCGATAGTCAAGCGTACCTTAAGGGCCTGCTTGTGATCCTTCAGCACTCCATCAACCTCGGTAACATACTGTTCAAAGCCCAATCGCTTTAAACACATAAGCAGGAAGCATGAAAGCAAGGAGGGAAGACATACCTTTAAAGCTCCAATTATATGTTCTGGAGCAATAGTCTTCTTTGACTCTTGCTCGCAGATTTCGTTCGCGTCAGAGGAAATCAAATGAATAAATTCTATTGAATTTTACCATTAATTATCCTGGTCACTGAGTAAACGACATACCGACGCAGCACTCAATGATTAAATCCCTGGTTTCTTTGGCACAGGAGATGTCCTTAGGTAACAACTCTACATAGAACATTAGGTTAATCTACTGAGGAAGGTAACTCAATTCTTACCTGATATCATTTTCTGAACAGTAGCTTTTGGCAGGGACAGGTCGTCGTCGGTTGGGCCGCCTCCCCCCATAGGACCTTCACGGTCTGAAGACATGGTGGCTCAAAGGACGATATTCGAACTCCGCCAACTTCACGCCTCTCTTCCGCCATCAACATGTCTGCCGTTAGTATTTCCCTCTTTATCCATAAGATGTGCTAAAAATCGTATCTATAGGTCGCTCCTGTCAACCCTCGACCGTTCATGCAGGATCTCACTGGGAAGCCTGTGCTCGTGAAGTTGAAGTGGGGATTAGAATACAAGGGTTTCCTCGTCAGCACAGACGGCTACATGAATCTTCAGGTGAATGACCTGTTAACTCAAAGCATATTAATCTAGACTAATATACACGTATAAGTTGGCGAATACGGAGGAATACCAAGATGGCAAGTCGAATGGCGCACTGGGAGAGGTGTTCATACGGTAAGCTTTAATTCGACGAACAAGACAAACAAACATTAATAATCGAGATAGATGCAATAATGTTCTTTATATTATAAGTATATATTGCTATGTTTCTTTGCAATGTACTAACCAGGGTTGCGTTTAACACAGGGAGGCACCACCAGAATAAAAGGACTACGAAAATACCTCAATGGCGTCTAATTAAAAGCTATACGCAGAATTCTGGGTTTCTTCTACGCTGTCATTATGTTTTGTCTGTTATTATATGGCCGTTATTTTTAGCGGTAATTGTACCCCATTCCTGCCAACTACCTGTGGCTGTAAGGTTGTAGAGAATCTGAGAAATGTCAGTCAGTACACCAAGAACATGTGTGACCGTCGTCATGCTCGCATATTGACCCACCTAGGAATGATGTCTGCGTCAGTATCGCGGAACGCAAAGTTACGGATGAACATTGACATCAAAATCTAAAAATGATTGCAATGAAATCAAACAATCTCCCGCAGACCATCATAAGTACCTTCCACTCAAACACAGCTAGTCGTTGACCAACGCAATTACGCGGACCTGATGAAAACGCGAATGTATTGCTCCATCCCTCTATTTTTATCTTCGATTCCTGGGGAGATGGCTCAAGCCATCGCTCTGGACGGAACATGTGCCCATCTCCCCAGATTGCCTCAAGCCTATTAACGGAAATGGATGGGATATATATCACCTGCACTGGTTTGACAGATATTCTTTTTCATCACAGTTTTAAGTCCTCACCTGAGTCTTCTGCACGGTTATGGAATGACTCTGTGAGCCATCTATATTACGCACAGGGTAGTGCAAGGGAATCACATCGTCCTTTTCGACTACACGCTCCATATGTGCTGAAGGCGGATGCAGCCGTAAAGCTGAAAGAACCCTTTAGAGATCATTCATGACACAAGTCTATAAGTAAACCTACCCTCCTTGCAGCAAGCGTCCAGATATGGAAGGTTGGTCTGGAAATCTTCGTAGGTCGGATTTCCCTGAAATCTCAATAATTCGGCCCGTAATTTGTCCTGCTTTTCTGGATGACGTGCCAACTCCCAGAGGGCAAAGGCAAGAGATCCAGCAGTTGTTTCGGTCCCTGCGAAGCTGAGTAAAGATCCATGAGCTTTCCAAGACGGTTTCAGATACATAATAGAAACGAAACCATACACAAACGTAACAATCTTATAATTTGTTTAGTAATCTGTGTGCTGATGACGGGGAAAAGCTGCTCACTTGATCTAGAAGTTCATCTGTTGAGATGGGCTCCATTTCGTCCGCATTCGCCCGTACTTATCATTGCGGTAAGCTACTTTTTAATATATATATTGAAGGGAAAGAATTACCAAGTATCGAAAGCAAACTGTTGCCCGTCCATCCAGAAGATTGGATTCCACGTTTGCTATGGTCGTTCAAAAGTTCCTCTAGCGCTAATTTCTTTAAAGAGGGGTTAGGAACAATCGTAAAATAGTAGAGTTTCGCATGCTCACCTTCATTATCAGCTTGGGTTGTTCTTGAGCCTTCATAGCTGCAAGGGGAAGGGACGAAATGAAGGGGAATACGCGGAAGAGTTGAAGTCCCTGAAGACAGACATTGATTCTTTCTATAAACCCAACTAATTTTACGGCACTCACTATGAAGCCTGCGGTTTCGAAGCCCATACTGACTTGTTGTTTCCACGTCTCCATGATTTTTTTCCCGTGAGTCGTGGTGCCCAGATTAAAATCATGGTCAAACCCCTATCGGTACCATCTCAAAATTAATCGGAGACCCTTTGAAATTTATGATATCTTACCACTTTGCCAATGACATCTAAGCTGAACCACACATGTGACTTAGAGGAAATGACGAGTATAAAGTTTCATTACTCACGTTGCAGCATTCGTATACTCCAAAATATTAAGCTCAACTTCTCCATTATTGTCCTCTAAAACGTTAGATATACAAACTTGAAGCTGCGTATAAGGATTCATTAACATGTAGGCATGACATTTATGCCAGTGATATCGCGAAACTGCATACCTTAGCTGCAGACTCAGAGATAGCTGGAGCCATTTGTTTGACGTTGTCTACCCTAGAATAAGTGTTCATTAGAAAATTGACCAGTCAGTCACTGATAAGGCAAACAAACGAGAAGGCTGGGTTGACAAGTCGCCGCATTCTTCTATGTTCGGTTTTCCCTTCTATCCAGACAAGACCACGGCCCAGGAGCCTCTCAATGAGTGGTCTGAAAACAGGTGAGTGAGCTATATTTCGTTTATTGAGATCCCTTATTGATCGTCTTGATATCTAAAACTCAATACGAACGATAATCATAGATGTTATTAAAAACGTGAGCTATGCCAACGGGATCCGAGAGAACAACCTATGAAACATCGAATAAGTATAGGTAGCCATTAATAACCGCCGAGTCAGACTTACAATATCACTTTGCTATACGGACATTGCAGCTAGTCATTGGGAGGCTGGAGATTGAACGAACACAAATGACTCACAAACAAGGCAGCTTTAATACGATAAGCAGTACCCAACTGAGAAATATATTGTGTATAGAAGCTGCCTGCTGTTCTCTGGAAGGCCTCCATTTCATGGCCCCAAAGCCAGTGAGCAGTTGGCTAGTCGTCAAGGCTCAGCAATGATACTTGCGTATCAGTTAACCCAGCTACGACATACCGGACAAGGTAGAATGTTCACATTCCACTTCCGACGTCTTCGAAGAGACCACGGAAAACATATTATGGCAAGAAGGAATGTTAGGAAAATAGGCTGCACGGAGAGCATGATGGTAAGTTCCAAGACGGATGGCCAGCTCATGCAACCATATGACTATGGTTTATATAGGGGACACTCCAATCTATACCCCTTTCCACCAGGATGGGTTCATGCTGGCTACTAAGATCTTCGCGCTTCAGCAGTCACGGAATGTATATATACATTCGCCGGGGGTTCTTGCTGGCTACTAAGATCTTCGCGCTTCAGCGGTCACGGAATGTAGAGGTACATTCGCCGGGGGTTCTTGCTGGCTACTAAGGATCTTCGCGCTTCAGCGGTCACGGAGTGTATAGGTACATTCACCGGGGTTTTCATGCCTGATGGGACTGGAGGTCATTACATATAAGTACTATGTACGCGAACCATGTGAAAAAAAAATACCAAAGAAATTTGGTAGGCACCATTTGGATGGACGTTGGCATTACATAAAATAAGCGAATACTATTGAAATGGAAGTCAACTTAGTTTTGCTCGAGAAATGTGACCTACTGGATCTAGATTCCTATCTGAAGTGCAGGTTCCACCTTAAAAGACATGTATTCTCCGAGCCGAGAAATAAGAAAGCCTCAGAAGACGGGAAACGACTGAAGGAAGGATGACAGAGATAAGAATAACTTACAAAGCCTCCAAATATGATGGCACCTTCTGTCGGAATTAGAAGTCAACTTAGCTCGTTTACATTACTGTTTCGACTTCATTAGTAACTCAATAAACATTACTCACTAAGATATAAGATGGACTGAGTATCGCGGATTATGAACCTTTCCAATCCAGGCCATATTCGTATTATCTTGAGCGCAATTCTTTAGTTGAACATAAACCTGTCTATAAACATACTTTTATGGTCTTTCGAAACCATCAGGACAAATGGTACATAGATTTTGGAACATCATAGACAAAGGATATCAATGTAACATATACGGTAAAAATACTAGCCATAATAGAGAGGCAAATTGACGAGGTGAGCGGGTATATAGAGCATGTCTTTAGAGCTTGATTAACTGCCTATATACGAAGATGGGATATGTAGACCTACGCCAAAGGCCTATCTCCTCCGCTTGGAACGACCACCCTTCCGCTTGGCAGCGACGAGTCCCAATTTATTGATTTTATCAGGATTTTTGCGTTGTAATTTCATTCCTTTCGATAATCTCCAGGATTCACGTCGTGACATACGGGGCCCAGAAGTAGAGACTTTTTGTGTGTTTTTTGAGTCGATTTCCATCCCAGACTCTGGAGAATACACATGAGCGAGTAGCTGAAGCTCAGAAGCTGATTATCATACCTAGAACAGCGGGGGTTTCGTCTGTATTCTCGTCCTTCTCTTCTGTACATATAAGATATCAGAATTAAATCACTGCAATTGCTGGACCCTTAATCGACAACCAACATATCCGGGTCCAGCAAACCGAACAAAGCGAATGCCCACCAACCTTGCTCTTCAACCCTTTCATCACCATCCTGTTCCAGTTTCTCCAATGATACATCGCCGTCATTATCTGTTCCTATCTTCGATTTTAACTTTGAAGACAAGCGTTCAAGACGAGTCGCATCCGCCACAGCGAAAACCCCAGATTCTCGCTTTACACGGCGGAAGCTTCTCTTCGTTTTGGATCGTAGACTCTTTGCCATTGTAGACTGTCGGACGGGCGTTGCTTGGGGTAAAAAGAGACGGGTTTGAGGAGAGCCTGTCGTTGTTTTGGAAAAGAAAGTAGTAGATGACTAAGCGGCTTTGCTAACCTGTTAGCCGCCACACAACGAATGGATGCAGTGCCAAGAAGTGACTCTTGTGCATGACATTGTCAAATCGGAGATCACTATAAGCGTCGATATTGTTATATCCCTACTTAGGCGGTGACATATCGGCAGCGCTTCCTTATCGGCGTGCTCAGTGACCGTTCACTCGTCCTGACTCACTACTAGGCTATTATCTGATTGGTTTTAGATCTGAAGTGCTCTCCCATGTCGACTGACACTGCGCAAGAGGTTTCTGAGCTCTCTACTCGGCCAGTTGCCCCCATACAAACGGAATCATTTCGAAAAGCACGGCCAGAAATTGTCGGTGATAACGCAGGACCATCAGCTCCATTTCCCGTTTATCTGGCTGGTACTGTGCAGCGCGGGTTTGGAAGAGGAGGGAAAGATCTCGGATGTCCAACAGGTAAGTTAAGCAGTTTTGGCATTGCGATTCATTAACTGAGCTATATTTTTGCTAGCAAATCTCTCAGATGATGCATTGGATCTCATTGTGACCGTCGCCAAACCTGGGATCTACTATGGATATGCGCAAGTAGTGCCTCCAGCCTCGGAAGAACAATCTAATTGGGATCAGGAAGCTCGGGCTGTTCAACCGATGGTTATGAGTCTGGGATGGAATCCTTTCTACAAGAATGAGAAATTAACGGCTGTGAGTTGCATGTGAGATGCCATTATTACGATTTTCTCATGAAAAATATCAGGAAATACATGTAATGCATGATTATAAATCCGATTTTTATGGATATGAACTGCGAGCGGTGGTACTGGGATATATCCGTCCTGAGTTAGATTATACCTCAAGAGGTGATTTTAATCTAGTGACATCGATGTAGATATATGTGCTGATTCCCATTGCAGAAGCATTAATTAAAGATATAGATACAGACAAGGCGGTAGGATTGAAATCCTTGGACCGTCCGGCGTACAATGTATATACCAACGACCCTCACTTCAAGTTGAAGTAGATGATTAGATTAGGAAGCATTTTAGAATACCTATTTATAAAGTCGATTAGTCAGCGCCACTTGTATGGCCTACCGGCCTTAATGGCAACTACATGACGCCTGTACAGGTACTTATTCCTCAATATCAGTATGCAGCAGGCTATACCATTGCAGACTATTATGGCATTCTGCCTCCTGAGCCGGAAACCCTCTCCACAGCAACCTCCTCCAGCTGCCGTTCAGATCCAGAACATATATAGATGCCACTGTAGCTTCACAGTGCATACACATATTTATATTGGCTGAACTTCGAAATGCGAGGTTTAAGACATATGAGTCTGCTGCATTAGATCAGCTAGAGAAAGAAGTAGATGCATCAGTGTATTATTTATGTATCCATGCTCCTTACGCGCATATATTTATCCTCAATGACCTTTGTAGAGGTTCTTCATCGTCACGCGAAGGAATATGCAAACCTAGCTAATCGAGTTTTGCCCACTCCTTTTGATGTGCTGACCGTTTGTGATGATCGGGGAATATTTATGAGTGAGTTGAGGAGAGGAGAGCTAGCGGAAAGAAGAGGCGTAAACGAGGTACATTTCGCTTTTCTTGAAGGGTACTGTTGATCATAGTTAACACTATATGTAGTCTCTGTATCTCCTGCGCGTCTGGTTACGCCACCACTGAGAGAACTGTTCCCGGAACTTTTACCTTCAGACGACGAGGATACGCCACTGCCGAGTCCAGCCCAAGCTGCAGCGCTCCCACAAGCTCTTCAAGACCTTCCTGAACATCTTCCATCGCTTCCCCCCAAAGCATACCTATCTTCACACAGCCGTATGCTATTTTACCCATTGTGGACTTAACTGTTGTCTGATACTTCCGACTTTCTTAGCCCGCAACATTGAAGAAAGCTAAATTCCCTTCACTGGATAAGAAGCTTGACACAGTAAAGTTCAGCGATCTTTGCGGAATCTGGTCAAGGCCACTGAAGATACCACGGGACGTGGTAATCTTGAACTTGCTAGCGGTGTAGTTAGCTGGATGGCAACTTCGAATACAGGAAAGAAACGATGGAAGTTGAGATGAAATAACTATTACACTGTACCATCCTGTATGTATGAATACTATAATTGCGTTTTATGATTCATCTTCTGGAGTCATTCTTTGATCGGCACTTAGAGATGCTGCTGAGATATCAGCCTGCCCTTGATTTCGTCGACGGGATGATCGAGTAGCCATGGTATGTGTTGTCGCAGAGGGTTCTGACCTTTCCTTCTCCTTTCGACCATTGGAGATTTTAGTAGTGTCCTTGACCTTCTCTTGCTGTTCATCCATTTCTTTCTCCTCTCCAGGGGTTTCCTCAGGCCCGCTGGTTTCTTTGGGAATTTTACGTCTTACGGGCCGAGGCTTGGGTCGAGGTTTCGCCTTCTCACTAGGCTCGGGACGATCATGAGAAACTGCAGATGCTGAGGCGTCCTCAGCTTCCGGAGCAGGTACTTCTGAAGCATTGTTGTCAGCCTTTCGTTTTCTTCCCCTCTTCCGAGCAGGTTTCGGCTCTGTTTCTGGAAGAGATTGAGATTGTCCAGTAGCAGGTACCTCTTCGATGTCAGGAGAAGTATCCGCTTTCCTTTTGCTCTGCCTACGGGGTGGCCTTCCGGGGCCCCTGCGCGAGGATTCAGTAGGACCTGATCGCGAAGGGTTACTCTGTGACAAGTTAAGAACCGGCCGGTTGACGTTATTGGTGGGACGATCAGCAGTTGTGTTTGCCTCGGTATCAGTTACTGTATCAACAGGCCTAAGCCGAAGTGTAGGTTTTTCGGACATAGGAACTGGTTCTGGCGGCAATGAAGGATGTCCATTGACTAATGTGAAATATCTAGAGCTATACTGAAGACGTCGTTTAGCTTTCGCATCAGGAAGATAAATGCAAACATACATGAGTAATAGGTCTATGTGCGCCCATGTCTTCCCATATCTTTTGCCAATCTTGACTCCATTTCTGTACAGTCGCCATTAACTTCTGATCCTCACCCTTTGACCAGGCATCATCTGAGACAGTTTTCAGGAGAGAATAATAACGTGAACGGCACTGGGCAT
The DNA here is from genome assembly GCA_000827215.1 of Sphaerobolus stellatus SS14. Classification (NCBI taxonomy): domain Eukaryota; kingdom Fungi; phylum Basidiomycota; class Agaricomycetes; order Geastrales; family Sphaerobolaceae; genus Sphaerobolus; species Sphaerobolus stellatus. The sequence continues at coordinate 174,824 of KN837076.1, forward strand.
TTGTCCGTCCTGGGACGGCAGAGGCGATTCTAAGCCAATCTTGATCACCGTATAACTTAAGGGCATCCCAAAGTATTCGGTCCTCTTCCTCCGAGAAAGGACCTTTGCGGACGTTCGGATTGACCGAGCGTTCGTAACGGATGTAGCATTGATTTCCTGACAGGTCTGGAGAGACAGTCAATGCCACTAAACAGACATTAGCACGAGAAATACGTATGCATGGAAGTACCTACCAATGGTCCAATTGTTTTTCCCGTACTGATGAACAGCGGCTGCAAGCTTCGCATCGAGTTCTTTCGTCCATTTGAAGACAGTACGGCCCTTCGTTTTGGCTTGGAACTGCCTGATACAGGCTACAGGTGTGCGATTTGTCTACGCAGATTTGTCTGTAAACTAAGAGGCGAGAAGGCATTAGCGGATAACATACCTGAAGCTCATTTGCAACTTCCTGCCAATCCAGCTTCTCGCCAGCATCAAGTTTGAGTTGGACGATATCCTGAAGGCGCTTTGTCTCTTCCGCATTCCATGCATTCATATTAAGGCGAGGATGTTCGCCGCCAAGCCAACGAACTTTACAGTCTTGCGCGGTGCGGAGGCGAGCTTCTCCGCCGGCGGAACTTGACGCAGTAACCTTGATGTAGTTCATTCTAATCAATTCAAACTCTATCAATAGACGAAGCACACATACAGTACGTGCAACGATTTCCCAGTCTATCCCATTGACGTTGTCGAGAAACGCCTCTTCAGGTTGCGAGGCAGCCTCGAACGCACTTTGGCCGCTAGAATTCCCAGTGAGAAGCTATTTCAGGGAAATGTTTAAAAACCCTACGTTTCTTGTGCGTGCAGGGCAGCCAGACGTTTATTCTCTTTGATGATGGCTTGCTCCAAGTATCGTTGATCAGCGGGGCTGGGTGCTGAAGAACATATGTCAGTGAACGCTTCACTGGAAAGAATTGTTACAAACTAGGTCTCGAAGTTATATACGATAAATATCGCTCTCTTTTTCCTGCCTCAAGAGCAAATGGAGATCCCTAAGGGAACTTCTTTCAGTATGACCCGCGAAGTAGTATATAAGATAACTTTACGTGTTTCAGTGTCTCGTTCAGATCAATAACACTCTGCAATTTGGCTGCACCAGCGACATGTATGCAATATTCATCTCCAGAATCTTCGATATTTTCATCTTCCAAATCTTCAACAGCAACCTAAGAGGAAGAAATTTTGAGAGACGTACAGGAAAGTTCGGAATGAGTAACGAACAATTAGCTTATTCACCGTGCTGAGCTCAGCGCGTAGCTTATCAGCATATTCGTCCAACCGCTCCTTATAGTTCTCGTTCGCGTCGACGACGTCCTTAACCGAGGCCTGCATGCGTCATGGACAAAAGGAAGACACGGTGGCTGGGAAGCGGAGGCTTTCCCATTCGGGACGATGCACTTCTGTAAACAATTAATAAATATCTAGTATATAAACGAAACTGCTTGATAAAATAGTACACAATAATAATCAACTATCGACTTCGTTTACACCTGGTTGCGGCCATCCAATTGGCCGAATTAGATTAACCTGGCAGGTCTCTGTCACTGACTCTTCGCCTTTCACCGGCAGTTCAAAAGTCGCTGCGCCTCGCGTCACAGCTTGGATATGTTCCAGACGCAATAGGGCAAGTCCTACATTCCCTACTGTGGTCAGGAGCTTTCCTGGGCGCGAAGTTAGCGCTCCCTGTTCATCCCTTGCTTTGACGGTTGGAAAAATATGGAGTCCTGGACTTAATGGTGGTAAATTCTTCTTCCTAGAGCACAATCAGTTAGTTGTATATATCGTCTGAGCGCATCGAATGACTCACGCTGGATCAAGAGGCTGAAGCTCTATTGGAAATATTCTTTTACGAACAACTCCTGTATGGTACGTCCGGACAGTCAGTTCTTGTCCTACATAGCATCCTTTCCGAAAATCGACTTTGGGACTATAGTCAGCAGGAGAAGAATAAACGATAGATCATAAGACTAACTTGCTCCCATGATATCTAAATTCGATTCCATAGGAAAAGCCTGCATTGGTTGAATATCCTCTATACCCTCCGGTACACCATGCATTATGCGATGTCTAACATATGCCTCTTCGGGAGTAACTTCACATTCTGAAGCATCAGGAGCTGGCAATGACGTTAGTTCGCTGCATAACTGTATAAAGAAATAGAACACACAAGGATCGCCTTGCCTAACGACTCTCCGATGACCCATTCCATACGCTCTACGATCTAATATCGAAAAATGGTTCTGAACACCACCCCAGGGCCATTCTTTAGTCTCCCATACTGGTTCAACTGCACCGCTTCGGGACCACCGCCACTTCCTATCGTCTGGCTTGTCACTTATTCCCCAAGCTGCCCATACATCCCATTCATCAGAGACGTCCCTAATCTTCACTTTGGACCGCAAGACGTAGCGTTTCAGTATTGATACTAGCGGAGGAGCTTTCGACGGCCGTGCGTCGTATTCGATAATATAGCCATCATCCTTGTCTTCAGAAGTCGGAGTACGATACACAAATGCATCAGCCAAGACTCTACCCTACGTGAATAAATGGGTCTTTCAGGAGGTTCAGATCAAAGTGTATTCAGCGAACCTGGGCGTGCAGGAATGCGGTGAAGAAGGACCCTCGGGGAGGAGTCGATGGTCCCTGTGAAATAATTCCGTGAAGGAATTGGTGCGCATTCTCCCCAGTGATAGATAGAAGAGCCCTGTTGGGAACTCGAGCGCATGTAGGTCGTAGAGGCATGACCACTGGCCGGGCGCTAACGCGGACACGACCGTTGACTATGTCCTGTGAGCCACTTCTTAACGCTTTCAAACAATGTATACTGCATTCAGATTGTGTCGTGAAGGATAAACGACTACCCTCCGAATGTCTTCGAGAACATATGCACGAGCTACCATTGCAGTGTCAGAGTCTCCGTAAAGCCGTGTTCGACTGCAAACGGAGTCAGGTATGTTTTACTCTAACAAACTCGAAAGTTCTCTGAGTTCGAATTCTTGCAGCTTGACATGCGAAAACGCTTCAGAGGGAAACCGGTCGTTGGAGGGCTTGCGGATCCTGCATTGTCCCAGGACAAGTCATGACCATTGTAGTGTGGCCGTTGCTACGCTTTGGTCAAGCTTCTATTAACATACCTCTCCCAGTACGTATTATATGCTCATGAGAGATCTTTTGGTTCTGATTTTCATTAGCATAGAATACATATGGGAATAATATAAGAAGAGATTGTAGGATATCGCTGCTGTATTTGGATGCTATATTACCACTCTGTTATTTGCTCTCCGTCCCTCCCCCAAAACTGTATCAAGCAGGTCATCGTAGGTCAACGACGGTGCCTAGAACCAAAAACCATTTTTCCAGCCATGTTAAAAGATCACTTTGGTCAGTAGTTTCCGACTTTGAATTCCCCAGGTTTTCTACCGCTCCCAGGAGCTCATTCACCGCTCGTGAAGTCTCGCAGGGATGGAAGTACCAGCAGGGCATTCCCAAGACAGGATGATCACCGAAAGATAATAACGGAAACTGAGAGTCTTTCAGCGTAACAGCGTGGGGTTCTGTAGATGCGCATTCGGGGAGGACTTCTGGCCGGAAGAGCGAGGTCCTCACTACTTCCTGTAGGGGTAACGGCGTACCATCTCGTAATACGGTCAGATCAGACAAACACATTATATTTGAATATATACCTTGGTCTTGCACTATAAAGTAAAATGCGGGGACGCCAAAGGTTGGTGAATATACGATATACTCTTGGACGGTGACCGTGGCTGGGTCCGGATTCGGATGCACAGCCAATGTTGACTCGTCCTCGACTTCGACGAATACCATGTCTTCTTCTAGCGAGACCGGTATTGGATTAGGAGTGCGTCTGAACGCAGATGTCATTCGTGCCAGATAACCGAGATGTTGAGCAGCCTAAATACCGCGCTTTGAGCACACTGTGAAGCACCGGGATCTGAAATGGAGCGTACAGGATGGTTATGCCATTGCCAACGCTGTCTATCGCGAGGAACAAAGTCGTGATTGAGCTGAGTCTCTGCTTGTTTGCGGATGAAAGCCTCGCAGGCTTGTTGGAACTGAGTCCGCGAGAGGGATTGCATCTGAGAGTGACGTCACGCGCGTCTGGAGCTCCTGGCTATTAAAGCACGAGGCTACCCTCATGTACACAATCCTCACACGCACCAATGTCGTACGCTGCTTATGGTCGACGTCCTCAATACTCCAATGCTGGCTATGGCAATTACGGCCAGGATAGATACGGCCAGCAGACCTATGGCCAAACCTATCCTGGCGAATATGGCCAGGGTTATGACCAAAATTTCAACTACTCAGGATACCAAGGTGATTATCAGCAACCTGTAGGCTATGGCACCACACCTCGTAGAAGATACAGCCATGGCAGTCGACACGGCTCTCAAATACAGGTCTTGCCTGCGGGATCTCAGGTCTACACCAGCGATGGCCGCCAGTACGGAGACGGATATTATGGCGGCCATCGCTCATCTCGTCGGAATCCAGTTGTCCTCTCCAGCGGAGATGCACAGTATGCGACCCGTCAGCCCTATACAGCGAGTTCAAAGTATTATGCCTCTAATCAACGAGGAGGTCAAGTGCCCGTTATTGTAAGTGAGAACTTGTGGAATATACTGGCAAGGTGACCTAGCAATGCCACAGGAGGGACTTCCATACCGTCACGAAGGTGCTACACTTTGGAAGCGTCTCAGACGTCTCTTCGGCCTTGGTCCAAGGCGATCGAGCGGCCACACAGGCAGAACAATCCATGTTCGAAGATGGGGTGCTGCAACCAGTAGCAATAAAGGATATTCAACAGCAGATCCCGGAAGTGGAAGACACAGGTCCGGCTCCGTCTACACCGTCTGAAGCACGATTGAACGTTGCTTCATCTCCCTTTGTTCATGACATGACACGTCGCACGTGAATTCCTAAAACTGTACTTCTTCCCATTAGTCACGTTTTGTAGCATGTATAGTACAAGAAGTCTAGAAGCAAAACCAAATACAGAAATTATTCAAGTTCGTCTGGGAAATCTCCTTCATCCATGTCTTTCGGCTACGATCCTCATCAGAAAAAATATTCACTATTTGAAATAATCACATACCTCTTTTGGTTCCTCATCCTCGCCGTATTGCAGGGAGTGATCGAGGTTACTTAGAACATATTCCAATGAATCAGTGGAAGTCAAGTCCAGAGGAAGGAATTGAACCAAAGGATGGTCCTCAATCTGCGAAAGCGAACGTCAATGACTACGCCGAGGAAAAGAATGACCGAGTCCCACCAATTGCACGATTGCTTGATTCAGGTTGTGGAAGCGAGGATTTGTCGAGTTTGCTTCTTCAGCGCTGGCAAGAAGCATTGGGTCTGGGTCGAGATACCTAAATGCGGCTCAGAAAGAAACCTGTTTCAAAAGCGGTGATCTTACCTAGCGATATCTTTTCTCTTCCGCACACCATTTCGGCCGGTGCGAGGATCATCAGGATCCTCTCCGCCGGTGACCAAATCCATTTTTGACAGGATGTTTATCCACGGGATTTCCAGATTAACCATGGCTGACATGGCTGATAATACGCCGCTAGGTACGAACGCGTTAGAATCTTCAGACGTACTCGAAAGATGTTCCATACCTAAAGAATTTGTATTTATCTTCGATAAATTGTGATTCCAGTAAATATGCACCGCATACTCTGTAACCAACGTGAGCCAAATGCGTGACAAATTTGGGGAGAAGCGGATGATGAGTGTATAGCTCTATTTGACCTGGCCCGAGGTTTAGTAGTGCTCTAAACATAAATGAACCATGATGAACATACCAGGACAGTCGACAATCAAATAATCGTCGTCATATTCTCCCAATTCTTCGTCTAACCAGTCCATATTCTGTAGGAGATATCTAACTTGCAGGTTCTTCATGTCCACTTCAAATAGAACATAAAACTGGATGTAATGCTTACTCGAAACAATACACTAAACCACCATTAGGCCCATAGCCCAACTCAGTCATAACATCTTCCAAGCTGATAAGATCACGTATGTCAATGGAGGGCTCGTATTCGAAAGATTCAGCTGCAGGATCCAGGTTCATAAGATGTGCCGTTCGTTTCGTTGTTTGCAGATGTGTCATGAGCGAACTACAAAATGTACTTTTTCCGCTTCCTGCCGGGCCTGTAACCAGAATTGCATAGCGCATTTTGGAGGAACGTTACGTTCGAAGAAATTGAACGTGAAGGTTCAGGTCTGAAGTCGAAAAGCTACGGTGGCGGGAATTTCCGGGCGCTTCGCCTGTGGTATTCACCTTCATTCCTTCAAGCATGTCTCTACCACCTGTTAACCCTTCGAAGACTGTTGCGGGTATCATCGTCGACCCGAAAACATTGGATCGCGTTGTCCCAGAATCTCGTCGCCCAGATGGAAGGTGAGGCGCTGTGTTCGCGAGCTCGAGGCGCGATCTGACCTCGTCGATCAGTGTTCGCAAAGAACTTAGAATTCGTCCGGGATTCACTCCTCAGGAAGATGTTTCGCGATTTCGCACCTCGCGACAAATAGTACGGGAGCAAACTGCGTTGCCGAAAGGCCATATTCCGGGCTGGGTAGCTCCCAGCAGCGAGACCAAGCCTAAACCAAAGGAGGGCGCGCAAAGTAAGAGCGCAAAGAAGAATGAAAAGCGGAAGGCAAAAAAGGAAGAGAAGAAACAAGAACTTATTAAGGCGAGCTGGGATAGTGACTCCGACGAAGCAACTCCTGCATCTTCGTCCTCGGCTAAGGCTTCTGGTACAAAGGAGACTGCGAAAGAGGCAAGGGCAAAGGACACAGGCGAGGCTTCCGTAGAAGATCTAAATACGAAATTTAAGAACCTTGAAGTACAATCATCATGACAGTAGGAGTGCGTTTGTATACAACTTAAGGGCGGGCAGTAGGGCGCAGTTGATTATGGCTGTGTATAACTAATATATTATTATGATTCATGCTAGACTTACTTTCGTGACAATCCCCTAATGCTGTATCCCCCCCGAGCTTGAGAAATCCTTGGAATAACCGTAGTAAGGGATATCCGGCGGAGGGGGAGGAGGCGGTGATGGAGGCGGAGGGGAAGATCTTTTAGGCTTTGAGAAGAGTCCACTGATCTCCATGCCTATGACGATGAACAGAGCGAACATGCCAAGATAAACTATAATTGTCTTGAGTAATATTCCACAATTTGGAATACATCTACTTACGAACGGCCTGCCGCGTATTATCCCACTTGATTTTCTCTATTTCTGTCCGTAGATCACCTAGGTTGATAGTACTCTTATTGAGTAATTCCTAGCCGTACTAATTAACCAAGGTCATTCAAAGCATTCTCGAATAACTTACTTCAACCATGATATCTTGAGACTTCAGATCTGCACGAGCTTCGTTCTTACGGTTATCCACCTCCATCTGAATCCTAAGGAAAAGGATATGCTTAAGAGGAATCTGGTAGATGTAATAATATATAGTAACGTACTCGTGCTTCAAAGTCTGTATATCTTCTTTCATCTTACCATCAAGAGCGTCAACCTCTCTGCGTACAGCTCCCATGTCAGATTCTAACTTCGCTGTTTCGTTTCGGGTGCTCATGGTGCATTCTGCACGGAGTTCCGACAACGCCGCCCGGAATAAATATGCTTGCTATGCACACGCACAAAAATGAGTATAAACAGTAGGAACAGTAATGACTGCAACCACACACATTATCCAGATCTTTAATTGTCAGAGCTTCGCGACGGACTCCTCCAATACGGTCGTTCAAGAGTCCACGGGTAGCCCTCATTAGGGTGCGTGCAACCGGTGTTGGGAATGTCCGCTCCAAGACAAGAAAAAATGCATGAGTATGAAATGGAGGACTTGAAGACATGGGATCATTGCGTGGTATCGAAGGTGGTGAGGAAGATGGGCCAGAAGGTATATTAGAAGTGAAGGAGCGGTCGTCTGTAGCTGGGGGTTCCGGAGACTCTGGTGGTTTGGAAGATGAATCTGGAGGTGGTAATGCTATTGAGATGGATCTTGTAGTTGACGGTGTAGCAGATAGAGGGAGAGCAGATGATCCAGGAGTAGAGGAAGCATTTGTGGGGTGGGATGCGGACGACATTAGTACATGTTGTACTGCTCTCCAAGACCCCCGGGATAGTGTTGGGGTATAAGATCGTAAACTAATAACTGAGCCAACACACCCGGATAAATACCGTGCCTGGCTAGGGTACATTAGCACCGTCTTGAAGAGAGAGCATAAACTTCCGGGTGAGTGACTTGACACGCGTCCACACGTGCACACAACGCCCTCAGGCGCGTCATGTCCGACTCTCTACGTGTTCGTGTTCCAAGCCATGGTCAACGACCCGCGTCTAGTCTATCGAATAGACCGACATCTAGGACATCACAGCGTGCATTCTCCCGTCTTTCACAATTCTCTGTCACAAAGCAACCTCGACTAGCAGCACTACTGCAAACTCTGGTCAAACAAGTGTCTACAATTACACCTGAAGATGAAGCTGATCCAGATGATATCCAATATGGCGTCGAAACGGCTATAAGGCGAATAGATGCGCTAAAGCAGGCCCCAATTATGGACATGCAGCAAATTGACGAACAAGTTGCCGGGCGTATATTGAAAGCGAGGATTAATGTGCAAGATACCCTGGCAAAGCTTCTGAAGCAGAGGTACAACACTTTAAAGGAAACCGTTGATAAACGAAGAGACTTGGATATGGATATCAAGTCCAATACTCTTCCTGCGCATCTCCAATTCCTGGTATCTTTATGTCGCTTCATATATCGTTCGCAACAGAACTGACAATGGTGTCAGCTATGCCTGTCAAATAATCCAACCAAGGAAACATTACTCAAATCAGAAGATCTAATGGATCGAAAAGCGGAAGTTCCTGTGACGGATTCACAAATTTGGCAGACGATTTTACAGGAAGAGCCTTTTGAAGGTGAACATTGGCGAGGTTTCTATAACCAAGGAAATTTGGATGATTATGCCGAAGATTTAGATGACGAACTCAGCAACCTTTCCCTTTCCTTCTCCGACATCGATTACTACAAAGGGGCTGACACTACTTCAGAGAGTGAACAAGCATCCCGCTCTCCTCATGAACTCCCTGTACCTCTCCCTGCCTCAGCTTTCCATGGGCAGCAGGTAGCAATCATTTCCAAGGCTAAGGTTAATGCTGGAAGACTTATGGTTGAATCTCTATACGAGAAACAGTATTGGCGGCCTTCTTGGCAACCTGATTTTTCCCCGTGGAATGAGTTTGATATAGGTAGACCTTCAACGCTTGGTGAGAACATCCTTTTTTGACTTGCCCATAGACTCAAGTTTACCGGTTGATCTAGCCCCCGCCATGGATAGCCTTTCGTCAGGGATTCCTTTTCCTTCCAATGCGAATGTTAGTGCGATCCTTCGGGGTTTTCTTGCAACTATTAATTGTGGATGCAGGTTTATATTAATGAAATTGACGTTGTGCGTGAAGTCCTGATGCTACTCAGAGGACATCAAACTCTTCTTTTCTCCGTGGAAGAGGGTAATATCAAGGTGTGGACTACTATATCGTTTACTGGGTGGACCCGTGTTAATGATTAGTTCAGGTATCGACGACTCGAAGATTACCTCATCTCACGACTGCCAGTCAGAATTCCATCTTAACCTGGTTTGCCGACTCAGCATCACCTCTATATTCTCTACGGTCTCTTGTTGAGGAGACCATCTCGCAGGGCACTAGTTCGGCCAAAGTACGAACCTATGAGGCGTTTGCCAGCGGCATATCGACCCAGCTCAATCACTTGGATATGTGGTGTGCGAAGAAGGAAGAACAGATATGTTTCGCTCAGTCTGGAGATTCCGAGATGCCGCATGTTGTCAGCCTTTTATCCTTCAAGCAAGAAGTCGAAGCAATTATAGGGGGAACTTTTCAGGATTTACTCCGGATCGCTCAGCGAGTAAAGACCATGGTGGCTCATACAACCTCTTCAATAGTTGCCGCCACAATCTTAAACTCATTATGGGCTCAAATCAAAACAAGACAGGCGATTAATGACACACAAACGGCACAAGCTCTCCTAGACGTATGGCGAACAAGTGGCGAGCCAACTTGGCGAAATCTGAGATGCTGGATAAAAGATGGCATTCCAATACAGGCCGATTTTGAGGACATTCGTCCTGCTCCAAAGCCAACATGGGACAAAGATGAATTTTTCGTTCGAATAAACCCTTTAATCAATCCTGGATCGCCGGATTTTTGGGAAGCAAGCTATACCCTACCCGGGAAGCTTCCCGTCGCTACAGATATCCGAAATGAAGATTCCCCTTATCCACTTTTCCTCGTACCTTTGGCCTCAGACATCCTGGCGGCAGGGAAAGCAGTCGGACTACTGCGAGCTATGGGACTATTCCAAAACTATGTAAATGAATGGCTTTCAGGTTGGATGACTTTCAGGGAGGCTACTTCTACATTGACACTGAAAGCGTTGGAAACAACCGTAGAAGAGGCCATGTCCAACATTTTGCTTGAATCCTGTGAACAGGCCCAGGCATGGCTTCAAGAAGTTCTGGTTGAAAGATGCAATCTATGGAAGCATTTGCGTGGAATCGAGAATGTCTGTCTGATGGTTCGAGGAGATGCAATGCTCCATTTTAGCGAAAAATTGTTCGCTCGGGTATGTTTTCTTCAAATCTTAAATGTCTCAGATCTTATATTGACGAGTTCTAGATGGATGCTCGACAAGTTTGGAATGATTTCCATTTCCTCAACATAGCCTTTCGCGAAGTCGCAACTATGGGTCAGGTTTCTTGGATAGACCCATCGTTCGTGAGATTTAGCTTCCATGGCCCGAGAGACCGCAATATCAATCGTACTGTCCGCGCTATGGATGGATTGATAGTCGAATATTCAACGCCGTTCCCTGTGGCATACTTGTTCGGGCAAGAAAGCATCGCAGGCTATTCCACCTTGTTTACTTTTCTCCTTCAGATACGAAGAACGAAGAGCATTCTTGACAATTTGTTCTTGCGGAGTCTGGATGCACTCAACTCAAAAGTCGACATTAAAGTCTTCTATGTCCTCCGGAGTAGTTTGTTATGGTTCGTGAAGTGAGTCCGAGCGTCCTACTGAAATCATCATAAGAGACAACCACTTACTTTCTATGTAGCACGATATCATATTTCGTCATGACAAATGTACCATCTATCTCCGTCTTTTCGCTTGAATTTAATTGACCATATAAACAGGTCATTCATGGCTCTCTATCTGAATTACATGATTCCCTAGTAAAGACGCGTTCACTGGACGAAATGATCAAATTACATAGGGCGCATTTGGATAGACTATTGGGAAGGTGCATGCTTCAAGCCAAAGTAGGTTACAATATTTCTATATGTGATTGTATTTGAAAGCGTTACCCACAGACAGCAGCACTTCATCGCGCCGTCCTTTCGACTCTTGATCTCTGCCTCCAGTTTAACGATTGCTTGGTCGCCTTCGCTGCTGATACTAGTGCTGACATTTCACGACATTCCTTGATCACAATGAACCGAAATAGGCGGCGCAAATTAAATCGCAGTCGCACGCAAAATGTTGTAGGCTTTGTCGAAAATCTACCTCGAGAGGAATCCGAATCCGAATCTGACTTTTCCGAAGAAGAAGAGGCAGAAGGAGAGGCATCTGCGACCTCGTCGAGCGTGAGCGTCCGTTCAGTTTCCTATGAAAGCCACGATTTCTCTACCCGAATAGAGAGAATTAGTCTGGAATTAGACGGTCTGGTACGGTTTATTTCAAGAGGAGTGGAGAGCCTTGCCTCTGGGGCAGGGGACTCTGCCCCAACCTTTGGCATGTTGGCATTCTCTTTGCAAGATTGGAGATGAGACCTCGTTGCAGCGTACGGTATACCGTATAGGCCTATGTAGGTGTAGAAGAATATTATGAGGTTTTTATTTCACTTGTTCAGATACCGCGGGTAAATCTGGACTTGTGCTTATTGAAGATGCATTCTGCTCTGCTTCCCTCATAGCAGCCTCCCTTCGCGTCATCCACTTCGCAATTTCAGGTTCAGTTCCGAGTTTCCCCTCTCGTGCAAGGTCCCTCCGAGCTTCACGACGTAACCTGTCTTCAACGAAGCGTTGCTGTGACTCGTGTGCCAGAAGTGCAGAATCTGCGCCAACAACCAACCCGAACATCGTAGCTGCCAATATTTTAACATACATGCACGCGTGTGAGAAAGGTTCTCGTTTTCGCTCACCGGACGAAACGATGAAACCTTTCAAGGCTAGTGTTTGTCGCCTATAACCTGTTTAACACCGTCAGTCTCAAAGGCCAATACGATATGCAAATACCGGAATGCTGGCCAGGTATAGTGGGTCAGCGAGGTTAAGAGGAGAGCGTATGTTGTTGCTTTGACGGCGCCCTGCAAGTAGCACATAAGAGACACGCTTTGGAACACGGCTTGTACAAATACGTACTATGATTCCTGACCGGACCTGTAGCTCATGAGCTCTATCTGTCTTCTCCTTATGCCGAGCTCGGTGGTCATTCATCGTCCAAGGGTATATTGGAAGCAGCAGAAGAAGGTTGTGACAGGCACGCCTGATATTCGTCACGTCCGATCCCCACCCTGAGTTATTTGGCTCCCCTCATAACAGATCCCCAATCTGCATCAAGAAACTGGTTTCTGAATTTTCAACTATAAATCTAAGGGAAAAAATGAACGATGAAAGCAGACTCCCGGCTTGAAAACGCGAAGCACACGGCGGTAATTTGAAAAATCCCTCTAGAAATTCAACAGCTGTCTGGATCATTGCCAAAGAAAACTCAGGAATTCTATCTATTGAAAGAATAAGGCTCACGAGCAGAGGTAAGTTTATATACGTTTCTCTTCTTTCTCTTCGTGTGCCGCTTACAGGATAACCAACCTGAGTCCATCGGTTTTCGCCCTGTTATTTCTTTCTTCTGAACAAAACGATCGTTTCACCACTATCATCAAGGAGAATTTCGAATTTTGCCATTTCTTCCTCTCTGGTTCCATGTAGGCTTCGTTCTTTCGAAAAGTCGGGAACGGGGGCTTGCACCGACCGCCCTCTAAATCCGGATCCTACGGACACTTCAGATGAATAAGTGAATCGACATTCTCAAGAGAAGGGGTTCTCTCCACAATACAAAGCTCTCAGTGGAAGTATCACCAGTTGATCCCGGACTTATCATCATCTCAGATGATGAAGCAGCGTCAGAACCGACGACGACGAATGTGAATTGGACATATTGGTGATTTTTTGGAGCTTGTCCCGAATATTTGCATTATCGCGATGTGTTGTTTCTACCTCAATTTTTCTGAAATCCAGACATTTGCCTCACGCCTTGCAGGAAACATTGTCATACTTAATACCCAATGCTCCACGCTTCCGTGCAAGGCATCGTATACTGTAAGATGGTTGTATTTATTGTGGCGGTCTACGTCCGCGGCGACTTATATTTTGCCTATAACTTGAAGAAAAAACGGTACGTCTATGCGCCTTCCTTTTAAAGAAGTTTATTTAATCGACCTGATGCAGCAAGAGGAGGACAGCTTATCTAGGCCTATGATTCTGAGAAGCGGAACGTCGTTGCGTAGACGACCTAGGAATTATTAGTATATCGGAGGAGATCACTATGTCTCCCCGATCTCGAGTCCGAAGGTAATTTATTGTGTTAGCGTTGAACACTAAATGCTTATTTTTGGCTTCTTTCTATTCAAGAAGCGGCATCCCCGCTTTTGTAGCACCTTGTATGCCTCCCGGGGACAAGGCTGGGATACTTATGCTGGTTCACCAACTCTGTTTCAAATGATGCACTCGAACAGTGCTAACGCTGAAAACATACCACTCAAACAGCGTTTACATTTACTTATATTACAGCTCTACTAATAATTGCATCCGACGCGGGAGAAGAACGCGGGTCATAACCAAGAATATACAAATTTGGTAAGGAAAGGATATTCCTAATTTATTACCGACCGAGGTCCGTTTCATTATTCCTTATGGATAGATTTTTTTTAATCTGGTATATCTCAACAGATTAAACGATCCGCCAAATCAATATACACGAAATCTGGCGCGGATATTTGGGCTGAGCATCCATGACCGAATTCGGGTATGGAGTGTCTAAGCAATACTGTCTAGATAATATCCGAGGGCCACCCCTTTTGTTAGGAGTTATTAAACTGGCTCTGTGGTTCTGTTTGGTTTTAGAAATATCAAGGTTGAATATTTGCTTGATATTTGCTCTGAATATCGGGGGCTACGGTGTAATATTGCACAGGTAGAACTACAGCTACATTTGGCGAATAAATAGACTCGTTCTAGGTGTTTTCTGAACCCTTACTTTGATTCAAAATTTACACGTTCATAATGGGATTATAGTAATTCCATATAATTTCTTCTTCGATGGACGTTGTGGTTTGAGCTGTGGATCCCTATGGGTCCGACGTTAATTTGTGAGTTTCCAAATCCGGCGCTTCCGAAGTCTCTACTAGTCCCTGCTGCTCAATCTCATTTATCGACAGGAACCATGTCTAAAGCAGCTGCTGGCGGAAGGTCCCAGCTAGTGGTATGCAACACAAATAATATCCTCAATATTCACCTGAATAACCTTAAACAACCAACAGCGTTTATTGCTCTCCGCGGGCAAAGCATCACCTAGTCCCCCAATCGGTCCCGCCCTTGGTGCTCGTGGTGTAAAAGCCATCGATTTCTGCCGTGAATTCAACGCACGCACGGCCCATCTGCAACCAGGCGTGCCGGTCCCGACGCTCATTACCGTCCAACCTGACCGCACGTTCACCTTCATCACCAAGACACCGCCTGTTTCGTATTTCCTCAAAAAGGCTACGGGCATTGAGAAGGGCGTCGCGAGGCCGGGGCATGAAGTATCAGGGACGATTAGCCTGAAGCACATTTACGAGATTGCAAAGGTCAAGCAGACGGACGACCATATGAAGCATCTGCCATTAGAGTCTGTAACTCGCATGATTGTCGGGAGTGCGAAGAGCTTTGGGCTGAATGTTGTACCATGAGGAGGAAGTGTATTATGTATGGGTGGGCTGCGCTGTCGTTGGTCGAGGTTTGTTTCCTTTCGATTTATGGCATGAGCTTGATTGACCTTATTCTCTTTCGCGCCATGCAGCAGAACATTGGAAACCATGTAATTAGCGCAAATGCGCATCAACAGTGCCTAACTATGAGCTGCCTGCAGGCTTCCTTTGTCTGGCCGGCGCAAACGAACGAACGATAAAACATAGGAGTGTCGGCGTGGAATGTGGTTGGGATGCCACATTGACGAATATCCTAGATCTGTAGCAGGCGTTGTGAGCGACTTGTATTTTAATTTGGTTAATTGATATTATAGATATCTTTCTCGACTCGTCTATAAGGCCGTCCAGGAATAAAATGCCTCGAAAGAAGAAACCGACCCCGCGCGCTTACGCGTCCACAGCAGTCAAAACGCGGTCGCACACCGCGTGTTCGGAAAGGTCCATAAGGACGCGTTTTGACGCGTCGATTACCACGAATGCGTTCTTTTATTTCCTTTCATCGCCACTGAGCGTACGTCTTTCTTGGCTTTCGAGTAACAATGCCTACAGTCGCTCTGGCCGTTATATTCTTGCATTGTCTTTGAACTAGGAGGCGTTCAGACGATTATGAAAGGAACAATACGCTTTCTCTGCTTTGCTTCCACAGAGTGCTTATTCTGCGTTTGTTCTGCTCCATGGTCTTTGCTGCACACAATGCCTCTTGCAATCGTCCCAGCCCACAAAGCAGTTTGGCGGTGGACAACAACACAGTGCGTATAAATCGCCTGAAATTTCTGCAATGTTTCCTCATCTCTACACATTTACTTCTCTTGTCTCTCAAACATTCAAAAATGCCTATTATTCAGTGGACCCATGAAGAGCCTCACAACTCTACCATGTTCTGTTCCTGGGGAGATTCCTACCGCGCTAGGGTATGTGTTACCTACTTCGCATGCTTCCTGGCGCTTATATATCACATATAGACTGACGTTTTGGCTGGCCGTCCTACGACTGTCTTCTGCCGCTACATTGGTGCCCGCGAAACGGTAGTCGCCACGGTCGAATGGGATAGCGTTCAAGCTCCAGCCCGGATTCGCTATGGCAGGGTAGGTATTCTCCCTTATATCATTTTGATCCTCAACTAATATATTCTATAGAATCAATTCATGCTGCTGACCGACTTTCTCCGATTGGACTCTGTTGGGCAATACGGCACGACCAGGTCCTTCTGCCTTCCTAACGGTGCTCGTCTTGCCTGGACGCCTGATCCCAGGTCTCACGGTACCTTCGTAAGTTGCATATATGCTTATTTCAATAGTACGGAATCTAAAGATTCTTTAGCTCGTTGACCACAAGGCTCGCAGCTATGGCCGCCTCGACCCCATTGCACGAACTGAGTTCCGGGTCGGCGGCAAGTGGTATCCTGTCGGACACGTTCTTGACTTCCCTGCAGAGGCAGAGGTCAGTGATTTCTAATGAGAAGATATGCAGATGCTAACTATTCTTCAGAGCGATCCTGTCAGGCTGGAATTGATCCTGGTCACCATCTTGCTCTACCGCTGCCTTTCCAACGTGAAGTACTAGGTCTTATGAATTTCTCTCTCTCTCTCAGCATTACACGCACTCGGCATATAATCACACCTAGACCGCATTCACCTACTGTACTATCTCATTCACACATCCACTGTATCATAGCATAGAAAGCATTCATTCCCGGATACTATGTATAGACAAACACCAATAGTACCATTCTATTTTATTCACAACCGCGCCTTCACCTCCTGGTCCACCCCCCTCCCAACATCACAAAACTCATCCACAGTCTTAATCGCCCACTCCGTGCCCTCATCGCTCGAAAGCCACTTATCCCCCGGCGTCGAAGGCGCCCCCTCGTAACTATCGGACTCCCTCGCCTTCAACAGCCCAAAGACATGGCTGAGCAGCTGCGGGCCCACTCCCCCTTCGGTGCGCAAGCACGCGACACCGACGACTGACGTCAACGTGCGGGTGAGATTCCTTGTCTCGTAGGCGGGATCGCCGGGGTACCACGGGCCTAAGACGGAGCCATAACTTTGTATGATGAATGCTAAAAATGCGGTGATGAGTAACCAAGGGGGAGAAAAGGTAATGAAAAGAAAATTTTACAGATGAAATCAGGGTGATAGGAGCCTAGCTTATCAGCGAGCTTGACGTCGAAGGGGGTGTATATATCCTTCCATAACTTTCTTCCACGATCTTTGAAAATTTCGACATTTTCAGGGTTGGCTTCACTGGAATTATCGTCATTATTATTTATTAAGGCTTGGCCCCTCAAAGTTCAATCGAACAGGACCCGGGGCTTACCGGTGAGAAACTGTGCGGAGGGAGGACTTGACGTCGGTTTCAAGCGCGCTGTGCAGCGCTTCCAAGCTTAATATCGTCTATAAATGGTGATATATTATTATTTATGTAAGATGTGATCGAGAGGGTACGAAAAAACGCCAAACGCGTGGACTGGAGCGAAATTGTCGATAGTGGGCATGAAAAGGCTACGCACGCGGGGAACGCCAACGAAAATGGCGGATTTGAGGGCGGCCTCGCGCATGAGGGAGGCCTGGGCAGTGCGGTCTGCAATCGGGAGGAGGCTGACATTGCTGCCAGACAGGGGGTCGCGCCGCGAGACGTAGCGGTACAGGTGCGCGACGGCCGAGGGGATGTTTGCAGACAGGAATGTCGAGGTCTAAATGCGAGTGATGGGGTTGCTATAGCTATAGGGAACTGAATGGGATGTAATGTGAAAGATAAACGCACAGCTAAGACAAGCCAACCATCTTGCGCGGCATGTTGGGTTGCTTCGCGGAGAGTTGAGGTGAAGACGCCGTGGAGACGTTCGATGCTGGGCGAGGGGTTCGCGTTGGGCTTGCGGAGGGTGAGGAGGTGCTTTATGGAGAGAGGGAGCTTGACCATGGTGGATGCTGTATATTAGCTACGCAGAGCGTGTATTGCACGACGCGGGGAACGGCATGCGTCATAAACGGCTGTGTGATATTACTGCCTAATTAATTACACGTCCATTAATGAACTCATCAACTTCTTCTCAAACTTTGAAGTAATTACAACGGGTGTCGCTATAATAATAAACTTGATAAGCTGCTAACAGACTAAGTCCCTTGTGGCAGATCCGACCGTAAGACAAGGGTGATTTCCCCAACACATTTTGTTCGCCGTCGATCAGTCATTTACTTGGCTGTCTCGCAGTCAGTTTATGTACAGTCTATTCCCGAATAAAGGCACACGACGTGTGGTTACGCCGAGTCACACGTTTAATGTAAATGCAAGATAATGCTAAATGCTAATGATTTTCGACTCGAACGAGGCCGGTCGCCCGAGCGAGGGTACGGTACCAGACACGCTAACACCAACATAGACATCGTGATCCAGAACGCAATGCAATGGGTATCATAGGGCACCAGCCCCGGAGACAGTGATGAGACAAATAAAGTACGACTAGTTGTAGTAGGTGAAGGCAAGGCTATTGGGGGTGTTATCGTTGTTCATGAGCTGGTTGACGGTGCCGATGTCGGGCACGTTGAGCATAGCACCGAAGGGGGCATAACCAGCGATCCACGAAGTGCTCTGGAACCAGCTCGTCATGGTACCGGCGAAGTTGAAGACATCACCTTGACCGGGCTGAGCAGCACCGTTGAAGCTCTGGAGAATAATGAGAAACTGATAGAAAATGAGAAAGAAAATACTCACGTGGTCACCGAACTCGGTAACGACAACGGGGAGACCATAGCGATCGTGCATGGCGGTCAAGAAGCTCTGGAAGCCGGAGGTAGTGATATCGTAGAAGTGGAGAGCCATAAAGTCGGCGCCGCAGTGGGCATCGCCCGTCGGACCCGAGCAAGCGGCGAAGAAGGCATCCAACCAAGCCATGGCTTGTGTTTGGTCCGAGGTGACGGCCGGGGATCCGAGCAAGGTACCCTTCTTGGCCTTGAGGGGGAACAGGTTTTGAACCCAGAGGTTAGCGGCAGTCTGAGGATCAAGGGCGGCTTGGCCAGCGGAGGGGTCGAGTTCGGGTCTGTGAGTGAATTAGCCGAGATCGTAGGCCATCGGATGAGGACTCACTCGTTGAAGCCAAGAGCGCAGTCGACGGGTGTATCAGAGTTGAGAACGCCACTCTGGAAGTCGCTGACGTCCGAGGCACTACCACCCCACAACATGGGGCACCATTTAACACCAAACTGCTCAGTGGTGGCACTGGTAGTGGACTGCCAGTTGTAACCACTGTGGACGGCGTAAATCACTCGGTACGGAAGCATTTATCTCGGAGGCTCTTACCGTTGAGCGAGCGAGTTCCATCCCTTGACAAGGTTGGCGGGATCGTCTCCCCAACCGAGCATGTGCTTGCCAGGGAAGAGGCCAAAGACATCGCCGGCAGGGGCGGCAGGAGCAGGGGTACTGGCCGGCTGGGCGGAGGAGCTGGAGGAGCTTGGCGCAGGCGCGGCACTGCTAGAAGCACTAGCGGAGGAGCTGCCAGAGTCGGAGGAGCTGCCAGAGTCAGAGGTAGCCGCTGGGGGAGTTCCTGCTGCGGGGGAGGCGTCGGTGGTGGGAGCTGCGTCGGTGGAGGGAGCAGCGTCGGTAGTGGGAGCAGCGTCGGTGGTGGAGTTGGCGACGGCGGAAGGAGCAGGCCTGGACTTGCAGCGCTTTGCCTTCTGGTTCACGCGCTTGGCGAGGACATTATGGTTGGGAGACGAACGAACGTTATGATGTTGGATGCTGATGGCAGCAACAGGGCTTGCCTGGAAGGAGGCGAGGATCACCGCAAGGGTGGAGAACGTGAGGAGAGAGACGAGGCGGGCCATCTCAGAGGGAGAAAGAGCGAGTGTCGGGGGAAAAGAGTGTAAGGGTGACCAAAGGGAGGGAGTCGTTCGTCGCGAAAAAGCCGTTGTTCGCTTAGCATATTCATCTGTCCCTCTTATATTGTGTCCGGTTATGGGTTCAAACTCCGACAGCAACCGTGATGGAGCGCCGGACGCGTGTTGACCAAGCCAAAGGGGCGTGTTGAGGGTGTCAGCGACGACGAGGGCGCGAGAATGGACGCGTTGCAGTCCCCGACGACGCTCTTCCCCGCGAGCACGCCTCTGCTCCTCGCCCGTGACACGCATCACACCGCGTTACCGTCATGGATACGGGCGCCTATGAGAGTATATAGGGAGCCGCGGGCGGGGTCTCGTCTCCTCAACCCATCAAGTTTGTCCACCTAAAACCGGTTCATCTCGCTCATCCCTAGCGTCCATCGTTCCCCTCATCATGTCCGACGCCGTTCCCGCCCCCGTCTCTGCAAACGACGTGCCCCAACAGACCCCCCAGGCCGTCGAGGAAGAGGCCCCAGGCCACAAGGTATGTGGAGTCGCAGTATTTGTCCGCCGCCCACTCATCGTCTGTCCCCAGGTGTTCGCCGGCAACCTCGCTTATTCCACCACCAACGAGGGCCTCCAGGCTTTCTTCGAGTCGGTTGCCACTGAAATGTAAGTTTTAATCTGGTCTCGTGGCCCTTTACCCCCCACCTAATCTCCGCCGCAGCCTCTCCGCACAGGTCATCCAGCGTGGAACCCGTTCCGCCGGCTATGGCTTCGTGTCCTTTGCTACTCTGGAGGCCGCCGAAAAGGCTGTCGCTGCTTTGAACCAGAAGGAGCTGGACGGCCGCACCGTCATCGTCGAAGTCGCCAAGCCCGCAGACCAGAAAGACAAGGAGAGATCCGAGAGGAGGGCTAAGAGGAGGGCCGGGAGGAGGGGTAGCAGAGCACCTCCTGGTGAGGTTACCGAGGCAGAGGCTAACGGCGAGTCCGCTGAAAAGCCCGAGGATGCTGCCAAGGATGCCGCTGCTCCCGCAAAGCCCAAGAAGAAGAGGAATGTGGTATGTGTTTTCCTCCAGCCCTTGTATGCGTCTGCTCACTCGTGCCTAGCGCAAGAAGGCTAAGAAGGGCCCCAAGTCTGATACCGATGCCCCCGCCGCCGCCGCCACCGATGCTACTGCTCCCCCCGCCGAGAATGAAGAAGCTGCTGCTAAGAAAAAGGCTGCCCGTCCCCAACGCAAACGTACTCCCCGTCCTACCGGCGAAGCCCCCGTCGGCGAGCCCTCCAAGACCGTGCTTTTCGTCGCTAACCTTGGTTTCAACGTCGACGACAATGGTCTTTCTGAAATCTTCAAGTCCAACGATATCAACGTCGTCTCTGCTCGTGTCGTCAGGAAGAGGTGGGGCAACCCCAGGAAGAGCAAGGGCTACGGTTTCGTCGATGTCGGCTCCGAGGAGGAACAGCAGAAAGCTCTCGCTGCCCTCCAAGGCAAGGAAGTCGACGGTCGCGAACTCGCAGTCAAGGTTGCCGTCAATGCTCAGGACAGGGAGGATGCCGAAGAAAACGGCGACAAGCCCGCTGAGGCTGCTGCCACCACCGAGGCCGCCGCCCCTGCTGCCTAATCCCATGCAATGCTATCAATAACGAAAAATCACCACTACTCTGCTCTTAATTGTGTGTTCTCTCAATGTTTGAATCAGCTGTTCATTGCCTCCTTTTATGCTGATTCCGGTGATATCGTTTCTGTCTCGCTTTTAATTATTTAATGTCTTTTCATGTCGGGTTTGTTGCATGTCACTACCTCTATACGTTACGTTTTACGAATTGCTGAATGGAATAGTGACAGCTTGTCCACATGTTATACATCTGGATGCGCGCATCTTTATTTCAAGTGTTATGACGGCATGAGCGCTTCTTTCCCATGTCTGACGCAGAAGACGATTACCTCTCCGACAAGTTTCTCGCCGCAGCTGCACCTCCGAAACCTCTCACCTATGCTGAACGCCGCAAGGAGGCTCAGCGTGTGGCAGAGATCAAGAATGCCCAGAACAGAAAGAAGAGCAGACGCGAGCTCGAGGAGGAGTCGCGCCAAGAGGCATTAAGCAAGAGCCTCTTTGAGAAGGCGCAGGAAGAAGAACAGGCTGGTACGAAGAATAAGGCCATGGCCATGATGTTAAAGGCGAGTGAGCCGCTCTTGTGTGCATGATAATATTCGAGCCTCTCGCAGATGGGCTACAAGCCAGGACAGACGCTAGGGCGCATCGAGGAACCTGCCACAGCAACAACTACGGAGGCCGCATCATCATCTCGCAAGACTACCGGCCATCTTGTCGAACCTATAGCTATTGATATATGGGCTGGTGAGTGATCTCTCAGCTGTTTGCGTCCTTATGCCGGAACCTATCCATCAATGCTGTGATGCAGGTCGTCAAGGCGTAGGCAAACGCAAGAGGCCCGTCTCCCCCAAGGCAGCTGCCAAACTTGCCAAGATCGTACAGACGGCGGCAGATGAAGATGCCAGAGGGTCGTTTAGGGAGAGAGCGCGCATGGAATACGAGGAGAGGAGAGCAAACGGGAGACTTGTCACGGCGACGAGGACCTGCTTTACACTCGACCAAAAGGCAGGCAAAGAAGTAGGTTTATTCTTACGTCGCGGCCCTGATACTTACAACCCCGGTAGTTTAATATTCTATGGCTAAATCCTCAGGACCCGGAAACGTTTCCTTCCGATTTACTTGAGGCCCTCACTACTGACCCTACTACCCTGGAAGTTCTACATACGGACGGTGTGGACGACGCTGAACGCCTTCGCAAGCAAATGCGCGCAGATGCTTTACAACCCTTGGCGGAATTAGAAGACGAGAACACAGCTACAGAGAAGCCTGCGCTTACTGCTAAAGATGCATTACCCCCAGAGGTGGTCGAAGAAGCCAGGCAATTCATTAGCGCAAATGTGCGTGCCTTAATTCTCAGTTTAAAGTCTAATAGCATTCATACGTCACTCAGGCCCCGAAACGACTCGAAATGGTGCTGGAATACTTGCGCGCGAAGTACTTCTATTGTTTCTGGTGCGGTACCCAATATACAGATCTTGAAGATTTACAACGAAACTGTCCTGGTCTCACAGAGGAGGACCACGACTAGGTATGTACATATAGCCTAGCCTAAAGAGCAGCGTCATGGTGCTGTGGGGGACTAGATCACAGGACATTGACAATGCGAATGAATTCCAATGAATGGACGAGGGTGTGCCCTCTGGTGAAAACGAAGCGAAAAGTCCCAAGTGTTACAAGAGTGAAAAAAAGTCCGAATGAATGATGGGCAATAAACAAGAGAAAAGCAGGGAGATATAATCAAATGAGGTCGAAGGAGAGAGGATGCGAGAGAATATGCAAGGAGATCAAAGCACAGATTGGACAGAGATACCGTTGTTATGCGTCGGTGAGACAACACGATAAGAGGATATTTTCAGGCCATGAGGCCGTCTACTCCGTTGGAATGAAGGCTCTGGATGCGACAGGATCTCGACCTCTGAGGGTAAAGTATGAGCCTCATTGGCATAATGCGGCGAAGAAAGTCCGGGAAGCAAAGTGGGAAGCAAAACAGGTGAGAACGAGTCGGACCGCTTTCGTTGGTGGTGGAAAGTCGGTGCAGTCGGGGAAGATTGTGGGGTGTGGCGGCGAGCAAACGACGAGATGGGTACGTCGGGCGTGGCATCGACATGGATATGCATGACTTTGCGCGGCCGCGGACGGGCAGGCTGCGCCGCGTTCATGCTCACGTCACGAAGCGTGTTGAGACGCATCCGGGGCGAAACCGAGGTCGACTGCGAGTACGCGTTTAATTATGTTACAAATAGAGACTTATTGTGCGGTTACATACCCTATCCGGGACCTCTTGTTTAGACGCCTCCAGCATGTCGTCCGGTAAACTGCTTCTTCGAATGTGTACCTGAAATACAAGCGTTTTAGGAACACAATGAAGAAGGCACAGCGGAAATAGCGCATACGTTGGCAGCAGCACCTAGATAGGGAGAAAACCTGTTCGCGCGTCCCAGAGACCTGGCTGAACTGGAACGCGGCGAACGAGGCGAATGCGGTTCAGAAACGACGATAGAGGGAGAATCTGAAGGTGAAGGAAGGTGCTGGCTGGATGCCGTTGGAGATAACGAGGATCTCGAAGGAGGAGGGGGTGAAGGAGAACGGGTGTCAGGATGGAAAGTCTCTGCTCCAGTGTCTGGTTCGCCGGTGCTGCTGAGGTTCAACGAGGCCATGCTGGGAATAGTGTCAGTAGTGTGCTCGCTGGGAGGCACATAGGCACTCACAGCTCGGAGAACGTTGGGAGACTCATCAGGAGAGAGGGCCAAGCCTGGAAGAGAGACAGGTGGGCCCATATGTCTTATAAGCCAGGAAGAGCGCGACCATTAGCACCGTAACCTGTTGTCTTGTTCGGTTGCGTATGCCGGTCGCCAGTTGCGGGCGTCTGCCGCCCCTAAATCAAGACTGTCGCCCGTCTCCAGTTGGATTTGAAAAGACATATATAAAACCGTAATAGCTACTGCATCTATTGAACTATTAACAGTTTTAATTCAATGTGCCAGCTGCTCCAACACTGCTGTTGCCGGTAGATTTGCCCACCACCTGCCATCGGTGCTTCATTTCGCCCTTTATTATGGAGGCTTGGTTGGATACAGCAGGGTGTCCGCGTATATTTGTGCTGGATGCCCCTGAACATTGCATCCCCTACGGTGATTGCATTGGTGGTAATTGCGGTGATCATCTCTAAGGGCATCGAGTCGTCATCCACGTGTTTGTATTTCTCCTGTCCAAGCGCGTACGCTGTTGTCAAGCCCCTGAGAGCTATTATTTCCTTTTCGGGCTCACCAATGCTGTGCTTGGCAAACTTGACTCCGTCCTCCGTTTTCACACTCCGCCAAGTTACTTTCCACACACATGAGCCAGCCACAACAATACGGTTCTGCTGGGCAACCTGGCGCGTTTATCCCGCAGCCTCAGCAAATGGAGTATCTCTGTGCTGGTGAGCAGCGCATTGACCTCGTAATTTGTCTTCCAAATGCTCATCGTGCCTGACTAGACTGTGGCGCAAAGAACGAGATAAAACCTCGGGAACCCATCCGCTGCAAGGAGTGCGGCCATCGTATCATGTATAAGAAAAGGACAAAGCGAAGTATGTTCCATGGTTACCTCGTCGTACTCCCGCTAAACTTCACTAGTGGTCCAATTCGAGGCTCGTTAACGACCAAAATACACATTAATATACCCTGCAATATACTTAGCAATACACGACACACTCCTGCACAAAGGCGTATAATACACTATTCAAGAAAAGAGACGCTCATTCTCACCACGATCCTTGCGATATCACCCACCGATGGACGAGACAGGTTATCACGAGCTGGAGGTTGGGATTGAGTGGCTCCTCCCGTCATCGCTGCGAGGGACTCACCTGGTCGAGTAGTACGTATCCTCTATCATGTATTTCCAACACTCTTGTATCATCGTTATAAGTTGCAATTACGCGTTTGAGCCAGTCCGAGCACTTTTTTTTTTGAAAGTCAGTTACCCGTCATTTCCGAAGACGTATTTCTCTTACTACGAGATCTCTCCCGCTCGTGCCAGTTCGATTCCATTTATATTCTGACCCGTTCCATTTGAATCGTCGAGACCTGATGCCATGAGCCGGACAGGCTCCCAGCCACAACGCCAAGTACTCACTGACTGGAGGCCTTTTTCCGTCGTCGTATCTCTTGCAAAGTCATCTGTGATAATGTCAGAAAGCTAACAACTCCCGGAGGTACACACTCACATTGGTTGCACCAAACCTAATAATCGTATTTCTCCATTCCCAGTGTATTTCCCCCGCTAGCTCATCACGCCTTGTGACTTTGTTATATCGCGTAAATTCGGTCTCTGCAATTTGGTTATTGGAAAACGTCTGGATCTGATCCAAATGTCAGTAAGTCTATTAGAAATGCATCATGACACTCACCTGGTAGAGCGTTATTAGGTCCCCCCCTGGCTGCTCCTCTAACAAATTAGTGGTCCTTATTTCAGCAGGATTGGCAATCGTGAATTGCAGGCTGGTCGGCATAACGGTGCAAGAAGAAAATTAACTGGCCTAACAATTCTTCTTGATCTTTATACCCGTGGAGCTGTCGGTCCACCTATGAGGAAGTTATTCCATGTGGCTGCTCTCACGGAAGTTCGCGGAAAAAGGGAGACCCAGAAAAACAGGAGAAAAAGAGAGCGTTGCGCCTTTTTGCTTGCGGCGAGGACGACGATCGATCGATAAGGTCTGAATCAGAGGCGACGCAGGGCTCGCGGGGATACTTCAAACACGCAAAACAGAGTCCGCCCATCCAACTTGTATGGAAAGAAGGTATACCACATCATTCCTCGGACGTGATGGGGAAGAAGCGACGTGAGAGCCAGGTGTTATTAGGCCAGAACGTCGTTCAGATCCAAAGAGGGATAAGCGGAGATTCTGCGTGCTGTTTTTGGACAACTTGACCTTATGCGGGCAAGGTAAAGTCTATGGTTCGTGCGTTTGAGGAATTAGCAGGCTGTCATGCGCCACAGCTGGAGCTTGTCACATGCTAGGGCGGACGAGTGTAGAACATTCGCCACAAAGTGTTGGCCATTCTCCTGGCTGAGATAGGGCGAAATCGGGGCAGAGAGCTAGGCTTCATTTTGATAGAATGCATAGCTTTGATTCGAACAGTTTAGACGTTGGAATCACCATGAGAGTGATCATGATTTGATCAGTCGAATGGGAGAAGAGCAGGCACAGAATTGACACGTTGGGTATAACATGACGTTGGACATCGGCTGCGATCTGACTTAGCTGCGGGCCCAAAGATTGAAACTGAGGAGGAAATAAAAGAAAGGGTTTGAAGGAACATTTGAGAGGATAACCGGCAACAGACCGGCTGGAATGCATTACGTCACAAAAGCCGACCACTGATTATACATCATTTAGCGCAGATCCCTGCCGAAGAACACCTCAGCGTTATGTTGGAATGGAGTTAGCTGAGGAATGCTCCGTAACATCGCGAGCCGCTGGAGAGAAGACGATCCTCACTGGCCCAGGACGCTGGATGACCTAAGACGGGTGACGCACTGTGACGATGTGTCAGCGCGCCCTTCGTAAGCCCGCCGGTTTGCACAAAGCAGCCTACGTACACGGCCCTTCATTGCTCTTTTGCTATTATGTCTGAACAACGCAAGAGATCGTCACGCAGTGTTTCCGCGGAACTAGTAAGTCTATGTTACTTTGACAGCCCTCTCTCCATTCACTCTTTTTATAGGACTCAGATGGAGAATTAATTGACGATAATGGTGGAGATGACGACGGCTCTGGTGTTGCACCTGGGAAGCCTGGCCGGAAAAAGAATCCCAAGTACGCTTGGTTGATATAGGAATTGACTTTGGTTCTAGCTGATCACGTCCAGCTCTCAGGCAGCTAGGAGAGATCAGAATCGTATAGCCCAACGCGAATTTCGTCTCAGAAAGCAGCAAAGGGTGCGCATTCTGTCTAGGATCCTTGATCACGACGCGTCTGACTTTAGGTATACCTTTCACAGATTCGTGATCTCGAGGCACGCGTCGAGATTCTATCAGGCAGCAAGGATGAGACGTATGTGCAGATGCGAGATATCATTCGAGGTGCGTGTTGGTTTGTTTGCTTTGCCACCGATATATCAAATTCACCGCATTAATGCTACCGATCTGATAGAGCTTATCGCCGAAAATCGTACCCTTCGTAACATGGTTCGTGGGTTGAGCAGCTTTATTGGGGACGGCGTAGGCGGTGCACTTCCAACCATTGGGTGGACCATGAACGAATTCGATTCATTCATCAACAAGGCTGATACGGACACTGCCTACGAAGCCTTCGTCAAACGTAAAAAGGCCATGCAAGAACATGGCGGCATGGCCTCAGCTGGCACTGGAGAGAAGCGCCCTGCAGCCGAGGACCCCAGTGCTCGAAAACGTCCAAAGGTGGTAAACGGCTACAGTGGGCCCTCCAGCGTTGATTTTGCGCCGAGCCTGGGGCCTGGGAGCTTCAACTCCCCCTACAGCCCTGACCCAAATATGACATTGTTTTCCAATATTAGACCCCCACCTAATTACAGTTCCAACTTTATCAACGGTCTGGCTAACGATCCTCAAGGCGGTCCCAACACGTTCTTGACGGGCACAGCTGGTCCTTCTGGGCTAAGCTTTGGCTCGAGCAGCAATCCTAGTGGACGAGACCCATTCTCATATCAATCGGGGACGAACGCCTCTCCACAGCCTTCGAGTGCGGGGACTTCTTTGCAGACGCAATCATATCTGCCGCCCATGTCGAGCGGCTCTAGTGTTCCGACACCGCCAAGTCAGCCGTCTGGTAATTCTCCCAATGTGGACGACGGTGATCCCAAGGCACAAGAGGCTCGTAAATTGGTCGGGTAAGTGCATTGTTTCATAATGCAGAATTGTATTGAAGTTTTTTTATTAGGTACCACTTGGAAAACTTCTCACGTAACGCTGCATATTGTCTTCCTCCTTCATTAAGGCCCACTCTGGTCCAAAGGACTGTCGAGCATGGTGCGTGGCATGGTCCATTTTTTTGCGCTTCTGTTTACGTTTTCTCAGAGGGCATTATCAATGGAATTGTTCATCCTGAAATCAGGAATAGAATGATTCTTCTTAGAGGTAAGTCTTCTCTTCTTCCATTTGACGTCTTAACTGATGCGTGGATAGGCCGTTTCGACCTGGCCGACTGTATCCATAGTTATCTCAAGAACACGACTATCCACGGCGACGATGTCTTGGCACATGCCAATTGGGAGATTAACGAAGAATGGCTGAAACAATATGGGTAGGTCGAGATGATACATTCTAGACGCGTCTAATATTTCTACAGGTATCTCGTCGACCCCAGTACTCTAGCCCTAACAAACCGCTGGCGAAAGGAACGGGGCGAACCCGAGATCCCGTACTCAGAGATTGCACCTTCAGAGCAGCTTCCGGGAATGCCTTAGTGTACGAATACGTATTGTAGCATCAACATAGTACAATTTTTATATTATATGTATCCAACGATTACCACGATGCCTTGGTTACACCGGGGATGAGACCTTGGAGTGCGTGCAGACGGAATTGGTACTGAGACATGTTAGAAAATAAAAAAAGTGCAAGAGAGATTGGGGGACATACACGAGACATGCCAAACTCGGACATGACACCACGTCCACGACCCGAGACTGTGCACCTGTTCTTGACAGTGGTTGGGCGGGTGTAGCGACCAAATGTGTTCAGCTGAAGCTGGGCTTGGTAGCGGACTTGGACGGGGAGGGATTGATTGCGGGCAACATAGAGATAGGCCCTGCGAGCCACCTCGTTCTCCAGAACGCCCTGGCGGGCCTTCATGTCGCGAAGGACGCGTGCTTTGATTGTCATGGCAGGTGCAACAGGATGAGGCGGGGCGGAGTCTCAAAAAAGTGGCGGAGGCTTATTCATAAACACCTCGCCGCGTACCATCGTCACCACATAGAATACCCGTATAGGGTGGGCAGGGCATAGCTGGGTATGTGTATTGTCTGCGGCGTATTTACAAGGGCTAACTGGCCATTCGCGCAGAGACCATGCTGCCCAGCCGTCTGCGCATATCCACCCGGCAACGCCGTTCGTTCGTGACCTCCCTGTTTGGAATCACGTTTCTCGCGAGTGTTATTACAGTCGTAGCGTCGACGATAATACCGTGTCCTGCACGACAACGCAAAGAAGCATGGGCCGAAATTACCGACGGAGGAATGGGGAGCGTAAAGGGGCGGGGAAGACAACGGAGATGGATTGAGGAGAAGTTGCCGGAGTGAAGACGGAATGCGAGTAAAAGTCAAGCCAAAGCGAACAACACGTGTGGAGGAGGTGTGAGGCGTCCTCGGAGGCATATGCAGGGAAATCATATCCGATAATGGGCGGCGGAGGGCCATTGGAGAACAGGATCTGCAAGCAGCTGGAGTAATGGCGGGAATGGTGATGGAATGGACTGTTCTCGACAGGAAGATTCCGAGATGGATGAGTGGCGTAACTGGTGTTCTGAACATTGTTAGATGTATGTTTATTTGCGGGGGTGTCATTCGAAAGAACCGAGTCGGAGAGTCTGAGAGTCATTCGCAAGATCGATTCTCCTTCGCATATGATCCGTGCGCCCTGTGGCTGTCCCCGAATGAGAATCGCCCGCCCCAGCTCGCCCTCCCGGGAACTCGCCTCTACCCCACAATGCCCTGCGGCGACGCAGCATTCTTCGCTGTGTCCGACGTGGAGCAGAAAGATGCGACTATCATTGCTGTAGATAGCGACGAAATCCCACCATTGCCAATCGAGTGGTATATTGAGACCTAGATCACGGTCTACAGAGACCCACAAGCGGGCTGACTAAGCGTGCCTGGTTACGCTGGGACTCTCCCAGACTAAACATTGTCTCGACGTCGTCCAGCCCATCCTGCACGCTCTATCTCTATCCCTTCGCGCCAGCCTCTGCGCCCCAGCGTAGTCTATCTTCGCCCGCCCTTCCAATGCCTCGCGCCGTGCATGGATCCTCCCTTTCCCCTGTGTACACCATGTCCCCCGTGTCCCCAGCGTCGCCCTCATCCAGCTCCTGGAAAAGACTCTTTCGGGCCTCCTCTCGACGCGCGCGTGACATCCCGCCCCCCCTCGACCCCGTATCTCCGCCTATAGACACTCACGAATTTATGACGATTCCGCTGCCAAACTCCGCCTCGCACCCAGTTTTCGACTCCCAGGCAACCCGCGTCCCGCCTACTCCTATGTCCCACCGTTACTCTTATAATTCGTCCTCAGATACCCGTTCGAGTGACTCTGCACGCGGTCGCGCTCATGATGAGCCCAGAAACAGGTCCTCATCCACGTCACCGTCTCACTCGCGCCAGCGCACAAAGTCGAACAAGTCGGATAAGAGCAAGAAGCTCGCAGCCCTCGGTGTCCGCACCCATACCCTCACTCCCAGCTCGTCCCAGCAGTCCTTCAAGCCCGCCGCACCGTCCACAGCGCGTTTGGGTGGTGCTTTGTCACCCCGTAGTGTCTCCGCTAGTGCATCGCGTTTTATTCGTCGCGTCGCGTCTGCCCCCAGCACCAAATACCTTTTTGCACGCGACGCTCGGAATTATCCATCGTCACAGGGTTCAACTAAAAATGGTCTCCTCTCCCCCACCGAAGTTCCCCCCGTGCCAGGTTACATACCCGCCATTGCAGACCGTCAAGTCCAGTCGACTGAGTCGCAGAATGCCCGGAACGGCAAGGGACCTTCTCGTGCTCGCGCACATACCACCGCACAGGTCAAGGTCTCTGTGACAAAGGGAGTCGATCTCCGTCCACCAGAGGCACCAGGCCGTGCTGCCTTCCGCCGAACCTATTCCAGCAACTCCATCAAGATTGGACATGTATGTTTGGCTCGAGGGTGTTTGTTATGGCATAGGTCAATCTGACGGATTATGCTCAGGTCGAAGTCGGTCCCAGCAGCTTCCAAAAGATCAAGCTTCTTGGACGCGGTGATGTAGGCAAGGTCTATCTGGTCCGCGAAAAGAAGACAGATAAGCTGTTTGCTATGAAAGGTACGCCTCCAGACGCCATAAAGGCACATGAAGTCTAATAGCGTCTGTCTCTATCTTGTTAGTGCTGTCGAAAAAGGAAATGATTGCACGCAAAAAAATTAAACGCGCACTCGCTGAGCAGGAAATCCTGGCCACCGCTAACCATCCCTTCATCGTGACACTTTACCACTCATTCCAATCGGAAGAGTATCTTTATTTTTGCATGGAGTATTGCATGGGAGGTGAATTTTTCCGGGCCCTACAGACACGACCCGGCAAATGCCTGGCCGAAGACGATGCCCGGTTTTATGCGGCAGAGGTGACAGCTGCCCTTGAATATCTTCATTTGATGGGATTCATCTACCGTGATCTCAAACCAGAAAGTAAGCATCTGTTTAGCCATTCGAGTCCAATAATGGGGGAGCTGACAGAGGCCCGTATGGGCACTCCACCTTAGATATCTTGCTGCATCAGTCGGGCCATATCATGCTTTCTGATTTTGATCTGGCCAAACAATCTGATAGTGTGGCGCAGCCAACAGCCATCACGCGTCCTGCGAGTGATCCTAATGGCGTAAGCATATTTCCTCCATTTGCCATGCTCAATCTTTGTTGAGACATGAACGTAGACGCCCATTGTTGTGGTCGACACCAAGATTTGTACGGTGAACTTTCGCACAAACTCGTTTGTAGGCACGGAAGGTCAGAGTGAATGGAGATGGGATGAGCAGGCACGATCGCTGACACTATTGCTTATGATCAGAATACATTGCCCCAGAGGTGATTGAGAATAATGGCCACACGTCTGCGGTCGACTGGTGGACGTTGGGGATACTGATCTACGAAATGATTGTGAGTTGATGGGACTGGACTGATAAGACCCAGCGCTGAATCAGAGGACAGTTTGCCACAACGCCTTTCAAAGGCGCGACGCGAAATGACACGTTTACTAATGTGATGAAGGTAAATGTGTCATTTCCAGAGTCTCCCAAAGTTTCGCCGTGAGTAAAGTTTGGACATAATGTGTCGGCAGCCACTGATCTGATGGACCCAGAGGATGCAAAGAGATTGTCACACGCTTACTGGAGAAGAACGAGCGACGGCGGCTAGGGAGTGGCACGGGGGCGAGTGAGGTCAAGGCGCATCGCTGGTTCGCAAAGGTGAACTGGGGTCTGCTACGGCATACTCGGCCGCCCATCATCCCGGCGACGTCGAACGGGGTGGACGCGGTGAACTTTCGTGCGCTGCGAGACTCGGGCTCGCTGGACTTTGAAAGACAGACAATGGGGGGTGGCACGGGGAGCGTGGCGGAGGAGCTGGGGGACGAAGATCTGTTTGGGGGGTTTTCGTCGGTGACGCTGAAGCACGACGGGGAGTAGTTCATGTACACAGTGATTGGATAATTGACAACTGCCTTTTCGGGAATGGCACCGCGGCGAAAAATAGGGTTCTCGGCCTGGAAGATGCCGCTGGAATCTGATCTCGCGTAGCGCTACCATGTGGATAGGTGAGAAGTGCGGGACCAAATTAGCATTCCCGCATCCGGACGATTTGCCTCCGTCGCATGTCCATGGCCACCGAGGCAATGCGCCGAGCTCTTGGACGCCTCCCCAGCCTCCTGAGTTCCCGCCCATTTAACCTCACCGCTCCTCTCTGCCATCGCGCAAGTCTCCCCAGTATGGATCCTCACCGCCCCTCCTACTACAACTCCCAGTACCAGAACAACATTGTGTACCCCCAGCTCCTCTCCAACCCAGCCCAGGACCAGCAGCAGCAAGTGCACTCTCCAGAGCAGCGCGAGTCGTCCCCCGCAAAGCAGAATGATCCCCCCAAGTCTGAGAGCAAGCCCCAAGCGACGTTCTTGACCAAGCTTTACGCGTCAGTCGCGCATTCGTCGCGTCTCGTGCAGTGTGCTCACCTCTATGCGCCTCCTACAGTCTCCTGGAGCGTCCCGAAAACCACCATATGATCAGATGGGATGCGGCGGGCGACCACATCATCGTGGAGAAGCCGGAGCAGCTCGCCCTCCATGTTCTCCCCAGCATATATCGACAGTCCCGCTTCGCTAGCTTCTCTAGACAGCTCAATGTACGTCCCCGCTGTCATCTCCGCATCCGTCGATCTGATCGGGCGATAGATCTATGGCTTTATGCGCAAAGTCAACCTCCGCAACGTCGATCCCTCGATCGACGACCCCGACGCAAGCACTTGGTGTATGTCGTAGGCTGTATGCGCTGTTCTGTCCGTGCTGATAACAGTTTTTAGCCCATCCGACGCTTAACCGCCACTCCCCGGCAGAGGTCGTCGCAAACTTCAAACGCCGTGTCCCGCCGCGTCTGCCAAAGCCTAGGAAGCGTCAGGATGAAATGTCAAGCCTCGTTGCCCCACGCAGTGCAGTTGGATTGGGTCCTGTACCCCTCACTGTGCCTTCGTCGGGTAATCCCTCCATGCCTGCTATCCGGGGAAGGGCTCGCGGATTTTCCGCACCAGGGTCCTTTGTCGGTGGCCAGGTCGGCCCCCACTGGAACCAGCCATACAGCCGCACCCCACTCCCCCCACTCACTGTCCCCTCTGATAGCAATCAGTATCCCTCGCACCACCATCTTTCCTCGCCCTCAGACGACCCCTCGCACTATGGCTCGACCTACCACCCCCCGACCGTCCGGGAGCCCTCCATGTATCTCAATTCTGGTTATTCGAACGGCTCGCACTCTAACCACTGGGAATTTCCTCCACTAAATACCCCAGCAGCCAGCTCAACTTCGCACGGCGGCACCAGTCTCTCGTCTTTGCTTAACCACCCAAATTCTAGCAGCTACGGCTCGCGGCTCTCGATTTCCACCAGCCAGGTGCAGCCTTTCAACAGCGTATCGATGCCCCCTAGCAGCTCTTCCTCGCTCTCGCCAGACAGTCGCCCCACCACCGGATATTCTGCCACGTCCATGTCCTCTCTGCCGTACGAGCCCCCGTCCCCGTCTGACCAAGAAAATGGCCGGGACTATGACAGCAGACCCCTCACCCCAAATTCTATTTCGCGACCACACTCGGCGAACAAGGGAAATTACGCTGCAGGAGGGGGAGGCTCCCTAGGGATTCGCCGTCCGAGGCGTCATAGTCAAGCCGTGAGCCCTTACCCAAGTCCTTACGAGGCAGATTCTCGAACGCTGAGCACCACGGACGCGTCATTACCGCGTACAAAGAGTCTGATGGCTCTGTCCTCAACGGTGGACAATTATTACATGGCTCCCGCGCAGGCGGATTTTGCCTATCACCCGGCCCCGCATGAGGCGAGCCAGCAGCAGCAGCAGCCGCAACCACATGAATCGATGGACACGACCTGGGGCACCAGCAACAATCCGAGCAACCGCATTCGCCCGTCGACGTCGCAGTCATCCCTGTCTGCGGCGTCACACAGCTCATCATCGGCTGCCAACACGCCTCCGACGACGATGGACACATACAATCCCGAGCAACATGCGGATATTAATCGCTGTGAGTATTAGAGCCTTGGACTCTTGCGCTCCCGAGCCGTCGTCGTGCGTGCCGTTTGCCCGTCGATGCTCGTTCTTACGCTGCCGCTGACAGTCTTGAATCAGTCTCACCCCATTTCCGCTGGCTCCCGCTGAGCGAAGAGCCGCACCTGCCTCCGCCTGCGTCGTCGACGCTTTCCAAAACCGAGCGCGTCTGTGTGTGAACAACACGAATATACCCGTCAAACGCGTTTGGATTGTGTACTAGTATTCTATCCATTTTTTGCTTTTTGCTTTGGACAACGGACCCTCGCTCATTACTGTTTCAATGTGTTTCTTTGTTTGTGCTATATCGCTTCCGTTGATGTACATCTGATGCTTCCATGGGAAGGCTTCCAAATATGGGGAGAGGCAGGGAAAATATACAATACCTTGTTTAGGGGTGTCAACACAAATAGACTGAGTGATGAAGTATCAACCTGTATCAGTGTGATGGGGGCGGGGTCGGCCAGGACCCTGGGGTGTGGCGCAGACGGTAAGGCCCGATCTACCGTGATGCGGAGGCGTGTGACGTACAACGGAAGCAACCGATCGAAAGTGAGTTTGGAATCAAGTATATTGCAAGTCCGTACGGCGATCATAGCACTACCTCTCGCATTTCTGCCTCCAGGCTTAGCCGCCCCTCCTCCAGCCGACAGGTGTCCTCCTCCAACTCCTCGTCGACTGCTCTCCGCGCCACAATAGATAAATATACGAGAATCCCAATACATAATGAAATACCGAGCACTGTCCACGCTTTGCCGACCGTGTCCTCCTCCTCGACCTCTTCCTTTCCGAGATGGTGGCCGGCGAAATTGTGGATGCCGCTGCCTATGCTCGTGTGGATGACGACCTTGCACAGGGAGAGCGCCGTGCACCAGAAATACGTCGTAAAGGACAGCGTGTGAGAGGCTGCCAGCAGCACATTCATTAGGTTGTAGGGATACGGTGCGACACGGATGAGGAGGAGGAGGCGCGGGCGCTTCTCGATAGCGCGCACGACTCGCTTGAGGGAAGCGGTATGGGATAGGAGACGCGACATGGCGTCTCGCAGATAGAGACGTGAGACGAGAAAGACGATGACCGCACCGGAGAGCGCCGCGGAGTAGGAGATGACAGCACCTGTCCAGGTGCCAAAGGTGTAGCCAGAAAGCACAATGAGGGTGGAATACAGCGGGAACGGGGCTGCCGGTGAATTCAGGGATAGAATCGCGTAAAGCCTCAAACAGCACTCACGGATGGTGGTTATGAAAATGAGACAAAAGAGGATGGCATATCCGAGGGTTCCGAGAGACTGTAGATAAGAGGATAATTGATCCAGTCCTGGCAGAGACACAGGTTGGGCGGGGGAATGTGACAGAAACGGAGGGAGACTTGCCTGTAAAGACCTCTTTTTTCCAGAAAGCAATAGCCAACAGAAAGCCGAGGCTAGTGGCAGCCCAGCAAGCGATCCCGAGCCAGGGTTTCAGCCTATCTGGGATGCGAAAGGGGTGCGGCTGCTGTGTGAGCGGGGGCGGCGCTCGCGGGTGGATGGGGGACCGGAGCGGAAAGTGGACTGGCTGCGGGGAAGGGATGCGGGACGGTGCGGGGGACGATTGCGCCGACGAATTGTCGAGGGGGTGGGAGGAGACGGACTGGAGCTGGACGAATCTAAAGGGAGAGTTGGAAGGAGTGGGGAGCTGGGACGTGGAGGGAAGGGGGCGGGCGACGGAGGACGATGAGATGAGCAATGAGGGTGGTCTTGAGGGGGCCATGTTCGACGATGGCGAGGATGTTCAGCCCGTGGTCAACACAGGAGAGATTGGGAGGATGGCTTGCTAGGCACTAGCGCCCGACGGGGACCTTGCCAGCAGTGACAGCAACAGTAGTGACGGCGAGCTGTCGCGTTCACCCCTGTGGCTGCAATTTTGTAGACACGTTCACGCTCGATATTGCCTCCGATTCTGCTCTGTTCATCGCGTGCAATGGCGGCGGCGCGCCCCCGCTTCCGCATGGTGTATAGGAGCGCTGGAGACGCGGGATTGGGTGGTGGTTATCACGGGCGTCTGTCAGCTAAGGATAGGGAACCTAAAAGACGGCCCTACGCGCAGCCACAAAGGGTCGTATATCACACCCATTCAAACTCAGCCTCTTCAATGCTCCTCCGTCCTCGTGCCACAAGACTCTACTCCTCCGCGCCCCGCAGAAACCCCCATGCAGACTGGTATTCCCAGATCCTCCCAGCCATGCTCCCCATAGCCCTCCTCGGCTCCTCTGTTTATCTCGTATGTCATCTCCTGTCCCCCGCGTTACGTACCAACCCTCTCTAGGGTCTCCATCTCATCCGTACAAATCTCGCGACCGAGCGCAGAGCCGACCTCTGTGACGCGCGTATCATCCAGCTCGAGGAAGAACTCGCACAGCTGCAGCGTAAACAGTGAACGCCACCCGACTCATCCGGCGATGCTCCTACTTCTGATCCCGTGCGAACAATGGAAGCAGTTTATTATGCCACAGAAGCCCACCCCATTTCCGCCCCAAAAATAACAACAGAATGGAAATTACATGTACTCAAGGATTAGCCTTTCCGCGGACTAATATCACGCCGATACCGCCTTCATTAGTACCGTACGATGCTTGTCATACAATTTCATCGTGCTGTCTCTTATCAGTACACGTTCCTTGCTCTTCCACCCCACTCACCTCAAGATGGCAGAAAGAAGGCCAGTGATCGGCATCGCCACTCTTCGCCCGCGCTGGAATTTGAAACAGTCATACGCTACCATCTGTTAGAACTTCCGCGAACCCGAATCTCGATGCATACGTACAGACGAAAATTAAATCCATCATCAGCTTCAATCGAGACACCCGCAGCCAATAATACTGGCGTTTTAGCTTGTCCAGCTCCTTCTCCTCCATTTTAACCTCCTCCGAGTGCGAGTTCATAACCGGTGCTCCGTCGTTCCCAAAGCTCGCACCATACATACGAGACTCCGCTGTATGATATAAGTATCTGCATATTCCCCAGCGAAAATACCGCACCTTCCTCCATCATAGTCTTCACCATGTTCTGCTCGACCCCTACCTCAACCAGTCCGACCAGCGTCCCACTGAACCAACACCAGTCTGCCAATCGCCCTGCGCGTTCGCCCAGCCGTTTGCCGATCAAGCCTAATTTAGAAAACGTCGCAATATCATCTGCCAAAGAGTTGACCAAGTCCAATAGTACAGGCGGCGGGGCATGCAAGAAGGTGTGCAGTAAGGGAGGCTTGGGTGCCGGCTTCTTTGGATGATGGCCCGATTTCGAAGCTGACGCGTAGGGCAGTGGCTGTGGAGCGGTTATCGTCGTAAAGGGTGTCATCCAGTTAAACAAGATCATGCATTTTCTGCAAAGTGTTATTGAAAATAGACATAATGTTATGTGGATACTTACCTGGATAGAGACAGTCCCGCAATGGTGCTGTCTGTGCGATGCAGCATTTCAATTTCCCAAGTCGGACGAGGAGCCGCCTTGGCCGCAGGAGTCCGTCTGAACGCAGAATGGAAAAGCAAAAATACGCGTAGGGAGTATTGAATAAGTTTCTGGAAAACAATCCGTCAACACTAGATTCAGCTTTGATTTACCAACTCACCAATGCTTTATCGCGCCCTGTGCTTGTGGCGAGCATCTCTCTCCACACCTCCTCCTTCCTAACGCGGCTCCCTGCACGAGCCTCTAGCTTTTCCTCGTCTTCGTCCTCTTCGTCCATGTCCTCAAGCACAAGAGGCCGCTCTGCAGCCTCCTCGGCGGTCGTGTACATGTCCTGTGGATACGAAGTCACCGCGGTCGTAATAATAGACGTGCGCGGTGTGCGCGGCGGATGCAAGGAGTGCGGATTCATTTGAAACGATGACGACGGGTCATATGTCGACGGAAAGAAATTAACGTGGCTCGAATGTTGCGTCGTCGAGCTTGTCGAGACAGGTGAGCCTTGGTGAGACTGACTATGAGGATTGGGGAATGAAATAGTCGACATGTGCGACATCTATGGCTGGGTTAACGAGAGCCAACAGCTACTTGTCGCTGGAGCGGTTGACGGTGGCTGCACAAGAGCAGAGTGCAGACGAGGGCCTTCGATAAACACGAGCACAGCACGACGCACCCGTAACGCGCTACGCGATTGGCTCCAAGCGCGCGCTTGGAAACCCTAGCCAAACACGCACAAACGGCAACTTTAGAAGCAAGCTACGCACACCAGTGTCTCCTAAGTTTTAAAAACCTAGCAGCGAGCATACCTATTGACTGCGTTCTGCTTTACACCACTCATGACGTCTCTCGATATTCAACCAATGCGCGCCGCTGCCCCGTCGTCGAACGCTTCGCGCTCCTCTGCAGCCTCGCCGAACAGACCCAAATTTGATGCGAATCTCCTAAAAGCGTATATGAAGAAGCTTCTCCAGTCGACGCTGCAGAATGCGACATGGCCTGACCCGAAGGATAAGGATAAAATTAAGCAGTGGTGTAAAGAGATCGGGGAGAGAGTAAAGGACCGCGCGATTGGTACGTGTTTCTGTTCGTCTGGCTGCAATTAATATTAATGTTCTGCAGAAATTGAGCCGAGGGGATTGTGAGTGGCGTAACCTTTGATGCAGCGTGGAATAAGCTCTTAGTTTCTTGTAGCAAGTATATGGTCCAAACGCAGATCTACCAGAATCTGGGACAAGGCGGGAGGTATGTTTGCCTTTTTCTCCTCATTCACGCTCCTCACGCCCACGTCGCAGGGCTGATCTGGTCTGTCATTGGGAGGACTCTGATACAGTGGCACAAGAGATATTCGCGAATGTGGGTAGTCGTCTTTTAGCTTGCGATTTGTCACATTACTGACCGAGGACATGCCCCTGCAGGATTCGCTGATATGCATTTGCGTAACATTTGCAATACGGACAGTGTAGATGACATGGACCTGTTCGTTGTATATTCTCTTTCGGTTCTATTTTACGATCGTCACGTCTTGATACCCGCTACATTACACACCCCATACCTCCATACTGTATTCTACTGAATTGTACGTTTTTCGCTTGTCAATGTGGCCGATTGTGTTGTTCTGTAGTACCGCTGAACATCTGTGCAGCCGGTCTATTCATCAATGTCTTATTCATGAGCAAACTCACCGAAGGCCGAGCTTCCAATGACGTCTCAAAGCTAATATTCGTCTATTTTGTTCATGGGTTCTAATGGATCCCAGGCTTGCCACCGCATTGGGCTGCTTTCGAAATAACTTCCGATCTCAAGCTGACAAAATGTATTATCAATAAGAACAATTCTAGGCCGTAGTCTAACAGGTCAGCTGCCCGTATAAATCCAACGTCAAAGCTCAAACTCAAACTTGATCTTCACGATCAAACTCAAACTTGGTCTTCACGATGACCTCTACTTTCGAAATTACGCCCGAAATTCAGAATCTAAGGCAACTGATCGCGGGGAGTCCCTCTACTGGATGGGAGAAGGCATGGTACGTTGCGCATGATGTATTTTGGTAAGACTATGGGATATTCATTAGGGATGTAGGGTCGCGGGAATCACCCCATGGGACGCAGGACATATACAGCCACCGCTCGAGAGCCTTTTGCGAAGCGGCGAGGTTGATTTCCCCCGCGCGGGGAAAGCCTTGGTCCCAGGATGTGGGAAGGTAGCGTTATTAGCTTTTGAATTGGCACCGAACGGTCATAACGGAGGTGGTTCTTCTGCACTAGGGATACGATCCAATCTTCATTGCTTCTTTTCTTGGCCTTCAGACCACTGGATTTGACATATCACCCACGGCGGTAGCTTTGGCCAACGAGTTGAGTAACGTTTATGCGCAGGATTGAAGTTCGAAATTGATGGGCACTGGGATTTGCGCAGGACCTTGCGTAGCAACGCTTCTCCCCCGTCTAATGTCAAGTTTGAGCTAGGGGACTTCTTTCATATTAAGGATACCTACGACTTGGTATATGACTATACGTAGGTCCAATGCAGGAGCTTCGTGGCGTCTTCTGCTCTTTGATGCCCAGAATACAGCTTCTTCCAGGCACTTCCACCGTCTATGCGTCCTGCGTGGGGTAAGCAGATGAGCAGCATCGTCCAACCAGGAGGCTACTTGATCCTTCTTGGCTTCCCGACTGATGCTTCCAAGGATAAGGGACCGCCATACGGAATCGACGAAGACAGTCATGCCAAAGTATTGGGCGAAGGATGGGAGAAGCTCATTGATCGTATCCCAGATAATAGTTCTCCGAGCCACGTTGGCAGGGACAGGCTGATCGTTTTGAGGAAGTTGTAGGCGTTACCAGGAATATTTGTAGAGAATAGAATACCACATTGGAATTTAGCTCGGTCTTCCGAGTCCGTGAGTATGTAAACGTTTTGAAACATTTGCGACGAGGAAGCAAAGGCGTGAGCGTGACATGACGCGTGACGTTCTTTCTATCCAAAAAAAAAGCGAGGCGAGCACCACTACGGACCTCCCTCGAATGCCTCATGGGCAGTATCTTGCGATCATTAGGTATTCGACGATCTATTAATTCGCAGTCTCCTCTTCTTCACCAACACCGTCGCTGTTTCCACGGCGATGCAGCTCCCCTCTTCGATCCCTCCGTTTATCCCCTGCCAAAATCTACGACGGATGACAAGTCTGTTACAATACGGCTCGTCTGGCAGAGCCTAATGGAGAGCCTCATTCGTGAGCATCCGAACCCCAATCGCGTCTGGGCAGCTTACAGCGCATTGGACACAATCATGGGTGCAGAGAATATCCCTCTCGGGGTGCATCAACGGACACTCCGTTTGGCCGTTCCTCCTCCAGAAAGAGTTGGTGCCGTCAATGCTCGTCTTGCTCGTAGTCGAAGAGCCCAGTCACCCATTCCCTTTCGTCACGAAGGTCGTCTTCGAACGATCATCAACAACATTCGGAGGGCTGGCGAACTCCCTGATTTAGAAGACTACCACTTCATTTTGGAAGAATTTGCTGCAACCGGATATTCCGATGGTGCGCGTGCTGTCTTTAGGGAAATTACGCGCATGCATCTCACCCCCACACCCCGGACGTATGGTCTTTGCCTTAAGGCCATCGCGTACCGCTTAACTTTGCCAATATATGAGGTCGAACGTGCAGATGTCTATGCCGAAGCGCAGAAAACATGTTCAGAACTGTTGGATGACATGGCCTCTCGGAAAATCCCCATCACACGTCTTAATTTTGACTTTACCATCCGTATTTACAAAGACATTGGACATTATGCGGCTGCCGAGCACCTTTTCAAGATCGGATATGGGATTGACCTTGCGCATCCGGACCGTTTAGCCCTTGAAGCCGAAGAGTCTTTGGTGGATTCTGCAGAACCCAACAAGATATTACCCTTCACGACGCATGCCCTCAATACCCTTATTGATATGCTTGGCAAAGCCGGCCGAATTCCTCAACTTATCATCGCCTTCGAAGTCCTCACAAATCATTTGCCAAAGGTTCAGGATAAAATGGTGGATAATGAAGATGAAGATGACGACCCAGCATTTTACCAATTTTCTCCGGCGGGCAACAAGCCTGCGCCTCCATACCCTTCCGCAAAACCAAACACAACGACGTTCGCTTACCTGATACGAAGCGTTGCAAGAGCCAATAAAACCATGCTCACAAAGCACTATGTTCAGCTGGCCTGCACCTTTAGTGAGGAGGAATCCGCTCGGCTGCGGGCAGAATTAATTTCTAAATCCGCAAATAAAGTAGAAGCTCCACGGGTTCGTCTTGATAAGGTGATGTTCCTTTCGTTATTGGGCACGGGCAGTCGTCGCAAGAATAGGCCCTTGCTTCAATGGGGTATCTTCCGCATTGAAGATATCATGCGCGACGTGAAGCAAGATATTTCGTTCTTGTCACGTTGGCGTAGGTGGCGACAAGTTGCCAAGTATCATGTTGACCCAACGGATGTTCCGATTCCTCTCCTTGGATTCAACCATGACGCATTACGTTATGAGCCTAAAATGTCCACAGAGACTCTTGATGCTCCTCCCTCTGAACCCCTTTCAATATCCGAGGAGGCGTTGGAACGAATGACTGCGCAGGCGAGTTCAAGCCTCCCAGAAGCAAATGACAAGCAGCAAGCTCAAGAGCTCTTAGAGCCGACTATCGAAGCACAACCAGTTGTCCCCCGAAACCCTTTCAAAGTGTTTGATATCGATTTACATCTCAGACTATTAAACCGAGACTACAATGAACTGGTGGAGCTGCATGCACGCATGATTGCAACTCGGTCGCGTATAACGTTACGCATAATGGAGCGGTTGGGCCGAAGAGTATGGAATAACCAACCGATATATATTCCTAGCAAAGGTACTTGTGGACTGATCACCAGGGAAGAATGGGTGAAAACTGTGCGATTTAATCCTCCACCCGGTTGGACGAGACGCGATACGCCGCTCAGGTTTGCCGACAAACCCCGTCGCCGGCGATAATGGCGTTTACATCTTTCATTTTTACTCCTGCATTTTGCATTGTGTTTGCGTTGGCATTGATGTGAGTTTCCAGCAGTGGCGAGTTTCTGTGTGTCAACTGAACCTTTACTTCCTAGGTATTATTCGTCGGTTGACATGATGCTTGCTTTCCGAACTTAATTCACATTTTGTATCAATATATCATAGAAAGCATATTTCACTTGGGGGTGTATCTCATTCTCTACATAATCTTTCCTATCGTGTCATGACCTGACTCTGCGTTACACTTGCTCCAGTAGTCAACTCTCAGGAAGGTATTTTCCTTTTGAAATATGGTGGATATGGAACCAATTAACCATAGGATAACATATTAGGAGTTTCCCTTTTCCGACGCTCGTGTGACTGCCACCAGGTCACGACCGGCCTTGTGACAGATTCTGTAACCTAAGTCATCTTTCTTTATCCAACCATGTTCGGGAAGCTAGTACATTTAGGTTCGTACTCGTATCCTCGTTCTTTAACTGTATTAACGGCATGAAATTGTGTAGGAATTGATGCTTTACTCATTTCAGCCTTTCTCGCGGGTATCAAACGCTCTACGGGT
Source organism: Sphaerobolus stellatus SS14 (assembly GCA_000827215.1). Taxonomy (NCBI): domain Eukaryota; kingdom Fungi; phylum Basidiomycota; class Agaricomycetes; order Geastrales; family Sphaerobolaceae; genus Sphaerobolus; species Sphaerobolus stellatus. Next base: position 218,934 of record KN837076.1, read on the forward strand.
CTAACGTTCGTCGTTGAAGTTGTCTTCGCTATCAGCTTGGATAATGCTAAACATTTCGTAATCCCTTTCCAGACCTTCTCTAGCCCGAGTGCCCAACAAGGACTTTCGGCAGTTGTTGAGGTCTTATCTAGAGATGGGAGAGTATGCATTAGACTTTGTCGTGGTCATCTTAGGGGTGAGCTTTATTGCTATTATATATCAAATCCAAATATTTATGTCATGAATCGCGTCTCAGAGGTCCACTTATTTTGAGAGAACCCGCTGAGAAACTTCTGTCAGTGTCTTCTATTCCGTTTCTGGGTCTCCAAGTATTCGATTCAGCCACTCGTTCGCTGTTGTATCAACTGTATTTGCACTCATTCTTTCTCTCTACTCATGAATATATTTTATACACGATAATTCCCGCCCAGCCAACTGCCTATCCTAAGAAATTAAATACGAAGAAGTGCAATACGATGGATCCTAAGGCATAGTCTGCAAAGGCACTGTTGAAGACACTTCAGAAGCTTGTTCTCTGTATCCAGAAATGCATACATACCGCTCAGGTGAAACCTCTTTGAATTGCGCACGATTGGCAGGGTTCACTTGAGAGCGTAGGGAAGCGGTGAGGACGAATTGACCGACTGAGCTCGTGAATCTGCATGAAACCGCGTCAGTTCGATCCGCTTGATAACATATATTGTCAAGACACATACCCCGCAAGGAAGGCATTGAAAGGAAAGTTGGTAATGAGGACACAGTATAAGAATTGGAATACGCCAGAAAGCATAATAAAGACAAGGAATGCATCGATCAACTTCAAACGGTTTGAAGTCTTTTCATTGTACGACTTCAATAGGGAATCGACAGCAGAAAAGGCTGTCGCAGGGGACTTTTGTGAGGACTTTTGTGAGGTTGTAGGTGGTTTGGGTCCAGCCATGTCGTGGCACAATGATCAATACGCGTCTCTTACATAAGCCACGCCTCTCCCTTCCGCTTTCTCAAAATTTTGAAGTTGTCGGTTTTTGTGGAACGAGAGGATGCAGGGATTCCACAGAACAGCATTTCGCTCTAGGCATATCTTGTCTTCTGCCTCAAGATCGGCCGGTGCCCTCTCTTTCGCCGCTTTGTCAGGGACCGCAAAAAGACCTCTCGGCCGGCGATGCATACACGAAGTGCAAACATTACCTTACAAAATCGAAAAAGGCTTGGGAAATTTCCTTTCTCCTCAGGCCTTGAAAATACTCGCCGAAGATTATCAGAAAGGCCTTTTGGATAGATTAAGTGACCAAGTTAAAGGTGAGCAATGTCAAACTTCGCACCGGGACGAAGCTAATTCGTGCATAGGTACAATAATGGCATCTCAAAGTGTCACGGATACTGTCATTTCTACTGCACAGCATAAAGAGCTTGCTGTTGCATTTAACTATGCAAGTCAGGCATTGAACAACAGTTTCTTCCTGAATGGACTGGTACGTGCTACTTGCCCTTGTCTATTGCTCTTCGCAACTAACATATTACAGACACCACCGCCTGAAACCGACGAGGATGCCGTGGGGAGTTTTATGAAAACGCCTAGAACGAACGAGGATGCCTTGGGGAATTATAGCAACCTTATGGTTGGTATCCGAGAAAGTTTTGGGGACCTTACCAAGTTAAAAGATACTTTTTCTGCGGCTGCCATGGGCATGGTCAGCTCAGGTTGGGTATGGCTCGTCTCGGATGAGTTTGGAAACATGCAGGTCGTTGCAACTTTCGGTGCTGGGACATTATTGGTGCGGTCTCGTGCGCAATTCGGGTGGCAGGAGCTTCCAATTCTTGGTGAACCACTAGATTCGAAGTACAAGGGAAAGACCGTTCCCGGTTCATCAAGGAAGACAAGTCCGTTAAATCGTCCGTCCCCTTTCACCCCTTCTTTTCCTACATCTGGGCTCGGCGTACCTCCTACCATGCCAACACCACCTGAACACTCCCGAACATTTCATCTATCTTCAATCAGAGCGCAAATGGATATACCTACTAGTCTTCTCGACAGGACACCTTCTGGCCAAATTTCCGCCAGAAAAACCCAAGAAATCGGAGAAATGATGATGCCGATGCTCTGCGTCTCTGTTCACGAGCATGCTTGGATGGCTGGGGGGTATGGTATTTGGGGAAAGGAGGAGTATTTGAAACGATTCTGGACAGTCGTGGACTGGAAGAAGGTTGACTCGGCATATGGTTTAGCAGTAAAGAGAGTCTCTAATTCATACTAATAATAATAACAACAATAATAACCATTTGCTTTGTTACCTGTACATAGTCCAATAATACTGAGAACGCTGAAACCGAGTTTAACTAGACAATTTGGAAACGCGCTACTAGCGCCCGTTGCACGCGCGTCCAGACGCGTCACCCTGTCCACTGTAGCTCTCTTCCACCTCACCACCATGGTTAGTACGGGCCTTAGTGAAACGGACATCCTCAACTCATATTTCTTTAGTTTAGGAATACTTACGATTCAGATAACACCGTTTTTTCGCCTCAAGGTCGTCTGCACCAAGTTGAATATGCACTGGAAGCAGTGAAGCAGGGATCGGCGGCGGTTGGGATGCGCTCGAAGACTCATGCGATTCTTCTTGCTCTGAAGGCAAGTATAGCATACTTTTGCTATGTTTCTTAATGTTTACAGAAATGTATCATCAGCGTTCTACTGGCGAACTAGCGTCGTACCAGCAGAAAATGTTCCGTATAGATGACCACGCAGGAATCGCTATTGCTGGACTAACATCCGATGCAAGGGTTTTGAGGTAATACATTTGGTTGTCTTTCAGAGCCTCACTAACTATGTTCTAGCAACTTCATGCGTCAACATGCTATGGCTTCTCGTATGACATATAATCGCCCAATCCCTGTCAATCGTCTGGTATCTGCTATCGCCGACAGTCCGTTATTCTTTCATTAACTGTGATGATTTACTCATAGATATTTTTCAGAGGCTCAGGTTAACACCCAGGAATACGGTCGCAGGCCTTATGGTGTTGGCTTTCTGGTGGTTGGACAAGATCAGTCTGGACCACATCTCTACGAATTCTCTCCTTCGGGAACATCCTACGAGTATTATGCTGTTTCCATTGGTGCACGAAGCCAAAGCGCAAAAACCTACCTTGAAAAACATTACACCGAATTCGACGATTGCAAGTAAACCATCGCCATTTCATTTTACCTACATTAACGCCTCATTTTATAGGCAACCTAGAGGATCTCATTAGGCATGGCTTGCATGCTTTGCGCGAAACCCTGCAACAGGACAAGGAACTAACCATCAAGAATACTTCTATTGGAATCATTGGTCTTGCTGGCGAGCATGAGACGAATGTGCGGGATGGAGCATTCCGAATTCTGGAGGGAGAAGAGATAGATGTTTACCTGAAGAGCATGGTGCCCAAGGAGACTGATCAACCGGCAGCTGCACCTGGAACTGCTGCTGCTGCCACTGGCGCCACTGGCGATGAGGATGTGCAGATGGGGGAGCAGTGATTGTGTAATTGAGCAGTGAGAGTAAATACATAATGATAACTGAGAGTGCATTTCTATTTATTAAAACACCTTTTAAAAAAATACCATGATATCAAGTTGAAGCAGACTTGGAGGCCTTACCGCTGACGCGATAGAAATTACGCCATAGACGAGCAGCAAGCCCTGGTTGTCGCAAACTTGTCACAACAGCAATCATTGCTGTAAGAAGAGCTATGCTCCCTGCTTGATGGGCCGCTGCAAGTGGTATTGGGACCAGGTACAAAAGCGTGGATATTCCCAATGCGACTTGCACGTTTGCGGCCGCAAATGCTGCAGTAACAAGAGTCCGCGTAATTGGAGGTAAGATTCCAGCTTTCGCAAGAGACAGACCAGATACATAGAAGGCTGCTGTACTCAGGTACGTTGTGATCGCCTAAACGGAAAGTGGGTAAATTTTACTTGGTTTGGGAAATTCTGCTTACCAGAACGCGATGATTGAATTGAACCGTTGTCGGATTTTCAAATATATTTCTCCAAATATCAGACTTGTCCAGGTTTTGTGTGTAATTTGTTGAGTAGAGTTCATCGGTTGGAGGTACTAGCCTTCCTCCCATCGTGGGGAACTCATTATAAACCAAGCCTGCATCCAAACCTGCCACAAAGGCACCTGTAGCAGCATCAGCGTCTGTCATAAGGAGAAAGGAGCAGATAAACCTGAGAGTGCCGTTACAAGAACCAACCCTGTCAAGAGCCAGCCAACCTTGGTAAATCTCTGAAGGCGAGAATTATTCAAGATCTTCTGCCAACCATCTCCAGATACTCCATTCCACGTATCTTTCTTGACGAATTTCCAGTCACGCAGAACAGAGTAGCCAATTCGAAGCATCCCTGCATACAACACGATAGCAGCACCCAAATGCGCTGCGAGTCGATATTGCGATACTCTTGGGATTGCGCCTGGCGTGTCCATAAAGGAATCTTCTAGTCCAGATTTCACCATATACCATCCAAGGAATCCTTGGAAACCGATCAAAGAGGCGAGGAAACCAAGCCTGTAAGGCAGTTTCGGTCCGAGGGACTTGGATTTCAGGAAGTATAGGAATGGCAAGAAGAATACGATGCCAATAACTCGCCCAAGCACACGATGACCATGTTCCATATGATAGATCTTCTTGAACTCTGGTAATGTCATCCTGTGGTTTAATCTTTGTGGTAAAGTATAAATATACAGCAGTGCAACGCAGCAGCCAAGTCAACGTACAACTTGTATTCCGGAGTAGCCTTATATTTCTCGAACTCTTCCTCCCATTGAGCTTGGGTAATTGGCGGTATAATGCCTGTAATAGGTTTCCATTCGGTGATACTCAGGCCTGACTCTGTGAGACGAGTAACTCCTCCAACTACTATGACACTGAAAACCAATGCTGAGGAAAACAGAAGCCAATAACCGACGGACGGCGGGGATAATGGCGGTAGTCCATGAGGAGAAAGGGTTGAGTTTGAAGCAAAGAAGGCGACTGGTGTTCGACGTGGTAGCTTGAGAGTATTTAATGGGTTATGATTCGTCCGAGATGAAATAAATCGCCTCGGGACATTGATTGGTAACTGCCTCCACTTGAGCGGAGTAAATAGAAATGAGGTTTGATATAGTTGGCGAACTTGAAATGGCCTAACTATAGGAGTAGTTTTGAGTGCATTGCGCAGAAGGCAATGCGCACGACTTGAAAGCATTACGTCGTGTAGTTTGCAGACGCCCGGAAGGTACCTTCACACTTCCGAGATCGCACTCCCGACAACTTGCGATGTTATCCCTCTCAAGACGACTCACTACTGCTTTATTGACGCCAAGAAGGCTTTATTCCGCATCACATACGAGTCCTCCGGAGGCTACCCAGCCCACATCGGGCGAAAAGACGATAATTGACACCTTGACGGTGAAATTCTCGCCGTCCCAACTGCTGGTCCAGGATATCTCAGGTATTCGGCATGTTCTTTAGGATCGATAACCGTTAATTCTTTGTTAGGGGGTTGTGGAGACTTTTATGCGATTACCATTGCAAGTTCTGCATTCAAAGACTTGACGACATTGAAACAACATCGGATGGTACAGACAGAATTGAAGGACGTGATCAAGTCTATACATGGTCTACAGGTATTAAAATTCTATTCTATCTAATTTATACATAGTTTCTAACCCTAAATCCCAGTTGAAAACCATCCCTACTTAGTCACCCATCTGACTGCATTCAGAGAGAGAGGGAAAATACCTTACGCTTGATGGACAAGATATCCATGAAGATATACGTCACTTCTTCATTAAATGATATAAGAAGATGCCTTCTTGATTGTACTCTCCATGGCGCGGATCGTCCAGGACCTGTGCTTCAGCATCAGCATGGAATAGACACAGCCATTAGCACGTCACCGTACTTCTTTCCATGTGAACTCCTTCTTCAGCAACGCAAAGAAGCGTTTGTCGGCCTAAATAATATGCATTGGTTTGACGAACATAAAAAGTTAACTGAAAGTACCTTTCGTCGCTTTTTGTAGCAGAAAAGGATTTCAGGATTTCTTGAACGCGCTGCCAAAGCACACAGAGTTTCGACCAGTAGTGGAAAAGCAGGCTCGAAATACACGCAGTCGGCAGCCAGAATCAAATCAATATCATCTCGAATCCCTTGATCTAAAGCCGTGCCCCTTACAAGATTCAATTAAAATGATATCAGCAGAAGATGATTCTGGAGTGCACTAACCAGTCTAGCTTAGCGACATGGACGTTTTGGAGTCCGTTCAAATCAATATTGGACCGTATTAAGTCCAACAACGGTCTAGATAAGATGAAGATGATTCTCTTCCAGTGGCTTATTAATTCAGAGACGCAAAACACAAACTCTTGATCGGTGACCCAAACGGAATCGGCATGCAATAAACCAGCCACGATACCAACGAGCCCTGTGCCGCTGCCAAGTTCCAGTATTTTAAGGCCTTGAAGTGTTTTCCGAGTGGTCAGGTAATTCGCGAGTACCTATATAAGCCTGTAGGCTGATCAGATATCTTCATAAAATAGTTATCAGGAACATGATTGCTTACATTCGGAGTACGGTCGGAGGTGCCGGAATTCAGATGGTGTGAGTAAGGATGGAATGCGATGAATGGAGGCTAATCCTAGAAGAAACCGTACTGACACATCCGGCCGGCCAGGCGATGCCTCCACATCCAGGTCCTGCATCGACTGTTAGTTTAATTGTGCAAGTCGGCGTATTTGGTTGCCTGCATGAGAAAGACATATCGACAGTTTGATAGCTTGTGGTGGGTAATTGGCTCGGTATGACGGAGTTGCCTTCCGAACCATTGTCCTTTTGGAAATGTAGTAATTCGGGAACTCGAAAAAGGTCCTCAGATTCTTGGCCCATGGCGGAGAGAGAGATGTGGCAGTGTTCTGGCAAATCTGGGCCAAGTAAGGTGCCAGAGGCGCTCAAAGGTGTCTTGAGTTGATCGAAGCGGATCCCGCGGTGCATTATGGCTATACCAAGGCTATACTCACTTGCAGGGTCATTGGCGAATCTTCCCAAAGACCCACCTTAGCTGTTCCGCACTATGAATACCCCTATAAACTTTCCTTACTGATCTCTAGGTTCTGGTCTCCTTCGAATTCCCCTCCAAAGTACCTTAGTCCATCCTTCTAATTCTAATGGCGTACCCTGCCATGAACAACGACCTTTCTAATTTTCCTCATCTCTTACTACAAACTGCCCTTCGAAATCACGCCTTCGAGGCCAAGAAACGTCGCGGGAGGTTCAAGGAAAACGAGAATGGATCAAAGTTATTGGCCAAATCTCCAAACGGACTTGAAATCTCTTCCCCTTCAACGGCTGAAACCTTCTCTTCAGACCTCTTCGCAAGCCCGGAGCTTGAGGATGAAGAGGATATTCCTGGTGGATCCCTTTTCTCGTCTCCCGCGGCCACCGATCTTCGAAGAAATCGACACGTTCGACGCGGTCGACGACCCCCCCGTCTTTTCGAGAAGCACAGTTCAGACCCTTCGCCCGTGTTTCGCTTTCCGGACGACTCTATCGAGCAGGGTCTGACTCGTAGTGCTCCCATTCGTATAACCCCCGGTGTCACCCCTGTCGGAACAGTACCGTGCTTTTCCGTTACACCCCTACAAATCGTGCCGAAGCTTTCAATCAACCCTCGAAACCTCCATTCACGCTCACACTCTGCACCTGAAAATATAACTCCGATAGAAGGTCCCGGAGAAGACTCGCTTTTCCCATTATCAGATAATCGGGTCGAAGCCCTATCTGAATCCCCGATCACCTTGAATGATTATGACGACGACGGGATGTCTAGTGATAGCATGGAAGGCAACACTTCCGAGCCTCCTAGCGCAATGGTTGAATGGAGTACAAATATGTTTTTAATCCGAGGGGATTCTAGCGATAATTGGCCCACCGAGTTTCCTGTTGAAGCTTTGGAGGAGGACGAATGGCCTGGGTTTTCGGAGGGGGGTAGGACTGGAGCAACGAATTCAAAACGGCAGACAGCCCCATTGAGTCTCAAAGGCAGAGGCCCGAAATTATTATCACCGTCAATACCGAGGGCAAGGAGCAGAAAGGTCAATACACACCAGTAAAACAGGAAATTGCTCCGGGCACTCCAGTGTGATCCTGGAGAACCTGATATTTGATCCGGATCATCAGGAGACGCCAGGAGGGCTGGAAGTAGCTGGAGAACCTGAACCGTTTTACTGATGCAGTGGGCAGCTCACCCAGCCGTCTTGGGATCTAATTTTTCACAGATATTCCATTCCTTTGTATTTAATCTTAAATTATACTGCTCGTCGGGTATTTTAGCTGATCAACCCTGTATGCACTATTCTTTAACGATCTGAGATTTGTTCATTATGATTTAGATGTAAATGTTATTGTACTGTTACATATATGCTATATTACTATTGATACATTCCATAATCATCAGGTTCAAGGAATTCTCGATGATGATAAGATTAATAGGTGCGACGATGGTGGTGATTACGGATTCCGAAGAAGCGTTTGAGCCTCACTGAGAAGGGAACATGGGCCTCTCGGCCTCGACCCTGAAGAGTCAACTCAGTTGATAGTGCAAACAAATGATGTAGGGACGTACCATTGCACGGAGCTTCATCTTAGCTTCACGACGGCCTGTTGATGTAGTGTTAGGGTTATGAAGGGCAGCTCTAACATGGTTAGTAGTGAGGTTAGCGAATATTTCCACCGGAAGGTTGTAAACTCACTTTAGCCCTCCAGCGCGGCGATTGGGATCCTTACGGTGGAGGAAATTTCGGCGGTGAGTTGTTCTGCTCGGAGTTGTAGCATAGTGACCGCGGGAGCGATGCTTGGAGCTCGTGCCGAATCCAAAAGGCATATGTACAAGTTGTAGTAGGAAGAGAGTTAATTAATTACAGTGGTTGTTGGGTTAGAGAAGGTCAGATAGGTGCTTTAAAGAGAGACTGACTCAGGGGTATTTATGCGTCAATGGAGTGGAGCCGCAATTATAACCCACTTACTTTAATTGCAGAGCTGTGTGAGACCCACAGACCATGACGCGCGCCAAGAACACGTCATGTCACGCGTTATATGTCGCGTTGTTTGACCTTGTGGACTACTCCACTCTCATGTCCCTTTCCGACTCCATCGCTCGTGCGTCTCTTGCTCTCTACACATCACTCAAGTTCCGCCCAGCCAATCCGCTCCAATACACAATCTTATCAACCTTTACACTTGTTCGTCGAGACGGTAGCACGGCCATCAAACCAATCTCTCTTGGGACAGGTGTAAAATGTCTCCCTGAATCACGGCTGGGGACTATAGGGGATACGGTCCACGATAGTCATGCAGAGATTCTTGCTCGAAGAGGATTCATCCGATGGCTTCTATCTGAGCTATGTAATTCATCGTCTTCGGAATGGATTGAACCCAAGTCAAGTGGGAGATGGGGCCTGAAGAAGGATGTTTCTCTCCACATGTATATATCCACCCTTCCTTGTGAGAATATGATCGGATTGGTTTCTTGTTTCTGCTCTTGGTTGACTTGGATCCTTGTGTAAGGCGGCGATGCATCCATGCGTGCTCTTGCTGCAGCACCTCAGAACCCGCAAATGGCAGCTTTGAAGGAATCAACTCCCGTGGCAGTTCCGACACCTAATATCGCTACGAGAGGAAGGGATAATTATCATTTACTCGGCGTCCTTCGAACGAAACCTGGACGAGCTGATTCGCCACCAACATTGTCCATGTCCTGTAGTGACAAAATTGCAAGATGGTGTGTCCTCGGTGTTCAGGGAGCTCTTGCAAGCAATCTGTTTGAACCTATTTACTTGGAGCAAATTATTATTGGAGGCGTCCCGGAAGGGTTGAAAGAGGTTGTGAAAGAGGATTGCGAAAGGGCATTCAGATCTAGGCTGGATTCGCCTGTCCTTGCTGGTATGCCCACTTGAAAACTCGAAATTTATGGCTAATCTTTTTCTAGATTTGCCTTCGCCATATTCATTGCATACGCCACGAATAACCTTTACCCAGGAAGAGTTTCCGCATGGCAAAGTTCAGCTAACATCAGATACACCGCCAACGACGTGTAACGAATGTAAGATTCACTGGAGTTGTAATGCGCAGTTATACTGAATTGCATCAGGCCTATCCTACATCTCAGAATCCGGTATGAACTATGAAGTATTAATCAATGGTCTTCGACGTGGTGTTGGAGACAGACAGCGATTGAAGTCACGCCTACGGTACGTTGCAGTGACTTCGTAGTATCATTATCTCTGACGTGTTTTATCTAGACCGTTTATATCCAAAATTGCGTTATTCACTCTATATCGAGACGTTCTAAATCATTTATCACTATCACCATTAATGTATGTAGAATAAGTTTATCGCTTCCCCCTAATCATCTGAGTTATGACTAGGCCTTCCACAACTTACCATGAAGCAAAACAAGCCGCCACCGATTACAAAAAAGCGAAGGCAATACTTTTAGGACCAAAAGGACCATTTGCGGGTTGGATAGTAAGCGGAAAGACATGGGAAAGCTTTACCGTAGACGAGATGTTCAAACCGCCAGAGTAATCCTAAAAACTAATATCTCAGACTCAAGCAAAAACACACGGAAGAGTCCATTATCGCTCGTAAAAATTACGTACGTACGTACAACGTAGAACTCCAGGAATGGAGATACGAAAACATCTAACTACAGACATCAAAGCAAACATCAACGACAACAATGAAACAAAGGATAGAAAAGGAAATAGACGTCATGTACTAAATGCGTCGGGCATAAGTTAGAGTACTTTTGAGAAATCAGATGCACATACAGAAGAAAAAAGAAGTAACAAAAACAGATCGTAACATATCGTAACAGAAGGCAGACTTATCGGAAAATGGATTCACTGCGTTTTCTTCATTTCCGCGTTAGCAGGATCATTTAGATCCAATGAAAGAAGAGCGGGTTGTGGGCTGGTATCGACGGCACTGACAAGCTGAGGCGAACCATTGCTGGAATCACCTTCATCAGTGTGAATAGGTGAAGTGCGCCCTGATAGCGAGGAACTCGGACGAGATTGGGCCGTCGCTTCTGCGAGCTCCTTCCGGAGTGCTTCGAGTTCACGTTCGAATCTAAAAGAGTTGAGTCAATGGTCGTCGAAAGCGCGTGAAACACTTACTTGCGACCAAAGACCTCGATGTAGAATCCTCCGCCATTCCAAACACTAACCGCAAAGATTACCCATAAGAAAATACCACTCCAAATTGGACTGTCGTAAAGTAAGAACACGGCCGGCAATTCAGTAATCAGGGCGTAGACTAAAAGTGCTTGTTAGCATTGAATAAGGAAGCATAAAGGGGCGCACACTCGCCTAATTGACCGGTCATAAACGAAATCTCCCGGTGCTGTGGCTTGACAGAGGAAAGCATGCGGCCAATGACACCACGTTTGTCATTAAGAAGGAAGGAGAATGAAGTCGTACGGAGACCAGATTCGATTTTCTGGCGCCGATCGATGAGCACGAATTTCCAGTACAATCCTTGCCAAACGAGGTCTGCAGAATCGTCAGTATCATTCGTATGAAAAGTAATTTAATGACATACATATTAAACCGCTGAGTAACAATGCTTTGACCGCGTTGAGGTGCGGTACATTGGCCACGGCGGGGAAGCGTGTATGTGAATCAGGGTAGAAGTGGCTAGAGACACGTTTCAGAAAGATTATTCTCGCGTCAGAAAAAGGACGGTACTTACCGAATTATAGTAAAGGTGAACGGGGGATACAGATGAATAAACAAGGACGTGACTTTATCGGCGTCATGGAAGACGAGACTATTCCGCCACGTAATGACGGCGCTCGCAAGGGATCCGTGCGCGAGTACATACGAGGAAATGAACATGGCCGTGCTTGAGGGGAGGAGCCAAATGTATGCGAGGCAGACGATGTTAATAAAATAACAGAGGTCGAAGAGGAAGTAATGCCAAGCTTTCTTCTTGTAGCTGTATGCACGGATAGGAAGCAGGGACAACGCGCCTATAGTATAAAATATATGCACATATCTGAGGAGATAGGAAGTTAGGGGTGACACTGGCAAAACTCCGCGATAGGGACGGGCACTCACTCGGGGGCCATGCCGAGCATGAGGGTCGAGATAGCGACAGACATGACACCGAGGAAGAACGAGATCTTCTCGCGTGTTCGAACGACCTTGGTGGACTGCCATGTCGCGGCGAGCTTGGTCATACGCGTCGAAACCTAGGTGTGAGTGGAGCATAACATGCGTTAGACAAAGTGCGGCAGCGACGCCACAGGGGTCTCGCGCGCACCTTTAGCTTGAATTTGGAGAGCTCCTTGTCGAGGTCGACTGAGTAGTTGCGGAAGTCTCCCATGGGCGATTTGGTACGCTTGAGGGCTTCCTCGGCGCGGACTTTGAGCTTGTCGCTATGTGCCTTGAGACGACGCTCGAGCAGGTCGATGCGCGAGTCGAAATATGTTTCGATAGTGTCTGGTTTGCAGTCAATATCATGAGGAATTTAGTATGCCGTGTTTCGTACCCAGTAACGTAAACCCCGTCGTCCAGCCCGAAAGCTCGTCTTTTGCGAAACGCTCAAATGGTATTGAGAAATATCCCCCGCTCAGTTGTCCAGAGGACGACGACGATGGCAGCGAGGACGGAGAGCGGATTAACGGCGAAGGAGGAGACGACTCTGCCATTGTGGAAGAGGAGATGGACAAGGAGGACTAGGGGCAAACAGTCGTCACCACCCACTATTGCCTCCAAGCGACCACGCAGCGTCCACTCGTCTGCGTCCGGCAAACTCCGACTCACGTAAATTCCGTCTCCTCCCTCTAGTGCAAAGGTCAGTCCATCCGCCCCCGTCCTCGCCGTCGAACACATTACCAACGCGTTATTTATCTTCACAGCGATGGCTTCCAAAGCAGTGACCGCCGCGGTCGTACGTATTCCTTATTTAAATATTATCTCGCAAACTGTACACCGACATGTCATCCGTCACAGGACTTTGCCCGCATCTACTCCAGCCTCGGTCTCTCTAAAGGTGTGTTTAACTCGTTCATATCATCCATTCTATTCATCATCCACGTCCGCCAGAAACCATCGCATCCCTCCAGGTGTTCCGCAAGCGACACGCCGATGCCCAGCGTGTCAACGCTGTACTCCGCTCCTCCCCCGCCTCTGTCGACATCTCCCACTACCGCAGCATCCTCCGCAACCAAGCCGTTGTCGATGAGGCTGAAAACTCCTTAAAGGCATTCAAGCCCGCCGCGTATGACGTCCAGGCGCACATCAAGGCTATTGAGGCATTCGAGGTCAAGGCCGTCGCCAAGGCCCAAGAGACCGCAAAGAGGATTGATGAGGAGCTCGGTGAGCTGCAGGCTACCCTGAAGAACATTGAGGACGCACGACCATTCGATGACTTGACTGTCAGTATGGCTGATTTTATCCTCGAATTTGTTTTTTTATTTTTTTCCACAGCTCGAGGATATCGGCGAGGCCCATCCTCACATTGTTCAGGCAGTCGATACCATGGTCAAGAAGGGCAAATGGACCGTGCCAGGTATGTTTCATCTGTATGTTTTCAGATCCCGCTCTCACCCGACGCAGGTTACAGCGAAAAGTTCGGCAACCTTTCTATGGCGTAGACGCATTTTATATCTTAGAGATAATGACTATGAATACAAATCTCAAATTATCCGACATCTAAGCTGTGCGCGTATTTCGTGTTTGAGGTTCGCGTGGACCTTGTAAGTGGTACAGATAAAACAAACAAGCACTAGTGGTAGTACGACTCGTATCCTAATACGGGATGCCCATGGTAAAATCAACGTCGAAGAGTCAGCGGAAGTGTACAGATGATGAACGTGTGTCGGCGGAATGGAATAAACAATAGACAAAAGGTCAAAGAAGAGCGATAGCAAAATACACCACGTCCGACTGCTCATCGGAGACCTCGTTGATCTAGTAGCCATATCCACGACCGTTGGACACGACGCCGACAGGGGCTTGGGCTGACACGTTCTTGCCGCCAGAAGGAAGAGTGACTGCGACACTAACAGGCTGAGTATTGACCTGTGGAACCCCCCCTTGCGGCGCGCCGGCTCCCCCAAGGAGTGCATTGAGACGAGAGATCTCTTCGCGTGATGAGACGAGAGCTGTGGTAAGACGTTCGTTTTCGTTGCTGAGAAACTCGACTTTGGCCTGTAACTGGGCCAGCCACGCTTTTTTGCGCTGTCGACACTTGAGAGCGGCTGGAATCGGAGATGAGTCAGGATGCGAAACAGGAGAGAGAATACTGCTTACCTTGTCGATTTCGCTCGAGGAAGTTTCGACGTTTTTCTTCTTCTGTCTCGGGTTTCTTTGGGCCGCCTGAGGAAGTTCGTTCCGGCTCTGCGGATCCGCGAGACATGTCATCGTCGCTGTCGTCGTCGTCATCGTCGTCGCCGGAAATCTTGCCACGCTTGCTGCCTCGTTGACTATTGGCACGAGGTCGCTTGTTGTTGGAACGGGTGGTAGAGGTAGGAGGCTGGGGAGCGACTTCAACGCTTTTCCGCTTGGAGCCACGTCTGGAACCCGCGTTTGCGTCGGCGCGGGCTTGTGCTTCCTCGCGCTTGGTAAGCTCCTGGTGAGCCTGACTAAGAAGGAATAAACCGTTTGCTGCCGTATTGGCAGCAGCAGCTGCTGAACCTGAGGCATAGCCGTTTGTTCCGTACTGGTAGCTGCCTGGAATATGCATATTATGCTGGGGAGCGGTGGCATTGATGCCTGCTGAGGTTGAGCTGGAGGTTGTAGCAGAGGGTGCGATCGAGCCTGTGGATTGAGAAGCTTGCGCTGGGTTAAGCATGCCCGTGATTGCGCTGAGGGTGTTGGGGGTAATCGTAGCAGGGTTTGACTGTAGTTGGGGGGCAGAGGAGTTGTTTGTTACCATAGCCAGGAAGGCGGCTGTATTTGGAGATGGTGGAGGGAACGAGACTGGGCCTCCAACAAGCGGGGTGAGACCGGTGGAGGGGGTAAGCCCAGTCCTTCCAAAGTTCCTAGTGGGGTCGTATGGATTGAGGGCTGGCTGGTGGGGCTGTTGGGGCCCTTGGAGCATCGCTGGAGAGAGGGGACCCGACCTCAACGAGCCGGCGAGGTCTGACCACGAGTAGCCATCGGACGGCGACGACAGGGCAGCGAGGGATGGGAGGACAGGCTTAGGGTCGCCGTCCTGCTTGGACTTGGAGTCATCGCCGTTTTGGTCATTTTCGTCGTTCTTTCTATCTGCGGAGTCTGTGCGGGTGGAGGAGAAGGACTGCTCGAAAGGGTTAGGCTCGAGGTCGAAAGAGCGATTTACAGGGCGGGGCGGGGGGCGGGAGTGCTGCTGAGGCGGCGGAAGATCGCGCTTGTCGAGGGCGGAGCGAGGTGGAGAGGGGCGGTCGTCGCGGTGTGCGTCATTGTTGGTGGGAGACATGGCGGGCAGCGAACGATGATGTGGTGGAGATATATGACGCTACCCTTCGTCACTGCGGAGTTTGAACTGTGCTGTCATCGTCCAAAAGCTTCTCCCTGTCACGCGTCACACCGGGTTCCGGCCAGTTCTGCCTCATTCTCTCCCCCGACGCTGATTCATGCCCCAGTCTCGCATACCAGGTGCGACTGTCTGCGCCGCTATGGCCCACGACGGGCGGGCACTGTGAACAGCGGCCTGCGTCATCCATCAGGGGCCAGTGTTTCGTCATCGTAGCCGGCAGAACCAATCAAAGTGTTGCATTCCCCGATCACCCTAATCCGGAAAGTTGCCCTAGTCGTGTGCTTCTGCGTTAAAATTCTCTGCGCCCCCCAAAACCTTCCCTTCGGCTTGCTTGCCGCCCGCGCCGTGGTAGGATCATCCCAAATCTATTTCTCGTGTTTGCTCTTTTGTCGTTGTAAACTCTTGCAGCGCCGTCTGTCAATCATTGTTAGTAATTCCCCCCTGTCAAGCATCTTAGTAATTCCCCCATCATATTTAGACCTGTGCTCCACCGTGGAGCCATCATGCCCACGTCTCGGCCCAATGAGCTGACAGCACTGCTTCAAGTCTCTCCCTACGTGTATTATTGCTCACGAAATGTCACGCGTGGTCACGGTCCAGATCCTTCCCTCTCCGTTTCCGGTCGTCGAACATAATATAAAGCGGAAGATACTCCTATTGACCGTTATATTAGTCCTCTCATTAATATCCACACGTGTCTCCTATAAATGTTCTCTGTCTTCTTCGTGAGATCTAAATACCGTTTCGGTCCTTCTACACGTTGCTCCGTCCATATAGAGTTTTGGGCGTCTTCGTCGTCCTGAGTAGTCCCTATGGTATCCGCATAAAATGCGTGAAATGTTCTGAAAATCAGCCCGAAAACGTGCGTGGAAATCTTATAAAACCCCTGCTGCGACACCTCCCACCCGGAAGAAAGGATGATCCGCTCCCTCGTCCTCTCGCTGTTTGCATTTCGCTGTGTCTTCGGCTTGAATGTCATTCTTTCAAACGATGACGGGTACGTCCCTTGTGCTTCTCCTACACATCATCCCGAATTCAGCCTGTGCTTTCTTTATTTAGATGGGCCACTTCCCAAATTCGCGCAGAAAAGGCGGCCCTCGATGCCGCTGGCTTCGCTGTAAGCAGATGCTATCGCCGCATACATGTCCGTTCATTTTGATGGAATTCATCATTTGATGTACAGACCGTCCTCTCGGCCCCTGCAGAAAATCAATCCGGTACAGGCTCATTCGATTCTCCTCCAAAGCCTTTGACTTCCCCCTGTCAATTCGATACGTGTCCGACCGGTTCACCAGCAGAAGGGTTCAATGCTTCGGATCGTGAGTCCGTTATTATTCTCCGGTCAACACACGTCCCTTATAAGTAATGCACTTTTAGCTACCCTGAATTATGTGAATTCCTATCCGTACGTCGTTATAACGATCCGGGAAGAAATGCATCGCTCATGTTCCCAAAAGAGTAACTTCAGTCAAATTCGGAATACAGACCCTCGCACCGCAATTCTTTGGGGGAAAGCCTGACCTCGTCGTGTCGGGTCCGAATATTGGAAGTGGGTACCCACATGCTTTTGTTATGAAGCCGGCATTCATAAAAGCATTCTGCAGACAACCTCGGATTAGCTGTCCTTGGTTCTGGTACCGTTGGGGTAAGCATTCCGTGCATATTTGCAGGCCTGTATTGACATATACGGACAGGCCGCTTGCGAAGGTAATTGTGTGCCTCGGTTCATGTGTTTATCCGTGTGTTGAGCAATTAACAGCTGCCAAGGAGGGCATCCCAGCTATCGCGTTCAGCGGAGCCTCAGGTATATTTATAGATAATCATACTGCTCACAAGCTCACCTTCAACCAGGCACCTCCGTCTCCTACACAACGCTCCAACCAAACAGCACCCAAACCATCTACGCCGCCGTCTCCACCAGATTCCTCAAAGCCCTCACTGCCTCCCCTGCTCCTTTCCTCCCCTCCAAGACCATTCTGAATGTCAACCTACCCGCAACGGATAGCTGCACGAATCCCGCAGCGTACCAATTCGTCTTGACGCGTGTTTTCCCTGGTCTCCTCCCCGTTGATGTCAAGACCTGCGGATCGAGCCGTCTGCCAACAGAGAGCTCGATCCTCTCGAGGACATCGGGATGCCTGGCTTCTGTCAGCATCCTTGACGCGGAATTGAAGATCGACGTGGGTGCTGATACACAAGCTGTGGTGTTGCAGAGGTTGCAGAGTATCTTGACGTGTCCTTAGGGGTGGCAATGTAGGGCAGTTCGTAAAAGATGAGCCTAATAGGCTTCTCAATGGGTCTCACCTCATCTATGTTTTAGGTTATATCTAATCTATTCGGATGTTATCCGGACCGAACGGTGTCAATTGAATTGAATCGAAAATTTCCGATCGCATGTCCGTTCTCGAGTTTATCTGAGTTCTCAGCTCCACCCACCACCACCAGACTTGACGGGATGGCACCGCAGGCGATAACCTAAACTCAGTCAAACCATTCAATTGGGTCCGTTCCACATTCGTAGATGCTATTAATGAATTATAATACGATACGCCTATAGTGGTGTTGTACATTTTGCAGATGCCAAATACGTTAACAAAATTTGAATGAAAAAAAAAAAAAAGTATAATTATAGCCTGTTGACCTTATTTCCTATATTCCCATCAAGATCTTTTTCATCCGGCAAGCGATTAGACGGCCACCGTCTGTATTGCAGGCTCCACCCTTGCAGGTGTAGGCGCAGACACTGTTATTGTCTTTTCCTTCGGTTGTGATACCGAGGCCCTAGCGGCCTTGAATTCATCCTTTGATCTGAGCTTGAGCACCAGAGTCTCAATAACCCGCCACAAAGCCGTAATAACGCCATGCCCATGGCCCGCAACGAGTTGCTCAAGCTGCACGAAAAGGTTCTTGGGTTCTTCGCCCCGATACTGCTGCATCAGCGCGCGCATCTTCTTGCTTTCCCGGATCGTATCGAGAAGATGCTCAGTGTGCGAAGGTGCCCAGCCATCGGGGAACCTGTTCTCTTTCAACCACGTCTGAATCTCATCCGCATCCAGGGTCTTCATCTGACCTTTGCCAAAGATGTCAAGCACCATGGCGAATTCACCGCGTGCGATCTCGGCATGCAAGGGATCCACCGGCGAGCTGTCTGCTTCGCGGGCTACACGTGTTTGGGCGATGTCCTCGATAGTGATCACGTTCTTGCCTTCGCTGTTGATTAGGCTCTGGGGGGAGTAGGCCTTGGTCACGAATTTGTGTAATAGGATAGGGTCCACCTTCGTTGGAGCATCTTTTGCACCGTTATCATCATCGTCGTGCACGATGCTTGCGTTGTGTTCGATTCTGTTGTGGTGGTTGATAAGATCCAAATCCAGCTTTGAGAGGACACTGCGGCGCAAGAGGATGAAGCCTCCGAGGACGAGGAAGTCTGCGAATAAGGCAGAAACGCCATAGCCTTTTTGCAAGGCATGCGAGAGCACACTGAATGAGAGGTTCTTTCCATCGTGAGGTCTATGCGTTCATTCATAAGCTATACATCAAAGACCATCGCTGCAATAGAAGCTTACAAATAGCTATGGTTTGCAAGGGCATTCAGTGCAGGACAGACGGATCGAAAGTCGCCGTCGCCGGGAGGTTTGAATTCATGTGTCCCTTGGTCAACCGCAGCACGCTTCTTGTCCGAACCGTGGTGAATCTTGTCGTGAACGTCACCAACGATGGTGCGTTGGCTGCTGTTCCTGCGAATGAATTTCGGAAGAGTGGGCATCGTAGAAGAGATAGAAAGGAGAATGTAAGTAACTGGGGCTATGGCATTCTGACCATGCCATTAAATAGGATAGACTAGGATTTAGACATGGGAGTGACCCTGCTAAATCGGCACCAGGAACTGGAGCTGTCAAAGATTCAATTGCGAACCGACACTGAATTACTCGGAGAACCGTTACTCCGCGCCTTCTTTAACGTTAACTCGTCCAGACTCGTCCATGGCGTTTTGGTGTACCTGCGGGGAGTTCCTCTTTCCGACCCTGCCACGAGCACCCGATGACCCTGTCCATTTGCCGCCGCCCTGGTCCCCTGGGACATATCTCGATTCAAATCATATGTATTGGTTAATAAATTTGGAATACAACAGGTCCACAAGTAACAGATAAGTACATCTAACATTCTATATATTTCTTCTAGAGGTTTGCTTTGGAAGCTTGCAATGCGCAGAGTGCAGCTAAAAAGGAAGATCTTCTCAGCACAGCCGCTTCGCCGGGAATAAAGATAGGATAATTACCTCCGACGCCACTTCCATCCTTTGCCAGACCAATTTCCACACGTTTCTCTACTTCGGGACCCACGATTTGTCGGAGAGACTCTCTGATATGAATCTCGAAACCGGGATAATGTTGAATCAGACTGCCAGTACCAGTGCCAAAAAAGATGAGTCTAATGTAGATCATTCCTGACGTGAAACTCGTACCTTCCATCCACGCCAATCCTGATAGGGTCATTCCCTTCTGAGAATCCGCCGCCGATCTTAGCATATCCCGTCTGCACCAACACAGCCGCAACGGCGACGCCGCTCAATTTCGCCGCGCGGTTTGCAACCAGAGCGCATACCCGTCGCACCGTCTTGGTGTCTTCATCGGAAATGACTTCTGGCTTGAATCCAAAATGCTTAACAAGACTGTTCCTGATTTCACCCGATGTCTTTGTATTTTCGACTTCGGACATCACTGCGGTATCGAAACCCCATTGGCTGTTTAGCTGGGGAGTCGAATAACCCTCGAATAATTGGGATGGATAGGAGTCTACCAGGGATAACAAAACATTGCGAGTGATTTCTCCCAGGTACATCCCCGAGATGAATTTCTCGAATGCTTGAAACCGTGGGTTAATTGACTGCCGGTCGACTTTGGTATCAAAAGACGTGAAGGGCAGGACGTTTCTCTATGATGTGATGCGATGAATATTTTGCCTGGCAATGCACATGGCTGCTTACAGCGTTGTCGAAAGCACCCCATTCTGTGTTGACTACCATATATCCGCCCCGACTTACAGCTTCGGAGTTGCCCAATTTATTGATCATGTCCACCCTCTCCACATAAGCACCGTTTGTACCAGTTCCGAAACTACATCACAAATAATTAGCCAAGTCAGCATTAAAAAAAATTTAAAAAAATACACACATGGCACCTAGATGGCACCCGCCAGACGTGTATGCTCGCGACAGTAAAGCACCGACGGTCTACCGACAAAGTCAATCTCTGAGACAAAACAAATAGGGTCGCTCCTTACGTCATTGACTAATGCGACACAACGGACATGCAAATGCTTCCGGTCAAATGCGTCCTGAAGGAGCTGGACCACGTCATGGCCGACAGAATTTCTAGCATTAAATCCCTTCGTCCAAGTAAGAATTTTTCCTCTGTTGAGGGCTGTTTGCTCGACTGGGAAACTGAAAGTGAGACCAAGCTTAAGCTCGGCATCACCGAGCTCGTAGTCTCCGTCTACTGTAAGGAAGGCATCTACACATTCCGCAATATAATCTAAACAGATCCGTATGTCAGAAATAATTCGATATGATATTGCGATGGCATACCGAATAATGTAGAGGCATCGCCCGTCTTTAGAGCATCTGATACTCGGTACATTTTCTGACGAAGGCTAAAGGTCTTGTCTCCATTAAGATGAACCTCACAAATGCGGCTAGAAACATGGATAACATGAGTATATATCAATCAAGCAATGTTATGAACTCACAGGTTTGTTCCGCCAAGATCTACAGCCAAAAACACCCTGCAAACATCGGACGTGTATCAGGAAGTCTATTGGGCTCAAAACTCGTGATATGCTCACCCTTTCTCAGTTCCATCTGGAAGTGGATCGGTAACGAAAGTGGGACTGTGGAAAGAAGTGTGAACAAACTAGAAAGTCTCCACAAAAAGAATGGAATACATACATCATGGCCATTGGCTCATTGTACTTAGAAAGCCCCACATTGAAATCCTGGATAAATCGCCTGGTGATCTCTTGAAGCTTCCCTCCTGATAACTCGAAATCCTTTTCGATAGAGTCTAACATTTGTGCGGTGTTTAAGGATTCAAGAAGGGGTTACAGAGTAGAGAGGCAGATGACAGTTATATTCTGGCGGGACCTTTCCGTGTTAGGTCAACCAACCACAGAGTGGATTCTGATTACGCAGAAACTGACGCGGTCACCCTTGATCGGTATATAGGCCTTATAAGTGGGCCGCAGACCCTGGTTTTGGAATCACTAAAAGATGATCAATTGACACGTATGAAATACAATGATACACAGTATTCTATAGGATGCATCGACTATTTTTGATTACCCCCTTCCACCTCTCTTCTTCGTGTCTTTCCACTCACGGAATATCCCATCAAGGCTTTTGTACAGCAAATGCTGCGGCAAACATCGGATAATCTCACCCACTCGTTCATCCACTTCTTTTTTTGCTTCACCACTGGCCATCGTCCGTTCAGCAAAGCCTTCAGCCATACGTACCATGGCAACTATCGCAAGGGTCAAGTGTGTCTGCTGAGCGGCATGAGGAGCGTTTGATGACAATGCAGTCAAAAGAGGCCCTGTCAAGTGCAGATTCGAGGAAGAATTGCTGCCAGAAAAGGAGATCGGCGTGGCACGTTCACCTCGAACAAGGCGCAAAAGAATTTCCAGCAAATTATCGCGTTCTGACATATGTGTCTTGACGAATCTCTGGCGTTCAGCTTCGAGGCCTACCAAGGAACTGCTCGCCCAATTTTCAAGAACTGTATATATAGTTGGAGGCTAAAAGGCACGAATAGAAATCCATAAGATACGAATAATAAGATATAAATATATACTACTCACTGGGTCAGGGTCAACGACTTCAATACGCTTTTCCCAACCATCCTCTCCGCTAGGCCAGAAAATGCCGAAGGTATTCCTGAGCCACTCCATGAGATCACCGGTCTTGACCCATCTTGGCTCGGTCATTGGTTTTTCCTTATCAAGATAGATCGTCATCAGGATTTTGGAAGGAGTAATAATGTTAGACCAAGACGGTAAAAGTCCGTCTTCGCTTTGAAACGATAAAGGTTCATATGTCTGCTTTTCTTGTGAATATGCCTCGACCTAAAAATAACTAAATTAGAACATCGCATGAAAATCTAATCAAAGAACTTGCAATAAGCCCCTTGAAGTCTAAATCTCCCTCACGTTCGAGAGACAACGAAATTTCGATGCGACCTTGACCACGCCAAATCTTCATTGTCTCGACAATGTGTGCATCTATAAGAATGCGCCTGGCACCTGATGCATAAGAGATAGAAACACGGTTCGCCGACAGTTTCTTGCGCTGAGAATCGGTAGTGGGAAGAACGGAAATGATTTGAGAATTCGAAGGCGATACTATTGTCGTGTTGAGTGAACTCCCCCCTGATAATGTTTGGGACACCGATGGCTGGCTAGAATTATCCACTGATACGGGGGAAGCTGGAGGTTCAGGATCATGCTCAGTATCCATAGGGACGTCATGATGCTCTTGCTCAGAAACAGGTTTGGTGGGCTCATCTGTGCGGATAGAGAGATCCTCTTCAACCACAGGAATCGGCTCAGGTGCAGCTACATCAGTATTTTCGCTCTCCGTAACCTCAGCAGTTGGCAATTCATCATCCTTCTTCGGAGATGACTGGTCATCCACCTTGAGCGACAGAGATTCAGTAATAAGGTCTTCAGCCTCTGATCGCTCCGGTACTTCTACGTTCTCCGCAACTTGTGGCACCTCAGCCATTCCCTGATCATGGACATCTACTTCAGGAATTTCTGCATGTTCATCTTCATGACCGATAGATACTTCCTGTGTTGTATCATCTCCATCCCTGCCTATAGCTTCCATGAGCCAGTCACCCTCGTCCTCGGTCCGACCGCTAACGCTTGCAGTAGCACTGATGTCGACGCTTGGGGCGACACTTCCTCGTTCCTTTTCGGCTTCTTGAGACTTTGCTTGTGATTGAGCACCATTTTCATCTTCTGGATTGAGCTTGGTGCGCGTCCTAGGGCCTTCTTCTTCCTCGGCGTCTTCTGACATTTTTCTCTTAGCTCGTTGACCAACGCCGGTGGTTCCATTGACAGAAGATTTAGGTTGTGCATAGTCAAATATCATAGGAGTATTGAAATAAATGCGGATACGTGGGGGAGATGATGACGACGACGACGGTGTAGTAGTAGAAACAGCACTGGCCTCCTTAGGCGCTTCATCGGGAACCGTCGAATCAACTGGCTCACTAGGATCTGTAGATGATTTATTAGAGAGAGGTTCAGTGTCTTCAGTAGTGGTCTCTTCGACCGTTTTCTTAATGGCCGATCCAAATTCGATTTCTTCAACACCATCAGCTAAAGCCAGCTTAGATTCATCCACCTGAGATTCGTTCTCCTTCGACTCGTTAACTTCAACCTCAGAGGGCCCAATATCCCATGTACCCCATTTCCAACCTAAACTCTCGATTTCTAACCCAACAATCCTGAAATCTGTCAATGTTTGCCTGACTTCTTCCTTCTTTGCAGGACGATCAGGGATATTAGCTTTAGTAGCACCTTCTCGTGCATGGTTCGTATGTGAAAATCCAGCACCTCTGCCTCTTCCTCCTGCAGCGTTTCCGCGGCGTCCGTGACCTTGCCAGCCTCGACCACCTCGATGACCACCCATCTGCCCACCGCCTCGGCCACCTGCTCCATGTACAGGTCGACCACCGCCACCACGTCCTGCAACATTCACTGCTCCACCACGCAAAGGACCCATGTTGGATGGGCCTGGACCTGCACCGCGTCCTCGAATGGCGCCTCTTCCACTTGGACCAGTGGGCGGGCCTCCTCGAGCAGGTCCAGGTCCAATATTGGTAGCAATAGGTCCACCGCGACCTGCATTAGCAGCCATTCCAAGATTATTCTGCGGACCTTCAAAGCGGGGGCGTTTCGCAGGTGGAAGCTGCGGTGGCGAATGCTGAGGGGGTGGTGGTGGTTGGGAGAACATTGGCTGAGTGGGTCGATAGGGTTGGTTTGGGGGTGCAGCATATTGCTGGTGCGGGTTAGGAAAAGGTCGCATCTGAGTAGGCATAGATGGTTGGGCGGGATAATATGGCTGATGAGCAGCGGGGGCCTGTGGAATCGGAAAGGGTTGTTGGCGTGGTTGTTGAGGAGGCTGTTGAGGTTGTTGAGGAGGCCTTTGTTGCCAGGTAAAATTTTGACGACCACCATATCCATAGTTGGCATAGAGCTGAGCTTGGTTAGGAGGAATTTGTGGCCCGGCTGCTACTGTCATCGCTGCAGGTTGAGTAGGCCACTGTGGCTGAGGTTGTTGACCTGGTTGCGCTGCTTGTGCGGCCGCCCAATACGCTGAATAATCATACTGTGCCGGAGGTTGATGAGGAGGAGGACCTGGAGGTAAAGGTGGTTGGGGATAGGCAGCCTGTTGAGGAAAGAAGGGGTTGGAACGTTTATTCATGTTGAGGCAAAGACACGACGCCAAGAATGGCGAAAGTAACCAAATAGTATACCCAAGTTGGTGGTATTCTGTCCGTGTAGGACACCGAAGTCAAAGGCTTGGAGAATACTCACCAGTCGATATAAGAAGAACTTGAGATGTTGCTTGAACTAGTTGGTTTGCCAGATGCAGTTGGATCGTCACTGGCGAAGGCTTTTCAACTCCGACGCAACTACTGAGCAATGACGGAATCAATCATGCCTTTTCCTCGTGCGTCAATCAAATCGAAGAGTAATACTTTTTATACTTCTAACATAGTCCACAAATAATATATATAAATAACAACATATAAAAACAACTTGAACTATACAGCTATTTACCACTATTTACCATCTAAATTCAATGGTCCCTCGCCCCTGGCCTCTCACCCCTTTGAACGGCTTATATGTTTCCCCAGTCATCTTCAGCTGGTCAATTTTGAGTGATGAAAAGCTGTATTGCTGTATTTCAAATGTAGTTTTGAATGCCTGTGACGGTCGCGGACGCGGCGTCCTATGAAGTGCAATCGCATCAGAATAGCATACATAATAATACGAAATGTCTTACGTTGAGCTGAACGTTCCTCGAAGGGTGTACGTCGATAATGGCGCCATTGCAGGAATTTCCCAGCGCAATAGCTAAAACACGTAAATAATTGTCAGGCACCCTGGAGAGTGACTTACAAGTTTCGATGGGTCAAAACCCCAAGAGCTCCGTGACGAGACAGAGCAAGTCGCAGCGTTGGATCCAAGACCAAGATACCATTCCACAGTTACCCCTACTGTTTTCCCGGAAACTCGTGAAGTTAAGGTCACAGAAAATTCGCCTAATAACAAAATGAGTATTATAATAAATAACCTCAGATAGATGGGTCTAACCTCCATTATCCTTAATAGTGACAGCTGGTTTCAAGGTAAGAGGTATTGCAATCGGTTGCGCTGCCGCAATTCCCCCCGTTGGTACGAAGCGATACTCCATCAGGGTGAAATATCTATCTGGTGGTACAAAGGACAGCATTTTGTCTCTGCTCCATCTCTGTAATCTAGGAATTGATCAGCAGAATTCATAAAATTAAACTGAATGCACTTACCTTACACAAGGATGGAAGGAACAGTCACTTAAAATGTGAGGATTCAGGAAAGACAGAAGCAAGTCGGGCGTCCCTGACCATAATCAAACTATGTACAAAACTACATTCAACATAAAGACTTACCCGATAACCGCGAGTTAGATTTAATTTGCCCCCATACAGCCGTAGAAACAACTGTTCCGCTCCTAGAAACTTTGTTAGTTCTCATCGAGGACGACGGAACAAGGGCGTACTTGTTGACAATGGCTTCAAGTTGTTCAACAACATCGAAATAAATCTCATTACTGTTGTATTTCAGTCCTAGCTTTCTCCATGGGATAGGAGAGGAGAAGGGCGTTGCGCTGGCTTTGGCTAAACCGGCTACACCGGCAACAGATAATATCTTATTTACGAATGATGGCGGAAGGACAATGTCTCGAAGTGCGCTAGGCTCTGTTGTAAGAGGATATCCATTGTCGGCCATCTCTTCCAGAAGCTGAGGGGAGCGTTAGGCTAAAGATGTGTTAGGAGGCGCATTCGACTTGCCTGATATACGACATCGAAGTTATCCTTGAGGGACGATGATGATACATCCCCGAGATAGTCTTGCAGTATATCCACAAATCTTTGAAGAAATGCAAACACAAATAGAGGGTTCGCTATAGATAGATAATAAGATCATTTACCAAGATGCCTCGTTGGGAGCTTTACTCACTCTCAACACTGACTGGTGCGAGGATCTTCAGCCCTCCACATGAAATATGACAGCATGCTGATGGACCGCTAGGACTCATTACATTAATTATTGGGTCGACATTAGACCCCTTGGCCTTGCTCAGGGCATCGTTGAATGCATCTACGTGGAGAAGGGGATACGATGAGGAAGAATTGCGGAAATTGGTTTGGATTATTGGTCGACTATAACAGACATCGGTTATGGACATTCATACTACGCGGTATACATTGTTCTACGCACCCGGTTTCATCAAGAACGATAAGACCGTCGATGGGCATTGAACGTGAATGGTAGTGAAAACAGACTTGGAAGTGATCACGTGACGAGGTATACTGTATCAGACCTGCCAAATCGGGAAAAATTAATTAAGTCAGGTTTCCTGTGCAAAGAGCTACGAAGGGATATAGATTTTCTCATTCTGTAATAAATATGTGATTTTGTTTCTTGAATCGGTAGTACGAACGACGGATAGAGCCTGCGCCACTTAGGCTCTCGTGTGACGTAAATTAATGTGGGTGTCTGTGGAGCCTAGGTGACTACCCATGTAAAAGACTGAGATGAGCAAAGACAACAATACTCGTCGCAGTCCCCTCTGGAAGGATACTACTGATTCTCCTCGCTATTCCCAGATCTCCCGGGACGATTTACCAAGTCCTCAGTATAAACGGTTCTCTTCCGCTTCCATGGGTGGAAGCGATACTGAGCGTTCTGCGCCAGACCTCGACTCCGAAACAAAACAACGTTCCGTCCAGTTTCCCTCCACAGTAGACTTCAAAACTGGTGATAAAGACACCCATTACGCCCACTCTCTCGCAGATACCGATGATGGAGAGGAAGATGAAGACTATGATTGGAGTACCGATGAAGATCTAGTAGATCAGGAGGCTAAATTCGAGCAAAAGCTGGGCCTAAATAAGCCCAAGAAGGGATGGGGTCCGAAGAGGTATGCTTGACTTCCAAATTCAATGTGAACTCTTCCTCAAACTATCCACTACAGAATCGCGACATTCTTCCTTTCGACACTTGTGGGCTCCACCGTACTTTCTTGTGTTATAGCGGCCGTTCCTATCATCCTTCACTTTTATTATTATAAGCCGCATCCTACTGAAGCTCGCCGGTATGTTACGGATAACGTGGCGGCATGGCTTTACTGGACGGCTGCAAACATCCTCATCTCGTGGTATCTTGCTCTTATTGTGGACATTATACCTGGCATATGCAACATTCTGATTCTCGCAATCTGGGGCGATATCAACGAAAATATTCGATCAAGGGTCGAGTTGTATAATTCTGCAAAAGACAAGTTTAAACCGGTCCTGTATGGTGCATCTGGGTGGTTGAGCTGGGTCATTATCTTTGATGGGATATTTAAACTCCATGACCATGACGATGAAACTAAAAGCCGTGCATCTTATACTCCCAGGGTAAGCTAATTTTCACCCTTGGGCATCGTGAATTTCCCGAATTAATTTTACTTGTAGGTGTATCAAGCCATCCAGTTCCTTTTCTTCTTTACTCTGGTTCTGTCTATCGAACGAATATTGTCTCATATGATTGCTTTTGCTTTCCATCGGAAAGCATTCAGCGAACGTATTGATGAGCTACAGCATGATCTGTCTGTCATTGATCGTCTTCGCAATTACCGACCAAAGCGTACTCATAAGACGTCTGCCGGCGCTCACCGTTCCCTATTTGCTGGGCTTCCTACCCTGACCACACCTGCTTTCGAAAGAACACCTTTTAACTGGGGTATAGGAGGACAGCCATCCAATCGTCTAGACGTATCCCGCCCTGGAACACCTAGTGGCATTCTTGACATGCATACCGACGATGAAGGACATGCAGGTGATACAGAAGCAATTGGAAATGCTCAGAAGAAAAAGAAATCCAAGAAAAGTTGGGCTCTGTTTTCTTCAAAACAAAATTCCGGTCATGATGAAGGTCACGATAATACAGTCCACACAGCGCCTTCCGATCAACCATACAATAGCAATGAGCACCAATATCCGCCGAAGTCTGTCTCTGACCATGGCTCCCCTTCAGCTCGAAGTTCGGTTGTGGGAACACCTTCACGAAGGCATTCTGACGATGAAGATGAAGCTGTTGTTGTACAGGCCGCTAAAGCTTTAAAGAATGCTGTACTGCATGATGCACGCAACATCAAAGGAAAGGAGGCTGGTACTAATGGTCTAGGTTGGGATGTAACTTCTGGAAAGGAAGCCAAGGTACACTTTCCTTTTTTTGAGTGAGGATATTATTGCTCACTTTTTCCCTAGCGCCTTGCCCGACAAATATATCTTGCTTTCAAGGCCGATCACCATCGTCGATACCTAATTCATTCCGACTTTTACCCTGCGTATAACAAGCACGAAGATGCTGAAGAGGCTTTCAAGATCTTTGACGTGGACGGCAATGGAGACATCACTCGAGCTGAGATCAAAACGAAAATTCTGAAGGTGTACAAGGATCGTCGAGCTTTAACTCGCAGTCTTCGTGATGTTAGGAACGCGTTGAAGACACTCCAGACTATTATGTTATGTATTGCGCTGATCATCCTTTTCTTCAGTGAGTCTTCCTTCCGTGTTTATTTTGACGGAACGTACTAACCTTTTCCATAGTCTCGTTGTCCGTTTTCAATATCGGCATTGGAAGTTCCTTAACATCATTCTACACGGTAAGGACTTATATCCTCAGTTTATGACATCTTCTAACTTTTATTTCAGATTGGGATAGCTGCTAGTTTTATATTCAAAAACTCCGCTAGTAACGTAAGTAATATATATCTAGTTCAGGACGGTGCCTCACTCAGTCATTAGGCATTCGATGCCGTCATGTTCATTTTCGTCACACAGTAAGCCATCTCGCTCCCTGGGGAACGAGTTTATTCATGCTGACTGAAAAAATAGCCCCTTCGATACTGGCGATAGAGTCTTTGTGGATGGTATAGTTCATAATGTTATATAGATATCGAACGGCCGCTGACACTTCCTATGTAGACGAGAACCTTATTGTCAAGAAAATGGGTCTGTTCGCTGTAAGCCCTCTGTTATTAGCATATATAAGCAGATTAATAATGACCATTTAGACTACATTCCAACGCGCTGATGGGACAGAGACATATTATTTCAACTCTCAGTTGTTTAACAAGTTCATTATCAACGCGCGTCGTAGTGGCGTATGTCCCATGATTTTTCAAGTATATGTCTTCTAATGTGATGTATCAGAAAACATTCGAAAACATGACTCTTCAAGTTGCTTGGCGTACGCCTTTACAGAAACTCGATGAGCTCGAAAAATGCATGAAAGAGTGGTTAGCCACTGAGGAAAACCGATGGTTCGAACCCGATACAGCTGTCACCCTCCAAAAGATAGACTATCAGCGCAGTTTGGAGTTTACTATGGGTATTGGGCACAATGGGTACGCCTCGTACTTGTGTTTTCTCTGTCATCATTTAACCTTTCGTATAGAACTTGGCAAGACTGGGGTTTGAGGCAGGCTCGTAAGACCGCGTTTATCGCTGCCAGCCAATACTACTGCAAGCAACTGGGAATCGGCTACCAGGAGACGCCACAACCGGTTCAATTCGTCGATTCTACTGGGAACCATATCGTCTCAACGCCCGGGCAAGAGGATGAATTATTGTCTCCCTACCCCAAGTCGCCGAATGACGAAGTGGAAGAAGTCAAGGAGATGATTAGGCCTTGTCTTGGATTTGTTCCTCCTCCCGACAAAAGGATGAAGTTGACGAGGATGAGAAAGAGTAAGTATAGGAAGGGACATTTGCAAGGTATGGCGGCTGGTGGAGGCGATGCATAGAATTTGAATAATGGACACTACGGACTTCCCATACCCCGGATATCATGTGCCGTAATTCGTTTCATAAACATTTCATAGATACATAGTTACTCTAAATTATACAGTGTTTGAACATTCTCTAGCTATGCTACAGGCTGTATTGCCATCCAGCGATTAAATACCAGTTTAGGGTCATATTTCTTCTTAATCTCCTGTAAACGTGGATAGTTGCCTCCCCATAAACTTTGGACAGTCGATGGCATAAATTCAACTTCGCTAGCTGTTAATGTTTGATTATTAGCATGAATACAAATCCCACATTGATTCCAATACTTACAATAATTCCCGTATACCTGGTTTTCCCCGTCTCCTGGTTGATGGACAGCAGAACTCTCAATGGTATCCTTGAACCCCCGACATAATTGACGGGCGAACGCAACGTCAGCTCCAGTCTCCTCATCCTCATGTTCCCAGGATATAGCCATGACAATATTAGGTTGAGGTCCTCGGCCACGGAACGACATAGCATCCGGCGCAACTGAGCAGACTTTCTTCTGGGGGAACAGCTCATAACCGATCATGCCGGAGAAAGCGGGAAGGCTAGCGTCTTTGGGATGACTTTCGGTGCCTTCAATAAAACGCTTGAAAACAGCTTCGGCATTCGTAGACAATGGTGAACGTAACGTAGCGCCAGACTTTGGATGGAAAGATAATTAACGAGACTAGTTGGTATACTTGACGAGAATCACGTACCATGTAATATGGCTTTCCGGGAACAGCGTTAGGATTCAATGCTGCATTCACTTCTTCAAAAGGTATTTCTTTGGCGAAATCGGCGACGGGTCCTTGATGCTGAAATTAGCATCGCGCGAAGAGGCATTATTGAAGTCGCTGTGTAGCTTACCGATGTCGAGAATGGACTTGAAAAGTTCGCGACCTTCTGTTTCGGAGCCATTGTAGAACAACATAACAACTATAGCCGGCTAGAAACAGCATTTAGCTCATTTGTTGTTATTCAAGGAAGAAACATATGCATACCCTACGATCGGGGCCTCTGGTGAGGATAACCATCATGCCTTGTTTCTCAGTCATTGCATAGTTATCCACTGCCTTGGCAAGTGCAGTTAACAGTGGTGGAGGGAATATTACCGGTCCAGCAAAGACCGTCTTGCGCTGAGGATAAAGCTTGAGGACAAACTCGGTGACGACACCGAAGTTAGAGCCACCTCCGCGGATAGCCCAAAAGAGATCTTCATTGGAGGCTTCGGATGCCGTCAGGACGGAGCCATCTGCTATGACCACAGTTGCTTGAACAAGATTATCAATGGTAAGGCCATATTGTCCCGTGAGCCACCCATATCCGCCTCCAAGAATCAGACCACCAACTCCTGTGTGGTTGACAGTTCCTCCCGGCGTGGCGAGTCCATGGGCGATGGCAGCCTTATCTACGGTCGCCCAAATAGCACCTCCACCGACATATGCGAGTTTCTGTTCTGGGTCTACCTTCGCAGTGTTGAAGTATCGGTATAAATCGATACACAGGCCGTCCTCAACTGAGGAAGCACCCGAAGGATTATGTCCTCCGCCCTTGATCGCCAAAGCGACGTTATTTGCGGTTGCAAACTTAATAGCATTGGAAACGTCTTGTTCATCTTTGGGGAATGCAACGTAGCTAATGAGGTTTCGAAACGTGAGCAAACGATATAAGCTTGATACTGGTTTAGATGCTCACCGAGCCTTTCGAGACGCATTGGTTGCCCATCGAGCAATAGATTCTAGATAAGTGGGATCCGAGGGTTCCACGATGTCACCTTTGAAAGCGGCCTTGAAGTCAGTGTAAGTAGTAGCCATCGAGTTCTGAGGGGTAAGTAAGTCTGAGGAATAAGGTCTAGATCTAGCAGGTTTTATAGAATCCACAAGCCTAAGCCAACTAGTCAGACTTAGAACGATGGGTGATTGCCATGAGTACGCGTGGATGAGGCTTCCCGGAGATCCGTGTGAGTGCTTCGCCGTGAGGAAGAGGTGGCAGTGCTCCCGGAGCCACGCAACAATTTAGTAATTAGATGAGCTGCAATTGATTAGCCAGTGGTAGAGGTGCGGAACTATCAATAACCAGTGGAGCCATTATATCTTGACTTGACCCAAGCGACCGGAATAGCGACTTGGAGAATAATAAAATGCTGCAGATTCACCTACGATTCCGAATCATAATTGCATTCAGCTGTTAAACGACTCCGACTCTCTTTTGCAACGCGTATATGACCGGCGCACTAGTGCTAGCTCGTGTACAGTAACATGAGGTCTGCCGTTCCCCCATTTATGTTTGCGACGTTCAATAACGTGATGCCTTGCAAGCCGCATTTAACGCGTGTAACTAGTCAAAATATCAATAAGCGACTCGGATGCATAATCCCTGATTATCCGCAGGGCCATGACAGCGGGGGCGACGCTACTGTATCTGGTACTACCGGAGTCCGATGCGAATTATATCTAGTAGTACCTCTCTCTGATGCCATTTCAATACTCGGTAATTTTATTGGCTCATCTTATTTTCCGAAATTGTAAAATCCCGTACAAATAGACACCACCTATGTAGCGAACGTTCAGAGTCGTAACTTGTTATCCATTTGGCATTGTCGGAGATCGTCACTGGCGCTCCGGTCTGTGATCCGGCGTAGAGCACTGCTTGATCACTCCTCTTGCCGCTTTTGCCTCAATATCATACTTAGCTCAGCATGGACACCAGTTGCCCGGTCATGGCTTCAATGATCAAGACATCAAGAGGTCGCCCAAGGGAGTGGATCGCCAGTCCTCCGGTCTTCCTTTCCCCACAAATAATGCCGAAAGGTGAAATTGTTTCTATTATCCAATTTTATAATAATACTAGTATTATTCCTTTCTTCTGTTTGTATTCCTACCTATACCGTGATCTATTTAGACCTACTTTTGCATAAGCAAGTTCGAATCCACCTCTACACTGTCGAGAGAGAAATCGAGCAACTCGAGCAAGAAATAGAAAGAAGATAGACATAAAACGCTCGTCTCGTTTGTCCAGTCTTACTCTCGTTAAAAGTGCGATATGAGTGCGGAGCGAGGGAAAGGAAAGGGATAAAAAAGTTTTGGGAATTCAAAGGGATAATCCCTGTCGACCCTTGTTGAAAACCACCGTCAGTCCAGTTCGTCAAACTTACCAAAATAGTTAGCGTATAGTCGCTGTTAATCCCCCGTAACTAATAAAATTTATCCGAGGCATAAAATGCCCAACTAAGAAAGAAACAGTGCAAAGGAGTTCACAAGGCCTGGCGGGAGCGCAACCTGTTGTTAGCTGCGACAGACAGCCCACATCGCACCATGCAATCCACAACTAAAAGGAAGCTTTTCTATGTAGGTGCTGCCAACCATAATCGCTATTTGAAAGCTCGCCAAGTTTCAACAAGAGGTCTTCCTTTTTTCAAGTCACGCTTGTTAGCCCAAAGATCAGAGCCAACCGTGCACGATTCCTCTACTAAGGCGCTCAACTGAGTCTACTACTTCCCAACAGCAACATAACACATGGGAGATAGACTAGTAGGCTAGTGCGACTACTAGTGATGGTGATGTAGAGAGAAACCTTTCGGTCTCGCTCGTTGCTGGTCTTAATATTTCGCCGAGAAAAAGCAATTAAAAAATATGTGACTGATAATCAGTGTTTAATCTTGCCGTAGGGGGAAGGGAGAAGGGGGAGGAAGCGGAAGAGGACGTATTGAACTTAGACCAGAGTATTAATATGACCGCAGCCACCACTGTGTAGTGCAGTCTAAGGTGTGCATTCATATATAAGGTAAAATAGATTCATAGTATCTATGTATATCCTTATGTACATTTACAGATATCATTCGCAGGCCACGAAAAAAAAAGCAGGTGGCAGTATCTGATCGTCAGAAGAACAGAAGCAGTCATGTCTCGCAGAACAATCAATAAAACACCAAATTAAAATCAGTGCATGTTTCTGTAAGCAACTCGGAAGAGGGGCTAACACCTGCGAAGCTCGCGATATGATCGAGAACAGCGGATGAACATTCCATGCATATATGCCGTAAATAGGCTAACTGGCTTGCAATAAAAAAGTTAAAAAAGGTATTCTACCAAAAGAGCACCAGTTGTGTAATTCTATACACGATTTATTCTACTGTTGCATAAGATCTAGGGTATAGAAGCTCTATCGCTCCCTATCTCGATTCTACCACAATATATGCACTGTAAACACGTTCGCGATATTCTAAAAACCCCAAACTTTCTCGATGAAGCCACCTACACCCCCTTCATCGTTACTATCCGTCACATACAATGCAACAGCAGCCGCGGCAGGCATAGAATTACCCATCGCAACCGGATGACCAGCAACCTTGAACATGGATATATCGTTTTCGCCGTCTCCAAAAGCTAGTACTTGTTTAGGCGATATATTCAAGCTTTTACACAGCTGTGAAAGTCCCCTTCCTTTACTGACGTCTGGCGGTATGGCTTCGAGGATCCAAGGAATAGCACGAGTGACCTTGAATTGTTGCGCTGAACTATTTGCAAGAGCATTCAGATTACTCA
This sequence comes from Sphaerobolus stellatus SS14, assembly GCA_000827215.1. Lineage (NCBI taxonomy): Eukaryota > Fungi > Basidiomycota > Agaricomycetes > Geastrales > Sphaerobolaceae > Sphaerobolus > Sphaerobolus stellatus. The sequence goes on from KN837076.1 coordinate 254,151, forward strand.
ATGCATCTTGAAAAATAAATTAGTCATGGAAGGGAGGATGGCAAAAAGACTCTATACCTTCCAGCTCCACAATATCAATACAGACTGTTACTTTGGTAATCGCAATTTCTCCGCTTGCTATTTTCTGCAAAAATACGCTTCGTTCTGGCTCCTGTGACTTGTCAACTGTATCAAAATCATATCTAAAATTATAAATATCGAGTGCTGTTAGTTAAAATGATTCGCTGAAACTTACTTGCCAGCAATGGTGCACCAGTCCTGCTTATGAATTCCAGTACCACCAGATATCATGGTCACCGAGTCTTCAGTGAATATAAAGGTCCCGTATGAAGTTGTTCCATTGACGATATGCAGAACACTTTCAGGTGTAAGAGTGCCGCACACCTCGGTCCCGTTTGGTCCTCCGTGAATTAACGCACCATTGCAGTGCACAGAAGGGAAGTGATCGGGTAGGTTTAAAGCCTTCCGAAGAAGTGCACAACTGTGATATTGTTTTCCGCTTGCAATGACAATTGGTAGATCTGGCCGTGCAGCTCGTAATTTGGCGAATGCATTAAGAGTCCTGGGATGGATTTCGTGGTTGGATGTCAAGAGAGTTCCATCGACGTCCGAGATTATGAGCCTGATGTCTTCTGGAGAGGGAAGGGCCATGTGGACTGAGATCGAGAGCTGGTTCTAGTCAAACAGCCATAGCTCTCGCTGCTGACTCGTAGCTGATAGCCTGTTTGTGACAAGTTACTCTACAGGTGACCCTCGTTCTCCGGACCGGACCTGCCGCATTGAGTATTTATGTTCTATCCCGCTTCGTCGACTATGCGGCGAATCGCAGGCTTACACTCATGTCTTTCACACTCAAGCAAGTAGCTGAACACAACACGAAAGAGTATGTGTAGTTACCATACCATATCTTTATCCGGTGTCTAATCTTCTACAAAGTTCTTGTTGGATCATCATTGACAATAAAGTCTACGATGTTACACAGTTCCTTCCGGTACGAATTTATTCATAGAAATTTTAGTCAAGATAAGATTACGATGCAAATCGCTAGGAACATCCTGGAGGTAGCAAGATTATATTGAAATACGCTGGGAAGGACGCTACGGATGCATTCAACCCGGTGCACCCCCCCGGTGTATTGGATGCTCAATTGCCCAAGAATAAACACCTTGGAGCGGTTGCGAGTCAGGACGTGGTCCAAAGACAGGAGAAACCAAAGACGAAGGATGAACTTAGAATGGAACGCGAACAGCGCAATAAGCCGCCAATAAGCAAGATGCATAATCTGTACGATTTGGAGGTGTGTCGTAGAATTGTTTGCTGTTCTTATCTTAATTTGTTTAATGTATGTATTCAGAACGTTGCCCGCAAAATTCTCTCGTACAAGGCTTTAGCTTACTATTCCTCAGCGACGGATGACGAAGTAGGTGAGTGATATTCATCTTTCTGTCGACTCCTGTATTGATTCGCATTAGCTATGGACGAAAATCGTAGAGCATTTTCACGTCTATTCTTCCTTCCTCGTGTTATGCGGGCAGTATCTACTCTCGACCCTACAACAACTCTACTTGGCTATTCTTCCAAGCTGCCAGTATTCGTTTCTGGAGCTGCTCTTGCTAAGCTCGGTCATCCGCTAGGCGAAGTCAATATCACTCGGGGATGTGGGAAATCAGGTATTATCCAAATGGTCTCGTCGAACACGTCTTGCTCGTTTGAAGAGCTTGCAGAAGCTCGTATCAATCCAGATCAGCCATTATTCTTCCAGTTATACAAGAACAAGAATGATGAGGTGGCAAAGGCTCGTGTCAAGCTTGTAGAAGACTTGGGATATAAAGCTATCTTCCTTACGGTGGATGCCGTAGTGATGAGTAATCGTGAACGGGATATTAAGGCTAAACCTGCCGATGAAGACGAGGAATCTCTCGCTAAAGATGTCAAAGATGCTTCTCCAACCGATAAGGTCATGGGAGCGGAAGATTCTGAGGAAGAAGAATACAATGTCAGCGGCACTGCCGGAGCGCTAATAGAAAATGATGACCGGGATATGACTTGGGAGAAGGTTAGTCGCACCTGGAATCCGTATACAGATTCTCAATCTATTTGTATAGACTATACCTTGGCTCAGAAGCGTAACAAAGCTTCCCATTGTCATCAAGGGTACGAGAGTCTGTGTTTATATGATGGCAACATGATACTTACGCCGTCTTAAAAGGGATTCAATGTGTGGAGGTGTGTATAACCAACAGCAGAATGAGCGAAATAGCCTGGTTTTAATGTCATGATATAAAGGACGCGGTTTTGGCTATGGAAGCAGGCGTTGACGGTATAATGATATCTAATCATGGAGGTGTGTGTGCTTCTTGTCTATTTGCTGTAGGGCTGATTCTCAGCGAGGATACAGGGAGACAAATGGAATAGTTCGTGATTGTCTTGTTCTGGAATCATGGTAGCTCATATTACCTGAACTAGCTCTATGCCTTCCGTAGACGTCCTATATCGGTTACGCAAACAAAGGCCAGACGTGTTCGATAAAGTCGAAGGTATGTAGCCTAATCTACTTCGAACTCACGTATCTCAATTTTTATAGTTTACATTGACGGTGGAATCAGACGCGGAACAGGTGAGTCCGCCTTAGAATACTGATCACACTTAATTAATGTCGACTAGACATCCTCAAATGTGTTTGCTTGGGAGCTAAAGCAGTCGGCTTAGGACGACTTCCTTTATACGCACAAAGTGTGAGTATGAATTCATATGCCTTGTTACTCTTTCTAATCACAGTATAATAGGCTTATGGCGAGGCAGGCGTTATACGCCTTTTCCGAATTCTGGACCGCGAGATCCGAACTGGAATGTCACTGCTTGGTGCAGCTACCTTGCAAGATTTGAAGCCCGAGATGGTGAGGAGATACATATGTATATGTATACCCAAGGCTAACGTTTTATTTATGAAGGTGGAGCAAGTCAACTTCCAACCACTACAGATGCAAGCCAAATTATAAGGTTTTCTGGGGAAAACGGAATGTATTAGGGTGATTGCGAAAGTGGAAATTGATTGAATGCGAGATTGTACAGCTTATTTGCATCGTTGGCGGATCACAAGATAATTAAGGACTTCGACATATTGAACCAGTATTGGACCCCGCATTTCCCACCAGCGCCCACCTGCCCTAACTGGATTGTTTGTTCGAACCACGTCATTGGAAGACGACAGAAAGTCCCGTGGGAAATTTAACTCTTGAGCATCCCTAAGCTTCCCGACTTCCTGTTATCAGCGAGTGTACCTTCTACCTTCCTTTCTTTCTAATCCTAAAGTACATTGTTCCACAATCGACACAATTTTTTGCAGCAACACTCGCTGTAACTAACGAAATGAGCGACGATATGCATGAGGCGGTCTTTACATGGTAACTTTCACTGTTTTGTACCTCGCCCTGCCCGCCTTCTTCTTACCTTCATTTCTGTACTATAGGCCTGAAGTCGATGCGAAAGACGTAATTCTAACTGGCACATTCGATCAGGTACGAAATGAATAGTATTCGGAGGCAATATAGATCTCCTTCAATTGTAATTCAGTGGTCATCTTCCGTGCATCTCACCAAGACGCCTCGAGGATTTGAGGGCAAAATCAAGCTACCATGGGGATCTCATGTTCAGTACAAGTATTTGGTCGATGGTCGATGGACAACGGCCCAATCCCAGCCTGAGGAACCGGATGGCCACGGAAATCTTAATAATGTATACGAATGCGTGAGTGCCTACTTCATTGTATATATGTCTCGATATTTATCACTATCATTTAGCCCTCTAAACCTGGGCCTATGCCTATGGAGGATATAACTGCTCAAGTGCTACCCAAAGAGATTCCAGTGGCAGCAAACCCCGAGCCTGCTGAAACCTCAGAGGCTCCCGCATCTGTGCTAGAGAAGGTTCAGGCGACATTCGCTCCTGCAGTTGAGGCCGCAGAAACCACGGTATCCAGGGCTGGCGAAGCTCTTCATCGAGTCGCAGAGCCTGTGGAAACCTCAGAGTCAGAAGCACATACATCTGTTCTGGAGAAGGTTCAGGCCTCACTCGCGCCTGTAGTTGAAGCCGTAGAAACCACGGCGTCCAAGGCCGGTGAAGTTCTTCACCAAGTCGCGCAGACCATGTCTGTTGCAGCTGCTTCCACTGTGGCCACAGTAACAGAAACTGAAGCACCCCCGGCGCCTGAGCTGTCTCCAGTCTCCAAAGTTGAATCCAAGGATGACGTGCTTAAGGAGGCAGAGAAAATACTTGCCAAGGCTGACCTTGTAGCAGCAGTCGTGGAGTCTGTCCCCACTACGTCTGGCGAGACCCCTGATCTGCAGCTGGTACATAAAGCTGAAAATAGTGCTACGATCGACACGGTTGAACCCGTTGTTGAAACGCCTACGGCACTCAAGCCTGAAGTTAATCCGGTTTTATCTACTGCGAAGGTTATCTCAGAAGAGACCACCATGGAACCAGCGGTTGTCACCCAAATCGCCACACCGCAAGGCGAAAGCACCAGTGAAGTAGATGCGGCCGGTTCACTCCCAGCAGCTGTCGTCGTAGAGGAGGTCATTACACCCGCGCCGGTCGGGGGATTGGCTGCGCCCGTTCAGAAGGGTGTGGCAGCTGCTGCTGAGGACGTAGCTCCTGTTGAAGATTTAGACAATTCAACTAAGGTGGCAGAGGCTGTCTCACCCATCGATAAAGCTCTAACGGAGACCGCTATGGAGGTGCTAAATGAGCAGAATGGAGAAGTATCTGCCAATCCTGTCGATGTGGAAGCTGTTAAGATAGCTGACGACCAGGTCATGCCTATAACGGAGGTTGCAGATATAGTCTTAGCTGCACCTCCCGATGTCAAGGAAGTCCCTTCTGTGCATATCGACGGCTCTATTGCCAAAACAGAGACCAATGCGGAATCGGCAGTCTCGACTGCACCTCTGGATACGTCATTAGAGAAGAGTGAAGAAGCACCGGGACCCGCAGAAGCCTCGGTTTCACCTGTAGCTGGTAATAAATCTTTCGTCAGCTCTTAGAGCATCATCTGATCATTATTTCTAGTTGTTTCACAGCCAGAGCCAGTGCAGGACAAGGCTTCTTTGGCTCAGCCAGAGCCTAATGGCAAAGCCACGGCTGAGGAGACGAAGCCTGAAGCGGTCTCGACAGCACCCCCAGATACTTCGGTAGAGAAAAGTGAACAAGTACCGGGACCAGCAGAAGCCTCAATTTCACCTATGACCGGTATGAAATTTCCCGTCAGTTCCTAGGATATTATCTAATTACCTTTCCTAGATGTTTCGCAGTCAGAGTCGGTGCAGGATAAAGCTTCTTCGGCTCAGCCTGAACTCAATGGAAAGGTGGCCGAGGAAACGAAACCTGAAACTTCCGCCACAACACCTGCAGTCTCCAAAGAGCCCCATGGTGATATGACCTCGTCCAAAGCTGCACCTGTAGCTACGGCCGGCAGTGAGACACAGAACGCCAGCAATGGCCACAGATCTGCGTCTGGCGAGACCTCTTCAACCGCTTTCCCTAGATCCGAACCAGCTGAATCTATAGTGTCAAGTTCCCCGCAAAGTTCTCGTACTAGCCGATTTGGTAGCATTCGAAAGAAACGCCAATCAATTTTAGGAAAGGTAAAGAATCTGTTCTCCCATGGAGATAAAGAAGAGAAGAAATGAAGTCTTGGGGGATAAGGCTGCGGCATGGAATGAGTCCTATAGATGATGAATTATATTTTTGCGTTACTTTTCTTGGCTGCTTCTACTCAGAATTGTTGTTATATTCTGTACTATAATTTTCATTTGGATAGGCCGTTTTTTGTTTGATAATATCTATATAATGTTAATATTTGGCGGACATTTGACTGGTACACTAATTTGACGTATAATCCAATGGAAGGCTACAGTTCTGCGGTACAACATCTTTCATAAGTACATCAGTATGAACTACATACTGTAGTTTCGGTTATTTTATTGTTATATTTTACAATAACTCCAAAACAATACCTAGTATAGATTTAAGAACGACGGTAAGGCATAAAAAAGTAATATCTACATACCGGCAGCGATAGTTTCACCTCCACGCCTTAATAGTATACGGCCCATTTCTTTGTTGGTCCGGAAAGCTTCTAATGGAACAGGTAAAGCTTGAGACTGAGAACCGACACCAGAAGCTCGCAATGTTATCTCAATCCTGGCGGCGGAAAGTTTGGTCAAGACTCTGATCAAAGATCAGTTATATATTCACGCAACAAATCCAAGGACATCACCTTGGTTTTTCCTTTATGACCTCAGAAGTTCCTCTATCAATGATAGCAATAAGCTTGGAAATCGTGGCGGGAATATCGTGCGAATGATGGAATAGCTCAACCTGCACCCTGGATTAAATAAAGAACTGCATAGGCAGTGAAATGAACCTACCGAGGCTCCAGAAATAATAGGAACATCAATATCGAAGATGATGACTTGGGCTACAAATTTGTTAACCAAGGGAACAAGGTCAGTAGGTGGGCAGAGCACACTTCCTTTGCTACCAAGGATATTAATGCGAATCTATGATGATAAGTATATATAAGGAAATACCTCAGATGGATAGGGTCGATTCCTGAAAGATAAAGGGTTACGTTTGAGCCAGCGGCAGCCCAAGGGACCAAATCCTCTTCTCCGACCTCAATAACTGAAAAAATAGTAATTATTTATATATATAATATCGACGAAACCAACAGTAGTACTCACGACGGACAGTTGCCGATTCATCGCCAGGAAGAACACGCAAATGTTCGCCAACTTGAACTACTCCACTACATACACGCCCTGAAACACCAAGTCCGGAAGATGAGGAAGTCTGTCCTCTGAAAACGTTCTGGATGGGAATGCGGAGAGGCGCTTCAACTGCACGTGGCGGCGCTTCGAGTTGATCTACAATTGCGTCTAAGCAATAATTCAGAGGCAGATTACTAGGAGACTTACCAAGGAGCTCTACGAGGGACGGCCCATTATACCAGGCGGCCAAACCAACTGGGTCTATTACGCGCTGAACGAGATTAATTCCTGTCATAGCGCTCACAGGCACGAATTTCGTTCTTTGAGGAGAAAAGCCTGCTTGAATCAAGAACGGACGTAGATCTTCAACGATGGCCTCATAACGATCGGAATCCCAATTCACCTTGGGGGAAATAAGATTGTGTAAGGTGTTTAAAGGAGAAGGAAACAAACCTGATCTAATTTGTTGACCGCTACGACAACTTGAGACACACCCAGACTACGAACAAGAAGTAAATGCTCTTTAGTCTGTCCTCCTCTCTGGAATCCTGCTTCAAATTCTCCGGACGAAGAATCAACAACGAGAAGCGCGCAATCGGCTTGATTTGCTCCTGAAATCATGTTAGGAATGAAATCACGATGGCCTGGCGCGTCTAGAACTGTAATGTTTCGATTGGAAGTTGAGAAACGTTGCTGGGCAATATCCATCGTTACACCTCTGAAAAGATATTATCAGTATATAGCACGACGAAGAGGTTATGTTTGAGACCTGTTCCGTTCCTCGACAGTCCCATCCAGCTCCCAGGCCCAACTGAAACTTCCTTTACCCAACTTCTCGCTTGCCCGCTCATTCGCTGTACGTTTCTTTTCATCAACTCTACCAAGCTCATACAACAGGCGTCCCATCAGTGTAGATTTACCGGCATCAACATGACCTGGAAAGGAGCTAGATTAGGACCCTGTTATGCTACATCCGAAAATCGCACTTGCCAATAACTACGAGATTGATACCCTTCCGTCCTTCATTGTCGGCGTCAATAAATGCTCTCGCCTCTTCCAATACCTTCTCCCGCGCCAAGGACATCTTGGGTGGCTCTTCTTCGATGATAGGTGCAGGTTCGTCTTGCAGGTTCAAAGATGCCATATCAAGTCGCTGTTGATCCATTTCATGGCGCGAGTTGGGGAGAACTGACGGTAGTTTCTGTGATTTGACTTTTACAGGTGTAGGCACAGGGGATGCTGTCCTGGAAGCGGCGGCGGAAGGTGCCTGGGATAAAGTTGCTTTTGCTGCCTTCCGCTCCATCTTTTCCCTCTCCTTAGCAGCTATGTTGTTTGTGTCAGTATAATGAACAGTTAGAATTAGAATAGTTTAATGAAGGCAGAATAAAGGTATATGAACAAAAATATAAAAATAAGTTAAAAGGGGTATAAAGTGCGATCAAGGACGCCGCGTTCGAGGAGCCAGGTTAGTTCCACCGCGAGCAGCAAATACCAGATCGTCTGGACTAGGCGCGTCAAAAGCGAAGGTTTTTGCAGCATCTAGACTAACAGTGATGTTCACATCCCGATGAGAATCCTTCTCAAAGGCCGCCTTCTCTGGTAAAAGAATACAGGCAAAAGATGAAGGATGTGCCTTCAGCGTAGTTGGGAGTGGCGCAAACAATGGATCGATGGGTTTATCATCGGGAATGGCAACGGCAGGCGCAGCTATCGGCTTTTCACGAGCCTTTTGAATCTTGAGAGCTAGTTTCGAAGGGGTGCCGTTCGACGCGGAGATGGATCCCAACGCGCGAGTAAGAGACGAATTGGATATGGCGGGCTGGGAGGCTCCCTTCGCCTTTGCAAGAAGTGCAAGCTTGGACGGTACAGATATGACCGCTGGTGAAGATCCCCCCGACGTGCCGTTGGTTATGATATCCTGTGTTCGGGGCAAAGCATCGCGGATGGCTGGCTTCAAGACATTTGATATTGGTCTATTCACGTTGGAGACCTTGATATTATTAGATAGTTTAGATGTTGATGCCAGAGAGGAAAGCGATGGCTTGGAAGATGACGAGGAAGTTTTATGAGCCAGGGATAATCTCTGAAGAGCGGAAAGAGGTGCCTGGGTTGGAACAGGCTCATCTGAAGAGAATGTGGTATTAAATCTCTGGATACCCAATAGCTCAAATCGAAAGCAAACGGACCCTTTTGAGAGAGACGATATCTCGCTCTTCAGATACCGTTGGCACAACAAGAAGAAAGGGGACGAAAGAGAGAATGTTTAAAGAAATCAGAAAATATCTGCAGCTTACCTTTACGTTCTCTGATTGCAGCTCGTTTATTTTGTTCCTCTGTTTAAATATAGAGTCGCAATAGAGTCGCAATCATGTGTAGCAAGCGTACCTAAGAGCCAATCTACAGTCTTGTCGACATCGAAGTAATATTCCCAAGTAGCGTCTCGTATTTCCTTATCCGATATACCAGAGGACGACTCAGAGCCAACTATTGACCTCACTTGAGCGATAGCAGTCTCCAGTTGTTCTGAAGGGAGACTTCAGTATATGAAGTTGATGAGTATAAGGTGGATAAATGACCTTGATATTCGGGAGGGATGTCATCTTCGCCACCATCAGATAAGGCATCATCTTCGAGTTCGTCTTCAAGATCGTTAATCCAAACTCATATACAGAACTAGAGAAAAGTAATACCTTGAACATTGATATTCTTCACAAATCGGTGGCGGGACATGATTAGTATTCGATGGGAAGCGCCGGACTTCTGGGAACCATTTAGTTCCTTTCCTTCCATCGGCAATGTTGAACTATTCGCGCGTGTCCAGGGCTCTAAACTCCCAAATTAAGGTGTGTTTTACGCGTTTAGCATTGAAAATCGCGTTTTTATGAGATATTCAGTCTTTCAGCTCGTCCGCATCTAGGGCGAATATGGCCAGACTGACGCTTATTGGGCGACTGGGCAAGGAACCCGTAGTGAAGGTTTCCAGCAACGATAAAGAATATGTTGTGTATGATTGTACGTGTTACAATGCATGATTCCGTTCTTATTTTCTGTCATAGGTATTCCGTGGCTACCAACACGTATGGCCCTCCCGGCGAGGATGGCAGTGAGTAGTGGTGATCTCTTGGGTCTTACGCCAGTTGAAGTCTCTTTTAGCGCGTCCAGCGAACACTACCTGGCACTCCGTGCTTTCCTTCAACCAGGGAGCTAACAATTTTCTCAAGACGCTGAGAAAAGGAAGCCAAGTGTACGTTGAAGCCGCATACGACCTCAAGGAGCCAGACCCTTCCGCGGACCCGGAGAGCCCTGCAGCTCAAAGGCAAATCTTCCTTCGCCATGGTGAGAAACTCCTGTTTGTTAATTTGGTTCTCCGTATCTAAAGGGCCTTTTTCTAGAAAACATTAAAGTTTTATCACGTCCTCCTGCCGAGAATGAGGAAACTGAGAGTGGATATTAATTGATTATGGTCCATCCGAATCTTGGGAGTTTTTGACTTCCCAATTCGTTCATGTAGTCTAGCATGTTCTCGGGTGGTTTCTATTTGAGGTTACTGTATGTTCAGCTTTTTTCTTCACGCCTTAGCTACTAGGTTTCTTGAACCCAATGCCCCTCTTCCAAAATCCTGTTTCTTACTCGAGTTGAATATTCATTATCATTATTAATTTATTTTTGCGCGAATTGGAGCCGCGGACGCGACTGAGAGTCTGAGGCGCCATTATGATTTAAATAAGAATAACATCATTGGATTGACAAGAATTTGACCACGCTTCCGGATGAAGAGGCACCGGTCAATGATTACTCTGAATTCTCTCACTCTTTCTTCATTCACACTATGTCAACGGTTGAATATCCAGTCATTCTATACAGGTAAACGTATCACAGCTGAACTTCACTGAGAATATCCAATGAACGTCCAATTGAACAGATACACGGGATCTCCATTTGCAGCAAAGATTGAGAATATTCTCGCACTGAAAGGCATCCGTTATTCCAAAGCAAGTAGTTTTAGAGAACTTGGACTGCAGGAAAAGCATTTAATACTAATTATTACTGGGATTACATAGGTTGAAGTACGTGAATTAAGCATTACTAGTAAAAACTCGGATCTATCTAAGACTTGAGTATTCCTCAAGGTTTCGAGGATTCTCCCTAGGCCCGAGTTGGCCGACTTTCTAGGTGTTACATACAGACGCATTCCCATTCTAGCCATAGGGAATGATGTATATTGCGATACTAGTTTGATTGCAGAAGCTTTGGAGAAACGATTCAAGACTGAAGATGGTTATGGAACACTCTTCCCGCGGACAACAACCGGGGAACAGCTTGGTTCAGGGGTGCAGAAGGCATTCTCTATGTTTTACAGTGATAGAGCTCTGTTTTCGCTTGCAACAGGAACTTTGCCGTGGAATACATTGCCCCAAGCGTTTATAGATGATCGCAGCGCAGTAAGGAGAAAAGTATGTTTAGCTTTGGATTCGAACTGAATGGGAACACCTACAGCTCCGAGGGGTTCGTATTGATTTGAAGGCAGCTCAGGCCCAACAACCAATCGCCCTCAGCGGTTTATCTCATCATCTGGTAAATATTTTTTCGCGGAAATTAGTTGACGATTCTGAGTTTTGCGTCAGCATCTCATTGAAGAACAGTTGGATGATGGTCGTACATGGCTGCTGAACACCACAAGAGTCTCACCGACATATCGGTAAACTTCGTACTTGCTTGGGTCCGGCCTTTCCCAGGCGTATCTGCCGTCCTTAACGAAGGCAATTTCCCCAAGACAATCGCTGTATGTTTCCAGGCTCGATGATAGAGACCATATTTGACCATAAGTTTAGTGGTTAGAAAGATTTCGAGCTCTGGTGACGCAGAAAGAAGGACGGCCTTCAAAACCGGCAATTATCACAGGTAAACAGGCAGCTCAAATCATAAGTTCTACCGGTCGTAAACTCCAATCCGTGAACGTGGATGCCACGGAGAGTTTTCGTCTGCATGTAGCCAAAGGAGATATAGTAACTGTGACACCTGAGGATTATGGTATACTCATACTTTTATATCCAAAATGATGCCAGTACTCACACATATATAGGTCGTTCTCATCCGACCAAAGGTAAACTTGTTAGCCTCACAAGGGAGGAGATGGTCATAGAGGTAGCGGGAACGATGGGTACTGTGTTGGTCCATTTTCCGCGATTGGGTTACACTGTGAAGCCTATTTCAAGTAAGCTGTGATGAGACTGCAGACCAACCTAGCTAGGTACATGTAGATTACAAAGTAGTGAACACCCAATTTCGACTGGACTACTTAATTAAGTAGAAACTCCAGATTGACTCAAGCAGATTACGTCAGCGATTGACTTGACTTCAACTCTTAAACTCGTACTTCATTCATGGCTCCAAAGGCGAAATTTGATCTCAATGATCCCGCTGTTTTAGCCACTATTACACTCTTCAAATCCATTAGCCTTAACGAGACCAAATCTCTCGAGACCGTCAGGAACTCCAAAACGACTGCTGCTTTACAGGAACTCATCGATCGAAATGACTTGACAAGCAAAAATATCGAAGAAAAGCAAGCCAATCTAATCCTTCATCTGGCTCTTCAGGGCTCCAAACTCGATCCAGAAAAGCAAGACTTCGTTGTTGCGGCTATTGTGGACGGACGATTAAAGACAAACGACCAGGTTACAGGTGCGTCGTTCAATTGCCACCTTCCCGATCATGGGCTTATTTTCATAAAATCCCAGCCGCAATCAAATATCTTGAAGACAGGACACTTCCGGTTGATGAAACAGAATTCTGCTCTGAATGTGGAGTTGGTCAGTTTAGTGTTACTTTATATTTCATTTATTCTCGTTAATGCTTTTTTGCCTAGGCGTTCTTGTCACGTCAGAAGATATTTCCGTGCTGGTCTCTGACTTTATCAAGACCGCTGTCAAAGATGCATCTCTTGGCTGGGCCAACCTGAGCTTTGTTTTATCGGGAGTCAGGACTATACCAGGGTTGCGATGGGCAAATACCCTTGAAGTAAAGAAGACTGTCGAAGGGCTGTTTACCGCAATATATGGTACTAAAGAATCAGCGAAGCCTAAGGCGAAGGTAATATGCCAATTATCAACATTTTCAGGCGCTTATCGTAATAATAGGAGGGTAAACAAGCTGCGAAGACTTCTGAAACCAAGGGGAAGTCACCTCAGGAAAACATTCCAACAAAGTCGATATTCGAACAAGGTTTCCTAGGTAGCCTACATAAACCGGGCGAAAACCCGCAGATTCATCCTCGTCTCCGTGAACAACATTTGGCTGTGACCAACGGCCAGGTTTGGACTCGATTCCCTCCAGAGCCCAATGGATACCTCCATATCGGACACTCTAAGGCCATTTTCATCAATTTTGGCTATGCTGCCCACTATGGAGGTCGTTGTTATTTGCGGTATGACGATACCAACCCCGAAGCTGAAGAAGCACAATACTTCGAAAGTATTCTTGAAATCATCAGGTGGCTAGGTTATGAGCCTTGGAAGATCACATATTCCAGCGATTACTTCCAAGAACTGTATGATCTCGCCGTGGAATTGATCCGGCGCGACAAGGCATACATTTGCCAATGCACCCGTGCGTAACTTTTTGCTATCCAAAAGAAGCGTAATCTGAAATCACATTAGCTGATCAAATTAAGGCTAATCGCGGCGATAAAGACGGTAGTCCCAGGATTGCTTGTGCGCATCGTAATCGACCTATCTCGGAATCACTTGCCGAATTCGAGAATATGAGGGAAGGTTTATACCGCAAGAATGAAGCTGTTCTGCGAATGAAGCAAGACCTTGAAGATGGAAATCCTCAGATGTGGGATCTTATTGCATATCGAGTCGTTGACGCTCCTCATCATCGTACTGGAGATACGTGGCGTATATATCCAACGTATGATTTTACCCACTGTCTCGTGGATAGCTTTGAGAATATCTCGTGAGTGCTATACGGTTCCTTCTGCATATGTCTCATCTTCCGTTAGACATTCATTATGCACTACGGAATTCATCTTATCTCGCGTATCTTACGAATGGCTATGTGATGCCCTTGAAGTATATAAGCCACGCCAATCGGAGTATGGACGTCTGAACATGCAAGGAACTATTACATCCAAACGTAAGATCCTTGCATTAGTCAAAGAAGGACGTGTTCTTGGCTGGGACGATCCGCGTCTCTTCACTCTCGTTGCCTTGAGACGCAGAGGTATTCCACCGGGAGCCATCCTCTCTTTCGTCGAATCTCTTGGCGTATCCACTGCAGGTACAACTGTGGAAACTGCTAGGTTTGACCAAGCTGTCAGGCAGCACTTGGAAAATACTGTTCCGCGGCTTATGATTGTTCTCCGGCCTGTAAAGGTTATCCTTGAAAATCTTGCAGATGATTACGTGAAGTTCATCGAGAAGCCTCTACATCCCAAGATATCCGAATTCGGAACCGTCCAGATCCCGTTCACGAAGACTATCTATATCGATGCCGATGATTTCAGATTGGAGGATTCGAAGGATTACTTCCGGCTTGCACCCGGCAAGACTGTTGGGCTATTCCAAGCACCTTTCCCCATCACTTGCACTTCGTACAAACTTGGACCTTCTGGTGAAGTCGTGGAAATCGTCTGTCGCGTTGAAAATGGCGAGGATGGCGCTGCTCCGAAGAAGCCAAAGGCATTCATCCAATGGGTAGCAGAACATGCGGCGTCCCACAGTCCAGTGGTGGTGGACGAAACCCGTATTTTCCATCCCTTGTTCAAGAGTGACAATCCTGCCGCATCGTCTGACTACATGAAAGATCTCGATCCTGATAGCTTGCAGGTCATTAACGGGGCATATGTCGAAACAGGATTTTGGGCTGCTGCAAAGAGGTCGCTTGCAGATGCTCGCCGCGAAGCAAAGGCTCGAACTGAAAGTACACTTGCGAATGAGAACCTTGCGACGCCTGCAGATGGAGAGACACCCGTTCCTACGGTTGAACAGCTCATTGGAAACGAATCCGTGCGCTTCCAAGCCTTGCGAGTAGCGTACTTTGCGCTAGACAAGGATTCCTCATTGGCAGCTTTGTCCAACGACCAAGCAGCGCCGAAGAGAGCATACGGTGATCGTCTCATCCTTAATCGTATCGTGTCCTTGAAAGAAGATTCTGGTAAAGCTGTATAATTTCGATCTCATGACTGCATAATTGTTCTTAGATAATAGATTCCGTCTGTAATAGCATTAGTAGTTAGGTTAATATTAAATGCGTTTAATTGAATATGTACTGTAAAGGATTCCTGGGTAACATGCAGTGAAGCGAACCATTATATAAAAATACACGAGATGAAAATGACTGAAATGTCACGATGCCATACTTCTCCACATTCCTGCTTCTGGAACCACGCTTCGAGCTTGTAATATACTCAATGCATGTCGACGCCCCCGATCGATCTCTTCATTCTCAGATCCAATCTCTTCATCCTCTGTCTCTTCTAAATCATTGAACTCGAGGGTAGGTCCAGGATCAATGGCCCGGGAACGGTCGCGCTCCGCGTAAACTGCTTTGCGAATCGCGCTAGAGCTGCTCCTAGGTTTGCTCTTCAGTGGAGGAACAAGCACGCCCTGCTTATCGGTCAGACTAGTTTTCGGTTCCAGATCTGGCTTGTAATTGAGCAGAGGGCGTATTTGAACGGGTAAGGAGCTTGCAAAGCGAGAGGGATTTTGCCATGTATCATCTGGAAAAGAAAGTTAGATACACAATCACAGGTTAATTAAATTAAGTAGCGAGAACATACTTGTCGGACTAGTTTCACTAGACTCATCGCTCTCATCGTCATCATCGGAGATATTCAAAGGATCTTCGGTTTCTTCTTCTGCGATCATTCCGATGGCTCTTCTAGGCTTCCTGCTGGGGCGTTTGCGGAACATATCCCAGGCCTTCCCTCCCTCTTTCCAAGCATGTCGATGGCTTGGAGCTGACCCTGCCAATAACGTCTTGATTGCCTCAGTGGCACCCTCGTCGATCTCTGGTTCATCTGGTTCCAGAATAGATATTTTTGTCGCTTCTTCAGCCTGTTGTGGAGATGTGGTATTGTCCACTGGTTCAGACTCCGCAGTTTGTTGATGAGACGAAGTCCCGGCATGTTGTTCTCTGGAAGGACGGACGATACGGTGTTTATCGGGGACTGAAGAACTGAGGAGAGGGAAGGCTTGTGTAAATCCAGATGTTGACCTGAGAGAGCTACCACCAAACCAAGATCTCGCAATATCATGTCCTTGCGGAGTCGATATGGCGTTAGAAACTGGCAACGAGGCAGCTAGTGAGAAATCATCTGATGATTGCCTTCCATTACGCCGCAGTTTGTATGGAGGCGTTCGAACGACCGGTTGATGTGTTACAGAGACACGAGGAACAGTGTGTGGCTCTGCCGTTTCAATCGCCGAAAAATCGTCTATATCAAACAATTCTACCATAGCTGTGAAAATTGTCAGCGTGAATAATGGTAACGAAAGGAAACATATACTGACCATCGCCGGATTCCTGAGGAGCCTTACGGCCACTTCGGTCGTGTGTTTTAGCAATCTCCGAGTTAACGTCGAATGTTACACGGCGTTTGCCCTTTGAGTTACCATTAACCTCTGGAGTTGTCTGTTCAGGTTTGGAAGTCGTCCCAAGATCAGCAGCTGTAGGAGTTTTACTAATAGGATCAGCTTTAGACAGGTCTTGAGCTTCATCCGTATTAGTCGAAGTGGCCTGTTTAACTTCATCTGCGACAATACCCAAATTCTTAGATGTACGCTTCCGGGCCCGATCTTGCCGATCTCTATCGCCTCCACCAAAGCGTTTTCGCATTTCTTCTTCTCCCTGCGCCCATTTAACAGAACTGGCTACATCGACATTCGTATCCATGTTACGCTTGAATGCACTAGATACGACATCTCCACGTAAGCCCGGTGAGATGGATGCTGTGGCTCCCAGAGAGCGGCTGCTCCCTATATACGAATTCGATATGCTTGAACGAGTATTTGAAGACCGCCGAAGATAAGCCGACGATGCCACTGCATCGTCAGTCATAGACGCAGATAATAACGACATACTAGGACTCGTCTCCCTCTCCTCGTCGATGCCAGAACCAATAATGGGACTGAAGTCATGAATGGACATAGGTACTCCTGACCTAGAGCTCGACAATGAGGGGGAAGAAATTTGAGCCTTTAACAAAGAAACCCGTCGTTCTTCATTAACACGCTCCATTAACTCCTTGTACCCCTCACGATAACCACGCCAAACTCCTTCGACTTCTTTCCGAAGCTGGGCTTCTTCTTTCTGGATCGAGTCGATCAGTGATTTGACAAACGCTCTGGCATCCTCTTCTGCTTTCCGGCGAAGGTCTGTCGATCTGTCTGTGGCCCGGGCGGATAAAACAGCAAACACCGGGTGAGAAGGTGTAAACGGAGGCGGTGGGAATAATGGTGGCAAATTGGGTAAAATTTGCAGGGATGGGGGAGCTACAGACTCTGCATTAGATTCCGAATAAGAATCTGCCCAGGATTGGGCAGTATCTAGGGCCGAGGGGATAGAGGGGTCGGATGCTGGGGGTGCTGGGGAGACAATGGCAATACCAAACGTATCGGAGAATTCTAAAGAACGAAGCTGTTCTTTGATATTCTGTGATCCTACCTATAATTTCATTCCGTCAGTACAGAATACCTCTAGAAAGGTGTGGGTCAGGCGTACAATGCAACCTCCCGGCCCTCTAAAGATCTCAATCCACCCATTCTTGCTGCAAAGCGTCTGCTCCTCGTACCAATCCTCCGAGGGTAGAATCGGACCCTCCCTAGCCTCTGTTCC
The DNA here is from genome assembly GCA_000827215.1 of Sphaerobolus stellatus SS14. Lineage (NCBI taxonomy): Eukaryota > Fungi > Basidiomycota > Agaricomycetes > Geastrales > Sphaerobolaceae > Sphaerobolus > Sphaerobolus stellatus. The sequence goes on from KN837076.1 coordinate 271,766, forward strand.
CGGCGTAACCTCCTGGGCAATGCGGTACACATGCGTTTTACACGCCAAACAAGACAATGACAAATGTTGGATCAAATTCTTGCTCGAATTATCAACTGGTTCAGCCTTATCCCGCGTCCGTAATGTCAGGCAATGATGGCTCTATAATAACCGATCAGTTGTTAACTTGTTAGGAGCGGGGAGGAAGTGTACATACGATGTGGATGCCATTGTCGCCCACGAACGCGCCCTGAAAATCCTGATGAGCTTCATCAAGTGCCTTTAATTCAAATGCTTCAATATGAATATTATGACAACGGCAACTAAACTGCTCAAGGGATCTGCGCTCAGCCATTGACATGGCGGGCGATGTGGTATGGTGACTTTAATACGTGACCGTGACGTCACAATTAGTTCCGTCTATTGTCTATACTTGGCTATACATTACTGGCACGATACAGAAATAAACTCCTTCTTAGAAAGAACAGTATATTCACAACCCGTAGATTAAGCTTATTAAAACAACCTAACAAGTCGCTAAATCCAACTTTTCACAGGAAACAGGGGTATAATGCGGATAATCAAAAGGGAGATTTGCAAATGTCAGATGATGAAATATACGAAAGCATGATCAAAGCAAGGAACTTCGGGCTTTTGGGAACCGTTTAGTACTCGCCGAGATCCTCTTCGGCATCAGCGCTGTCGATAGCAACCTGGAAAGCAAGGGTTAATAAAAAGGAATTTTGAAATTTTAACCGGAAACTTACCTCTTCGTAATCCTTCTCTAGGGCAGCAAGGTCCTCACGGGCCTCAGAGAATTCACCCTAGCACGAACGATCAGAATAAACATCGCAAGGATTAAAATAATCCACATACCTCCTCCATACCCTCACCCACATACCAGTGGACGAAGGCACGCTTCGAGTAGAGGAGATCGAATTTATGGTCTGAAAGCCAGCGTTAAACAAAGAAATTCATGGGGTGAAAGATCTCCTTACCAAGACGGCTCCAGGCAGTAGAGATGGAGGTGGTGCTGTAAACTACGTGTTAGATTCCGCACTCAGCAGCGTTATGCGTGCTCTTACTTGGAAAGCATGCACAAGCTGCGGGAAACTCGGGCAAGATCACCGCCGGGAATGAGCGCTGGGGGCTCATTGCAGATACCAAGCTTGAAGCCTAAATACTTATAAATATGCAAGTACAAATGTTATAAGAATACGACCAACCGGTTGGGCACCAGTCAACGAATTGGATGGTACGCTTGGTCTTAATGTTGGCAACGGCGGCTTGGACGTCCTTGGGGACAACATCACCACGGTAGAGCAAGCAGCAAGCCACTGAGAAGTAAGTTTGATGAGCAAAGAAAGAGTATAATATGTAGGAAATAAACTAACTGAATTTGCCTTCCTTGGGATCGCACTTGACCTATATTCCAAAAATTTAGTCATCAAATATTACACGATTTGTAAACTCTGATAACGGACCATCTGATTGTTGCTCTCGAAGCAGGCATAGGTCATGTCGAGAACAGAGTTCTGCTCATGGTTGGCCTTCTCAACAGAGACAAGGGGGGAGTAGCTGGTCAGGGGGAAATGAATACGGGGATAACTAAGAACGATATATTAGTGCGATTCTTGTACGGTATTAATGAAACTACGTACGGAACTAAGTTGGTCTGGAACTCGTTCAAATCGACGTTCAAGCTACCATCGAAACGGAGCGAGGCGGTAACGCTCGAGACGACCTCTACAATAATGTATTCAGAGCGGGAATGATCTTAAATAAAATGCGCACGTACGAGCAATCAAACGGTTAAGGTTGGGGTATCCAGGAGACGAAACACCAAGGTTGCGTTTACAGATATCGTAGATAGCCTCGTTGTCAACCTATCACAACATCGCGCTTAAATCACCACAACTCTAGCGCACAAATCAAAACCACAACACACCATGAAGGAGCAATCAGAGTGCTCAAGGGTGGTATGGGTGGTCAAAATGGAGTTGTAGGGCTCAACGACGGAGTTGGACATTTTCGGTGCGGGGTATACACTAAACTCGAGCTTGGACTTCTTGCCATAGTCGGTGGATAGGCGTTCGAGGAGGAGCGCGCCGAAACCAGAGCCAGTCCCACCGCCGAAGGAGTGGAAGACGAAGAAGCCTTGCAGACCTGAGCAGTTGTCGGCAAGACGACGAACGCGGTCCATGACGGTGTCGATTTGCTCCTTGCCAATGGTGTAGTGACCACGAGCATCTAACAATCTAACATTAATACTTATTCACGCAAAGAGCGAAACGCTTACTCACAGTTGTTAGCAGCATCCTCCTTTCCAGTAACCAAAGTCTCCGGGTGGAACAGCGAGCGGTAGACACCAGTGCGGACCTCATCGATCACATTGGGCTCGAGATCGACGTAAATCGAGCGCGGTACATGCTTGCCACTGCCAGTCTCCGAGAAGAAAGTAGAGAAACCACTGTCGTGGATCGAGGGCGAGTTCTCAGACAACCGCCCATCAGGCTATGTGAAATAGTACGAGGTTAATACGCCATAGAATTTCGCGTGCTTCGATGGATTGTAATGTAGAAATGACTTACGCTAAGACCGTGCTCTGTGGTATAGAGCTCCCCTACGCGTGAAACACATTAGAACGCGTCCAAATTATTGACCAAGGACAGACTTACAGCAAGCGTTTCCGATCTGGACACCGGCTTGCCCAACGTGGACAGAGATGACTTCACGCATTCTAAGACACTAGTTTTAGTTTACTGACAAAGGAAAATAAGAGCGGCAAGTACTTGTAAGGAACTTAGTTGGAGGTTGTTGTGGGGATAATGGGAAGGGTCACAAATTTGAGCGCTTACGTGGTAGTTCAAACAGCGCCCCGGACCCACGCAATCAAAAGGTGGTGACAACTAGCTGCTCATTATTCTAACTGGGAAGATGTAGTGCGAAGAAAGCATCAAAAAAAAATATGACAATGTAGGATTTATAAAGGGGAATCATGTAAAGCAAGTGAAGAGGTATAAAAGTGGTATGTATTTTTTAGTATTCTGGGGGCTCCTCGACATCATCCGCCGAGTCAATGCCAACCTGATCCGTTATTAGCATGCGCATTCTTATAAGAGTTTAAATAATAAAAAATACCTCTTCGTAATCCTTTTCAAGTGCGGCGAGATCCTCACGAGCTTCAGAGAATTCACCCTATAACATATTGAGCAACAAGTAAAGCTTATAGAAAACCAAAATCTCACCTCTTCCATACCCTCACCGACGTACCAGTGGACGAAGGCACGCTTGGAGTAGAGGAGATCGAACTTGTGGTCTATAATGACGCTCATGAATATACTTGTATTGACAGTATATGAACGTGTGATTTACCCAGACGGCTCCATGCGGAAGAAATGGCAGTGGTGTTGGACAACATGCACAAGCTGCGAGAGACCTTGGCAGTATCACCTCCGGGAACGACTGCTGGGGGCTCGTTGCAGATACCGAGCTTGAAGCCTATCCAACATTTGAATATTTATGAGAAAGGTTGGCATCATTAAGACATACCAGTAGGGCACCAGTCAACGAATTGGATGGTACGCTTAGTCTTGATGATAGCGACAGCGGCGTTGACGTCCTTGGGAACGACATCACCACGGTAGAGGAGAGCGCAAGCCACTAATAGGCGCATTAATGAAAGAGTTATTTAAAGAATGGATATCACTTACTGTATTTGCCATCCCTGGGGTCACATTTGACCTGTGAATTGTATTAGTTTCATTCATAGTAACGGGTAATGAAGGCGCACCATTTGGTTACCAGACTCGAAGCAAGAGAAGGTCATATCGGCGACCGAATTTTGCTCATGGTGAGCCTTTTCGGCGGAGACGATGGGGGCATAAGTGGCGAGAGGGAAGTGAATACGGGGGAAGCTGTCATTAAGGTGTCAGTCGCACATATACGCCCGTGAAATTAAGAAACATACGGGACAAGGTTAGTTTGGAACTCGTTCAAGTCAACGTTAAGACTGCCATCGAAACGAAGAGAGGCTGTAACGCTGGAAACGACTTGGGCGATGAGACGGTTAAGGTTAGTTAAGGAGGGGGAGCTGATGTTCAAGTTCTTTTTGCAGATATCGTAAATGGCTTCGTTATCAACCTGTAAAGAATTAGACTATGTTCAAAAGTAATTATGCGCCACAGCTGTACCATGAAAGAGCAATCGGAGTGCTCAAGGGTCGTGTGGGTCGTGAGGACGGAGTTGTAGGGCTCGACAACGGAGTTGGACAGCTTGGGGGCGGGATAGACGCTGAACTCGAGCTTGGACTTCTTGCCGTAGTCGGTAGAAAGACGCTCCAGGAGGAGAGCACCAAAGCCAGAGCCAGTTCCTCCACCGAAGGAGTGGAAGACGAAGAAGCCCTGGAGTCCACTGCAGTTGTCGGACAAACGACGAACACGGTCCATGACGAGGTCGATCTGCTCCTTGCCAATGGTGTAGTGACCACGGGCATCTGTAAATTATGAGTATGAAAACAAAGAAACAGCCAAGTACTAACGCACAGTTGTTTGCCGCGTCCTCCTTGCCGCTGATAAGGGTCTCTGGGTGGAAGAGACTCCTGAAGGCTCCGGTCTTGACCTCGTCGATGACATTGGGCTCCAAATCAATGTACAAAGAGCGGGGCACATGCTTTCCAGAGGAGGTCTCTGAGAAGAAGGTGGAGAAACCATCGTCCATATGGGGAGAGTTCTCGGCGAGGCGGCCGTCAGGCTGTGGATAGGTTCATACAAAGACACGTCGGAGAGGCTGTGCTACTTACGCTCAACCCATGCTCGCAGGTGTAAAGTTCCCCTAAACAAAAAAAACGGGTGAGGATGGGGCAAAGACGACGCGTCGGGGGACGTACAGCAAGCGTTTCCGATCTGGACACCGGCTTGCCCGACGTGGAGCGAAATGATTTCACGCATGGTCGAGGAGGAGGAGGAGGAGAGAGGATGGGATCGGGCAGAAGGCGGAGTAGGGTTATGGGCAAGAACGCGCCTTTATGTGAACGACCCAACGTTTTTGCCCCGCTAAATAGCTTAGGTAAGCAACGGTATCGTTCCACTTCAGGACTGCTGAAACACTTTCTCTAGAGCGTGTATTCGACAGTTATGCGTATCATACAGTGTTCTATTCACCCCAAGACGCGTCGATACACGAAAATATTATCAGTCAGAGCAGAGGCAACGGTCTCAGGCAAGTCTCAACCACACGCGTGTATTCTAAGGAACACAGTAGTGCGCCCCCAAAAAACGTGGTGATGTTCTCGAAAGAAGTGTGCGCGGAGTCACCGCAAAGTAGCCTAAAGTAGCGTTCGCCCCCAGCCTGTGATCCCCACAGTACTCCGACACTGGCGTTAGACATGTCTCGATGAGTATGGAGATGAGTGCAGACTATCAGTCATATCATCGTCATTCTCAGAATTTCAACATCCTTCAAGATGTAAACTGGTTTTCCGTGTCATTTGCTCCTACGAGGGCCTGCTGGCGTACCTTCTGAATCTGATGTCTTCCGACTCTGGACATGGCCGCTGATTGAGTGGTGAAATCTTCTCTGGAAGCCGCTGGAATGCCACACTGGCGCACGAACTAGGAGTGTTCGGACTGGCGATGAATGCACTTGCAGCAGTATACTTTACGTAGAATAGTAGCAGAAGATGCAAGAGATAATCAGAAAATCAGCATACAGGACGCGACTCAGATCGATTACCGGCTCGAATTCAAACGACAAACGGAGAACGCCGCGGAAACAGATTACAGTAATTAGCGCCTCGCGCCATTCCTCTATAAAATATTTTCGGTAGCCTCATCTCCCCTACCTTTTCCCCCATCTCCCTTTCCCTCCCATTTCCACTTGACGAACAAATATGGTTGCGTCCAGCGTCCTCGGGTTCCCCCGCATCGGTAAGCAACTGTTGCGCTACTTCATCTGTATTCCCCTTTCTAATATCCTTAATAGGTGCCAACCGTGAAATCAAGAAGGCCGTCGAGGCTTACTGGGCTGGCAAGATCTCCAGCGAGGAGCTCACCAAGGCTGCTGCTGAGGTCAAGAAGGCCTCTTGGACCTCTGTCAAGGGTAAGGGTGTTACCTACGTTCCCAGGTGATTTACCTTCGTGATTATATGCTATGGAACTGCTCATATTGACCTCTCATAGTGGGGAATTTTCCCTTTATGATCATGTCTTGGACCACTCCGTCCAGTTTAACGTTATCCCCGCTCGCTACACCGGTCAAGGTCTGTCCGACTTGGACATCTTCTTCGCCATGGGCCGTGGTAGGCAAGCTGATGGTGTCGATGTTCCCGCCGGTGAGATGAAGAAGTGGTATGTTGTTTTCAACTGCATTTTCTTTGTTAAAATATTGATTGATCCAATCTTAGGTTCGACTCCAACTACCACTACGTTGTCCCGGAACTGTCTGATGTTGTTGACTTCAAGTTGAAATACAACAAGGCCGTTCAGGAGTACAAGGAAGCTAAGGCTCTTGGTGTCGAGACCAGGCCTGTCGTTCTTGGTCCCATTTCTTACCTCGTCTTGGGCAAGGCTTCCCGTGATGCTCCCGCTGGCTACGAGACCCTCTCTCTCCTCCCCAAGCTCCTCCCCATCTACTCTCAACTCCTTTCCGAGCTTAAGGAGGCCGGCGCTGAGTGGGTTCAAATTGATGAGCCTATCCTTGTCTTCGACAATGCCATCAACTTCCAAGCCGAGTATGCTACTGCCTACGCCGCGCTCTCCAAGGTTGCTCCCAAGATCTTGTTGACCACCTACTTCGGTCGTCTCGAGAACAACCTTGATTTCGCCGTCAAGCTCCCCGTTGCTGGTATCCACATTGATCTCGCCCGTGAGCCCGCTCAATTCGACCAGGTTCTCGCTGCCGTCAAGCCTACCAACTTGGTCCTCTCACTCGGCCTCGTCAACGGCCGCAACATCTGGAAGACCGACCTCAGCGCCGCCATTGCCATTGCTAACAAGGCCGTTGAGGCTCTTGGTGCTGACCGTGTTATCGTTGCTACCTCTTCTTCCCTCCTCCACACCCCCGTCACTTTAGCCTCAGAGAATAAGCTTACTCCTGAGCAAAAAGACTGGTTCTCCTTCGCTCTCGAGAAGGCCGGTGAGGTTGCCACCATCGCCGCTGTTGTCTCCGGCTCCCAGGATGCTGAGGTCGCCGCTGCCCTCGAGGCCAACAAGGCTTCCATTGCCGCACGTCGTGCCTTCGAGAAGAACTCTGACGACTCCGTCAGGAAGCGTGTTGCCGCTATCACCCCCGAGTCCCTCAACCGCCAGAACCCCTTCCCCATTCGTTTGGAGGCCCAGAAGAAGCACCTTGCGCTTCCCAAGTTCCCTACCACCACCATCGGTTCTTTCCCTGTATGTATAATTTATCTATCCCCTTTAAAGACAGTAGCTCACTCTCGTTTAGCAAACCAAGGAGATTCGTTCTGCCCGTGCTAAGCTCACCAAGGGTCAAATCACTGAGGAGGAGTACGATGAGTTCATTAAGAAGGAGATCCAGGCTGTCGTCGCTTTCCAAGAGAAGGTTGGCTTGGACCTCCTCGTCCACGGTGAACCTGAGCGTAACGACATGGTTCAATACTTCGGTGAACGCCTCAACGGCTTCGTCTTCACTCAGAATGGTTGGGTTCAGAGTTACGGTTCCCGCTATGTCCGCCCCCCAATCATCGTTTCCGATGTCAGCCGCCCCACCCCCATGACCGTCAAGTGGAGCAGCTATGCTCAGAGCTTGACCAAGAAGCCCATGAAGGGTATGTTGACTGGCCCCGTCACGATCCTCAACTGGTCTTTCCCCCGTGTCGATGTCTCCCGTGAGATTCAATCTAAGCAATTGGCTCTTGCTCTCCGTGATGAGGTCGTCGACCTCGAGAAGGCTGGCATCCAGGCCATCCAGGTCGATGAGCCCGCTATCCGTGAGGGTGTAAGTACTCTATTATGATTTGTCTGTTTGCAAATGTGCTAAACGCCTTTATTAGCTCCCTCTCCGTCGTGTCGATTGGGACAACTATCTCACCTGGGCCGTTGACTCTTTCAAGCTCGCTACCGCCGGTGTCACCGATGCTACCCAGACCCACTCCCACTTCTGCTACTCCGACTTCAACGACATCTTCCCCTCCATCCAACGCCTCGATGCCGACGTCATCTCCATCGAAGCCTCCAAGAGCGACCTCAAGCTCCTCACTGCTTTCAAGCAGTACGGTTACTCCAACGACATCGGCCCCGGTGTCTACGATATCCACTCCCCCCGTGTTCCTTCTGAAGAGGAGATCAAGGACAAGATCAAGAACTTCCTCGAGCTTATCCCCAGCCAGCACCTTGTCATCAACCCTGTAAGTCTAACTCATCATCTTACATACGCCTTGATTTCTCATTATCATATTTAGGATTGCGGTTTGAAGACCCGTGGCTGGAAGGAGACCGAGGCTTCCCTCCAGAACCTCACCAACGCCGCCAAGTGGGCTCGTGAGAATTACTAAACGTCCTCTATCCGTTGCGCTTCAACAGCGTGAATTATTCATGGCCAGACAGTATACCTCATCTTGTGCTGCCTAGTTGCTGTGTTTTTGGTTGTTGCGATAGATAGCAGGTCGCGCCGGAGTTTAACCTCCTGTGAAGGTAGATGAGAAGTGCAAATATTTAGCTTGTAGCACGGGATTCTCAACAATCCTTCAACAAAGTTCATCCTTTGTATTTTGTATTCCAAATATGGTAAATAATACAAAAATGAGAAATAAATTGTTGTTTCAGATAATAATTAAAATATGGTTACAGTGTGATACAATACTGGCGTGTATGCTATTCGTTAATAAGGTTCGTCGATCCTTCATCGATCTCTTTCTCATCTACGCCATCATCATCCCTCTCATCTATGTCAACCAAAGCTTTTGGCGTAACCGTTGGGAGCGGAGCGGGCTGGCTTTGGCCGACGGCGGTCACGGGGGATGTAGCAGTCTCTTGAATGGGCTCGTCTGTTTCGAGTACAGCACGCAACCGGTTCTCGACGGCTTCTACTCTCTTCGTCTTATGGCTTCCCCACCAAATCAAGACGGACGCGACGATTCCACATAGAAAACTGACGGGGATTAGAGTACCTGACGAGGATCAATGAGTTGATAGCCAGGATGTCGATAGGAAAATTCTTACCGGTTGTCCATGCGGGTCTCTGTGGATATGGTTGGTAAGTATAGCATAAGCTATGAATGCAAATCACTAACTTGGAAACGATCTAAACTCCACATGCATGAGCAGAGTATCGCTTGGGCGATAGAATTGCCGTCAATGAATAAACAAATTAACAATGCGGTGCTAGATTATTATCTGTCAGCTACGCTGAAGGTATATCAGGACGCCAATTGTCATACCTTATAGGAAAGGCCTATTGCAGAAATGTCAAAAAGTATGCAACGAAATAAAAACAGAAGGACATACTCTGTGAGTCTCAGTTCCGTGGGGTATATACCATGTCTGTGATTCAGCGAACTCGACGTGTTCTATTGGACGTCAGGAAACTTCCTTCTATAGAACAGAGAAAAAAGACATACGATAATGTAGGTGCCTTTGTTGTTCGTCTGTTAAAACGTGTACGAAATTCTCGTCGTAGATCGGGTCCTGTGAAGTACTCCTGAGTGAACTGGAAGGAGCGCAGTGTAATACTCGCATACCGGTAAATCATCCTCATCGTATAACAACGGCAACCCCGTCCTCATCCGCAGACGTCTCGTCAATCTCTTGTAATGCCAGATCCTGAGAATACCTAGGAGAATTATTAGTCATTCTTGTTGGGTACAGTCTCTCGGTGGACTTTAATTACGGTAGGTATCGATGGCTCTCCATGGAATTAATCCAATGCCGGTGATCGTAAAAAGAGCTAATTCTTATAAGTATGGATGGTGCAACATCAGGAAATCTGAACGAACCATTGACAATTTGTGAGCACACTTCAACCCAGAAGCCTTGCCTATCCTTGCTACTGGTAGGTATCCAACCCGCTAAAAAGAGAACCAATGCAGCCCCCCAGAAGACTATATCTTTCATTAGGGGCTAAGTATGAATATGAAAAGGAAATAATTCTTACCGACAAGAAGACCATAAATCCCGACGATAATCTAGTGTATACGCTTAGAAATGCCAGGAGACATGATTGAATGAACAAGACATACACCCATTGCTATCCGAGGGATATGTTAGTCTGTGTTGGGGTATTAGAGGATACAAAGTACTGACGAGTTTTCAAGAAGGACCACACGCCCAGCGCAGTTTGCTTGAGACGATTATCCTTTTTACGCAGCACATGCTTGATATGTCTATCCAATTCGTCCATCTCAGCATCAGTACCCTGATTTTCAGAGCTCTCTATAGGCGATTTAGGTAACTGTATGACAGGCCTTCGAGAGTACAGCTCCATTGGGGGACTGGACGCGAGAGCTGGTTAGTTTCAATTACCGTTGAAGTGAAATACAACATACAAGATGATAGAATTTGCAGTATTGCTTAGTATTGAGACCGTAGAGACCATGGGATCTTAATGTACTAGAATTGAGCGAGACGAAAGCTGTCAACACTAGTTACATACCAATAACTTCCAAGTGATCCACGATTTCGTCCTCGTGATGGTCGGCCGCTGCTGTCTGGGAGGCATCTAGTGGTTCGATTTGAGACTCGTGGCGATGAATTATATCGACTTGAGAGCCATGGGCAATTGTCTGGTCTGGATGCAGCTCTCGAGTGGATTTATGTCTTCTAAGATGAAAGTGGCCTGAAATGAGACCGTGTTTACGAGACGAATGCCTGGAGAGCATTACTTAGCATTGTTACATCGATCGAATAAAAGAGACACACTTGCCTATTATGCGGAAACCAGCCCTCCCACCGATGGTGTCGTCCTGATCTATTGTCAGCTACGAGCACTTCGGAGCCTACAGTGTTGTCTCCTCTCAAGTCATCCGCGATCGGTCTGTACTGAGAAGAGAGAACTGTACTTGGTCTTCGAATTCTACAAGAAGCTGGCATCACCAAAGGAAGAGTGCAGCATATAACAGTGTAAGTTAAAGTACCGCTCCGGCAAGCAGACCGCAAGCGTCACTGTCACGTAATCTTCCGTGTCTCCTGATTCCTGAATTCTACGGAAAAAATAATGGTATTTAGAAATGTATCAGCGAATTCATATCGGAAAAAAATTCAAGGGTCTTCAGCTTCAGGTTGTGCATTAGGGATATCTTTATAATTAGCATTATTCGGCAGCTAAGTATGCTTTATGACGCGCTCAGCGCCTTGCCGGCGCCTTACTGCACTAGTTTTCTCGTCCCTCTGCCATGAGCTCCTCCTCGAGTCGTACGTCTGTAGGTGGCGTGGTCTGTTCTTCTTCTATTCCCCTCTGAAATAGTCATTCTTAGTCTATTGTAACGATTGCCGCTGTCACTACGGTGGCTGCCATCGTTGGCTATGCCGTTTACTTTGACCACAAGAGGAGGAACGATATAGAATTCCGCAAAAGCCTAAGTCGGTCATTTTCTGGTCTCTTGAGGCTATTTATTGATACATTGTTTCAGGAAAGCAGCAAAAGAAGGTTCACAAGACTGTATCAAAAGAAAAATCGCGGACCGCTATTACTCCAGAAGATATCCGTGAAGCATATCGCGCCGTCAAGAGTGAAGCATTCCCTATGAGTGTTCCTGAATTGGAGCAATATTTCCAGGAAACAGTTGCTATAGGCGAAAAATTGGTCGCCAAAGGTTAGTTTCTTTGTTTCCCTGCGATTTTCATCCTTATCGTGGTTTTTAGGCGAGCAAGAATACCTTAACGCTGCCAAGGCGTTCTTCCGGGCTCTCCTAGTGTTCCCCAATCAGATGGATCTCATGCGTATATATCAGGGCATGCTTCCGGAACCGGTTTTGAATATATTGTTGGAATTATGGGCTCTTGAAGTAAGTTCGAGTTCTTCAGATGTCCATGCGGCGACGGGGGATGCTGTAAAAGGACCGAAGACTCGTAGCGGTCCACCGTCGGAGGGTTCATCACAAGAATGGGAAAATCTTACAGACCCCGGACGAGCTGCTGCATAATAGGATGGAGAAGAATGAGAAGAAAATAGCCTCCCCGTCGCTCGCATTACCTTTTTAATAGCTCTTGTTTTATATTGAATATACTTTATCTCACATTTTCCTTTGTGTGATAGTTGAAGAATCAAGGAGAAGGTGCGCGTTATCACCAATTGTTTGGTGAGAACTTCGACTAATGCGCATCAAAGCCTACTACCACCATTTCCCTCCACGAGATATGAACGTTTTGGTTGCAACTGTACCTGTACGTCCTGGCGATGAGAGTCTGAAGAAGCGAGTCTTGGTAGCAGCAAAGGATTTTGAAGAAGGTGAATTTATATACAAGGTTAGTTTCGCCAGCTTGTCGGCTTCGAAGCATCAGTCAGATATTCATCGTATATTAACAACGCACAGGAAGATCCGGTCGTTGCAGCCCTTTTCCCTCAACTGGAGACTCTGAAGGCCCATTGTTCTCATTGTCTTCGACGCCTTACGGACAGACCTCTCGAATTCTATGATGACCCCTTTGGGTCTGCATATTGCTCTCAAACTTGCCAATTAACCGTCAATTCAGAATACCGCGACTTACTCTTTTCACCGAGTTTCAATACTATTCACCCTACACAATCGGAGCTTTCGACATCGGATAAAGAAAGCAGGAAGGAAGCTCAGCGAAAGATTGTTTCAATCTATCAGAAAGGTCCTCTCTCACCTTTATTGGTGGCGCACTTTATTGGGAAACAAGTTCAAGTTGAGATCGCGAGGCTTGGACTTGTTGACGCAAAGCCTACTGCAAAGGTCGATGACAGCTACACTCTTAATGATCACATGGAACAGTTGCGTTATATGGAGGTTCCATTTCAACAAGAGGAATATCGTGCCATATTTGAACTTTTGCGAACGGGGATGCCAGGCCTTGAGTCCTCGCTTTCCGATGAGCGCTACGGAATGCTCAAAGGCAAAATGACGTATAATGCCATTGGTATTCATGACGATAATGACTATAGAGAACAGGTAGGCATTGCGAAATCTTCCATGCCTTCAATTGTTGATTAAAACACCTGCAGATTTTAGAACGCACGGCACAAGTAGAGTGGGCTCGCTCATCTGCAGGATCATCTCAGAAGGGTTCTGGTCTATATAAAGTCTCATCCTACGTAAGACAATTTTCTGTTTATCCTTCAGTTTACTGAGGTCATATAGCTCTCCCACTCTTGCAACCCCAACGTCTATCTGACTTTCCCGGATGGTACATTCACGCTTCATCTCATGGCCAAGAAGCCCATTAAAGCCGGAGAAGAGCTGAACATGGCGTATGTCGATGTTTCTCAACGCGAAGGAGAACCACTACAAGTTGCAAGGCTACGTAGACGAACAGCTTTAGCAGCTGGATGGGGCATAGTATGCACTTGTAAACGCTGTGTCGAGGAAGCCCCAACATCCCAGGAGAATAAACCTTCCGAACTTCCCGAATCAAGAATCGAGACAGACAAGCCTGCTTCATCCACATAATTGATACAATTAGTCTATTAAATCCATCGTGATCCCCACTCAATCAACTAATATGACCTTATATATATTAACCTAAAACAAAAAATGATTAGTCCTCTTCTATCATAGTGAATATAGACGAGAAAGCATCAGATTAGATCAAGAAAAGCCCCATAGGAAACCTCAACAGCAGTGTGATAGGGATCCCTCCGGCCACTAGGTAACATCATTTGCACAAATGGGATATATATTACTCACAGTATGGGAAGTATGTAAGTGCCATAATGCGTCTTCTTCTATGACTTGTCTTGTTTAACGGACGGAGGCCTTGAGGGATGCTTCCGTAAACGATCGGTATAGTTCACGAACCAGTTGGTGAGAAGACCGCCAACAGCCGACGTCAACCAGTACAGCTCGACAGACTAGGGATAAAATAATCAGATGAGAACAATGAGACCATGGCATTTTATTAGCGCACCCCAGGCACCAAAGCAGTCAAAAAGACTCTAGCAACTGAAAGTCCACTCATGATACTTTTGATGTGTTTCATTGGATTGATCCTAATTGCCCCTTTAGCTCGCTCGACTGCGGCCTTTTCTTGAGCAGCTGCGATGTTCCTCGCTCTTTGCTCGCTCGTGAACCACCGAGACGTCTCTACCGTAGCGATAGAAAGCAAGCCTACGATCACGGGTAATGCCATAGTCGTATCAGGATGTGCCAGCGATTGTAACGTCCAAAATGACTCGTCGCGCAATACTGATCCTGGCATATTTGCAGCATGAAGGAATATTGTTGAAAGTCCCACGAAGATAGGAATTTGGACCATAGTGGGTACCAGTATTGTCACCATCGGGCTACAGCGGTGTATCTTGAACAATTCGTCTCGTTTTTCCTTCAGCTACGGCAAGATGTGTTCAATAAAACGACATCATAATCGATAGTTAAATACCTTTATACTGGCATTCTTCGAATAGAATGCTCGTGCCTTCTCTGAACTATTACTCTTTTTTACTTCCTGCTCGATCTTGTTATCCAACTTCGCTCTGAGTACTTTTAGGTAAGGGACAACGTTTTCTTCCAATCTGCGCTCACGTTGCCGTGCCTAGTAATACTTTGTTCGGAACATCCGATGAAAGACATCGCAAAACTCACCCATAAAGAAAGTGGTACCAACCCGATACGAGACAAAGCTGCTAGGGCAATTATCGTAGTCGAATACACCGGCCATCCAGGCGGATAAGGAAGTGCAACACTTAGATCCAAGTATGCATTTGTTAAAGTCTGAATAGATTCGGTGAAAAGCGTTCGACGAGCAGTTGCAGGTAGGCAAGACTTCGATATTAGTCGCCCATTTGATAGTAGTCGTGCATGACGGTAGGAAAGCATGTCACAGGAAAGGGCAATGTGTCACACATTTTCAGGAGTTTCGCTTAGCTTACGATCTATTATTTGGAGAGCAGAAAACAGCATGTTGGGCATAATATATCATGCGTACATATAGCGTATAGAAGACACTAATGGCTTCGGTCGCTTGCATAAATGAACCCCAAAACACCAATTAAAATACAAGTTGATGCGGGTATTGCCCTTTTGTTAAACCCCAGCTAGCCTTCAAATACTTGGCCAAGTTTTCCGTCTTCTTCACCGACTCAATGATCGCCTTATCAACAGCCTTCTGATCCGCCGCCTTGGCTTCAGGGTAAGCCTCCTTCGCCTTGGGCTTGCCATCTTCGAAGAACTCGGACTCTGCATCCTGAGAACGGGCCTTGGTCTTGGCGAAGTAGGAGTCATTGATCTTTTCGTCGAGCTACAAATAATTAATTAGCTAGTTGATATGATATACGCTCGTGAGGCTTACCTTGACTTCAGTAAGATCAACCTTCGTGGATGTGGCGATAACATATGCCTGGTTGACACGGCGCAAGGGAACACCGTTGACCTGGTAAGGTCCAGTGACCAATAACAGGCCACTCTCGAGTTGCTTCAAGAAAACGACGCGCTTTCCCCTGAAACGGCCAGCAAGAAGAATAAGGACAGTTCCGGGGGTGATGGAGGAGCGAAGCTTGGTGGGGCGGGCCGTCTTGCGGCTCTTCTTGGCCACGCGTTCATCCTCAGCAGGATAGAAAGCAGCAGCCTTTTGCGTGGGCACGAGACGCTTTCCACCGTTCTTGTCACCCTTCACCTGCACCTCCTTAACGGCAGGAACCTCCTCCTTTGCTGGGGCAGTGGATTTCTTCAAACCCTTGTGCAGGCCGCGCAAAGCGTTGACCTTGGAGCGGGATAACCGGCCAACATGGGGAGCGATCAGCTTGTTGCGGGCCATCTGTAAAACGCAAAAAGTCAGTTATCGTCCGAGTGTCATCCAAATCTGCGATGTCCATCCATCCGCTCCAGCTCCAAAATCAACGCCAAACATTCATCATTGGAAACAGAAGCATCTGGGAGCATTATGGGCAGCGTCGAATATTGAAAACAACTCACCGTCGTGTCTTGCTGCTCTTGTTGGCGTTGAGGAATAGATGGCTTTGCCCTTACGCTTAGCTAATCGGTAGACGCCCGGGGTTGATTCCGCGGTGACGCCGAGTCCGACGCGTCCTACTGAGTGCGCCATTTGCTAACCACTGTAAACGACTTCTACCTAGCAATTGCAATGTCTTCTTTATCAGAAAGTAAGTATAATCGTCAAATGATTACAATGTGGCAATCTCACAAACGACATAGATGTGCCCGAATATATCGTTTGGTTAGACATTGACAATACGCTGTATACCTCCAACGCTCGCATATCTGAACTAATGATGCAGAAGATCCACTGTACGTCGGAAATTCTACTGAAAATTGTAGATTTGATATTATGTATTGTCCAGCATATTTTGTTAATGACCTTGGGCTCGAAGAAGAGGAAGCTAAGGCTCTCCATCAAGAGTATTATACGAAGTACGGTCTCTCGCTTCGCGGGCTGATCAGACACCATGGAGCGGGTAAGCATATTATTTGCGAATATATAGCGTGTTAACCTTATTATTCCGTCTGAAGATCCATTGGATTTTGATAAGAAATGCGATCAATCACTGCCCTTGGAAGATCTACTTTCTGAAGATGCACGGACTCGAAAGTTGTTGGAAGATATTGATAGGTCGAAAGTAAGGGTGTGGGGTTTAACAAATGCATATATTACTGTATGTTGCGTTTAACCGAAGTGCCAGGCTCTCGCGACTCATCCCTCATCGTCTCCCCGTAGCACGCTAGTAGAGTGTTGCGCATACTCAACCTTGATGACTTGATGGAGAACGTTGTGTATTGTGATTATGCCGCGAAAGATTTTGCTTGCAAACCTGAAGCAGTATATTATCAGAAGGTGAGTACTGCCCTTTATACAGATCGTCCCGTTCATTGTTCGCCTTCATCACAGGCCATGGAAAAAGCAAGCGTGACCGATCCATCCAAGTGCCTATTCGTAGATGATAGCTTGCAGAATGTACAAGCAGCAAAGAAACTCGGGTGGGGTTCGTGTGTTTATTTTCGTGAAAAGAGGACGGTCGAGGGCGTACTCAAGAATGAGGGTCCCATAGAAGGAGTGGATGCAACGATTGAAAACCTTGAAGAATTACGCACAGTTTGGAAATATATTTTCAAACCAGATAATAATTCAGCTACAACATAGATAGCATTTAATGAAGACATGAGCGGATAAAATCGTTGCCGGAATGCCGATCTTTACCAATCCTAGAACAGTAGAACAGTTAGCGTATTTCCCAAGGATGATTCTACGACTATTCCATCAAATCCCGTGAGTTCTGCATAACATTGAGCGAAATAGTTCGAAGTGTTCTGAGGTAATTAAACTCACGTGTTTTGGAATTGGGTAAAGATAGTCTTTCGTCTTCTATTTGTTCAAGTTCCATAGAGGGAGAGTTTGAAGGTTCGCTTGAAGGGAAAACTCCGGATAATGCCTCCAGCTATATGGCACATTATACAATTACATAAACAACAACGGATTTTTTAAAGGAAAAATCACCTTTTCAGTAAAAGACACTTCTACAGTTGATTCGCCGAGTTCTGTAGAGAATAAAATTAAAATTGTACTTCAAAACTAAACATAATTTCATACGCTTACTCAGTTCTTCTTCGGTGGTACTATTTCGAATCACCCAGGGGCACCTGGCATACCGCTGAAAAGCTGGAGAACCTGGCTGTACACCCGTGAAACCGTGAAATATTATTTACCGAGTCTCAAGTGAAAGCAACTTACCACATTAGAATGGAGGATGATCTTCTTTATGCGATGCGTTGTTCCACAAATGAGGAAGTCAAGGCCAAATTGGAAATAATTATAGAAATCTAATGGTTAGGTTAACGAGAATGTGAACATAAGGAACCTAAATAGTGAATATTCTTACAATCGGTTTCTTCTAGATTGCTAAATTGTCTTGAGACTGCGTGAATATCCATTCGATCATCCTCCTTATAGAAAACACGCAAAGGAGGCCCTAAGTCACAGCTGAGATCTTCCGCAGAGGCACCTAAATGTATGTCTACTGGCGGTGTTCCAAGAGGATAGAAGTGTATTGATATGCCTTTGTGTGGCTGAAAAATTCCTTTGTATAATAACGAGGAAGATACACAGAAATTAACTTACTCGAGCAACTACCTGCGCCATGGCACCAATCATGACCTGGCATTCCTTCACTTCTGCTAAATCATTTTCATTGGAACCATCGGAGGTTTTCTGACAGATTACAATCTTCTTGACCTCTAAATTACGATCTTCCATGACAGTTGATTTGGAACTAGCATTCATTTCTTCCCCGTCTTCCAGGAAACCGAACCAGATACCCGGATATCTCATAGTGTCGCCAGGGTAAGTGGGGCCAAAGTACTTCGTAACCCCTGCCTTCCGAAGGGGTTGGTCCGAGGAAGCAAGAGTTTCATTCCGATAACGAAGGATAAGCGGCATACCCTGACGAACAGGTCGTAGTCTTCGAACCGAAATCGTGTGGAGTCTCTGCGAATGGCCAGAGAAGAGCAAATCAATGTATGGAAGTAGATGAAGAATCACTGGAGATGTGACCGGATTCTCAGAATCATACTTTACGTTCACTTGAGGGAACGATACTTTGGCTTCTCTGAGATATTCCAGTACGGTCCATAACGATGTCCCAAGGACAAAAGGTCCAAGACCATGTCCTGGAGCTAAGTCATATTCCAAAGATAAAGTCGAATTGAGTGCGTTTGAAAGAGCCATCCGGTGAAGAGATCGTTGAGGGATTAGGAGAGTCACACTATGGTTGCGCCACAGATCATCACTTCGGCACTTGAAAACCCGTCCACAGTGTTCCATAACGCGACACGCGTATCACCGTAATCTCACCCTCATCTAGAGCAACAGTCTGACGACATTCCTCAGGACTTCTAGCATGGAATTCAACAGGCAGCAGGTTATAGTAAAGGTATTCCCATGACATATCTAAACTTTACCTGTCTGACGAAAACTATCAGGTCTTTTACTCCAAGTATAAAAATACTTTGGGACCGCAGGTTGTCTCTTTCGTGGAAGAGCTACTCGATCGTCATGGAGTAGATGATGAAGATGTGGCGGCATCCGTTGAACATTTAGCGCGAGAGTATAACCGCCAAGATGGTTCGTCATTTGTGTCAGCAGGTCTCGAATCAGTATCCTAAATTATTCTACTCCATATTCCAGACGCGGAGATGGTGGTTCGCCTCGACGTCCTTCAACGTGTATACGAGAATATGCAAAATTCTCAGAGCGTCGGAGAAGTCGACTTTACCGAAGAGAAATTAGATATCGACAGCCATTTGTTCTTTATCGACGCCTTTGAAATGCCTCTCTGGCATTGGTCAGCGGAACGCAATACATTTGAAAAGTATTCTTTATTATCTTAAAATTTAGCTTACTACTAATTGTCGGTTTCACATTTCAAGAACACCTGAACGGCAAACCATCTCAGGATCTCCCGATTCACGTGCACTCGCAGTGCGAGATCGATTGAATATTATAAAACAGACAATTATGAGAAATGACAATTTCTCGCCTCGTCCTTTTGGTGGAGCCAATCGTGAAAAATTCTTAAGGGTATGTGTCGTCATTCTAGGGTAGTCCAGACACTGATGCCGCAGGTCTCCAGCTATCGTCCACAAAGGATCTTCTTGGTCGCGCAGGAATTGATTTTCTTCTGTTTGGAATGCTTGCATATGATCAAGAGGGTCAATTGTGTCTAGAGGATCTCGATGGAAGAGTGAAGCTTCATCTGGCAGGCGATGTAAGAGTTAATTGACCTGCATTGAACTGATTCCTCAAAAGAATACCTACTCAGGCCCATACTAGTGAAGGATTTTTTACGGAGGGATGCTTTGCATTAGTTGAGGGTAGTTATACCGATGAAGAGATTTTAATGGTGAATGCTATGGGGCATCCGCCTTGCGAGAGACGGGTGGACGCCAGGTAAGTTTCGGCTGATATCCGTAGTGTCTCATTTATCCATGCAGTGTTAGAGCAATCCATGGTCATATCGATTTCCTAGGAAAGGGTGCAACAACGGTTTTGGAAGATGTCAGCGGATTGCTCTTCCAGTGTGTTCAAGCTGACACGCAGTACAGAACAGATTGGCACAACGTCTCTCGGAACATACTCAACTGACCTTTTTTGTTCTCTCAGATATTTGGTTAGATCATCCAAAGACGCTACTTGGACTCCGCAAACTATTTAGCAACTGCATCGAAAATAACTGGCTTCCGAAAGTATTCATTATGTGTGGCAACTTTTCGAGTAAAGGCATAGCAAAAGGCAGTGGAAAGAGCATCATGAGCTATCAAGGTTTGACTTTTGCTTCACCGAGATAACTATACGAATGACTGACTTCCAAGAATCCAGATGGTTTCGACAATTTGGCGGATTTAATCGCTTCGTACCCCATAATTGCACGGAGTTGTCATTTTGTTTTTGTACCAGGTCCACAGGATCTGTGTGGCTCTTCAATATTGCCTCGCAGGCCACTACTTCCCTCTTTCACTGCCCGTCTGAAGGCCAAAATTCCGAAGGTCCATTTTGCTAGTAATCCTTGCAGGATTAAATTCTTTGGTCAGGAGATCGTCATATTTCGGGAAGATATGATGGCAAGGATGCTCCGGAATTTAATTGGAATCAAACCAAATGCAAACCAGGACGATCTGAAACGTTATGTACGTGTTATTCTCCCTTCCGCGATGCATCTTTGCGTGACGCCAGTGTAGTTGGTCCAGTCCCTTATAGATCAGTGTCACCTCTCACCCTTGACTACCCAAGTCCAACCAACGCTGCCAGAATACGAGGGCGCTTTGAGACTGTATCCTATGCCTACAACAGTCCGTAATCTATTTTATTTCAACTATTTTAATCTAATTTTGTTCCAGTTGGTTCTCGCTGATAAATACGAAAGATATGAATTAACGTACGAAGGATGTCATGTTTTCAATCCTGGTAGCTTTCTAGGAACATCGTATGGCTTCTCTACATATTATCCTGCTACCGGGAAGTCGGAACCTTCGTGAGTCATTCCCCACAATATTGACTCATCCCCTCCTAATGGTTTGCAGGGAACTCGATGAGTAAACTACCAGAACTCCGTATGATTTCTCATGATGCTTGCTTGTTCACTGATTCCGAGCTTGCTCAAAGTTCAATGCTGAAACTTGAGCTTGTGTTTGTTTTATTATCCATTTTTAGTAACTTCTGTAGAGAATGTACGTATTATAAGTATTAACCACGATTGATGTATTCGACTTTGGAGGAAAATACTGTTACGCTGTACTTTCAGCTCATTGTAATTATTAAATTAAGAGCGCGTTCGATGGGCGTTTATAATTAGGCTTTAGCTCGGCCTCGGCAGGTCACGCGACTGTTTCCCCATTTTACCCTCAACGATTTCGAAGTCGAGACGAAGTCTGCACGTAGCAGATTCACTCTCTCGTAAAATTCAAGTAATCTCTACTCTATTATCCTAATCCTCGCTTACCTGCGGAGCAATAAGGCAGTCACGTCACGTTAATGCAGGTGGTCTCGACTGCTTGGCAGTCTACGGTTCATGTCGTCACAGTTCTCTTCTTCAATCCTCCTGGCCTGACTGGTTGGGCTGCATGGTTCACGATAATAATAAGGACTATAGTGTTTATAGTTCTTTTGCGCAGAAATCTTGCACCTTTCCTTCTCTACAGGCTATCGCGTCATATTCGTGCCCGAAGCATCAGTCTCCGGTCCATTCGCGGTTTATACGTACGACGAGCGGGTCGAATATGGCGGGTGGATCGTATAGGATGGTCCCTTCACCCATTCTCCAGAAGTCGAGTATCTGTGATAGTTGAAGGTCTTCGGGTGGAGATATTAGCACCTAAAAATGCTCTGGGAAGACGAGGGCGGGACTCTCGGTCGAAGAGTCGCGGTCACATGATTTGGCAAGCACTTTTACACTTTTTGTTAAATGGGCTTTATATGCTTGCATGGATATGTGGCGGTTTCTATCTTTTCCCACACATTCAGGCATTTTGTTCTTCAGTAGCTATTGGGACGGTCCAGCTCTTCGTTCGGTTTGTCCCTTCCATCGTCAAGGATGTCGACTTCGAAATGGATTCAATTTCTTTAACGTCTCAAGCATTATCTGGCGCTGGTATTGCTGCTAAAGGACTCAAGTTCGATGTTATCGTCGATATGTCACAAGGCGAAGCGTCTGAACGTAACAGACCTGCCGCAAAAGATACGGCGACGAAAGTAAAGGCTGCTTCTCGTGTTAGGTTTAAACCTCACACAGAACGTTTATGGGAACAAGTATGGGGACAGGCCCACCTGTCTGTGGCTTTAAACATGTCTGTTGATCGTATTCATGGTTTCCTTGGTTCAGAGTTTAGCAAAGCACCGATATCCGCATCCGAGAGAAACCCGCAAGCCAGGAAAAATCATGGAGAAGGCGATCCCATTTTCCACATCTCTAAAGGCATTGTGGCGTCTATTTCTGTTGAGGCCATCCCAAGAACTCAGAATATCAAGCCGCATAGCCTCAAAACCACACTCACCATCCCTGACATAGAAATATTCCTTGATAATTTGCATAAACTTCCCAACCTCCATGCCCAGCCACAAGTTTCAGTTCCGGACACTCCAATTCCTTCATCTCCTTGGTCTATACCTTCTCCATTGTCCCCAAGTATACCTTCCCCACGTTCCCCGTTCGTGAATGCATTCTCTCAATTCGTGAGTTTGATATTATTTAGCTAATAATATAACTGATTTGGCGTAGGCAAAGCGACGCTACTCAGTCGCAACGCTCGGTCGCTTTCCTTCACCTATTCCTCAAGAATCAAAGTACAAGGTATGTCTCTTATCGTGTTGAAATTCTAAAAAACATCTCATTGTCTTAGCTATTCATATCTTTGGTTGGATCCGCAGATCTCCGATTGAGCTCACTCCGAATTATCCACCGACCGTCTAAATCCGAGTCTCAAGAAGATGAATCTGTTTATCAATTTGGCCTTTCAAGACTTCACGTTCACGGAGGAGTCAGTAATTCTAAAGACAACAAGCTACATCGAAACTGGCTAGGCACACACGAACTCGATAGTCCTGCATACCAGCTATCTTGTCGGTCCCAAGAAATACGACTAAGCTTCGAGCGGCATCGTCCTGCAGGTGGTCCTTCAAATATTTTCTTTTTACTTGGGTTAGACGTCAATACTCTTCTTCATCAAATGCCATGGAGCGCATCGTCAGCCACGCTGACCGGCGACCCTAACCGGCCTTTTATTGCCAGCGATGTGTCCATTTCCAAAATCCAATTCGGAGGAGCCATGGACGCTTTATCTTCCTTGCATCAGGCTATAGGAACTAAAAACACAATTGGGATACGGCAACCACGTCCTTTGCCCATCTTCCTTCCTCGGGTGGAGCTTAACCTTGGTTGCAGCGATATCAGCGTCAGATTACGAGCAACGTCAAAAGCAGTAAACCCTACTCTTGACCTCCGAACAGCAGGCATTGGGGTCGCCTTGCACACTGTGTTTGACCCGACTGTCGACGCGGACGGTGCTCTACGAATGCATGGAAATGGTTCACTGATCATGGAACCGGTATCCATTCGTATCCTCGGTGACCGTGCGCTCCAAAAGACTCGGTCTATCGAAGATGTAGTTTCGTTGATTGTCACAGAAACTATCGAGTTAAAGGTGACTACAGTTTCCAACGGAATATTAGATCATGTCGGGCTTGTGGCCGTGGAGCGTCAACCATCTGCAATGATTATAAGCTGCATCACGGATGCTGTCGCTGTCGAACTTTGGAATGAGGAACTAATATCGTCGACCCGAGAGCTGCTTTCTGCATGGAGACCAGAAACGCTTGAAGGAAATGGAGGTTCGGTGAAACACGATACAAAGATTGGCCTATCCATTCATTTTGCAATTGCATCCTTGGTCATTGTCATCACTGGCAAAGATTTAAACAACGATTGCGACCTCGATCTCTCTAGAGGGCTTCAATTTTCTACCGGGATCTCCATACAATACCAAAAGGGTCGAGTTCCCTGCGAAACGGTTGATAGTACCTCCCGTAGACAACTGGGTATCTCAGAATCCTCCGTTGTTATGGACAAACTTGGTAATACAATGTCATCTGATCCGTACGTGAGCTGCTTGCTTTGGCACGTTACCTGTAGTTCAACTGTTGCCACACCATACGAGTATGGAGCTCAACGGGAGATTGGGAACGATCGCGGCTCCATTTTACTCGAGGTCCCACGAGTCATGATAAGGACAAATACTGTGTCAACGGCGGACCAAGTAGAAGGAGTCACGATGAAGGATCATCATGATATGACGGCAGAAATACCTTTCATCCGAGGTCGTTTCAACCTGCTGAACCTATATTCGCTTTTGCTGGCAGCACATACCTTGCGATCTATAATTCCCACAAGACCAAAACGGTCGCCTACGAAGTCGATGGTACAATTGACATACTCTCTGCAATTGCATTGTCTGCATATTGATTGCCAGTTCCCGCTGAAGGAGCGTCTTTTCCTTGAAATCACTTCAATTTCCGGGAAGTATCTGCCCGATAATGGCGGAAACGTTGAATTGCAATCAGTAGCAGCATATGTCCCGAGCTCACAGACAATCAACCTGTGGGAAGAACTTGTACGCTTGCGTGGGATGTCTGTCAACGTCGAAGAAAGGTTATCTCAAAAAGCACTGCATGTGAAAGCTGAAGGTCTGAAGATGGCGATCCCCTACAATTATGTGCTTTCCGACTTGATACTGGACATCGTCCTATCAATGAAGGCACTTAAACACATGAACAACGTTGTTAGATCGAGTTGTTATTTCCCAATACCTTCGCCTCCTCCGGAACCTCCTAAAGTTTTATCCTTTGATGTCGACATATCTATCGGGATAGTAACTCTAGAAGCTGCGGATAGTCCGTTTGAAGCAAAACTAGGCCTTATTTGGAAAACAGGAGGACATGCACAGAGACTACGTTTAGAGAGGGAACTTGCATTTGAAGCCAAGCTTAGGGCAATCACTGGTATGGTTGAAAATGAAGATCAAGAAGATACAATGCCACAAACAGATTTACCGTATCATTTCACCTCAAAGAGAACAACTTCTATCAGTGATGCGCGCCATAGACTCAATTTGGTACACTCGATGAGCTGGATCAGCACCTTCTCTCGGCAAAGAGAGAAAGTCGGCCAGAAGGAGGATGCGATCTTCCAACATTTACATACTGATATTGCCATCATCGAAGGACAATTCACCTTGCCTTTTACGATACGTGCAAGAGATCGCGTACCTCCACTTTTCCGTGTCATTATGAAACGCCTTCATCTAGTCCTCTGCAGACCTAGTTTCGGTAACGATCATGCAGGATTTTTGAAGGAGCTTGGAGACTTGCCCACGTCAACCGAGTTTTCACTACTCGTCCCGTTGTACATACGGTTCACCCTGGATGCCACTATTATAATGATTCGAGATTATCCTCTTCCAATGCTGAATGTGCCGCCTCACAGCGGAGGGCCGAGTCTACATTTCGAAACGGATCTCGTGATTGCTGAGGAAATGGGGCCAGTTGACTCTGTTCAATGGATCCAATGCACTATTGTACCAGAAAATACAGGAATCGCTGGTTCTTCTGCATTGAAAATTTCGGTGCCTAAAACAGTGATGCCAGTGAAAAGTTACGCACGTCCTCATATTGTGTTCACCTCTAAGTCTGCCGTGGAATTCACTTGGGGTGTTTCCTATCATCCCGCAATACAGGATATCATGAGAATAGTAGGTGGTAAAACGCCTTAGAATCACTTGTTCTGACTAACCCTTCTGTATCCTAGGTAGAAACGTTGAGCTCTCCTCCGCTGGATGCTTCCCCTAGTATTGGATTCTGGGATAAGCTTCGTCTAGTATTTCATTGGCGTATAAAAGCGAGCTTCCAAGGTGGAGCTCGATTACATTTTAAAGGTTTTCTAAGTTCCATATCCTCAATTTCAACCAAATCCTTACTATCTACTAGGTTCTCGTGATCCATATCATATCAGTGGCGAGGGTGCCGGATTCGACTTCCATTGGGATGGCGATGTTGCATTAGAGGTTGGGCAACCAAACGAGGAAAGGCAGCTAATTCAACTCACTTCGGATACAATGGAGATCTCAATCCCGGAGTACGTAGTAAAGCTCTATTTTCACAGCATAATTTACTTATACGCTTTTAGTTATGATCTCTCGGACGAGGGAGAGATTGTTGATATATTCGATTCGGTAGACACTCGATCCAGTCGTAGAGGCACGAAGAAGGTTTGTGCCCGATTTACGAACGGCATTCGCTGGGGAATGGGCATCGTTTTAGAAAGGACTTGTGATATATCTTGCGAAACGTGCGACGGCGACGCTTTCAATCGACAATGTCGGTTTTTCCAATTTGTACCTCATTATGCTGTGAAATTGCGCTGCAACAACAATAGCTTGGTCCGTCAAACCTAAAACTTTAACCCTTTTCCTTACTTACTCACTGAAACATCATCCCTACTTCAGGACGATTCATATGCGGGCTTCAGGTCAAACTTCATACACTTCTCTACTTCTCTGACATCTCCTCTCCACAAGGAAAGAAGCGAGTATAACAGTTTCTATCTGACTCCCAAAACATTCGCCCATTTCTGGTCATGGTGGCACCTTTTTGATAGTGCTCTCTCGTTACCCATACGACAAGGAAAATTATTTCCTGAAGCTAGGCCTCCGACCAAGAAGTTTGGCAAGCATTTGGCGACGATAAAGTATCGCCTTTCTTTCACTTCTCTTTACATAGCGCACGTTTATCCCCTGGATACTGGAGATGCATGGGAGAAAGGTGAAACTCACTGTGTTGGAGTAAGTTCTTCTCCTAGACACATTGGCAACTTGCTGTATTCATTTACCACTACAGGTCAAAGCCTTCCTTGAAAAGTTCCAGGCTGACATGCATCAGCGAGAAGAAGAATGGACTATTCTCAGCCCGGAAAGTGGCGAATACAAAAAAGTAAAGCGTAAACCATTCAGCGCAGTTGATGTAGTAATTACGGGGCTTGATTTACGGGCTTTGTTTGCCGTCTTTCTTGAACCTGGAAAAATGTCCTTCCCTCTTCAAGACGCGTTTCCAGGATCCCGCAGGTTTTGGGAAGATTTGACACCTCTCCCAATGTCTTCGGAATGGATCGATCCCGACGACTTTGTCGAACTTGATTGGATTCCTCTTGATGGTGAACCGAATCTCTATATGAATCAAGCTGTTCATTGTCCTCGGTTCGTTTACTTCAAGCGCGCGTCCCAGTTCGACGTAGCAGTGGGCGACGGTGCAACGCCACATACTCGAAGCAAATTTGGCGAGGAAGATACTCATGTGTGTCTAATGGGAAAAGAACCAAGTTAGTATTGATTTCTCGTTTGTATTCTGGAGTGATGTGCTCATTATATTCTCCAGCTGCGCATGAGATACAACTTGCATTTGCTATAAAACGATTGGCAGAACTGAGAGAAAAGCTGAAAAGAGCAGAAATGAAGCAATCTGGCAAAGGGTTGTCAGCCGTTACAGATAATGGTCTGAACGAAACCATGCACGAGGTACGTATAAACACTCTTTATAATTCTTCATTATAGGATTGAGACGGCATTCAGGCTCCTGAGGATGCGAACCTAAAGCAAATGATATCTGTCTTGGACCGTTACGTTGTGCATTTGTCGCGACTCATCGCGTCAGTGGTATCTGTTTCGGAAGGAAAGCCTTTGCGAGATCTCTACGATATGCCCGTAGACATCGCAATTCCCGAAGAATTGGGTTCATTTGCCAACGTATATCAAGTACATTGTCCGAAGATCCATTTGGACAATACAACCCGCGATGTAAGTAATGTTCATCAAACCTGATCTTTTATCTGAAATTCTGTCACAGATCCTTCAGCAGTATTATATTGCTTCTAGAGCACGCCGAGGTATGTACTAAAGTCCAGCTGCTGTATATGTAACATAACATAAATAATACAGGATTCGAGTATCATATGTCTGCAAGAGCGGTAAAATTCATACGAGACCAAACTTTAGCTGTTTCTCAGGAGGAGCCGAAGGACACGACGGTCAAGCGGCGGGCAAGAGCTGGTAGCGCCCACGCTGCTGCTCAAGCTGTACGCCGCATGATCACCGGAGAAGAAAGATTTAGAGGTGATACGATCACAGCACGCCAGTCTAAAAGACGAGCACATCCTGTATCAGAAAACGACCCGCTTTATGGTTGGGATGAAGGGGTCACTGAGAAGAAATCGCATCTCTGTCTGCTTTTGAAGCCTCAAATCATTCTGAGATGCAATAAAAGCCCTCGATCAATTCTAGTCCTCGTCGCTGACCATGTCATTCTACGGAATTATGGTATCCTTGACACTTTGAATGCGAATGACCCGGTAAGCGGTTATATCATGCAGAGGTATGTCAGGATATTCTTTTCAGTATGATTATTTAATGATTTGGCCCAGGAATTACGCTAGTGTCAACAGTCTTCAAGTATTTCAACCGACCCCTGGAGCTTCAACCGACCATCTACCTTTCGAAGTATTCGTGGATGTCCGGTGCGAGACTCGAGATTTTGAGCGTATAGTCCAACAAACGGACGCAACACTTAAATACGACAAATTCAATCGTTTGCGGCTTCGCAATGAACTTACAACATTGGCCTTAACCTCGGGACGTGGACCCGATGGAGTTTTGGTAGACCATCTATTACACGAAACGGTATGAGACTTGTCGAATCACTAGCTGCGCATTCACTTAGGGAAAATATTCAGGACCTTATCCGCGTTGACGTTCCCCGGTTCTCTTTTGCAGCTGATTCCCGGGCATTTGCCGCAGTAGGGGATATTGTATCAGGCCTTCTCCTTTTCAGCGACCCTGCCTACAAGGCGCGGATGACCCAGCTAGAAACGATGACCTTTAGTTACGACTTCACGGATCTTGGTTCGGCTGCCAAAGTCATCGCAGATCTACAGTTCCGAATCAGGCGGTTGACACGCCTCGAAGAAACGTTCTCCTTTCGAGGAGATTTCGACGAGGCTGGACAACAAAATATGCTGGCTAGCAAGGCCCATATCTTCAAATTATCTCAAGAACTCAACTTGATCTTCGACGCTATCAGGCTAGCCCAAGAGAGTGAAGATGAGAGAAATCAAGAAAAGAAGTCTGCATTACAAGTGGAGTTTTCAGCGTCGGAAATTTCTTGGTTAATTCTAGATGAGACTCGTGAATTACTTGCCAAACTAGCTGTTCGCGGGATCCACTTTTCCTGGCTTAGTCGTAAAGACAGTTCCACAAATTCCATGTTGTCCCTCGTTGATCTCCAAGCTTTCGATGGCTCGCCTGATGCTTTATGGCCAGAGATATTGGCCAAGTATAATGAACCTCCTACACACCGCATGATCAAGGTAAGCAGCTATTCCATTGTTTTGAGGATGAATAGCTGATAGGTATTATTAAGCGGGGACGATTCGTGGAAGCTCAGTGGAGCGCGCTTGCTCCTGTGGGCGGGATCTCTATCTATGATTACTTCAAGGTTGAATTACATCCAATTCGTTTAGCATTAGAGACAAGATTAGGGAACAATCTGGCCGATTATTTCATACCTTCTCGACGCGCTCGTCGAGAAGCTGAATCGATTTCAACCCCTTTCAAGTCATCGGCTGATAAGGAAAAATTGTCCGCCGAGGAATCTTCAGAAAATGCTCATCATCAGACGCTCCAGCCACCCCGATTTACCCTGCAACAACCCGATGACAACGAAGGAATATCGGTAGATACGCCAACTCTTCCTACTCACCAGATTCCTCAAAGACCGCGGCTGGTTGCATCTCGATCTTTCACTAATCTTCGATCCACGCTTTCTGAACAACGCAATGCAGAATATTATGCTCCAGGTCTTCCTAAATCAATTTCGTCAACTGCTTTGGGAGAAACCAGACGAACCTCGTTTGACTCTTCTGAATCAGACCATGACCTAAATACAGATACACAATCGAGATCTATGACAGCCGGCGATGCTTCCGTAATGAGGCAACGATCTTCGCAGAAGACGTTCGTACACGCCGAAATCCCAAGGTGAATAATCTGTAGATCTCTCGTACTTATATCGTTCTCAGCTCTTTTTATTAGTGTCCACGTTCTACTAAGTGTAATGGTATGTTTCTTCATGTCTTTGTGTTTTGTGTGATTTCTTAGAATGTATCTACTATGCAGAAAGGTCGTGGTTTTCTTGTCAAGGAAGCTCGATTGCGAACGCACGACCTCGAGTGGCATAATCGAACTTCAAGTGTATGTTTCAACTTTTCTCGCGTGCATTCATGTTTTAACGCAGACGTTGCAGCTGGAAGAGCTGATCAGTCAATTTATACCCTCTGACCCATCCCTTAGAGGGTGGGTTAAGGTGGCTTGGCAGCAGCCTATATTCAGCGTAGGAGGTGTCGTAAAGGAGCTTATAACAAAGACCCAATGGGGAAGGTTAGGCAAAGATGCGGACCCAGAGGACCGTCCCACCAAGCTCCGTAGTAAACCTGGGCCTGGAAGCACAGTTCATGGTTCTATTCCTGCGGCATCAACTTCGAAGATTAATATAACAGAACCATCTCTCACAGACAAGCAGGACTTTCCAAAGACGGCGAGCGACAATCGCGATGGTCTTGAAAGGCAGGAACGTATTCCAAGACAACGAGTTCGAAGCCTTTTCGAGCGGCCCAAGAACCGCTCTCTTAGCAGGAATCGTGTTGCAGGTATCTTCAAGCGTCCAGGTTCCAGAAAATCCATAGACTCGGGAGAATCCTCCAATATTCCTAGCTTGCCCCAGTAATAATTCGTTCTCTGCAGCTGTACAGACATTTACTTTACTTGTATGATTTGTATTTATCTATTAATTTAAGAGTAGTAATAGCTTGGATTGATTTGGTTGATTCACTGACTGTCTTCTTTCCGCTTTGACCGTTCTACTAGATACATATTTTTTAAATTCCGTTTTATGTTTATTTTGTGTAATTTCACATGTTCATTATGGCTATTTAGTACAAATACATAGGGTATATCATACATACTTAACGGATGAATGTACTCAAGCTGTAAATCATCAATATTCAGGATAAAACTAGGCTGCAATGAGAGCATGGAGACCGTAGATCTCGTTTCGTACAGTGTAATATACTTCAGAGACCGCCCCTTCCATTATTACTTTTCCTCGCCCAGATTTCCGGACGGCCACTGTCTGTGTGAGGTCTTGGGGTTCGGACTGACTAGCTGCTGCACCACAAACAAGAACACCCTCGCCTGCAAACTCGGCAGGAATACCCAATTTTGCCAGACGTGCTTTGAGAGCAGTAAGCTTCAAATCACCTATCATGGTTGATTTAGGAAGGGGTGCTATAGGACGAAGACTGGCATTTGCAGATGGTACGCCTTCCCCAATGGTCACATGGGTTGGGCCTGCAAGTAAGGCAGCCGCAGCTGGTGCTGGCTCCAGTACGGGAATAGAAGAAGTAGCATGACTTGCTACACGGCCAACCACGAAGCCAACCTCGTTATCTTCGAACTATGATGCAATGGGGATTAAAACATAATACTAATGACGAAATTGAGCTCTGACATACACTCGACATCTTGAGGGATGCTAGAACTTCATCACTGAGGGATATTGAAAAGCTGTTGGTATGCTGTCCGATTTGACACGTATCTCCAAGAGCAGGCGCGAAAATTTCTTTCGTCATTGCACGTACAGCGTCACAAGCCTCTATAAGGGATTGTGTGGCCTCAGAAGATGCGTGGACGATGATCTGCCAAGGAATGAGATATTTTCTGATTTAACATTTCCAAATTACTCGCCATTCTTCTTGGATTAACTTGAGGAACAATCATCTTCAGAGCACGACCATCGTTCAACCCTTCCATATCAACAAATCCAAGCTTGCAAACCAGTCTGATATCCACATGATGAGATACGAATTTAGATGGAGGCTCCTCAACAACCTTCTAATGTCAATTGGAGATCAATGAGAAGCATACCGGATATACGAGGGAGACTGACCTTAGCCTCTTCTTCGGCTTGTTTGACCTTTTTGGCTTCCCGAGCCTCTTCAGACTCTGTCTCTTCCTCAAGAGCCTTTCCTTTACGCAACCACATCCCAACGTCAATAGTTTCGCCATACGAATCCACACGACGTTTTCTTTCGACATAAGGAAACATACGGTAACGTTGGGTTTGGCCGGCCGCATTTTTAAAGAAAGACGTTGTTCGCGAGACGTTGCCCTTAAGATAAATGTCATAAGAGAGCAATTGTTTCGTGAGAGCTTCGTCTTGGTCGAATGCCCAGTCGCCACGTTCGCCACCATCTCGACCATTTCGACCACGACGTCGCACATCTCCTCCTGGTTCGATAGCCCCACCATTGACACTTTCGTCATCATCACCTCCGTCTAGCATTTCCATATCGCTTTCTTCGACCTCGCTGTCTTCTGAGTCTGTTTCATCTTCATCGGCCTCTAATAATCTCTGAGTCCGGGCCATGGCAGTTCGCTGAGCAGCTTCCTGTTCTTTTTCAGTCTTTTCTTTCTCCAAATAGGCCTCAAGCTCCGCCCCTTGTAGTGGAACTTTCGAATTGAGCTGATGTCTGCTTTAGCTCACGCCAACGAAAATAATAATAAATAGAATCTTTGACTTACCTTTATTGTAGCACTCTCATTAAGTTCAACTAAGGGACCAATGTTGCCTTTATCCCACTTTTCATGTTCATCCTGCCGCTGATTCCACTTTTCGAACAGTGTATGGGCGAGAGTACCCGGCTCAGCTCTAGAAGTCAAAAGAACGACATTTCCGGGATTAGATACAAAATCCGCAAACAATGTTCTCGAAGAGCCGTAGGATAATGATGCAGGAACAGCCAGTATTAGCTTGGGCTTGCTTGAAGGGTATCTGGCGGTAAGTGCCCCGGGCGACGTAAAGAATTCAAGATATCTAAATCACAGTTAGTACTGACGTACATAGTATCAAATATGAAGTACTTACGGAAATCTTAAAGCTAATGCACCGATATTCTGATCATCCTCTACCCCACGTTTTCGCTTCTTGTTTTCCTCTCCTAGGTCTTCCTTCGAAATAGTACCGCCCATCCATTCCATCATACTTCTGACGAATGTCAGCATTTCCTCTCCCGTATTGGAAATGAAGCAGATAGGTGCCTTGAGCTTTGAATATGACCAATGTTGATCTAACAGGACGAGGAGTTCAAGTATCCGAGTTGAAGAGTCGCACGGAATAAGCAACGAATTTGACCGCAAAGTGGACGTTATAACATCTAGGTATTTACAAGCGATAAGAATAAACCATAAAAATGTAAGTGCCACCCATTTACCTAAGAAGAATGCGTCTCGATCCTTCCTGCGACTGCTCATAACTAGGGCTCGCTCAGCGTCCGTAATCAGAAGGTCTGGTCTTGCGAGAGGTTCGAAAATGCCAATATCTCCTGATGTATGCCGTAGAATGACGGTTCCATCTAGATGGCGTTCGCGCATATGGTTGAGATCGACAGCATATAATATAGTCCCAGACGAAGGAGAGCGGATCTTCCATATTGTGCCACCTAATGTATGACCAGCGCTGTAAGGAATAATGGTCAAGCCCTGGCATTTCCCTATAATACCACGTAGGGATGAGAAGGTCAGATAAAAACTTGTCTAGACGACGTACCTTGTAGATGAGTTGGCTGAGAATAACGTAAAGCAGTGAAGGAGTCAAAAGCTTCATGCACCTGTTTGATAGTCGGGATATATTTTCCAGCCTTATTACGCTTCTGGGTTTCGCCGTCACGAACTTCAGAGTGAATGTCGTCCTCGTGACTTTCGTCTACATCTTCTTCGGATCGAACTGATTCAACTTGGTCGAGGACAGCCATTCTAGCCATTGCTTGAACGGGAAGCGTGCAATATGACGGTGCACGAAGATTCCAATTGGCGTATGCATATGGTATCAAGCCGGAATGAGCCAGGTCGCCATGAGAAAGAAGAACCAAGTCAACCGTGTATGCAATGCTACAGAAGATGAGATTGGAAAGAGGAACTTGAGAAGTGAATTAAGCACACCTTTCTAACGCTTGAACATACTGCTCCCAAGGCTCCTCGGCTGCTTCATCATCGCTCTTCTTGGTGAATGACTCTGGGTTCCAATCTGGAGAACCACAGTCCAGCAAGATGCGAACGTCATCTACCTGCAATAAATAGCATAGCGGAGTGATTTGGGATGACTGGGCCCCTCCCGCCAGAGGGGTGAAGGTAATCATGAATAATTCTCAGGATGCCAGGTAGCCAGTTGCCTGAGTTTCCAAAACCGAAGCAGAGCAACTCCGGAGTTGGCGGAGTTTGAAGTCATCACGAGTTGACTTTCAGCTGTCGCCAGCTTCCTGACATTACTTTCACTGTAAGCACCTTCTTATCTTGTCACATCGGTCAAAGCTCATCGCCATCCTCATCTAGTTACATCTAAAATCTCAAATCCTTCTATACACTTACCATGGGTCTCTCAATTAGCAAACTGCTCTCAGGTATGCGTTAGCCACCATAACTCGCAGGTCTAGCATTTATACTCGTCTGCCACTAGGTCTCTTCGGGAAGAAGGAGATGCGTACGTCCTTATTCAAGTGACAGAATTCTAGATAATTCCTAACACGATGGCATGCGCAGGAATTCTGATGGTTGGTCTCGATGCCGCGGGAAAGACTACCATTCTGTACAAACTCAAGTTAGGAGAGATCGTTACCACAATTCCTACCATCGGTGCGTCCGTTGTCCTTTAATATGGTAGAATGATCGATCTGATCAGTATCGTGCAGGCTTCAACGTCGAGACAGTAGAATACAAGAATATTTCATTCACCGTGTGGGATGTTGGAGGGCAAGACAAGATTCGTCCTTTGTGGAGGCATTGTAGGTTTCTCTGGTTTTGTAATTTATTTATTTATTCACCGGTCAAAATTCAGACTTCCAAAACACCCAGGGTATCATCTTCGTAGTTGACTCTAATGATCGTGAACGTGTTTCCGAAGCTCGTGAAGAGTTGCAACGGATGTTGAACGAAGATGAATTGCGCGACGCGCTTTTGCTCGTTTTCGCAAACAAGCAAGATTTGCCTAATGCTATGAACGCCGCTGAAATTACCGATAAGTTGGGTCTGCACGGTTTGAGGCAGAGGACATGGTATATTCAGGTTAGCATCGGTAGCATGCTCATTATCCACCGTTCTAATCATTGTATAGGCTGCCTGTGCTACGAGTGGCGATGGTTTGTATGAGGGTCTTGAGTGGCTTAGCACCAACATCAAGCGACGTGTATAGGTTCCTCAGCTCAGTTGCCCCCTTCTCTTTCCTGCTTTCCTGCTTTCCTGCATCTATGGTTTCTCTCTCGTTAGTCACGACTGGAATTGTGCCCCGTCAGGAGGCTCTCTAATGTTCTTCATGCTCGCAATTTCTTTTACATATCACGGTGTACAGCGCTTTTCCTTGTTAAGACAGTTTGAGTAATTATACCACCAAAACAATTCATTATTCACTGTCAGCGCATTGCATGACATATATTTGCAATAAACCTGTAAAAGAAGTAGAGCTAATAGAACAATGCAGTGTCAAAATACAGACTTTACATAAGTGATAAACGTCATAAAAACATGAAGTTCCAGTGCAGACGGATATTGGGAACCTTGGGAATGTCCGAGTCAGTGCAGGATCAAAATCCAAGATAAACTAATACGGCTTGTGGCGTTTCGCCTTCAAATCCCTCTCTAATTGCTTCGCCTTGCGATGTCCAATTTCGACTGGCCTAATAGCATTCGAATCGGCTTTCTTCAACTTCACAGGTCTATTTCCAACATATTTGCCTAGAGATATGTTAGAAATTAGTGAGATCCAAAATGAATATCATTTACCATCCATTTCCTTCCATGCTTTCAAGAAATCTTCAGGATCAGAAAAGGCGACGAATCCGTATTTAGCCTGTCAATATATCAGCATAAAGGGGCGGTGATGGATGGGCCTTGGACTGACCTTTTGGCTGAGTCTATCCCTGATGACGCGAGCTTTAGTGAAAGAAGGATACTTGTTGAACGCATTCGCGAGTACGTCGTCCGACACATCATTACTGAGATCACCCACGAAAAGACGGAACCAGCCTATGATTGCGAATTAGATACACACCAGAAGAATACTGGAGGTGAACTTACTGGGATCCCATTCAAGCAGCGTCCTGTCTTCCCATACCTTACCAGCGCCTTTGCGTAGGACAGTGGTACGCTTTCCTCCTTTCTCTAATTTACCACCAGCGCCGCCCTTCTTATCCTGCATTGCTCCGGGCACATACGCACTTTGTTGGGCCAAGATGCCAACATCGTATTCGTACGCATTTGCAGGTACGGGAGCGCTTGAGGTGGAGGCACCGGGCAACGAAGGGCCATTATACGGTTGATAATATGTGCTGTTATCGTAGTTGTTTGACTGTTGAGCTTGCTGCGCGTATTGCGCGTAGTAGGGATTCTGATTCATGGTGGCTGGAAGCAGATGGAAAGCGCCGTACTCGGGTGATTACGCAATTAATTCCCACGTCAAATCATCTGCTCGACACCGTCCTCAAGGTTTCCCTCCCTATCCTCAAAGTGAGTACTGTTTTTATGAAGCTGTTATCTGGTCGTTTGGAATGTTAGAGAAGTGCTGGAAGAGTTTCAGCTTGGTTGGACGCGATTTAGATGGTCAAATTGGACGGATTGCATGCGTTTACTCTGGATGTAGGAGGTGCCTTGGGATAATTTGTTAACAAAACCTCTCAGATGCCCTTCGTCAAGGTAGTCAAGACCAACGCTTACTTCTCCCGGTACCAAGTTAAGTACCGCCGCCGTAGGGAGGGAAAGACGGATTGTGCGTGCTCATTTTCAAAGTATTGTTAAGCTGCCTAACTTGTATTCTAACAGACTATGCCCGTAAACGTCTCATTATCCAGGCCAAGAACAAATAGTAGGCATTATTCGAAATGCTTGAGAGGATTGGAGTTTAACGTGTCTTCTAGCAATGCGCCAAAATACCGCCTAGTTGTCCGTTTCACCAACAAGCAGATTATTTGCCAAATTATCTATGCACGGATACAAGGCGATTTCGTTCTGTGCGCGGCCACCTCGAAAGAGCTGCCCCGTTACGGTATCAAGCATGGTCTGACTAACTGGACCGCTGGTATATCGCTATTTCTCCTTATTTTCATTTTGATTCTAATTCAAACTTTGTATAGCCTATGCTACCGGTCTTTTGGTTGCTCGCCGTGCTCTCACCAAGCTTGGTATTTCCGACAAGTATGAGGGTGTTGCTGAGCCTGATGGCACCTTGACCTTGACTGAGGCCCTCGACGACGATGAGGCACCCCGGCCCTTCAAGTGCTTCCTGGATGTCGGCTTGAGGAAGACATCGACTGGTGCGCGTGTCTTTGGTGCTTTGAAGGGTGCTTCCGATGGTGGTATCTACATTCCCCACAACGAGAAGCGTTTCCCTGGTTACGATGCTGAGAGCAAGGAGCTGGATGCCGAGGTACTGAAGAAGTACATCTATGGTGGTCACGTCGCCGAATACATGGAGAGCTTGGAGGAGGAAGATGATGAGCGGTAAGCTTAAGAATACAAGTTCTCCTCGACGATGTCTGATACTTATTTGTGTGCAGATTCAAGAAGCAGTTCGCCACATATCTTGCTGATGGTCTCGGCTCTGAGGATATGGAGGAGCTATACACCGACGCTTATGCTGCTATTCGTGAGGACCCCGTCTTCAAGCCTACCGAGAAGTCGAAGGACTGGAAGGCCGAGGGCCTGAAGTTCAAGGTCGCACGTCTTACCAGGGAGCAGAGGCAAGAGCGCATCCAGCAGAAGATCCAGGCCTTCCACGAGAAGGGTGGTGCTGCTGTCGAGGAGGACGAGGAAGAGGACGAGGAGTAGATATGAGGTTCTGCCATATGCCGCTACTGTCATTGTTTTATTCTATGTTTTACTGCGTTCAAAAGACATGCTGCTATGATAGGCCTCTTACATTTGTGTGACCTGCGTGACATGGAGTACTTAAAAATAACTCTTATAAGCGTCGATCACGCATGCGATGACAGCCACAATTGTTATATTGCGATGCTTTCTCAGCGGCAAGTAGCTGTCTTCAAATCTTAACACATAGATTTTGATACCTGAGAGGTGTTATCGATTGCTACTCCTTTTGCATCATGGCGCATCTCATATATGCTGAAGAGATGCTGAGTCTTATGCATGGTACGTCTCTGAATGCTTCTTCAGGTTAACAACTGGCTCAATCACGTTACAACATAGGCTCGCCCGTATGGGAACCAGATTATCGTTCAGAGGAGGTTTCCATTGCAGATGTAGGGTACATGCGCGAGGGTCGATTTCACCGTCTCTTCAACGCAAGATTACCCAGAGGAGATCCCAGTAATAAATGGGGTGTACCTGCTGGTTATGAGCCGCTCCCTCTGGACGAGAGGTCGATGGTTCATAGGCGGCTTCTTCCGGGTGTACTGGCTTCCCGTTCCATTGTTAAACTAGGAGCTGACATGGAAGTAACTGGGTACGGATTAGTCTTATTATCGTAATGTTGTCTGCTTACTTACCTCGCCGGTCAGATCCTTACTGGAAGCGGGAGCAGTGAGTTCTCAGTTAGCCTACTAAAGCGTGAATCTAGCCTTGACTTTTCTTGGTAGGGGTTTCACTTTTCCTGCAAGAAAGATCGAGGTGCAATATTGGTGATAAATTCAGAGGCACGTCGGAGAGATTCAGAACAACGCGGGGCTTTCAAGAGATATATTATGAGGCATTTTCGCTCGTGGCTTTCGTTCGCAAATGATGAACCTCTGGAGCGTGATATATCCCTTAGTGACCTTGTTATAGTCACCGGTATGTATGTCAGCTCAATATTCGAAAGCGTATGACCTGAATCCACATTTGTAGGTCGCGATAATACAGCTGACTGGGCGGTAGCAGCGTTCGCTGAACGTTCCCTGTCAGGTAAGTCACAATTTCGAATTTTGGTAGCAGATCATTCTAAAGATTACATTCTGAAGGTGGCATACACTTCGAGGCTGGATATTCATCCCTCGCAGGCGCCAACTTCTCTATCTGGGGCAGCTGGAAAGGGGCAAGGTTCGTTCTTCACACGCCCTTTTAGTGATATGCCAATATTTGAATTAGGAGTGCCTATACGAATTGTGGACCTCAAATTCCTAAAACTATGGTAGAACAATCATCGGAGGGACCCGATGAAGCTCGTCCAGTATGTGCCGTGGATTTACAAGCCTATGATCAATGTGTTTTCCTTCGAGGTTATAGGGTGATGGACAGGAAGAGTCATGTTCTCAAAATGATCAAGCTTAAAGTCCCTGATAAATCTGGAGGGTTCGAGGTTCTTCAACGCCCGTGGGTTTCTCGTAGCTCTACGAGTCTAACAGGTTCCACCAGCTCTCTGGGAAGCAATAAATCCAGCTCCCAGAATAGGCAGAACACATTGGCAATGACCCTGTCACCAGTTGACCTAAATTCATCTTGGGACTCGCTTGAACCTGTATCTGATGTACCGGAGAGTATTTCTCCCATCGAGTATTTGCTGGCATATATTCTCGTGGTACGTTTTTCTATGCTAATGCGAGATAGATAATAATTCTTGCAGAACTCAGCTGCGGAGATTTCAATTGCTCACGACGATGACATGGCCGCTATTATCAAGGTGGGTTTGACTGTTCTCATGCGAATACTGGTTCTGACGACAGGCAGGATCACGAAGATTTTTCTGATTTTGCTCAGCTCGTCTTCGACGCTGCCCCTTTGATCCTTGTTGATGAGGAAGGAGGTCCGTATGGTATCATTTTCTTAATTCACTCCTGTCTGATCCTATAATTTTAGTGGGCTCCATTTCACATGTTGAATCTATGAAAACGCCGAGAATGGTCCCATTTTCCGTTCCAGAAGTTGAAGGGACAAAGAATACCCTGGCGAGGGGGAGCCAAAGCCCGGAAGACAGGAAAACTAGTCCAAAACCACTGAATCGCAGTCCAAGCCAGAAGCCTATGCTTCCGGAATACGATCCTGTGTTGACACCAACACAAAAGACTCGTTCTCTTCCGCTCCTCGCTGATTATTACGATATGTCATTGAAGCCGAACCCTCGAGCTCATCGCTCGAATACCTCCGGAGGTCGTCTGACTTCAAGGTTGGACCGCACTCCCTATGATCGTGAGCAAGAACGCATACGAACAGAGATCAATACTGTTCAGACCCGTTTGGTATGTTTGATTAATCCTATGTGCGCTCTTTTCATACTTATTGCAGTGACTCTAGGTCGAAGTCAGAAATAAGATCACTCTTTTGGCCAACGGCGGACCAGGCGCGGAAAAAGAGGCGACTCTCAGACTCGAGATCGATAATCTGCGCAATCAACAGGCGAACAGTAAAACTGACCGAATTACCAAGGCAGGAGAGATCAGTCGCTTACAGGAGGAAGTTCGGAAGAAGGTTTGTTAAGCAGGCCTTTTGGCGTCTTACTGTTCTAATGCAGTGAATAATAGGTTAAGGACATTCAAACGATGGGACGCAAGTTACCTGCCAAATCCATCGTCGATTTGGAATCGCAGATCAAGTATGTAGACTCTTTTCTCCCTGTTACGGCAATTGCTGATCCTTCTGCAGCGCATACGAGCAGCGCATAGAGCAAGGTCTACTAAGGTTTGCTGAAGAAAAGAAAGCCGTAAATGCCATCAGCAACCTACGGCGCTCCAGACCAGCAATCGAGTCTTACATGGCTTTAAGCACCTCTATCGCGATAGACCGAAACCGCCTCGCAGATCTCCAAAAGTCAATGGATGCGGCGCCAACAGATCTCTCCTCCAATATCGAAGAAGTTCGCAGCCAGCTGGAAGTCCTCCGCCAGGAACGCAATGAATTTTATGCCAATCGTGGAGCTCTGTTCTCCGAACGTGATACCCTACAGAAGCGACTAACGGAACTATACGAAGAACGACAGCGATCGACGAAGGACTT
This sequence comes from Sphaerobolus stellatus SS14, assembly GCA_000827215.1. NCBI lineage: Eukaryota > Fungi > Basidiomycota > Agaricomycetes > Geastrales > Sphaerobolaceae > Sphaerobolus > Sphaerobolus stellatus. The sequence goes on from KN837076.1 coordinate 312,942, forward strand.
CCATGCCGCACAAGAAGCCTTCCGCCAGATGAATGAAGCCGAACGTGCAAAGGAAGCCGATCGATTACGAGCAGAGCGAAAAGCCGTCGACGAAAAACGACGCGAGGAAGGACGAGCACGATTAATGGAAAGAGCGCAGATGCCCATATTCTATTCTAAGAAACGGGATTGTCATACGCTACTGGAATTCTTTTCTCCTTACGCTGGCGGCAAGGCTGGCAAAGAGACTGTAACCAGTCAGCCCGTAGCCTCTTCCCCGGTATCGTTCCACCCCCAGAATGAAGACAGCACGTCACGATATTCAGGTGGACAAACATGGGACCAGTGGGTGCCTATGAGGAAGAAGAGCGAAAAGGAAGAAGATTTCTTCATGGGGTCGAAGAAGGGCAAAAAAGGTCGAAGACAGGCAACGGAGGGTAGCATGTCGTCTTCGTACACAGCGACGGCTAGCAAGATGACGATCCCACTGCCGATTATGAATCTACTCATGTCGTTTGAGATCATGCCCCCTTCGACGACGGCGGATGTCCCGCATATTGTTGAGGCGATTCAGAAGAAGCTGGATTGGTTGAATGGTATGTGTTTCTTAACTTCTCTACTTATCACAGTGACGTTGGACTGATGTATTGACATCGTCACAGAAAACGAGGCCCAAGAAACCGAACAAAACGTCGCGAGCATGCGAGCCTTATTAGCGCGGGGTGCTACTCACCCCATGATATCTACTTAGACATCGATTACTTATACCAACTGGATTTATACCACCGGAAATGAATTGTTGTATTCTTTATTCTATACCTATACCACCTATGCTGTATCCTTTATCTCTTGATCGCTTAGCTATATCATGTATTTAAATATAATGTATGACTATTATATTATATGAAAAGTTTTAAACCGAGTCACCAACAAAGAACTATTACAAAAAAAACGATGCAAAGAAATGCGGGCATATGATAAATATCTAAGTAAGTCATAAAATGCATGACACCTCATTTCTTTTTCTTCTCTTCGGCGGCTTTCTGCTCCTCAGGCGAAAGCACCTGGCCGTATTCGTTTACACGAGTCGGGTCAACGCGGTAGATCCAGCGCTACGAAAGGAAATGATGTCAGTTATCGATAAAGGAGAAGCAAACGACTAGGCTGCGTATACGTACTTGATATAAGAAGATGAGGAAAACGACGTCATCCCGGAAGCACGCTGAAGTCATGCATCGTGGCGTTAGCGGCGGTAACGATTACATATTATTGAAATATTGAATAATGATGACATACCTAGACGATGCAAGAAGGGCATCTTAATGCAGAAGGCGAAAAAGTCATCGACGACGGTGCTCAGGGTCTTGAATACCATGGCTTTCATGGGCATGTGGGCGACGCTCTAGGAAAATATAACGAAATCAGAAAATCATTCATGAGACATATTAAGATCGAATAAAGTACCTTGAGCTTATAGTTAATGATCAACTGAGGGATCAATTGCGCCTAAGTAACGCCGAAAATATTAGTGTCCGAATATGATATTTCACGCTGAAGAGAAAAGGACTCACGAATCCAAACATATACACAAAAGACGTGAGCGTCGAAATAGTGAAACTGTACCATCCACGGTGCGATTCATACATGAGGGAGTAGATCGAGTATCCGCCGAGGAGGGGGATAGCGACGTAAGAGACGTAGCGGAAGGCTTCGCGGTCGTATCTACACACGAATTCACAAATTCAATCAGTCAAAAATTCTAGGAAGGAATTATATAGATGAACATACTGTTGCGTTTTCTTCTCATCCTCCGAAAGGACATGTTTATCTAAGTAAAAGCCCATAAGCACCTCTTCCTAAAACCAAACAAAAGCAAAAACAACTCACCATGGAACTCCACCCGATACGGAAACCACGACCCGGGAGGAGCAGGAAGGAACTTGAAATCGATAGCTTTCGTGACTTTCCACGCTTCGATGACCATGCCCATGCCTTGGCCCAGGACGATCATCCAGCTGGTGTCGGCGTTGTTGTCGAGGAGGTAAAGAAGAATGACGAGTTGGACGAAGACGTTTGTTATTATCTAGGATTATAAGGACGGCTTAGTGGGGAGAGGGGAGAGGGCGGGGACTTACGGTTCTGGGGGAAAGAGAAAAAATAATTATAGGGATTTGATATAATACCTTGATATCACGAGAACTCACCTAACCGAAACACCCACCATCTCTTTCTTATTCCTCCAGTGACTAAAAACCCTCATGAACAATCCACCTAAAATAAAAATAATATCCACTCACCTAACATCCGACGAAAACGCCAAAAACTCAAACACCATATGCAACAAACTCACCACCGCCGTCAAAACGAGCAAATACGGATTAGTCTCCACCAGCATCCTCTTAATCTCATCTAATTCCGCCGAGCCCGTCCCGCCGCCGGCCTGTTTCCCGGCCTCTTCGAACCCTGCCGTGAGGGTCGCGTAGATCTGGAACTTGGTGTAGGAGATAGGGTAGAAGGAGAGCTGGAAGGGCAATGTCGGCGTTGTGGAGTTGATTTCGACGAGTTGGGAGCGGAGCTGGGCGGGGAGGGGTAAATAAGGGGGACGAGATGGGGAATGGGAATTGGGGGAGGCTCACCTGCCAGAAATCATTAGTGAAGATTACAGGGGGATAGAATCCTTGGGTGCCGGTTTCGTCGCGTTTGTCTGGGAGGGGGCGGACGTCTAAACGTAAACAACAATAAAATTAACAGTTGCACTTGAATAATGTCCAATCCCTCCGGTTTTACGCACATTGCTGAACCACGGGAGGCAGCTTAGCATACGGGATAGCCGGTTGGTCAGATATGATTGTTAATGTCAAGTTTGGGTGCCCTAATGTCAATATAATTCAGGAATTTAACGATGCATCTTATAGGAGGAAAACGCACAATGCGGAACAATAATATCCGGCAACTGCGCCAACTCTTGCTCCTCTTGTTCCTGTTCTTCTTTCGACGAAAGGAGGTTCTTTTCTTTGCGCACTTTGAGCTTTGGCAAATATCGCGTTAAGACTAACAAATCCAGAGTTATAATGGTAGGAATTAACCATTGGAAGGGGAATATACCTTTAGTGAAGTGATGGACTGCTTCGGCATTGAATTTGGGATTGCTAGGGTCGGGGCTGGCGTGATCTTTTGTGATGAAGACGTGCCCGAAGAGTGCGGAGGCGTTCTTTTGGACGGTCTGGGATGCATAGGTATATTTAATGCCGATATGGGAATGCAGTAAGGGGAACGAGCACTCACAACAGGAATATCAACATTAAACTGCACAAGCCTATTCTCGTCTTTCCAGTCCCCAAGAGTCTAGTGACACCCATAAATATCCCCACAGAACATTCAATATTTAATCCCACTCACAATATTATCCCAAATAACCTTCGGCAACCCCTCTCTCCTGCCCTGCTCCGTAAATACCGCATTCGGATACGGCGACGCAGACATGTAGAAATGCAGTTCCATTTCGGAGCCTACAGGCCATGCGGGGTGGACCGTCTGCGGGGGGAGCGCAAAGGGGTTGATTTGGGTGGCAGCTTGGACATTCGGGTCGATGTTCGCTGCTGGGACTCCGGGAGTTGGTACGGGGGGTTTGGCGGAAGGGAGTTTAGAGGAGAGGAATTGGCCGGCTGAATATCATAGGAAGAGAAGTGGCGTTAGGATCAGGATCAGAATGGGACGATTCGGGAAGAAACGCACCGAATTGAGAAACAATGTAGATTAAGATGGCTTTCTAGATAGGAGGTGGCGTGTAGGTATAAGCACCGAGACACAGCCCTGTGCAATTGCATTTGCAATTAGGGAGAGGCCCGAACGCACCTGTGCATAATCCAGGAATGTCTTGAAGCCAGATTGAGGCTCCTGGCGGGCAGCGGGGGCGAGAGCTGGGTCAGGCATACGTACTAAGGAACGACCGCAAGGAATTCTAAATGTAGACGGATTTGGAAGTCCGATCGCCGCCACTCGAGTCCATTGCCAAGTTCACGCAGGCAGCAACCTCCATGACGACAGCACCCCCGTACGCCCTGCCTACAACCCGTGAACTCGAGCTCGAAGCGCTCCTGCGACAACGCGAGGCGCAGAATGAAGAGATAACAGTGAGTACGCACACAACTCAAAGTCGAGTTACCGCCTCACGCATTGGTGGCAGACCGAACTATCGACGCTCCGACGACATCTCGCACAACAGCCCGTGCCGTCCACCTCAGAACCCGTGACACTCCCCCCTGCATTGCTCTCCTTGTTGCTGCCCTATCTCGCGGACCCGCAGAGTCAGCCAGGAGCGCCCCTCGGAGAATCAGCACACTCGGTCACGGTCGCGGTCACGCAAAGGTCAAAGCTGCTGCAGGAGGAGAACGACGAATTGTATAATTTACTGAAGCATAGCGAGACGGGGCGGCTGAAGGAGGAGGTGCGGGGCTTGCGCCGCGCGCTGACGAAGATGGAGGGCGCATTAAGAGGTAGGAACGCGTCTATCTGTGGTGGTATTCACTCATGTATAATAGAATCACACGTGGTTATCAATTCACTATCGTGAGTGCTTACAGTTCTGTGTCTATAAAAGTCGCTAAGCTGTGGGCGCAGAACGGAGTTGGACAAGTGTTACGAGACAATATCGACACGGCCTACGGAGTCTTATCGATCTACTTCTGGCCCGCCTAAACCCATTCCTACTGGCCCTCGGGCGCAAAAGCGTCCACGAGTGAGCCAGGCTTCGCCCTCGCCTCAGCAGCACACAAGACCGCTACCACATGCTCACGAGGCACGACATATTTCGAGGAGTCCGGAACGCGGTGACCGTTATCGGCGAGACCGGGAGCGGGGAGTACGACGATCGCGGGAGCGGGAAGCCGAGCGCGACCGGGAGAGGGAGAGAGAACGGGAACGGGACGATCGGGAGTATGGGCGACGGAATAATGGGGGTGGGCGGGAGAGGGAAAGGCGAGTGGGGCGGGGGGGAAATGGGAATGGTACGCGGGGACTTGTCGAGCGAATGGGGCTGTGACGACGCGTGACGGGGGTTGAGCGAAAAAATGTATAATAGCCTGGTGTCCAATTAGCAGATCTTGGTATGACGTCTGCGGCTGGGCTGCCGAGGGGACCCGTCGTTTATTCTGGCGTGCTGTATCTGCCAGCGGGTGCTTCCCGAAGATGAAGGCGATGAGAGGGTGATATCGTATGCCAACGTGGGCGGATGAGAAAGTGATGGCGAACAGCCAGTCGCAGCAGGCGGTCGTTATGACGTGGGTTTGCCCTTTGGCGGCACCCCTGGCCACGGTCCTCGGCCATACGGAGGGAGGGTATTAGGACCATAGGGCATGGGGGGCGGGGCACCTGGAGGCTGAGCATGGCTGGGGGCAGAGGATGGATGCCACTGGTGGGAGCGCGAGGCCATGGCGAATTCGTCGCGGTCGATCCATTGTTTTCCGGCCGAGGGCTGCGGGGCGACGGGCTGCTTGCCGCGAGACTGCTCCTGCTGCATGCGGGAGAGGAGACGGGGCGGGATGGGAGGCGGCGGGGGGTTGGCGGGGATAAGGAGGCGGCGGGAGGAAGAGGAAGGCTGCTGTTCGGGCATGGTGCTGTAGTTCGAGCTTAGGAGACGAGTGCTTAAGTAGAAGAGTGGAGTGGACGGATTTAGTAACCAGGGTGACTTTGGCTACGTAAGACAAGGAAACGTTCTCGGGGCTACGGTATACACGGGATCAACGTCCCCACCTTCTTCCGGTAAAGTACATAGTCGTCTCCAAAGAAGCTCACCAGCGCCTTCTCCTCTGCGCGTATCCGGAAATAGAAGAAGCGCCACAACACTACTGCAAAGCCCACAAAGGAAATACTGTTCTGCAGCACCAGCTGTGTTCCGAGGGCCCAATAGAAGAACCCCGTGTACGACGGGTGCCGCAGCCATCTATTTTCCCGTCAGCACAGCTGCACTGCCTAAAGAACGTACGAACCTGTAGATCCCATCGCTCACTAGTACATGTCCGGCCTCTTTTTTGAACGCAACGGGGTGTGAAAAGTTTGTTGCTGCGTGCACCATTGCCGTCGATCGAACTATTTGTCCCACGACCGTCAGCGCGATCCCCGCCATCGACACATATGCAAAAGTCTTTGCTCCCGGCTTAAAGTACAGAGTCACCAGGTATTCCACAATCGCCGTCGTGTGTGCAATGTGGTACATCGTCCCATTGTTCAGCAGAAACGCTGTGCAGAGTGAGCAGGGCGCGTCGCACAAGGAGCGCACTCACAGTCAATGCTGCATTTGGGCCGGTTCCAGCCCGCCGTCACCGCAAACTCCGCCCAGTGGAACAGCGACCACGCCGCGAGATAGAATCCCAGTTGATACGTCGTCCACCAATACCCAAATCCCCCCAGCGCGAACATCGCGCTCCCCGTCGCGAAACATGTCCCCAGCAGAAACGCCGTCACCGACGCTGCAAACGGCGTGTTCGGCAGCGTCCCATGCGGCTTGTTCGAAGCAGTTTGTGGTATAGTTTCTAGCGTCGATTGAGCCATCCTTTGTTGGAGTCGTGCGTCGATATCTGACATGGTGCGCGCGTTCTTATAGCCGCGGAGCCACTTCCCGATTGGGCCCACAATTAGTATGCTCCTCCGCAGACAGCTGCAGAGCATCGTTGGCCTCGCACGGCGCTACACGCATGATGCTGCAGACATAAGAAACATTGCTGTTGTCGCACATATCGACTCTGGCAAGACAACCCTGACCGAGTCTATTCTCCTCAAGTCCCATTATCTTTCGAATGCGGGTTCAGTTGACACTGGCAGCACCACCACAGACTTTTTGCCGGCTGAGCGCGAACGCGGTATTACCATCCAATCTGCGAGTATCCCCGTGAAATGGGACAAGTACACGTATAATCTCGTCGACACCCCCGGGCATGCCGACTTTGGCATGGAGGTCGAGAGCGCCAGTCGCGTCGTCGACGGCGCCGTCGTCCTCCTCGATTCCGTCGAAGGCGTCGAGGCCCAGACCAAGGGCGTATGGAGACAGCTCGACAGGTGAGCCTCCCGCTTTGTCTCCCGCAATTTCTACAACTCAGCCAGGTATAATGTCCCTACCCGTATGATGTTTTTCAACAAGGTCGACCGTCCCGGTGCCTCCCTCCACACGTCCTTTCTCTCTGTCCTGGCCAACCGCTTTCATCCCCAGCCGTTAATGCTTACTATCCCTGTCGCATCGTTCGATCCCAAAAACTATGCTGCTGGCGAGCCGGGCATCGAAGGCGTTGTGGATCTCGTCAATTGGCAAGTCTCGAAATACGACCCAGAGGGCGAATCTACACGCGTATCGCTCCCTCAAACAGAGGAGGAGCTGATTTCGAACTCGCCGTTTCCCCCTGACCACCCCCTCCTCAAGCACCTCCTCCCGGCAAGAACCCAGCTCCTCGAAAGTCTCAGCATGCATTCCGACGACCTAATGTCGGAACTACTATCTCTGCCTTCCACGCCGGATGCCTACCTCACGGTCCCGCCCTCCAAGATCCTCCCCGAGCTGCGAAAAGCGACGCTCAGCCGCGCGATCCTCCCCATCCTCTGCGGCTCCGCGCTCAAACACGTCGGCACAGACATCCTCCTCGATTACATCGGTGCGCTCCTCGCGAGTCCCCTCGACGTCCCCGCTCCCCCCGTCGCATACTCCGACCAAGTCCAGCTCCTCGCCTGGAAAGTCGTCTGGGACAAGCGCAAAGGCTGGATGACTTTCGTCCGCGTCTACACAGGCACCCTGAAAAAATGGACCGTCTTCCACAACGTCAACCAAAACCAAAAAGAACGCGTCTCGAAAATCCTCCTCTACGCTAACGATCCCGAGGAAGTCGACTCCCTCCCTGCCGGCTCCATCGGCGTCCTCCTCGGCCTCCGCCACACCCGCACAGGCGACACCCTCACCTCCGTGTCGTTCACCCCCTCCAGTAAAGACGCGCCCTCCACAGCCCTCCGCGAAATCGTCCCCCCTCCCGCCGTCGTCTCCGCGTCTGTCCTCCCTCTTTCCTACTCGGATTTAGCCCCCGTGCAAGAGGCGTTGGAGAATCTCACCCGGACGGATCCCAGTGCGCGCGTGGACGAACAGGAGGGACAGATCCTCCTTTTTGGACTGGGCGCGCTGCATTTGGAGATTTTGGAGGGACGCTTACGCGATGAGTATCGTGTGCAGGTGCAGCTGGGGAAGAGGCGCGTGAGTTATCGCGAGGGGTATAATGGCCCGGTGATCAGTAGGCCGGAGGTTTATGAAACGACTGTGGGCGGGCAGCTGAAGACAAAGGCGTGGGCGAAGATTAATTTTATTATTAGGGGCTTTGAGGAAGGGGAAGTCGGCTCGGCCACGTGGGGCGATAATATCGTCGTGGATGCTAATGGCGTGCCGTTCCCCTCCCCAGAGGCGATGCGTGGACATGTTACGCCTCTTGCGAATCTCGTGAGCGGAATTTCAAGCACCCTGTCAAATTCGCATTTTACGGGTCTCCCGAGGACGCATTTGCATATAACAGTAAAGTTATGGGAGCTCTCAGTCGGAGCACCGCCGTATATCCTCGCAAGCGGGGCGGCACATATCCTGCGCGGGCTCCTCGCCGACGTAGGGATGGGCCCAATAATGGAGCCGTTCGTGCGCGTGAAAGTCGAAGTGAGTGAGGAGATTCTAGGGAAGGTCGTTAAAGACCTCACGGAGCACCGCGGGGAGATCCTAGACCTTGGAGGGGCCGCACTGGGGTTTGCAGATCCAGCTGTTGCTGCGCCCGGGGATGAGTATGACGCTGCGCCGTATTCGAATGAGGGGCTGTATGTCCCCCCGGGGTGGCTGACGCCTTGTTCGGCCGTCACGGAGGCAGATGTGACGCAGGGGGTGAGGCTGAAGAGGTCTATTAAATCGGTTGCGCCGTTGAGTGAGATGTTAGATTATTCGAATCGATTGAGGGCTCTTTCGGGGGGACATGGGACGTGTGATATGTCCACTGAAGGATATAGGGAAGTGGGTGAGACGAGGAAGATAGAGATTTTGAGGGAGCTGGGGAGGGCGTGATTGAGATCCCAAGGAAATTAAAAGTATATTAGATACATATTTGGTTCGATCTTAATGTACATTGTGTAGAATTCCATTACTTTCGTTCATCTGCGTCCCCCAGGAACACATCGCCCTCGTTTTCATCTTCATCTGCGCTCCCTGCACGTTCGTCCCGGAACGCCGTCAACGCCTGACTCATAGACATCATGTCTCTTTCATCCTCCTCACTCCCCTCGTCGTCACCCCCTCCTACGTCGTCGTCCTCATCAGGGTCTTCATGAAACAGCGGCACCCTAGGCAAGTTCCGCAAAACACGCGAAGGTAATGGTGCAGGGGTCACACTACGTCTATCGTCCAGGTCTGGAAGAAACAATGGTGTCCTTTCACGACGCAGCGGCGCGGGCGTGCGCTCTCTGAGATCTGGCGGGGCCATACTCGGCGTCCTAGCATCTCGAGGCACGGTGGAAGCTCGCGACGTCCGCACGATAGGCCACGGCTGGATAACAAGACATAGACACCGATCGCAGATCGTGAAACCTTGATACGTCAACTGCATCGTGAGTTTCGGCTTTTCCTCGAATTCATCGTCCTTGTCTATTGCCATGGAAAAATCAGGTGGCGAATCTGGCACTTGTTGGCTTTCTTGTTCTTCGTCTTCCTCGTTGTATTCTTCATCGTCATCGCGCGCCTCTTCGTCGCTGTCAGCTTCGCGATACCGACTAGCAATCACCTTCGCACGTCGAGATCGTCTCGGTGTTGCGGTCGAAGGCTGAAGCTGAGGCTCTGCCGCTTGCTTCTCCGGCTCTTTACCACGTTTCCGCTTCCTTGACGGCACTTCTCCAGATGCAGGATCCGCACTCGCATCAATGGCCCGTTCTTCGGTGGTCGATTCCTTCGGTGCCTGGTGTTGGACGAAATGACGTTCCTACGAAGCGTTTAAGCACGCGTCTGGGATCCCCCTGCGTTCAGCCAATCACCTTGATAAGCACTGCATGAGGCTCGTTCTTGCGAAACCAGTATGCGAATTGATAGGTATCTGATGGAGAAGGCCTTCTGCATCAATGGATCCGAGGATTAGCATCGGATGAACGGGGCGTACCTCCTCTGTGCACTTCGACCTCGCCCTTTTTGGACGCGGCACCTTTTCGGGAAGTGACGGGGTCGGTTTCGAGCCGTAATTTAGGTCCGATGCTATCAGACATCAGAAATCAGAAATCAGGGATCATCGAATGTCAGTGATGTAATGCGATTGTGATTTACTGTGGGCGAAGATCCTCCAGCACCTTTTGGAGGGTATCTGCGTTGCATAGCGTACGTCATAATTGCAATTCCTTGGATAAGCTCTTATTTCACTTACAATCTGTCATCCAGTCTATATGACGTTCGTCGAGATAAATGTAGAGCGGAAGGACCGTGTGTGCGGAGATGCGTAGGTAGCGTGCGTTTCGGTAGCTCCATGGCATGATGGCGGAATTCAAGAACGACGCGTGATGGTAATGCGTGACATGGCGCGTTGCCAATCAGTAGCCAATCACTGGCCAATCAGTTTGGGTGGGTAATTATAGGCGAGTATATAGGTTCTTGGATAGAGTTTAAGGCGGTAAATGTATGTATTTTAATCTTTCAGTCTGTTATATGTAGAATCGTATTTTTGGTGAATGTACCAATGCATCCTAAGCACGGGACTTATGAATCAGAACTTGGAAGCCTGCTCTAACGTGAAGGTTAAGGAATAAGTATTCAGTTCTGAAAAATCACATTTTGGCAGAATCCTGCACATTAGTAAATTATGTTGGAGAGCATGCTGGGCGAGATATAATCCTTCCGCAAAGCAACTCGGCGGCGGCAATACTCAGAATAGTAAGTGCGTTCTCGTTGAAGGGGTCGGGGAACAGCTAAGGTCGCTATCTTCTTTAGTTTAGTTTATACATTAGAGAAGTTGCTTTTATTTTCAAAACAACTGAATATCATCATGGGTCGAAGGCGTGCATGAATACTTCCCCGCTGTCTCCTCGGCCTGGGGCCCTACAATATTTGGTGAGACATATGTTCCTGCGGCTATTTCTTAAAAAATATCCTCATTCATATTCAATATTTACAGTGTGCTTCGAGTACAAATTCTTCGAGATAAGTACATAGATAATACAGGGAACCTGGATCTAGATCCGCAGATTCAAAATAGTAAATACAACGCTCGAATAAAGTTCAATAAAGTACAGAGACTTATAAGGATTACTCGATTTCACGCAATCAGGGAACATTTAAATAGGGAAGGGGAGCAAAAATCGAACCGTCCCTCCTTTCCTTCTTACCACCACCATATTCCCTCCTCATACTATCCCTCCCTCTCCACAGACCTTTCCCGTCTCCCTCTTCAATGTAAGCCCTTCTATATTATTTTATCTTCAATAGTAACGTTCGTAGCGTTTACCTTTTATCCGTTGCCGTCATTGTCGTCGTCGTCGTCAATCACCGAAATATTATCTAGGTGAGAATTCACTCAGTACCGACTATGTTGTACGGTGGGGTGTGCAGTATGGGTGACTGAGTGGTACTATACGCTTTCCCCGAACATGGCCTCAGGTCCTGAATAAGCACCGCGGCGAAATCCTGGAGACGTCTCAGGATGGCGCGGTCAGTCATACTGCATACAAAGCACATTCTTAAGGTGTAGGTACTGATCAGCATTTTTGCAGCCCCTTTTTTAGATACCACGGGAACAATCTGCATCCATTGCCCTGCTCTTAGGTCGCTGTGATCTCGTTACATTTTTTAGTATTTGGTATTCAGGTGGATCCAGTTTCAGTTTATTACCGACTTTCTCACTTCTATATATTGTGCAGTATGAGTGACCGGGTCACTCTAAACGCTTCCGAGAAACAATCCATCGCGATACTCATTCTAGCCTCAATTCGTGCCCTGGATTAGCACCGCGATAAATTGATTCCTGGAGACTTGTCGCAGGATGGCTCGGACACTCATGGCTCATGGGACATCCGGTTATACCGTTGAATAACCCGTCACCGCCACTACGGGCTCTTCTCAATACTCAACTGTTGTCTTTGTTTTTCTTGAATCCGGAATTTTATTTTGTTATATCGTTCCAAAAGGTGTACTATCTACTTGTATAACATATCATCATTGAAACTTTATCAAACTCTACGCTCATTCGTTTATGAATATTCCAAGAGGCAACCGGAAGAATCCGGCACATTAACCGGGGTTCTTCGCGAGGGCTTATCGGAATTTTCCTAAACCCTAGGTTAACCCTAATTAAAGGAGCCGGATTTCGAATGAAAGAGCATGAAAATCACGCTTTAGAAGCTGAACAAACTGACATCTGACTATAATACATAGTAATCATGGGACTTGATTCTTTGCGATGCCACCTCTTTTAATGGCACTAATGGGGTAGTGGTAACCTTGGTCGTTGCCATCGAGCACAATCGACCAGCCAGGGGTTCAATTCCCCTTTAGTGCAATCTTTTTTATTTGCAGCGCAGGTCATTAAAATATTTAGCCTGATAGTGATATGTATAAAATAAAATAAAACGAGTAATGATAGTGAGTTGTTCTGCATTAAATTATATACCTTGATGCTCATCAGAATAGATAACGGAAATGGTGCCTTCTGTTTCTATGTATGACAAGACCAGGCATGCTCAAAGAACCAGCTTAGAAGATATCTGTGTTTGTGGTGATGCTGAAAGAATCGACTCCTCCAATGATGATAGGAAATCAAGGCCAGAATTAATTAGATGCGATGCAGCAGACTGAGAGACACGAGCAGTGACTAATATTTTGTTCTTCCCCTTTACACATTCATACGAAAAAATATCTATTTGCTATACTTACATCCGCAATGTCAAGCGTTTCAGACTGCTTCTCATGGCTGGCTATGTGAGGCATGCACTGCCGAGGGACGTCGTTCACGAAAGAGGCCCTAGAGTGAGAAAATAGGTATTGAGGGTTTTCTAATGGCCCTCGAGAATAGGTTGTGTTGTATATAAAATTATATACATAGAATTACCATATTTGGACGGTGTAGGGGGTGGTCCGTCACACCTTATCAGAAATTTTCGGGTCACTGCCAAGATTTATTTTTTCTCGCCTCCTCTTGGAATATTCATAATTTTTGGTTTATTCAACCCAATATAGTAGTACTTGCCAGTACTAGCTGCGGCTAGGTAAACGTTGTTGCACCTTCGAATTCCTAACCCGATATGAGAATGCACCTTGAAAGAAGCATGGTACTTACAATATACTTGAGCGATTGGATCTTTCAAATGCAAGTGAGCAGGTGTTCAACTGCGCTCGATCGGCAGTATATGCAGCACGTCAGCCTGGTGACCTTCTCACTGTCAGGTGGCTGATAGACAATTCAATTAGTATCATGTCTAAAGCTGATCAGTAAGATCAGCCAGCTGCAGATTGCCATATACAAAGATGGGAATCTGTCATGAAAGTCATCAGAGAGCATTAAAGTTCATCCAATTGCGCTTTCCCCAATAGGTTAAAGTAATCTTCAGATTCTGCAGATCTAAACGTGTAGACAGATAAGCCATGTCAACTTTGTTAGTAATAAGTCAAACGAGCAGAACAGGATATTTATATACAATCATGATCCAAACCTATAAGTACGTGCAATCTATGTTTATGACTTATGAAATAACTTCAAGGTGTCCAAAGTCCTCTTTCTACTATTGCCTTCTCATGCTTGGTCGGGAGAAACATCAGGACCAGAGATAACGACCTTGATGACACCCTTGCCATCTTGGCTCTTGCCCGCCCGGGTAACTTCGAACGCGTCGACAGCGTCATCGAATTTGTATCTGGAACACTGCTTAGTATTTGACGTTGACTTAATATTTCCTAAACCTTACCTATGCGTTACTAATGGCTTGAGATCGATCTTGCCTTGTGATACGAGGTCAATTGCGAGGGGATAATCGCCAGCCTAGATCAAGGTTAGTACAGTGAAACGCACACGCCAGGAATTAATTCATACGCCATAACTGTAGAGGTGTTACCGCGTTAGTGTTTGATAAAACGATAGGCGCACTTCGGAATACTCACCGGAAGCTTCCTTTCACTGTTAATTGTTTTACAAGGAGCATAGTGCTAGCGAAATGACATTAGTCCAAGCCAACTGCCGTAAGAATTGATGTACTCACATGGGTATTGTCACTTCAGGGCTTCCCATGCCAACCTGCACGAAAGTTCCTGAGAAAAAATAATTGAACATCGTGTTTTCAAAACATAAGCGAGTACCAACCTCCTTCCTTGATAACGAATAATGACGATTGGATGCTGACTTCAGCACCGCTAGCATCAACGACAATATCAACACCGGTTGGGCCACGGTCACCCAATCCAAGTTGCTTCTTCATCTCATCAGCATTTCTGCGAGAATAGTCAATGTTCTTCTCATCCTGGTTCTTCTTAATCGGCAAATAGACATCGGTCGCAGCATAGCTTTTTGCAAAGTCAAGACGGCTTTGGACAATGTCAACCGCAATAATGCGCTTGGCACCAAAGGCTTTGGCGACAGCCAAGCAGAGGAGACCGACAGGGCCTGAAGTACATAATAAATAAAAGGCACAGATGGATGCATGATTGCCTTACCTGCACCGAAAACCGCGACAGTTTGACCAGCACGAAGCTTAGCAAGCGTGGAAAGAGAATGAACGGCGACAGCAAGGGGCTCCATCTATAATATTAATTAGCTTATATATATTTTGTTTTGGAGAGAGTATTTCTCGTACCATAGCGCCATCCTCCAAAGTAAGATGATCAGGCAATGGGTAGGCAAGATCAGCGGGAACTTTGTAATATCTTCCGAGAGTACCGTCATATGGAGGCGTAGCAGCAAAGGCCATGTCAGGACATAACTGCAAGATATGTCAGAGAAGCCAATAACGCGTCCAGATGCTCTTACTTCGTAGGTTCCTGCCTTGCAAGTATCGCAAGTGCGGCACGCTGCGCCAGGTTCCACAGCTACGCGCTGGCCGACCTTGAGATGCTTGACCTTGGGACCGACTAGCGCAGGGTTTGAGCATGCTAGTCATCAAGGCTTTAAAATAACATCACCTTTGGCAATAATACCCGAGGACTCGTGGCCCAGGACCTGTACAAAAGCGGTCAGGATCGGCTTTGAATTGAATTAAGGAACACTGACCATGGGGTTCTTGACAACGAAGTCGCCAATTCGTCCATGAAGGAGGTAGTGGACCTATGAACGCCAATAAGCTCGATGGAGGAAGACCACATGACGAGCAAGACGCACATCTGAGCCGCATATACCTAGAATCGAGGAGCGAATAGAGTCAAAAGACGTGGAAGACGACGAGGGACGGCCTCACCTGTCTTCTTTACTTCTACGAGAACCTCATCGCCGGATACTAATGAAATTCGTTAAAAATTTCTCACCATCGATGACGATGAACAGCTTGCCTTCGGGGACGGGGCGAGGCTCGAAAGCAGTGTCTTTAATGCCGCGAAGGACAAAGGAGGTGTTATCTGACATAGTGAGGGGAGGATAGGGGACAGAGAGGCGGTGAGAAGATGGGGTTATAAAGCTTTTTAGGACTGGGAGAATGCCTAGGATACCGTCGAAGATGGGCCTATCTGACGGAGAAGTTTACGTTGTGGGTCACGAGTCCTGCTCGGCTCTCGCCGCCGAGTCTAATTATCGTCTGGGGCTCGATCGTCTGGGGAGGGTCGTGCACGTGGCGGGCCTGAAAGTGCACAAATATCCTCCTGTGGGCAAGCAGGGCAGAGGGAGCGTCAAGTAAATACGAATAAAAAGTACATTTCTTCATACACAGTACATAGATACTACAGAAATCAAAATACAGCAGAACAATGCATAGCGTACATCCTACAAGGCTACAGAAAAAATGCAGAAGTGAGACAGTTTCTAGGGGTATACTGCAGATTATCGATTGCGTGCGGAGATACGTTGGAGTATTAGACAAGTGACGCGACTGATCAGGCTCTTAGTAATCGAGATGATCTGATTAAATCAGGCAAGACGTACTCGGGCCAGCGACAAACGGATAATGTCCCTTTTCTAGTAATTTCAACACGTGCTTGTAGCTCCAATGTGTCTTCTCCTTCTGTTTGAAATGAATACACTTTTAAGAGAGATATACATCAAACACACCTTTGAAAGACGATGGAGATCGCGGTCATGGGTAATGACGATAGGCGCATTAGACTTCTACCAAAAGAACTGAGTCAGACAACTTCTGGAAAGTAGTAGAGATTTTCGATATGCATACCTCCGTTAGGTATCGAAGGACTGCATCTAAAGGCCCTAGGTACTGTAAATGGATGGCAATGTCAGATGTCTTCTCCTATCAAGGAAATGGCAAGATCCGTACATGGGACATCCCGTCAACTTCCAAATATTCTTCCTCATCTGACTCGAGGCCATCCAGCTCACGATTCATAATCTTGAAACCGCGGATAAAAAGTGTGCTGGGTGGTGTATTGCGCAATCGCGCTGGTCCATAATTATGATGAAAATAATCTATTGCATTTGGATTCGACCAGTCGGAGGATTTGCAAACGGGATCTGCTACTTGGAAAGATGCCTGGCGACCAAAAAGCTTCGAGTTGCGCGCACCATCGAAGACCGTCGATGAGAATCGGCCTCTCGTTTGGTCGTAACCAGTAACGAGAATCAGTTCGTGCAATGCAACATCCCGTCCCAAATCGTTATTGGCAAAGTCCAGCCAACTTTGAGCGAACTTGGAAATATATGTTGCAAATAGTCCGGGGTCCACAAGGTCTTCCGCAATAATATCTTGCTCCGTGATAAGGACAGCTCCCACTTTATCGGTACATTTGAAGGTCAAGGAAGAACTTCTGCGCGTAAGGTCAGTAACCGGAAGAGATAAGATAAAACAATAGTGACACACGATGCACTGTCTGTTCCTCCTTTGCTAGCAAGTTGCACACCTGAAGACGCTATGATTCCTCCGGGAAGCACTGAACGTCGAACGTGCGCAGGATTGATCTTCATTGACGTATAACTCCTGGGTTCGCCCAAATGATTCTCGGGATGCCCCACTGGTAGTGTGGCATTGAAAAGTCGAATAAATGTCCCAAAGCTTAAATAACCAACGTCTCCAATGCGAAGGGGATCAGAAGTACTGGATGGCTCCCATAGAGGTGTACCACGACCAGCAGACGTTAGGGATTCTTGATATCGATGATAGTTTGCCATAGAGCAAGGGTTAATAGAGAGGTAAGGATCCGTCCGAGAGTAGACCGGCTTTATACGAGAGGACGGATACAAGAGGCCACTGCAATGAGGTATGATGCGTGACTCAGAGAATGAACCTCATTGCGCGGCTGTGACAGTGGCACTGCGACGTCGGCGCCGGTCTCCTCCTGCAAGCCCTAAGAGGCTCTGCAAACAACGCGTAGCACACGTTTTCGCTCAGATTACAGCAACATATGAAAGAGCGGACACCGATAGACTTCGGTAACGCTTACTGTGATCCGGACATACAATAAAAGAACAATGAATACCATTTTCCGAGAAAATACAAGTTATAGACGTTAACATAAAGATCATAGCAAACGAGAACCAAACAATGGCCAGTGAGCACAAGGAACCTAATCGAAAGAAGACAGTCAACAAACCTCGCTCAACGAGAAGAAAGAAGAGAAAAAGCGTTTGAGGGCGTGAAGCTCAGATACCGTTGTAGTTAAAGGCTTTCATAACACATATGTATGCGTTCGCCAAAAGGTCATTGAAGACTTGTCGTCATCGCTGTACCAGCCCTCAAAACGGCCGAACATGAACAGTACTCACAATTGGAAGAACTATTCGTAAAAAGTATTGCACCGCCCGAAGTCCTATAAGATTGCATTCATTAGTTCCTGAGCCAATACCGAACAAGAAATAAACAAAAAAAAGGGACAAGAAATGCTCAGATACCGTTGTAGAGAAAACTCATAACACTCCGTTGGAGGTTCGTACAGTGTGAATATAGTAGTCATCAAAGCAATAAAGAAAGGTATATTAAGAGGAAATAGAAGACTTACAGTCATCAATAGCGGCCTAATTCCTCGTTTTAAGAGGGGAGAAGGGAGGGAGAAGGAGAAGAAAACTGAAGAGACTGGAATGCGCGGGCGGCTTAAAAGGTGAAAACTGTTTCCCAAGCGCTCGTCTCTCGCAACCGAAAGGCCATGGCGTGACATCTGCCATTTTGGTAAATATTGTCATTCGTTTGGCTCCCATTTTTCCAAGATTTTAGAGTAATTGGAAACATTATCACCCGTATACATATTGGGCATGGAAAAGTGCGGGTAGGATGTGCATTATGTGCATAGCATGTCACGGTCATACAAACAGTAACTGCATAACATGGGGTTTTTGGGATGACGACTAATCTACTCTGTGGTAACAGTGGACTTCTCTGAAACGTAGACCTGTGAGAGAAAGTAAGCATATAAATATAGAACAGGGCGACAATTGCACATACACCGTCCAAGAACTGCATAGAATATCCATTAGCACACGATCGAAACCAAAGTCAATAAAACTTACCTTTCGGATATCCTTGTTTCGCACACGGCAAGCACCCTGAATAGAAGCAGCTAAAGACCAGTTAAGTAATTTTGGTCAAGTGCGAGCAAGCTGAATTAAACACACCTGATTGCGAGACGTTCTCAATATCATTGCCCTGCAAGATGATCTCGTCCTTCTGGGCTTTCGACTCTTGGACAGTCACACCGTCCAACATCTTAACATGGCGGACAATCTATAAACCAAAGGTATATTAGCGAATTTACATGTATTTCTACGGTTTAGCGTACCTTCTCGCCCAAGAAATTCCTGATCTCAAGAGCCTTGCCTTCGTCTTGAATAATGCAGTTAATGGGGAAATGTGCGTAGACGGAACGCATTTTGTAGGAGAAACCCTGTCAAATTCCATAGAGTAAGAAAAACGCCAATTAAACCAGAATAAACATAGATACCTTGGTAACACCAGTGATCATGTTGTTTATCAGACTCTTGATGGTCCGTAAGCATGCTACGTGCTTCCTTCCTCCTTGCCAAACCGAGAGCAAGACCTTGTTCGTCTGGCCCTTGACGAGTTGGATGTCCATGTTAACGTGACGGACATTCTTGGTCAACTTTCCCCGGGGACCCTCGACGTTAATAATACGCGCCTTGATGTTGACGGTAACACCTTCGGGGATGGCGAGCTCTTCGATTTGCAGGACGTCACGCATCTAGAGAGAAAAGTTCAGTAAAACAAGCCATCCAATCCGACCGGACTGCATCCATCGCCATAAACCCATTTCCAGCCCCAATCCATCGTCTACACACTCATTCTGGCATAATGAACCCAGCCCATCAGTAGAGAAACCGAAACTCACTGTTGCTGGCTGTCGGGGACGTTGAGGACGACGAGACTTGAGGAGTGACTATGAGTTTTCGGCACGGATCGGCACCGGCAGTTTCCCTTGACACGGGACCAAACAAGGCCAAACTTCCGTCCGCACCTTTTGCTTTCCACCACCACCCACGACTCTGAGTATTTGCGATTGGGGACACTTTCTCGTTCGAGGGTTATCTGTCAAACTTAGCCATTGCTTAAGAGTATGTCACTACACAGTTATACCAGCACAGGTGGTCAAGTTGGCTATGTCCAGCCGAGTACTTCATACCAATACCAGCAGCCTTCACACTCTTCTTCTCTTTATGATCCCAACGCGTTTCGACAATTCTATGCGGGCCAGTTGACTACGCTAACCTTCAACTCAAGGCCGATCATCCAATCTCTTTCCATGCTCGCTCAGGAGTACAGTCGTATGTCAGACATTGTCGTCCAGTGCATAGAAGGCCACATTCGAAGGGTGAGTGTTTCGTGCATCTCCCATGATTCTCACATTTCTACAATGTTCGAGGCGAAAAAGTTACAAACATAATATATAATGAATTATTTTTGTATAGTAGTTAGAATATTCGTATCTCCACGAAATGGCTCAATGCCGTAGGTCGTGTGTGGCTCTGGTTGCTTTCAGCACACCAGGCAACTTTTCTTTCTTATTTTCTCCTCTTATGCCGTTGTTATGTGCCCGCAAGCAAGACGACCAAATGCTGACTCATATTTTCCCGCAGGTCCAACCCCCTATCAAATTGCCGGCGTGGTATCTATTGGATGCCCTATGCAAGAATGTCCCAGTCCCTTACGCCCGGCTTTTCGCACCAATGGTTTCCGATTTGTTTCTTGAGAGTTACAGGGTAGTAGATGCTGGTACTCGCCACAAGATGGAAGAGATGCTATGGACGTGGCGGGATGGCGGCCCTAATGGGCGGGAATTGTTTGGAATTGGACCTCAAGAATCTATCGAGCGCTCCATATCAGCGTATGCACCTAGGCATATGCCGCCACCGGTGCGTCTCCTATTTATTTGACTCTCTTCTTTTCTAACAATCTTGGCAGCTTTCACGGCCGACCTCGATAGCGCCGCCTGAACATAATGCCGTCTCTAGACATCAAGTTTTGTCCGACCTGGAAAATGCACTTGTGCAACAGGAAAGACGACTGCAAATAACGCCATATGATCACAGTATCAACAAGAATATGGAAGTTTTGCAGCAGGTATGTTACTTTGACGTAATTATCTATTCCCCGCTGATCTATGTCGTAGCTACGTGCACTTGTGAGGACAACAGATGTGAAGCACCATGAATTAGTTGCAATTGATAAGCAGCTGCGTCAGATGGTGCCGCCGCCTGCCCCGGTTTCTCAGCAATCATATCCCCCCATTTCGCATAGTGTTCCGTCGATGTATGACACACGCTCTCAACCTCCGATACCACCTACGAGTATACCCTCCCAAAATTATCACGCTCCAGCTCCAGCTCAGTATACTGCTCCAATGACAAATTCCACTCCATCATCATCCAGCGTCCTTGCTTTCCTCCAATCAGCGGTTGCATCCGCACCTCCCCCTGCAGTATCGACTTTACCGACATCGACTCCTGATATTGCAAACCTCTTTAACTCACTTGTGCAAGCCGGGATTGTCTCCGGGACTGCTACGGCCAATGCTAACTCTGTCAATTCCAATAGTGTCCCAAGCGCGCAGCCTGCTGACCCCAGCAAGGAAGAACGGCAGGAATATGAACGCAACATCATTAATATGACTATATCGTTGACGACAGCTGACATTTCAAGGTATGTTGAATTGAGGTTTTGTGTCAGTTCTATTTTTCTGAAAGCACAATTAGACAAAATACTGGTGTCATTCCTTTCCTATACCAGCGTATGCCCTTGCAATGCAAACAATGTGCGATCCGTTTCCATGAAGGTGCGATTGGCAAAAAGCAAATGGAGGAGCATTTGGATATGCACTTCCGCCAGAATCGCAAGGCAAGTGAGAATGTCGGTCGTGGACACAATCGTAGTTGGTTTGTCGGAGTCCGAGTAAGCAATTCACATTCCTCGCAAAGTGTTACTTCTAATTGAACTCTCAAAGGATTGGATTAATGATATTAGTGTAGATATCAAGGGTAAAGGACGAGCCGATGGACATAATACGAAAGTATCAGCTGGTGCGGCTGAAGAGGAGGCCAAACTTCGACAGTCCCATGTACTTGTCCCTCCTGGCGATGAGACCAAAGTGATACAGTGTCCAATATGTAAAGAAACGTTAAAGCCCGAGTTTTTGGAAGACGACGAAGATTGGGCCTGGAAGAACGCTGTACGCGTTCAAGGACGAGTAAGTAATCCGTTGGATGATTCCTCCCACGATTTTAACAAAGCTGTTTTGTAGATTTATCATGCAACATGTCACGCAGAAACAAGCACAGCATCATCCTTGGCATCACGTCTTCGGCATGAGGTTGCAGTAGAGCGTAGTCGTTCTGGTACTCCCGAGTTGAGTGGTCGATATGTGTCTGGGGGAGTGAATCCTTTGTCCGTATTAAAAGACGAGATCAAGCGATCGCCTACACCAGATACCCGACTAAGTGGGACGAAACGTAAAGTTGAAGACCTTGATAACGTTAACCTTGAGGCTAGTGAATCTCCGCCAACTAAGAAGTTTGCATCATCCCCTGCCTGAGTGTATTATATTTAGAGGGACTGTTGGATTGTAAAGTACTCGATATTTTACTCGGATTTAGACTAGTTGTGTACTTTTATATACAGGAATGCAAATATCATTGCAGAAAAGACGACTCGTGATCGACTGCGAACTGAAACGATGGTTCGAAGTTCACGTCCTACTAGCTGCACAATATTGTAGAAGAGACGTGATGTAATGTGCCTTTATTTACTCGCTATTTTGGCTAAATGAATATATGTATTAATATTCGTTGCTCATATACATCCTGGATATTACTATGCGAGAAGACAACGTAGAAACAGACAATGATACATTATAGTATACATTCGACACTAGAACCATGGGAAATACGACATGCTTTGCTTCGCGAGATTCAGTGGATTAGTGGCAGAAGATATCTGAGATTGTTTCAATACGCAGTAAGTAGATTCAACGAATGTACTCACCAGACTAGTGATGGTTTGGACGATAGGTGTTGGAGGTATACTTCCACCCTGCAGCAATAATCGGGTCAGCTGAAGGCTGATTGATGATAGACTAGATGTACTAACTCTTTCCCTATCCTTTTCTTGAGCACGGCACGACAAATGTTCGGCCCTTGATACAACGATGTCGATGTTTGTCAGAACGTGCTGACGGAACAGTGCGTCCTGATGAGCAGATCGGTTGGGTAATGTATACCACGTCTTGACTTCGTCCCTGATGAAGAGAGAGAGCTGCTGCTCCATGTCGAACTAGGAGAAGATCAGCATGGCACCGAAAAAAGGAAATGGATACTCACCTCTGGCTCGGTCAACGATCGTGCAATAGCCATTATTCCAGATGTGAGAATTCCCTCAATACCGATCGGGTTCAGGAAATGCTGCATATTGGGTGTCAATCTGAATGGCGTCGCTTCGTTCCAAGATAATCTCGGTGAGTTATGATCAAAGTCTACGCGGGTATGAATGTGACGTGAAAGAAGAAATGCAACGCTATTGACATACATGGCATCAATTCAGACATGTAAATGAGTCCCGTGGATCTTGAAATGTGGTAACGGGAAGGGAATCGACTGGTAAGACACATAATGTAGGTCATGAAAGTTGCAGCCGCCATCTGTAGAGCAAACTGTTTCCTCATGGTCCAGAGTTCGTATGATGTAGCCATCGCCTTGGTCATATACTGAATTGGATGAAAATGAGCGCGACAAAATCAAAATAACCATGAAAGAATATTCACGTTTGAAATCACGTTATCTGGTACCATCTTTGCCATGATTTCTTCCAACAGTTCGGCCCGAAGGTTTACGACTTGGCTTTCAGAGAGCTAATGAAAAAGATTAGTAACTGAAACCAATGCAATAGCAATAGCACTGACCGCTGGGTTATATACACTTTCGAACTTCTCCGCGAAAGCCAACTGCGGTCCTTCTCGTGCAATACCCATGCTCTCGCAATGCTCGTCGTAGATTTGCTGCATTGTTACATACGAAGAATCGTTTGCCAATAGTCGTAAAGTAGGATTAAGAGGAACAGCAACCGGGAGATGGAAAGAAAGATTTCTGTTGCGGCTCTCTTTGCGGCGGGTCAAAACACTGCAGTTAGGAGTTAGAAGGAATGAAAGGATGAAGAAAAGGATACAGTACTGACCCATTAAATATCCTGAACAGCTGCTGGATCCTTTCTTCTCGTCTGACCCATTTCTGAGTAGGCATCTGGACTGCAAATGAATGTCGCGACCCATCATGGCCCACTAATGTGATTCGCCTGAATGTGAAACCATATCCAC
This sequence comes from Sphaerobolus stellatus SS14, assembly GCA_000827215.1. Lineage (NCBI taxonomy): Eukaryota > Fungi > Basidiomycota > Agaricomycetes > Geastrales > Sphaerobolaceae > Sphaerobolus > Sphaerobolus stellatus. Next base: position 336,844 of record KN837076.1, read on the forward strand.
GACAAAACTCGACTTTGGGAGCAAATCGTAATACTCGGATGAAATTGCTGTTAACATCCTTGTGCTTTTAAAAACGGTTTTAGCTACAACGTAAAATTCTGATTCAATGAAAATTACCTCAAGGTATTGGCCGGGAACCTCGACTTCGTCAAACTTGCCATGCTGGAATTCGACCAACCATTTACTGAGAGTATCTAGTGACTGGAATTTAGGCCGACTATCCAACTGTTTTTCGTACTTGTCCCTCCATTGAATCATGCGACGAATATATTCTCGCAGGGTTAATTTGCCCCGCTTAAAATCTTCTTCGAATTCTGCCTGTAATGAATGTCAGATATAAGGAATAATCGGGTTAGGCTGAAAAGAACTGCGACATACAATTACGTTGGGTGGAGCAACACTCCGTAAGAAGGTTTCCATGTTGTCTAGAGCTTGACTTGGCAGGGTCGTATCTCCTCCGTTGCGTGTCAATGTACCCTGAAGACTCTGTTTCGATGCGTCAATGAAATGAATCAATATGCATATCAATGGACTTACATTCAGACCAGCTGCGACAGCATTGTTTAGGACACGGTATATATCTTCTTCTACGCTTGGTTTAAACCGCTGCTTCAGCTGATCTTGGATTGTCTCTAGTGTTAAGGAGAGGAGCGGGAAAGCACTTTTCAGTATAGATACAATCTCATCGACGTATTCCCAAGGCTGCCTCGCACGTATTGAGCCTTGTGACCCAGCAGGTACAGCAGCTGTCACTGTAGCATCACCTTGAGTAGTTCCAGATGGCATTTTGCTTGCATCATGCGCATCCGTCATAGTCACATCACCATCGCCCGTTCCGTCGGATTTCTCTTGAGCTTGCGCCGAACGTGCCATTTGAACCCTAGCTGCCGCGGCAGCCGCTTGCATCCTCATTGGAGCGAAGTCGTCTTTCGTCGTTCGAAGATGCCAAAAGAGAGCCTGTACGTTCGGAACATTAGTTAACGTGTTCACAGAGAGAGAGAGAGAGAATAACTACTCACTTGTGGATATAACTTAGCAAGGCTGAAGAGAATGGATCGCGCTGCCCTGATCTCCCTGTGCCCCAACGACAACAGAAGCTGAGGAATCAGTGTGATCCAGTACCAATAGGCAGATTCCCCTTTATAACTTTCAAATGCAGTCAATATCACAGAGTTATTGGGGTCGTCCAAGCTCAATAACCATAGAATGCGAATTAAAAGAGGTCGACTTTTCGCACTCTTGTACAGTCCTGCGGCTTGCATGTAGCAACTGACGGCATTTGCTGCATGAGAAAGTTCGTTAGGATGCTCCTTGAACATTTCGTCGTTGTACCTTCCCCATTCCGCCCAGGCCTTTGGCATGTTTAATTCCATGCCAACGGCTTGTCCAAAGGCATGGTTAGCCTCGCTATATTGAGCAAGTTTGGCGAAGAACATTCCCTTGAGCGTATAGAATTCGGCCTTTTGGGCATTGGTGAAATATACAAGATTGGTGTTGTTGATAACATCAAGTCCACTCTGAAGCTCATTAGGGTTCTGATAATGGCAACGAGCTTGTTCGCGTAGTTTGAGGAATGCCTCGGCGATCTCAATGTTCGGCAGCGTATAAATCTTATTCAGCGACTGGTGGCAGACTTCCAGCAAATGATGCTTCCTCGCGACGTGAGCGAAACGATTCACAAGCCAAGCTGTTTCGTGGTAACCTCTGTAACCGAATGAGCTTGCATTGTTGGGGACAGGAGCACCTTGAGCGGGTTGAATCAGAGGCATATAATGCCGATTGATTGCATAGAAGACATGGAGTCTCCATGCCACCAAGTCACTCCAAATGCTGATGTCATCTGCAAGGTTTGGAAGACGCTCCCTCCAGGCTTGTAAAACCAGTTTGAGATCAGCAGCTCTCTTCTCCAAATTTTGAGCATTGGTTTGAGTCAAAGAAGCAAAAATTTGTGCAGCTTCCTGTAGTTCGACAATTTGCTGGAATTGCTGCAGAAGAGGAACATGAGCCTTTGATAGGGCCGGGGGAAGGGTCACCCATTTCCGAAGGGATAGTTGGATCGCTTCCTCTAGATGCCTAGTAAATTCCCCGTTTTTTTCCATCGGGAATGTCGACTTCGTTAATGCGGCATAGGCTTGGAAAACGCGACGTCGAGGTGTGGCGATTTCTTCGAGCCCACTCAAGTCGGCTTCCAACATATCCGGATTTGCGGTCCAATCAGGGTTACGCCAACGACACTCTAGCAGAAGATCTTGATTATCTTCGCTCTTAGCCAATTCCTCCAGTATCTCCCATTGTTGCAACTTTTCAGCCGCCAAAATCCAGTGATCTTCCCAAAGGCAATATTCTGCTTCGGAGAATGGGATCACTCCCGTACGTGACTTAACTTGAGCAGCCTCATACATTGCCTGAGCCTGAGGCCACATGCCATTCTGCTCCAGCGATACAGCAGCATTCGTTTCAGAATAGAGACAGCGCCGTCTCCATAAACCATAGAACATGTCCTCTTCGCTGAGTTCCGCATAAAGTTCCGCCAGAGAATCATATGTGGTATCCTGTATACTATCCTGTTCTCGAATGTGGGCCAAGGAATCTTGCAGAATTTCTAGACAGGTGTGCCATGCACCGAAAGTCTTTCCCAAGAATTTCAGTAAATAAGGAGGGAGACTCATTGGGGGGGAGCATGCTTTGATCCCTGCCAGGAGTGTCTGAACCACATTTGGTCGCATGTCCGCTTGTCGACTGAGGTGATCTTTACTTAGAAGGACAATCATCGTATTTGTCAAATCTGCCTGCTCCTTTCTGGATAGACTAGCCCAGGTAGCACTGAAGACAGAAACCCAGGTGGAGTGCACGATGTTGTTGTCCAAGAAAAGTAAACGTCGAGTAGGTTGGAGCAAATCCCTGACATGATCTGCCAGGGTCGATGTCGATAGCTTCGATGCTCGGGATTGAAACATAGTAGTGCTCAAGTTCAATGATTCCTCTCCATTTACCGCTCCTAGTAATAGATATAACGCCAAATGTAACCAGTAGTAATCCCCTAGTGCTTCCCAGTTCTGTACCCCTAAAACATAAGAGAGTCTACTGGATAAAGTTCTTGGAATACTACTATCCAGCAAGTCAATGCAGCGATTCCGGATCAGAGGATCCTTAGCACGACAACCAAGCAAAAACGCGGGTTCCAAGCGCATTGTTAAATCCGTGCGACGAAGTGATTCCTCGTTGTATATGTCGAAAATGAGTTGAAGATATTCTGCAAAGAGGGTTTGCCCACGATTCTCAAAAGCTCTCATGGTACCAAGAAGAGATGCTTTTTCTTTGAGTGTGGGATAGGCTTCACGGCGTTGAAGAACCCATTCTCTGGTTATATTGAGGAGAAGAGAACAAAGCGTTTCACTCGTCGATTTCTCGGCGATTTGAACGAGACACTGCAAGAAATGTCGACGCTGATCTGCGAGGTAAGAGACGCAGACTCGACAGATCTCCAATATAGACGAAATTTGTTGAATGGTTTCCTCGGGATTTGATGTCTGGGGCATAATATGGTCCTTCGTGGCCTTTAACAGCAACCTCATGAGATTCGCTGCGAAAGGCTCTATGCGGGCTGGGGAAGAGCGTACAATGGACGACAACATCAACAGGGCGCCATGTAGGTTTGTACAAGTACGAAGGGATTCTGTTATGACATTACTGACCCATGTATGGAATTCTGAGGCTTCCACCTGGCTTTCGTCGTCATTTTCTGGAACTGGAAATACCTCAAGAAGTTTCTGAAATGTGGGATGCAGAGTATCATGAAGGATGACTTCATCGCTTGACATGCCCTTCTGGATTAATCGCTGCAAAAGTCCTCCATTCGCAGAATACCATTCTACAGGCTTATCCGCCGTGACAACAGCGAAAACCCTCGCAGAATTAAACACATGAGTGATGCTCTGTTCTGTGATTTCCGTCTAGGATAAATTAATCAGTATATGCTATTCAATGTATTAGAATAGACGCACCTGCTCCAAAGCACGCGTGAAGAAATTTAGCTTCACTGTGACTTCACTCCAGCCGTTGGGCCCAATGAGCGTTTGAAGTAAGCCAAGAGCGCGGACAGCCAAGCCTGGCTTATTGACCGACTCATTTGAAGTCACGATCAATCGTACAAGGTAACTGACGATTGTTTCACGATGATTCAGAGGTAATGTCCAATGCATAGCTGGTCCTACTAGTCCAGAATCATTGACATTGGAAGTGTCGGTGCTCTGTTTCGACTGTTGTTCCCAAGTCATTATTAATTCGAGCAAATCGAGGGATAAATTCCTTGAATCAAGGCTGGCCGTCGGTTGGAGTCCCAATTTGGACAAAGAACTGACCATATGCGGAACGAACAATTCCCTACAAGGATAGAAGACAGTGGGATGGCGTATCACTAACTGATATATGACCAAGAGCTGTGATAGACCATGCCCTTCTTCTACTAGCATGCGACGTGTAATCTTGGCCCATGAAGGATAACCTGGCTCGGCAGGCATCCTTTTGGGAAGAGCAGGCGCGAGAATGTCCAATGCTTGTCGAATGAGAGCACGCCCTTCAGCATGCGGAGGCCGTAATAAACCAGTCCAGGTTCGGATAATGAACTTTCCGGGACTATCGAAAGCCTCGAAGAACCTGGCCGCCAAAATATAAGCGGTATGCTTCACAATGGCGTCCTCCACCGTGATATAATTCCAAGCCCATTTGATAATATCTTTTCTGATCTCCAGAATTAATGGCGGACAATGGTGAATAAGCATGGTAGACAGATGGAGCAATTCGATAGAAAGTGCATCATCAGTCATAGGAACTTGGATAGGACCTGCTCCTTGCCAAATAAGAGTATGAAGCTGGTTAATGATATCGGGGTCCATGATATGACCTTCTTCTTCTTTGCGAGAAAATGTTACGAGTAGCAATGGGTTGATAATATAGCGCAGGAAAACTGTCTTGTGTCCCCAAGATGGCGAGGAATCAGAAAACCATATCAGGAATCTCAACACGACGTTTCTGCGGAAGGAAGCAGACGAACTCATCGCCACATGCCTGTATAGGAAATTCGTCAGACCTGATACGTCAATAACCGATGGATACGTGTATATGGCCACAATATCAAAGAGTAAGTCAATTCGCGGCGACTCTTCCAAAGCATGGATGAAGAATTTACGCATTAATGTCAGCTGGCGTGCGTGAACACCTGGAGGATCGAGTGACGTTCCAGAGCTACCGCGCAGCCCAGTATGCCAAAGAGAGAGTATGGCATCCACGACGAAGTCATGATCACGAAGCCAATGATCCGATAAAGTTGCTAAGTCGTCACAGATCAACAAGCCCGGTAAAATGAGAGAACGATCATTGCCTTGCAGACATACGGAGACAAGTTTGCGGGTTTGAGCGCCGAGTGCTTGTTCAACCAGGGGTGCATCTCTAGACCAGAGAACATTGCGGAAGGTGCGCATATGCCTCTGCTCACCTATATGCTGGAAGAAAAATTCAACAGCTTCCTCAGGGTATCTGTTGAGGAATTTGGCCAACGGTTTTGTGATAGGGGTAGGAGCAGATGACTCCAGGCATGTCTCTGCATCAACCACAACAGTGACCAAGTCCTTCAGGAACATATTCGCTGTCGATGGAAGAAGGTGGAAGATATGTACCAGACCAACCAATTTCGCGATTTCCTCATTGTCTGCAACTGGTTTATAAGCGGTTTCTCGCAAAATTGAAGGCTCTGCAACTGCGCGGAAATGATCCAACAATTTGGTTCCTATCTCGACCTTGAAGTAATTTGTTAAAAGTTCCAGAAGCCTTGCAAGACCTTCGAGATGGGGCCCGGTAAGCTTTCTGGGGTCAGCTAAGTTCAATAGAACAGGTCGCAAACCCGCCTGTAGCGTATCTCGAGGCAGGCGAGATTGGGTTGTTAAGACGAATCGTAGACCATCGTGTGCCGCCTCTTTGACTTCAGCGGAAGGAGAGTATAAGGACTTGAAATAGGCCGTAATGATGCTTTATCGAAGTAAGCATTGGAATATACAATATAATAAAACAAACGTACCGTTGTCGCGTCTGATGTTGCTTGGAAAAACAGTCAGTTAGGTGCATAGATGCCGTTAACAGCTTGATGCACACAAGACGGAGTTTCACAAGTTCCAAGGAAGCATGGCGCTGATTAGTTCTTCCGATCAGCGCCATGTCATCTGCATCAGCAAGAGCTAAAACTTCGTGAAGAAGGCGAAGGAGCTCCTCGTTCATTTCCAGAAGAGGAGGTTGGAGATCTAGACAGTATCGGATAGCGTCAACGTTCCCAATCTGTGTAGTTAAAGGCAACGCCCGAAGTGGCTTGGTAAAGATGGGGTTCAGAAGTCGTTCACGGTGTGGTGCCATAAGTTCTGAGATTGATTTGCCACTCAGTTCGCCTAGAAGCTTTAAGGTCATCCGTGCTGCTTCGCGGACGGTGGGGTTAGTGCTGGATAATTCAACGATCAGAACTTTGACGAGATACGAAATCTCTTCGTCATGGTCAATGCCATCCTCGTCCATAGAAGAACCGTCTCCGCGACAAATACGGATGATGTGGGCGATAGCTTCCATCACTTCACCGACTTCCGCTGGTGTTTCGTTGGGCATATCCTTGAGCACAAAAAACAGCGCCCTAATGAAATCGGGCTCCCGCTTGCGGATCCATTGTCTTCCGAGATTGACTTGGGACGTCATTATGATAATTCCTGCACAACCGGCAAGTTTCTTAGTCCAGGTTTCTTCGAAGCAGGTCACCACAAATCGATGCGCAAGTTGGTCTAGGATGGGCGCGGGTTCTCTTCGTCTGTTAGAGAACGGGAGGTTATTTGTTGCCGTTTCAAAAAGATCATTGACAATTTTAACGACAATATCTCTCGCCGTGCGAGCCTCTGAAGAACTTGGCTTGGCCATTACAAGTGGAATTGTGTCCAAATACAATGTTATCAATCGATGCAGCATACGACGGTTGTCTGCATCTTCGGGATTATGAATGGAACCTATAATTTCCATGCTGAGAATGTGGCGAGATAGGTCGCGCACATATTCCTCGGCGGAAGCTTTGAGCTCAGGAACATGTAGAGCATCGAATAAAGCTTGAGTAGTCCGCTGGAAGACTTCTGCACGTTCACAGCCTTGCAAGCCCTGTCTACATGTTAGCACCGAGATAATGTGATCTAATGAATACACCTACATCGCGCAATAGAACTGTCATGCATCGTTTGAGGATTTCGAATGACTCTAAACGATAAGTCTCTGTTTCGTGCCGCAGGGACCTTGCAGCCAGATCGGAGATTGGACCCAAGTTTATACTTTCTTTCTTCCCTGCGATGAAATTTATAGGCAAAGACAAAGGCCGTGCGAGCTCCTCGTATTGCAATCGAGGAGGTTGATCAAGTAAGCGGCGATTGCGCCCACCCAATTTTCCCAGGATACGGACAGTTGTATGTGCGTGGACGTGGTTGGCGGGTTGCGGTTTAAGGTGACTCTGTAAGGCATCCATGAGATCGCGGAGGACTGGACTTAATGTAGGATCAAGGAATTCTTGGGTGAGATTATCAATGCATAACTCCAGTGTCCGGAGCCCCTGTGCCACTAATTCTGAGCTACCATTTCCCTTAAGGGCATAGACCAATGGGTGCATGAGATGGTTGAGATATGGAAGTAAGTGCGTCAGCCGTACAGGAACGGTCAAGCACAACTCGACGAGAAGATCATGAGTGCTCGGCTCCGCACAGAGCATAAGCCTATTGAGACCTTCGAGCATTTCCGGTAAAAGAGGTATGACCTCCTTGTAGAGATGTTCAAAGCGAGCAGCTGCACCTCCAATCGCCCGGAAGAGTCCGCGAAGTAATAAATAATAATTTGTGGGTTCGGGAGATTTGGCAGCGAGCGGCAATGAGTCCATTATCAGTCGCGGAAGATAAGGCACAAGGATATGTTCATTCTGATCAGGGAACATAGTGACTGCTCCGAAGGCCATCTTGAAGAAACGAATGGTTTGAACGGCAACCATCTTGTCCTGGTGGCCGAGAGTGTCAAATTTGCCAGAAAGGAATCGAAGCATGATAGCCGTCAAGGTGGCGCAAGAGGGTTGGTGCGTCAGCAAGATTTGAGGAAGATGGAAAAGTGTCGGTCGCTTTAGGGCTGATTCGAAAAAGAAATCAATCTTTGTTGTCCAAAGTTCCTGGAAAACGTATGGGTTCATTTCATGAAAAATATGAGACAGCCATTCCATGGCTTCTCTCTCTTCGCGGAAATTTGCTGGGATCTCGTATAAAGACAGGCAGTTGATCGACCCTTCAAACATACGTCCAAGAAGTTCGCCGTCCGTCATGGGCTGACCCAGTGACTTTAAGCTCGTCAATATGGTCCGGAAACCATGGAGCAGTGTTCTGAACACGAATCGAGATTCTAAAAATCGTGTTAGTGAGAAGTCGGTGATATACACGTATATTTACCTTTGAGAATATCATCGACCGTTTCATTCGCATACGCAGCGCCTGCATATGGCTTAGCTTTCTCTATCTGAACAGGATCGCCTTTATCCTCGGCACCCGACTTGGCCCGCTGAACTGACGATGCAAAATCCTTTCGGATCTCGTTCAATGATTCCAATTTGTCTATACAAGTTACCATTAGTCCCTGTAGAATCTGGATGCTACCTTCTGGTGTGTCCTTTTGTATTATGCATTCGATCAAATTCATGAGCAACTTGGCACACATGGTCTGAATAGAACCATTCAAAGAAGGATTATGAAACAAGCACGAGTATATGTGCATGACTCGGCCTAGTTGAAGAGGATTCAGCTGAAGCCGAATATGATGAACTAGATCCGCCAACATGCTGAAGGCGAGAGGTCTAATAAAAAAATATTTTCAAGAAAGATGCACGGAGTAGATGCACGAAAGAAGATACCTTAAAGATTCCTGGCTACTAATGCCAGTCCCGACGAGAACTTTCTCCGTAAGCAACGTATCTATCTGAGGAACGAATGCTGTCCGAAATTCTGTAGAAAGGATATGCCTTGTTGCAATAAGAAGCTCCTAGAATTTGACTTTAGCATCCTTCAGCATAATTTTATAATAACGCGACTAACTTTACGCGTTGCAGTAGCATCTGCTGGACAATCCTGGAGCATACGAACGATGGCCCTTGGAATCTGGTCTTGATAGCCACGAAGCGCGTCATTGGCGCCTCGCAGTACATATGCTAGAAAGGACATAGTCTGGCAGGACCGCATAAAACATAAGTAGAAGCCATAAGAACACCAGACTGACCTTAACTTGCGATGTGACGAATTCCACGAAATGTAATTTATTGGGCATGTTGGGGGCCATTCCCATCCAGAGCTCTCCACGAGCAACGGCTTCTTCATGAACGCGTTTTTGCGGATTAGCTTCCAAAACAAGGAACTGTAAAATGTTAAAAACAGTCTAGGTATGCTGGACAGCTCACTTACATCAACGACAAGAGGAAGCATGGCCTTAACGGCCGTTAAATATATATTTCGATGACTTTGAAATAGCAAGACTGTTGCGATAGGACACTCAGTCAGAACTTTAAAGCTCTGTATACTGGGTGCTAGAGTCTGAGGGTCGATAGTGGGTGCGTCTGCATCGAAGTACTGGTTGACCAGAGCCTTTGTGTTCTTGTAAAGATCTTGTACAAATTCAATGAATTGAGATACGTGTTCTTCTGCAGACATGCGATAGTTACGATTAAGGTCAATTATGACCTTAATGCACGTTACGCCGTTCTCTTCGTTGTCATGTCGAAGTAGGTGTAGCATGAGAGCCATTATTTTGGGCGCATGACCTTTGAGAAATTCGTTTAAAGGCAAGCGGTGTATCGCATCGAGCAAAGCATGTCGAAATAAATGCTCAGGTGAGTCTTTCCTGAAGGCAGGTTCACCGGTCTGCAAAATCTCCATTATAAGGGGAAGTATGAAGCTAAGAAACCGAGCGGCGTCAGGATCCCTTAACATCTCGACGGAATCACGTATTTCGTTCGCGGCATGAACCCTCGCTTTCATGTCTATAAAGAAACATTGTGAGCATAAACATGAGAGGACTAGTTGTGCTAGCCGGCATACCAATAGAGGGGTCCTTTAGCCTCATTCCAAGCGTCTCAAAGTCGAGTCCCATGTTGCCTTGGGGTGGCGCAACAGGACCGTTAGAGGCCATATCTGCCCTCCAACGATCGTTTGGGATGGAGTTGAAAGGAGGGAGTGTGGCACTAACAGGTAGTCGAACCGGGTGGTATGCTTAGGCGCTGAAGTACGGTGGCGTAACTCGATTGTTCACTGCGTCAACTTTCGCGTTGCGGTCATGGAAGCCCAACTTGCCCACCTCGCAACTCTTTCCTCGAAGGATCAATCTGGTGGTTATCTGAACTTACTCGCAGACATTTTATCTCCCTCGAATACCCCAAGTCTTTCTAGGAACGTCCACACTTTGGTAGACCATGTCACACAAGACAATATCAACATTGTCGTTGGCCGACCAGTTTTAGCTGAGCTTGTTAAAGTATTGGAAGAGAAGAAAATACTTGATAGGGACTTGAGAAAGACTATTGTGGAAGATTGTCTAAATATTATCCAACCCCGCCTGACGAGATTCGAGGAGCAGGTGTGTAGTAATCCTGTCACCCGCCCTTTGGGGAGCTAATGATATATAGGCTACATCTCTCAGATTCCAGCTCGCCGAACTACTAGAAGAAGAAGAAGACTTTTCCGGAGCAGCACATGTCTTAATGGCTATCCCTCTTGAAGGAGGAAACAGGTATGTGGCTTTGGCTTATATATGTAGACGGTTTACTGAGTTACTTCTCAGAAACGCTCCGGAGGAAGAGAAGCTTAAAACATATATTAGAATTGTTCGTCTTCTGTTAGAAGAAGAGGATTCGGTTCAAGCAGAAACATACTACAACCGTGCCGCGCTTCTAATCCATTCAACGCAAGACAAAGAGCTCCAATTAGCATTCAAGCTTTGCCAAGCCAGAATCCATGACTATGCGCGCAGGTTTTTAGAGGCTGCCAATCGGTATCATGAACTAAGCTGGGTCGGAGATCTCGATGAAGATGACAGAACACAAGCATTGTTAGTATTCCTAGATCCCCTTGCTTTGGAGAGGATGCTTATGTACATAACAGGTCGGCTGCTATAACTTGCGCTGTATTGGCTCCTGCAGGACCTAATCGTTCTCGTATGTTGGCGTCGTTATGTCGAGACGAACGCACGTCCCAGCTGCCAAACTACAACATCCTTACGAAGATGTTCCGCGATCATATCCTTCGCGCAGATGAAGTTAAGCAATTCGAAGAAACTCTGAAACCACATCAGCTTGCGAAAATTGCGCAATCATCTAGCGATAAGCTATCTGCAGCGGCAAGTGCGGATGATTCTGTTTCGACAGATCCCGATGCCAGTACCAGAACGGGTCCATCCACTGTGCTTGACCGAGCAGTTATGGAACATAATTTGCTATCATGTTCAAAAATCTATAACAATATCACCTTCTCTGGGCTAGGTACATTGCTCGATTTAACACCTGGTGCTGCCGAGACGATGGCCAGGAAGATGATTGAACAAGGTCGCCTACGTGGGATGATTGACCAGATTGAGAGACTTATATGGTTCGAAAGTGGTTCTGAGGAGGATGACGCGCAAGGCAAGGCAGGTGGTCTAGGCGATGTTGACATGCATACGGAAGATACGGGTGCACCGTATACTAAGCAGTGGGACCGGCAGATTCGTATGACAGCTGCTGAAGTAAGTTCTACGTTCTACAATCTATATTATATTATTTCCTCATATCATATCAAGGTTGAGTCTATTGTGCAGTATCTTTCCGAAAAGGGATTCGTCGATCAAAGCGTCCTCCTTAAAGCATGAACCCATCTTTGAGATACGGTTTGCATCACATAAATGTTTATTTCAAGCCTGTCTCTTTTCTCTGTATTTACACTACAATAATCATCTCGCCGCATATCAGTTGATCCTTTAGTGACAAGAAGCCATGGAAATGGGTGAGCTTGATTACCTTCAGATCGACTTGCCGAGCATGATCAATTATGCAAACTTAAGCTCTACCGAGTCTTTAACGTTATATTGGAAAGAAGGTATGTTCGTCCTTTGAATCACGAACAGCGAGCAGACTTGCAGAATCAGGGTTGGCCACATAAGATGCAGATTCTCCAATCTATCTTTCCATTTTACGTCCATCTTAGCCGTGAACGCTTTGCTGCTGTTTCGCAGATACCAGTCAAATCGCGTTATCTAGAAGCTAAAGGTAATTACGTGGATCTTAACGAATATTGTATGTGCTTTTATAACATAAGAATAGCTCTTTATTGGACTTCTGGAGACCCCAGCTTCATCGCCTTGGCATGGAAGTCGGCAGGATAGAAAGCAAACATAGCCTTTTTCACATAAATTAGTAGACTCAACGGTGATATCTTGCATATTCGAGACAAAGGATTATAGAACATATAGAATACAATGAGTAGTATATTGAACACTATGATACACCTCACTATCTTTTCCCTCTTGACATAAACCCTTCAGTTTGCCGGAAATCACGTATGTGCTCTTCACTCTCGACCAACATCTGTAAAGCAGCAAGAATGAATACAAGTTGAAGTTAATGAAAACGTTGACAATCCATACCTCTTGCGTCATTCGGAATATATCCGATTTGGGCCTGTTATACATCACCGCATTTCCAAACATGAGATATATGTCTCGCTGATACTCATCCGAATTGCTAATGGCACCGTCTTTGACTCTTGTCTTGATAGTTTTCAGATCCATCGGTCTTCTCACAAGCTCATGGTAATCCGGAGCCTCTGAGTCCTTAATAGGATTGTGGAAGATATTACCGTTTCTATGTTGCGAGATTTGCGAATGCAACATGCCAATGACGGCTTGGAATCTCTTGGCGTTGACGTTAGAAGAATCAGCAGCTTTCGAGCGTCTTCTACTACTTAGGCCTGTATATCAGTCATTCAGTATGATCTCTCTCATAAACTGGGGCAACAGACCTATCTCGTCATCATCCGTAGCGACAGACTCATCACGCGCTCTCTTTTTCTCTCGGACATCAATATCATTATCAAGCTCGCGCGCTTTACGTTTCGCTGGGAAAATATATTTATTATAGGAAGATAGTCAGGATTAAAATAGTGCTTACCTGTAGAATTTCTCCGTGTAGGGGGAAGACTAGACTCCATTTTAACACGCGCTGGCTTTTTCGGGGGCTCAGCGTCCGACTCTTCTGTTTTCCTTTCCGAAGTCTCATCTTGACGATCCTCAGTTAACTCTTGTTCCTGTTCTTCCAATTGAGTTCCTTCCTGGGCGTCCACTGTATCGGATTCTTGCTGGACGTCTACTGTATCGGATTCTTGCTGGACGTCTACTGTATCGGATTCTTGCTGGACATCTACTGTATCAGATTCTTGCTGAACGTCTGCTGTATCAGATTCTTGCTGGACGTCTGCTGTATCAGATTCTTGCTGGACGTCTGCTGTATCAGAGTCTTGCTGGGCTGGCAGGATATCCTTCAACCGTGACAGCTCCTCCAATGCCTCGATCGCCTTGAGTTCTTCTTGCGTGCGTTCCTCTCGGGGCATCGAAGGACGCATCAGATACGTGGCGGGAGTAGCTTGCGCTGTGTCAATGAGTTTACATCAAGAATGTATCAGATTGATAATATGAACGGACCTTCTAAGTCGGTTGTATTCAGTTGCTGTGTAACTATTGCTTGGTCTTCAGGGACGTCAACTTCCATGGAAGGAGAAGGGATGCTCTCTTCGGGAGCAGTTGAAACCTCCTTGGATTGGCTTGGTTCGGTTTCTGTTTTGGGCGGCGTCATTCCAGTCATCTCATCCCCTTCCACCGGCATCTCAACCTCCATGGCACCTTTATCTTCAGCAGATACTAGTTCTGGTTCCTTCTCCTCCTGAATTTTCTCTTGGGGAGACTCAACAATATCTGATTCAGGCGGCGTTGGAGAAGGAGCCAGTTCAGGCACCAATGAACTACTTTCCTCTGGACGATTCACTTCCACACTTTGTGTTGCAACCTGTTCCTAAATACAGAAATACGAGTGATATAAGCAACATATTGCACGGAATGGGGTCACGTCTTACCTCTTCTGGCTGGGTTTCAACGGGTTCAGCAGTGTCCAGTTCAACAGTGTCCACGGCTTCTTCGTCACCTGGGGGAGCATCACCCATTTCAGGTATAGAGAGAACGTTCGGCTGCTCAACATCCGCGATAATGTCTAATTGTTTTACAGAATCGTCGACTGCTTCAAGCTGTTGTGTTGAAATGCCCAATTCTTTCGCTATTTCATTGTCCCATCGACCAGCGCGGATATCTTCAATTTCTGTTGCTAGAGTTCTAGAGTTTTCAAATTAGAAAGAAACATATAACGTTATGCCAGTTCTTCTTCTTACTTGAACTTCTGCTCTTCGTCAAGGATAAGGGACTTCAATTCGATTACGCGAGCTTGATAATGCCGTTGGGCCAACTTCAGATTTAGGCGGGCTGCAAAGGCAATAAGAGAGATATTCGAGCAAATATCGTACTTAATCTGACTTACCATGCGGGGCATGCGTTTCATCGGAACTTGTAGGTCCATAAAATGAAGACTAGCTCTCACCGGAGTGGACTCTTGCAAGGCTTACCACTCGTATCCAGCCTCTCCCATTAAATGAATATATATATTTTGACAAGCCTAAAATCCTTGATTTAGTATCTATGCTTTTGAAGGGATATAAAGAGCATTACCTGGGGAGAAAAGAAACCTTTCGGACGACTAATGAGAGGATGTTTGCTAAGGACGCGTGATATATCCAGCCACGCGTTTGCACCATACTCATAGACCGCCTGTGCAACTAGGAGACGTTCACGAGCAGAAAGATGTGATACAAGCTCTAAGTTGGCCAGAGTGTTACGAGAGGAACGAGTAGAGGACATAGCGTACCAAAGTAGCGTGAGAATTTGGTGAGAACAAATTTGTTTGTAAATGTTTATATAATTGTGACCAACTACAAAAAGGTTAAAAGACCAGAGAATCCTTCAATGTTATAATCAAAGAGAGAAGCACAGGGAAAGCCTATATATGCACTAGTTGGACATATTTCCAAGTTACCGCTTTTACTGGAAGCAGCAACATCATTGGCAATGCGTTGACTCTTAGATCTGTAACGCTTATACTTGAAGTTATGCAACGCTAGTATATGATGCATGCTATAATATTATTCCAGACTTAAGACTTAGTAGAAGAATCCTCTTAATTTTCCTAATTTGAGAATATTTTAGTCTGGGACACGCAAATGCCAGAGGTATAATGTTCTTTGCAGACTCGGAGGGACACGAAAACTTGCGTAGTTCGAGGCATCCCAACGGCCTTGACATGTAAAGTGCATTAACAGCATTGTCGCTTTTATGTTGAGCTAATTTCGAGGGACATAGCGCGATTTAAGAAGGGTACAATACTGCGGAGCGTTGAAAGCGGCTTGTGAATTGTGTAGCAAGTTTAATATATATCAATTAAACCCTATAAAATAAATTACATGCAGTGGCCATATGATCTAACTCAATAAGGAATATACTTGACATGATGATGTGGGTACAGATGTTATGTTGCCACCTCTTCGAGCGTCATACCGCCACCTCCTCAACCGGAAGTCTCTCCATTGATGGGTCTAAAAGCAAAGGAATATTCTCAACGGCTTCCTCTAGTCCTTCTGCGGCAAGTAAACCAACTTGTCCCTGCATTTCTTGAATTTTACGCTGGGTGGTCCGATAAAGATACCTAGAGAAGATATCGTTAGTTTGAGAACCGACCAATGCAAAATAAAACGTACCATCCCACCCCTCCACTCAATAGTGCCCCTGCAATGATTGACAGCACATTGATAACCTTTGTGGCTAACAACGAGTTCTAGAGTTGGGGACAAAACTGTAAAATCAAAAGTTGCTTACTGGTATCCATCTGACCTCTCTGAGTCCCGTCGGAAAATGCAGCAATACGGGTTCCAATGAACACCGATAGTAGGATGCGTGACTGATAAAAGAGCGTGGCAAGCATGAAATGCCGAAATTTGACCACCTTAATTGACTATGAAGGGAAGACACATAAGTACAGTAACGGCAGAAACGCCTTGACAACAACTTACGGCGAACAGTGCTTGAGAGTATACATAAGGTGGAAAGGGTGAGAGTCTGATAAGAATAATTAAAGGAAGTCCTTGAGTCTCCTGTATACTGCATAAACGTCGAGGTATCTTATTATTGAGGAGTAACGTACAATTGCTTGCTCAAGGGCTTTCCACTTCTGGTTTGATGACGTCCAGTTCGAGATTCTTTTATGAAAAAAGCGTCGTAATACAATGAACGCTACTCCTGAGCCAATTTGCGTTGCCGGCGCAGCTAGCCAGAAGCCATTTATTCCGTAGGCGAAACCACACAGGGAAGTACACGTGGAGTACCCAGCCATAGGAGGGAAAGAGAGCAGAACTAAGGACGGATAAATTCAGCAGAGTGATATTAACAGAATTTGACGAGCTTACCCATTGCGCTTCCAAGCCATAACCACCCGCTAGGCATCGCTTTCAGACGTTGGGAAAGATCGTAGATCCATTGAAAGAATTTGGCGGGAGTGAGGATGATAATAAAGATCACCCACGCAATATGAATCAAAATAATAAACCATACGAATGCCTATAGACGCATTAAGATACAAGCTTCAAAGATGTGGTACTTAATAACAAACGACGTCTCACCTTTCCTAAAGGACCCAGTTGTTGATACTTGGCATAAATACGTTGAGCGAAGCGTTTAGCAGTAGCAATAAGTTCTTTCATGGATATCTTAGCCATGACATTGTCGAAGCACTTTAACAGAGTACGTTGCAAGAAAGCGGTGCAGTGCGGCTGTGATCACCATGAACGGAAATTGGAATTGAGATCATTTACAGAGTCGCTGACGTAATCGAAAGCGCAAGTTGTTCTTGAGCAGCAATTACTCGAGATGGCTGGTGTAGGGGATCAACTTCCTCCTACCGCACGTTCTATTGCTTTACTTCTCGCCTCAACACCGGCCATCCAGGATTCACATCCAGCAGTCTTGCACCAGTTACTCGAGTTCTCGCATCGATACACTTCTCAGGTGCTATCTGACGCGTTAGTATATGCTGAGCATGCTGGAAGAGCAGGGAAAATAGAAATGGATGACGTGAGCCTCGCAGTTCAAGCAAGAGTTGGTTGGGAGTTTGGGGGACGTGTTCCGAAAGAGGTATGTGGCTGCTGTATATCAGTCCTCCACTTCTCTCAAGGTTTCCGATAGTATCTCCTTTCCTTGGCAGGTCAAACAAATGCCACACCCTTGCCTACTGTGCCAGAAGTATTCGGTGTTCGTCTTCCTCCGCCAAAAGACCGCCTAGTAGCAGTCAATTTCGATTTGGTACCCAATCCACCTCCTCCGGGGATAAATCTATGGGAGGAGGAAGTTGAAGAAGAAGTCACAGAGTCAGAGGATGAAGGGATGCAAGGGATTGAGGCAGCCGCACCAGCACCAAAGTCCCGTGAGCCAGTCGCGGCCCCAATCATAGCTCGAAATTCGCCTTCAGAAGACGTTGAAATGGTCCTTGGAGCCAACGAGGACAGTGGTGGTGAAGACGGAGACGGAGACGACGGGCTATTTGGTGATGAAGACGAGAAAAGTGATACAGAAACTATGAAGCAGGATTCACAGACCCAGCAAACTCAGCGGACTTTGGTTGAAGATGAGGATTATGACTAGATTTATTGTGTAAGGGGTTATTTTTTGCTGTAAATTAGTTGTAATATAGCCAGTTGTTTGACATGATTGGGAGTCGATTGATCCTTAAAGAAGGTATAAAGGATATTTGTATGGTTACAATATACATATATGCAGTGTAACGGGAAAAAACTATGCTTCTGGTTTACGCCGCTTTTTCCTTTCCCGTTCCCTTTTTGATTCGAACTCATGCCATTCCCCTTCCAATGACGATAATCTGTTGCGTAACATATTAATAAAATACCGGGATGACATGAACAGAGACCTACTCAGGCATCTCTTCCGGTGGCTCTTCAGTAAGGAAATAAGGTGCTTCGAGGGCTTGAACAGCTGTAACTCTTTCATCGGGATTATACGCCAATAAGCGTTCCGCAAGATCTAGGGCAGCTGGAGACATCCACCTAGACATCCCAACGTCAGATCATTTACACATTGATTTGGGAAATATTGTGGTTTACTTTGTAAAATTTTCCCGTAGACTTCCTTTGGATGGTCTTCTAGGTTTGACAAGTTCATACCAAGGCAGTTCTGTTAGTTCTGGCCAATCACTGGGATCTGGTGGTCCGAGAATGTCATAAACAACTTGGAGCTGATGAATTTCGTCATTGCCTTGGAAGATCGGTTTTGTTGTGAAAAGCTCAAGCATGATGCAACTAGAATTTCACTATTAATACTGCTCGACGTTGGGACAAGACTGACTTACCCAGCACTCCACATGTCCACTTCTGCTCCGTATACAGTGGCCCCAAGAAGCAGTTCCGGAGGTCGGTACCACAACGTAATGACTCTATTAGTATAATCACTTCGGCGCCGTTTCTGATAAAATCTGGCGAGGCCGAAGTCGGCAAGCTTGAGTTCGCCACGATTATTTATCAGGATATTCGATCCTTTGATATCCCGATGGATAACACCTTTGTGATGCAAATATGCCAACCCTGCTAACATTTGGCGGCATAGTGACTTCAAGTGGGCATTGGTAAAGGAGAACTGTGTTTGTGAGAGTACGCCCGTCAAGTCGTGGTCCATGTACTCAAAGACCATATAGACATGGCCTACCAAAGACGGGATATCAGCCGAAAAATCAATGCGATATGGGAAGTACATACCTCTCGAGACCATCATTTCATGCAGATTGACAATATTAGGATGGTGTAACGACTGAAGGAGCTTGATCTCTCGCATAGCTGTCACGGGAAACCCATCCCTTTCTCCTTCCATCCGAATTAATTTGAGAGCCACAAATGAACGAGTGACAGTGTTCTGGGCTTTGTATACTTTACCGAATGTTCCTTCACCAACTTGATTGACTATCCGATACAATTCTTCCGCTTTGGTACGACGTGTCACTGGTGGTGGAGCTGGCTCAACCTTGGTCGACAATCCCTCTTCCACAGGACCTAAAACTTCGTTATTCGTAATGGAAGCAGCTGGCTCAGATTCCTGTGTTACTGGAGGGGGAGGTGGGGGAGGTTGCGGTAGAGGGGAAGGCGGTTCAGATTCTTGCGAAACAGGCTGGTGTTCTGGTACAAAACGAGGTGGAATACGAGACGAATTGACCCATCCAGGCCGTCCATACGGATGCTGTATTATTGGCTGTTGAGACTGGATATCGGTGTCTTCCTCATCCGTAGGAAAGAACTTCCTCACTGAAACGTCATTGGGCTCTGGAATTTTCGGCTGTAGAAGGGAGAGATGGGTTGTCGAAGGTTGTTCAGCTATAGATAGTACGGAAGTTTGAGGAACAATAGGGGACAAAGATATAACACTTCGTGGGGCGGATATCTCATGGGGGCCTTCGTTGAACGTAGCCGCCGGAGAAGGCTTACGCTGCGAGAGATGAGCAGGGCCTTAGATTATAACTTAATAACAACTTACTGAACGGCCGTTGGGTTTCAGAGGTACAGGGTCAACTTCCCGGTCCGCCCGCGAAGTTACAGAACGCAGCTTCTCTTCAAGATCTGGTGGACGCTCATAAACAATCTTCCGCTACGATTTGATGAATACAATTAACAAATTTTGCGGAGGTGAGATACTTACTGGTTCCTCCTGCAAATCATGACCATTTGTATATTCCCTGCCATTACGAAATAATCGGCTAGAATCCAATGACACCGCGGGTAGGAATTTATCAGCCGCCTCGAGGGGGATTTCCTTCGCTTGGAGGCTGTAAGAAACGGGTAATCTGTGAAGAGTGCGGCGATTATGGCTAAGACTACGGCTCCGGCTCCGACTAGGACTACGGCTCCGACTAGGACTAGTTGATAGAGACCGTTGTCGTCGACGCCCTCGACCTGCATCGCTATGACGAGAAGTTTTCGAACGCGGTGATCTGGATCTTATGCGACGAGGCGACCCCGCGGACCGTAAGGGAGGGCTGGAACTCGGACTCCTTGTTCGACTTCGACTCCTACTATGTGTCTTCTCCTGAGGACGGGGAGATTCTTCGAAACGTCGACGTTTGGTGGGTTTCGAATAACTGAAGGAGGAATTCTGAGAATACGCAGACCTCGCTGGAGACGGTGAACGTTCTCGGCGCTTTAAACCTTCCGCGGAAGGATGGTCAGGTCTTTCATATATTGTTTTCCGCCTAGAGGGAATGAGCATAAAAAAGCGAACGAGATATTACAATAGAACAAATACCCACTTTTCACTCCGGGCTGTATCCCAATTGTTGGGATCTTCCACCCGGTCCGTATTTCTTTGTTTCTGACGATTCCAGGAAGTTCTCTGGTTGGAATTCTGGTCGTACTTTTTCTTGTACCGCTTATTATTGGTGGAATGACCTTGTGGAGGTTGAGAGCGTTCCTTGGCTTCCCATGAAGCGGCCGGCTTCCAAGTACGATCATGGGTCGTAGACGTCTGTGCCGAACCAATTCTCGTATTCATATGTCGATTATCCCGGTCCCATTCTTGGTTCGGGCGGCGAGGTTCACGATCCCAATCCTCGTCACCAGCCTTCCAACTACGACCACGACCGTTCCTGATCTCCTCCTCGTAGCCATGTTTATGCGTATCAGGTAAGTGTACGTCCCTTGCAGGATCTCTATCGCGCCCCCTATCTCTCCCGTCCCTATCTCTCGGATCCTTCGTATCCCACCGAGAGTCACGGTCAGAGGCCCAACTAGGTTCTGTCTGCCTACTTGTCCCATAATCATGACCTCTACGACCATTATCCGCCATTCCTCGATGTGATGAACTTTGATATCTATCTGAACGGCGGTCATAGTATTCGTTACGGCCGTGGTTATCGAAAGAATCGGCGCGCGACTGTGGATAGCGGATATGGTTAGAAGGATACGGTTTTGTATCATTCTGTCGCCAACGATCATGTTTGTAGTTATCTCGTGAACCTCCGCCGCTGGTTGAAGTATGCTCATGCCCTGGGGAGCGTTGAGAGTAATGCCGAGAGGAAGAACGGACACGGGATGAACGTGGCTCGTCCTCTCTAGTCTGAAGAACGGGACGATCTACATCCATCTCATCCTCGGGGTGATTGGATGATACTTCGAGATACCTATGAGCTCTCCTGCTATGAGTGCTATGCATTGAGCGCAGATGGACGTTAAGGTGGCTGTAAACAGTCGTAAACTTTCAAGGCCCGTCAGACGCTGCTTAGGCTTGAGAGTGTTGATATGTGGCAAGTAGCTATTGCCAAACGAAATATAGCGGAGAAGATGGGTAGTAGGAAGCCTGGAGGGACGTTAAGAACGCAAATGCGAAATAATTAGTCAGTACACAATTGCTAAGATCTTGCAGAGACAAGGATGGAGAAACAACTCACAATCAATAAAGTACTGTTAGGCGCATAAGTTCAATATGCTCCCAGTACTGCGAGTTCAACGGACCTGGTTTCGTCCAGACGATGACTGAGGACCAGGAAGAGCCACGCGCGTCAATCACACGAGACACAGTTCTATCCTCGACTCCATCTTCCAAAAGGGCTTCTAGGTACAGCTCGGATACACTCTTATCTCGAATAGAAAGTCTGGGTTGTTGAAAACGGGTTGCGTATTAAAGCTAAAACCCTCCATCTACCTGCGCGGGAGCAGCGCCAAATACTTGACTAAATCAACGTCGTTCTTGCTTCAATTTTGACCGCCTCGGTCGTCAGATGTTTACATTCAGTTCATATGTTCTCCGAAGTTATTATCAAGCTACGGGGTGGAATGAAGATAATTTATATTCTAACCTAACTCGATCATCTACCGGTGCGTTTATGTCGTTGAATATCTATCCGACTGTTCATTGAAATGTCCCTTAGCAATTCTCGACTTCACTGTACCTCGAGGACTAAATTTCTCCATATCCAAATCTCCCAATTCCCTCTTTAGCACGACATATTCTCTTAATGCGCTACCAAATCTCAATGGCTCCATTGGATATATATTTACCTCTTGCAATTTGAAGATTCTCAAGTCCGGGACCGTGCGATTCAAGGACATGGTAGATAGATTCAAAGTCTATGATCAACCTCGCCGACCTGAATCTATAAGTGAGGAATGGCTAGGGGGCGAGATAGTACATAAACGAGGTAGAGAGACCTTCGCTTCGCTCGCATTACAGACTGAAGTGCTCTCTGGTTAGATTATCTTATGTATGGACGACTGTACATTCCAACGGGTCGACTCGATGCATTATATTCCGTACGACTATCACCAACTTTACAAGGGATTATTGCTGCCATATCGGATCTTCGCTCCAATTCCCCTACTGTCACTTCTCATAAACGTGGCGGGCCGTCTGGGGGAGGCATATCTAACTTGATGCTCTCGCTGCAGCACGACACGGGGAGATGGTGTACTGAGTACACATGGAGCGCTGATGATGGCATGTTGGGCATTAGAGTGCTCCGTAATTTTGGCAGGCTGCCCTCTGATTCAGACGATGCCACAGAAGAGCGGTCTAATTGGAGAATGGAAGGTAAGAAGCGTGTCGACGAAGAAGAAGCAATGGAAGGAGGATTAAAAGGAAGGCTTTCTGCTGGTGCAGAGCTGTATTTTAGTGCAAAAGAAAAAAGCGCAGGAGGTACGTGCCAAAGTTACAAACTGCTTGTTAGCAAATTGATCTACAATCGGCAGTTTCAACTGGAATCCGCTTTACGACACTTCCTGATGCGACTCCTCCGTCGGATTCACTAACGCTGTCGGATTCTTCTCAGCCTCCTACAACTATAACGGCTATTTTCAATCCCATGATGGGCCATATTTCAGCAGCATATGCTGCACGAGTTTCCAGGGATCTCTCACTGTGTTCTAGATTTGATTTCAACGTTTATAGTTATGAAAGTGAATGGACAATGGGGGCTGAATGGTGGATTCGACGAGGGTTTGGCTCAAACCCCACACAGGAAGACATCTTGCCGGCGGTCTCCTCAGGATCTGAATTCGCCATAGACCATTCTGCGACGGCGCAGAAGCTAGAAGAAGTAGAAGGGGTAGTGAAAGCTCGGATATCCACAAATACAGTGAGTAAAGGCGCACAGTATTCAGAGGTATAATACAAAATGATTTTCTTGCAGGATATTTCCCTTATGTGGGAGAGTCGGTTGAAGAACGTCCTCGTTAGTTTAGGGGTTGTGTCTAATCTTGCCAGCGGTTCAAAACCGATCCGAGCTGTTGGACTCGAATTGTCATATTTTAGTTCAGACAATGCATAACGCAGATGTATCATTAAATTAAGCATCAATCGTAAGGAAAACTAACCGAGCAAAAACAGATAATACAAGAGAAAGGTGCCTACAACTCCAGAAAATGTTTACAGATGTACAATCGGAACAATTCCACCAGTCCGTTCCACCGGGTATCGATAATATTGAAAACGAAAAAAAAAGAAGGGATTGTGTTTCGTTTTTAAAAAAAGATGAGATTATAGATGAAGAAAATAGTTAGTTACTGCATGGCATTAAGACTCTTTTGCTTGGTCCACGCCAGTAAGCTCAATGTGCGGTTTATGTGGAGATGTATTTGCACTAGTAGCACCGAGAGTACGAGAGAGCCTGGAAAGAGCATCAACAGAGATAATGGGGCGTGACGCATGAATCCGTGCTTGAGGAGTAGAACGAGCCCGTTGATGGCTATGTACTCCATCATAACGAGGTTTGCGAGGAGAATTCATTTGAGAACGGGGAGTAAAGTGCGCCGATGACGGAGGTGATCGCTCATGAACAGTAGACAGCGGATCTTCGTTGTGACGTGTACTATGGGCAACAAAAGGATCAGATGGAGAAGCCTCGAACCAGCCATCTGCATTTTGCGCAACAGAAGGAACTGAATCATTGCCGAGGATTGAAGCCGCGTTATCCATCCCAACCAGCTCCGATCGAGAAATTGGCGTATTCTCATGATCTATTGACGAGTCTTTCGCTAAAGCGTCCGTTGACGAACTAGGTTCATTCGACTCGACGACAATGGCTTCCTCTTTGATACGCTGATTAGCATTTATGTCTGTATTTTCGAAGGAAGAGTCCATTGTTGGTACCATGAACCCGGGCGGAGAGGAAGCCGCCTGAAGCCCTGCACCACCACGAATGCGTTCCAATAAGCTCGTACGGATCCCTTCAGGCTTCCCTGGTGATTGGTAAAATGGGTTTAGGGAAGGAAATAATATTTCTGGCTTGGCAGGGAGCGGATGCATCATAACTGACTGTCCATTCGACTGTTGAAAAGAGCCCGGATGATCGTGAGCTCCAGAAGATAAGGTATTCCACTCCTGCTGGCCAGTCGTCCTTTTCCTGCCCTGCCTTCCCCTTGCTTTTGCCTTCCCTGTTGGGGCTGACAGTTGCTCTACAACGGGAGTAGTATCGCCTTCAGTTGTTTGAATGGTCCCCATAACCTCTTCCGTTCCTGCCGCCAACTTGAAGTCCACAGACTCAACAGCGGCATCATCACCAGTCGGTTCCACTGCTGGGAGAAATATGTCCTCTTCAGTTGCACACATTAGAGGCTCATTAATTCCAGTCACAATTTCTTCAATGACTTGGGATTCTTCAGTGAGCGTGGATTCTTCCGCGATGGAATCTTCGGCTACCGTGAAATCATTAACGACCGTGGATTCCTCCGCGATCTTGACTTCCTCACTGGCCTTGGGCTTCATCCAGTCATCCAGATCTGGGAGACTATCATCCAAATCCCCTGCCCAGTCGAGATGCCCATTGCCCAATGTCAAAGGCTCTGGTTTACTCTTGTCCTTATCTTTCTCCCGTTCTATAGCAGAGCCTGCTATGGCCATGGCACGGACGCGCTCTACAAGCGCATCAATATCTGTACCCGCGCTAGTTCCCGGGAGACTCTTCAGAACAGGAGGGGAAATCGTCTGCTTTTCGTTCAGAGAACGCAAAGCAGGCGGCGCTGATGACTGCACTTGATTCGCAACAGATTTTGAACCGGATCTATTGCGGTTATGAGACCGTTTACGGGAGGCCTTAGGCCGTGGGGTATTTGTTGTAGACGAGGGGGCCGGATCGACGTGTGAAGAAGTAGTATTGTGTGATGTACGGCGGGAAATAGCTGGAGTATTGGCAGACGGTTCGGGTCGTTCATTGAAGGATGTTGGCTTAGGAGTATTAAGCCCATTAATAGATGCGGGTTTCTGAGGAGGGCCTTTTCGAGATGGTGTCTTTGGGATAATATTTGCTGGTGCAGAGGGTCCTGCAGCGGATGGCGTCGACACTGGGGTTGCAGCTACTGCAGAAGGAGGAGCAGTAGCACTTGGACGATTATTCGAGTTGCTTCCTCCTCTTCCCCTGCCCCTGCCTCTACCCCTCGTCCCCATGCCTCGGAAGGGAGTGCCAGAAGCAGACTGACGGCCACTGGACCTCCAATCCATTACTATAGATGAACAGCCCAACGTTTATAAAGGTCTGAACATGTAGATACAGACTTACATTTGATGGATTGCTAGTGAGTTGAGGGCAATGTGAACCGTCTGAAGGAGTAACGTTTCCAACGAACCAGCTGTAAGTAGTGTCTTAAGCGCGAATACCAAACATCACATTAATAGTCACGGCTGGCTTTCAAATTTGGCCTGCCTCCTCAGCCACCACCATCATGTCGAAAGCCTCCCAGCCCGAGCTTAAAAAGGTGCCATTGGAACATTCTCGCTGATTATTCTTTGCTTACGGTGCGTTTTTAGTTTATGGACAAGAAATTATTCATTCACCTACAAGGCGGCCGCAAAGTCAGTGGCGTTTTGCGAGGTTATGATATCTTCCTGAACCTGGTCATCGACGATGCAATTGAAGAGACTGTAGCTGCCTCAAAGCATCCGATTGGGACCGTCGTAAGTCTCAACATGTATAGCTGGCATTTTCAACTCGACTGATGCAATTTGCAGGTTATTCGCGGAAATAGTGTAACTTCGATGGAAACATTGGAATCGACACGGTCTTAATGAACATGCTCTTCCCTAAGATTGAGAGGTTTTTTTTTACCTAATGTATTTCCTCTTTATGCCGCCCAACTGGCCAGTTACCGTACAGTCTGCGCTTGTACCATTTGCTATCGAATTATACTGTGCTTTCGTTTTTTTTCTATGACGATATCGCATAAGGATTTAGCTGATGCAAATGTCAAAACTATCAATCTAGACACATATTTGTTTGAAGTAGAACTATTAGACTATAGATTGCCAGGCTAATAATGACCTGCCATCTTAGTGGGTGTTTGTGTTTGAACTTTGGTCACCACCATGTCAATGCCAAATGACGAACAGACTTCCACTCAGGATTCTGTCTCATTATTTGATAACTCTTTAGTCTCCCATATTCTTACGCCAGGATCTACACTGAATCCGACGTTTCTTCTAATAGTCGACTGCGTCTTAGGCTTGTTGCTCTTCATCCTGATTACTTTGCTCTTCGCGACTAAGGGCAACCTGCATTTCCTGGCACTTTCCTTTATAACGGTGGGATTATGGGGCAGTGTTAAATGGTATGGCTAGAACTATGGATGCATGAGTGTCATTCACTGATGTTTGAGCTCTATAGGGTCGTGTACGAACTACAGCAATCGCCACCTCCAGAGAACGCTGGGTTAGGGGGAAATGCATTGGATACTACATGCGTGGTAGAAGACAAGAAAGAGAAATGATACAGGTATGAGATTTACAAAGCTTCAAAGGGTGCATATGAAATCATGGGCTGAAGTTATCGACGTTTATCAGAGCTCTCAAGCCACTGTTTCGTCCTCATAGTACTGTCTTGTGCCAAAGTGAATACTATCAGTGTCAATTCGTTAGTATTCGAACATTCAGGCCATGGTCAAAAGCTCACATTCCCTCTCTTTTGCCTCTAGTCCTTCACGGAATTCCGCGCTGGGATCTCCTGACCGTCCCCCCGAACCCATGGAACTGGCCGTTCCCCCAAAATGCTGTGCTTGATCCATCAGGTCTACCAAGCGTTGCTGAAATGTCTAGAAACCCAAGAAGCTAAAGAGAGATAGAGAGGTCGTATGCGAGTCAGTTACCTTCATCAACACATTGGAAATTTCATCTGCCTGTTCCCTCTGCAATCTGGAGATGTATTTATAATTATAATTATATATATATATGTGGTATCGGAATATCAAGATGTTTACTCACAGTTGAGCTACCATCTTGCCGAACCCGTACCATTGTCCACCACCTCCTACAAGAGCAGAGAGTTTGACACTCCGTGGTTCGGCGTTGAGCGCATTTTTAACTCGCGCATTGAATGGTGACGGAATTGTGAAGTCGGCGTAGTCACTGAGATGGTGTATAGGATTCCCCCAACGAGAGAAAGGGAGGAGGCAACGCACGCTAACAGTAGAATGGACGCCATCCAGTATGGTAGCTGAATCTTGGAACCGACTTTAATCTGCATAGATATATACATAGTCAGATTAAATCTACATCTGACAATAAGAAGACTCACATCGTCTTCGGTACCCCCATCCAAGTATCCCAACCCCGGTACATCCACACTGAATATACATTGAAGTTTCTACGCGTCTCAGAGCAAGCATAATCTCTTAATAAACTCAAATTCACCTGATTATTTGCCAGAATCGCGTCGATAGAATAGTAATCGTCATCCATTTGAGTTTGGGTTGGCCGTAGACGCGTCGAAGCAGACACGGAGTGACGCGTCAGTGACGCGGCGTGACAATCTAATTCACGCTTGTTTGTCTTCCACTGCCATGCTTCCTTCACAGGCCTTTCTTGCATTGGGGCGCCACGCTATCCGATCGACAATACGACAATCTTCAAGACATGTTGTACCCCGCAAGAGGACATTCACGTCGACACAAAGGGTCCGGCAGGCGTCCGAAAGTCCAAACGTTCGAGATTCCACCCTGTTCCGCCAACTCGCAACTAACCCAGAGGCCTTGGTAATTATTTCCTATACTCTCATGTTTTAATAAATTAAATCTGCATTTATAGATCGCTATAAAAGAGTTTACCGAATCTCTAAAAGTTCAAGGTTCGTATTTACACAATGTCCTCAAAGCTTTGGATCCTGTTGTTTTACTTACCTTCTGCTTTCTTAAGGACTTGATTTTACGAAAGACGCACCCTCGCAATTCCAAATATTCAAGCTGCTTGCTAATTCGGAATTCAGAAAGACTTTAGAAAAGCTAAAGGTTGATTTGGAGAAGGCAGGCGTTGAGATTACTCCAGACGTGAGTAAACTCATATAACTCCCAAAATGACGGAGGCAGTAACCTTCTATCCAGAACGCCATGGAGATGTTGCATGCCTTTAAGGGTGTAAAAGGAAAAGATCAATAGAGGCCATATATTCTAATTCCTGCCTTGCACGATGGCGAAGGTTCCTCAGGGGCCTTAGGAAGTCAGCCTCAGTGGGATTAAAATATACATTTCAAACCAGCTCATGCAAATTACTTAAACTGCTTGTCTCAAGCGTGCATAACGCCCTGATTGTACCTACCCCACCACCCCCAAGACCTCATCGCGCGGGAAAACCACCCGTATGAAGATATGTCGCTTTCTCGTAACTATAAAATATCATATGGGGCAAAAGATGCGCGGAAAACCGCATTTTTCAAAGATATACCAAAGTCTACATTACATCAAAATGAAAAAGGAAATACGCCTCATTAATAATAATATTAAAGCTCAACGAAAGACGCAATTATATAACAAAAGAAGGGTAGGTATAGTTTTATAATCGAATAGATCCTCGTTGGAAAGCAATGGCCAGCAATAAAAATAGCAAAGCAAGGAGAATCGTAATTATCTTCGGGGATGCTATGAAACATCATCAGCAAATATAACCAATAAAACAAAGCAGGACTTACAACTTCCAAAGTTCGTAGGAACGGTGATTACGCGGATAGAATTATCCGCACTGCCGGAGACGAGAAGACTGGCAGATGGGTTGAACGCCAAGGTTGTGGGAGGGAGTTCGTGCGCTTTTAGGATTGTCAAGAGTGGCTAATTCTGTCATGAATATTCTGCAAAACGATACGCATCGTAAGTACTCACCGCCAATGTACTTGCGTCCAATAATTGAATTGCGTAGTCTGAGGATCCTAGCGCAAGCAACTTCCCGTCCCGGCTGCGGCAGGTTTAGCATTAAGAACAAATGCTATGCTGACTACTTATACGAACCTAATATCAAAACAAGTCGCAGCCTTTTCCGACACCTTTCGAATATTCAGGACACTCCAGGTCTTGACATCCCAACTGCACACATATGCCTGCCTTGAAGGGGTTGCCTTACCGCGGACGCGACGTGGAGAGGTATTCAAGACGGTATACAAGACATTGGGATCTGTAGGATGGTATCTCGTGAAATATCAGCACTTGATGGAGGATTTTGAAGAAGGAGGCATACCTGGCAGCACGGAACGTCAACTCTGGGACAGGGGATGTGGGGGGCTCTAAAATCTTTACAAGGATCAAGGCTTGTTTTCCTTTCCCTTTCTTTGGCGGAAACGAGTATACTTGTAGATGTGTAGTAGAGGCTACTACGACCTAGATAGCTCATTAACATAGAGGAATAAAAGGACAGAACGAATACGTACATTCTCCGACGAGATTGTGACGTCGTAGAGTTGACCAGGCTTCTTCTCGGCGTGGACAGGCTCGACCTGGACAGGAGAATAGGCCGGGTCAAAGGATTTATATGTCAGGAAATGCACCTAATCATAGTTGAAGATAAATAGCTTCGTAGAACACTTAGAGAGGAAACATACGTCATTCTTTGAGGACCCGACAGCCAATACGTCGTGTGCCGGATTGAATGCAGTGACATTCTGAAGGAACACGTCAGAAGTAGTTTAGACACGAATTATTCATACACACTTGATAGTCCTCGCCATCTTCAGCCTGAAAGGTCCCACGCTGCCGTAGTGGCTTTATTCTAAACACAACCTAAGTAGATTGTTCCGACGTGCATTGACAGACCGACCGACATACTTTTCTCCCTTGAAACTGAATGCTCTGCAGTTCTCATTGTTTCCTTTCTTCATCTCCGTCGACGCGCTGTTTATCCCACAGACGAACTCTTCGTTCTAAACCTCAAACGTTAGAGCCCGTCCTGCATCTTCCTCTACAAGTCAAGTCACGCACTTCTGGATACGACGCAATGCTCATAGGAGCATCATCAGCCCCAAGTTCCAACTCATCTACCAAGTCTATTTTCTCATCCGACTGCACTTTATACACTCGCTAAATGAGAACAACTTAACTAAGATACGCCGTCCAGATAGATAACAACGTAACACGTACGATCCTATTCTTCACGCCGGACTTTCCAAAGCCGCCTCCACCACCTAATACGAGCAAATCATCTGACAGAAAGGTAGAAGTGTACACAGGGAATGCGGCGAGAGGGTGCGATGTATGGCGGGTTCGCATGACGGTTCGGCTTAGCCACTGTAGGGGTTCGGCGCCTAATATGTTTCTTTCTCGAGCAACCTGAACGAGTGCGTGTTGCTTTCGCGTGGCGTGGTTGAATATCTTGTGCTAGAGAAAAGGGAACTGAGATTATATTGGTTGTAAACGTGTTTTAGAAGCTTCCTCGAGGAAAGAAGGATGGAGGGCTACTAGGAAAGGGCCGCCGGGACGGTTTGGCGAGGGCCAATAACTCCTAACCCCAGCCCTATTTCTTTTGTATTGTAAGAGCAAGCTAGCTAAACCCACGTGTGACACAACTGAGAAGTTCGAAATTGAGATTTCCTCCCGGTTGGCTGACGTCAGGTCAAACGAAGCGCTCATTTGAAGCCGCTGTTCATGCACTTCAGTTAGGCACGTCCTCAAGTAAAGCTCATACGATATAGTAGGTGTACGCCTATATCTCTGTAATGGCGCTCGTTACCCATCTACCTTTAGGTTTATACCCCCTTTGAGCAGACGATGCTCGACGACGATACCATTCAGCGTACCAAGTCTCTAATCGGCATCGCCGTTGCTATCAGTGGAAATGTCCTCATTTCTCTCGCTCTCAATTGCCAGAAACTCGCACATAAAAGATTAGAACACGATAAGCAAGCACAAGCGGACCTCGACGACCCGCGATCGAGCTACACCGAGCCCAACGAGACTCGTCCGCTTCTACCTAATAACGACTCATTCACGACTCCGCGCCGGCCATCTCCAAGACCAAATTATTCTTCACTCTCGTCGCGACGCTCGGATTCCAATAGCGGTCCCAGAAACTCTCAGCCTCAGGTGCCAGAAGACGCTGCTGCGCCGGATGCGGTGGACATTGAGGTGTCCGCAGAACGTGTTACCATTACCACGCATACAAGTAGAAGTTCTAGAGTAGAGAAAACGGAAGGACTGGGAAACGAAAGCGATTATCTACGGTCGAAATTATGGTGTGTTTGTTAGCCGGTGTGTTATGCTTCGCTTATGCCTTCAATTGCAGGTGGTTTGGATTTTGTCTTATGAATATAGGGGAATTTGGCAATTTTCTGTCCTATGCATTTGCACCAGCGTCGGTGGTTGCGCCTCTCGGAACGGTTCGTTTCAGACCCGATACTTGTGCATATCCTCATGTATGCTCTAGGTGGCATTGATCGCAAACTGTTTCTTTGCTCCTATTATGCTAAAGGAGAAGCTTCGCAAGGTACGTTTTCCCTCCCACAGTGACTGGTGGTCTTTAACATTTTATTCAGCGAGATTTATTGGGAGTTGTTTTGGCTATCTTTGGTGCGGTTACAATTGTGGGAGCTGGCAAGTCGTCCGACGTCAGGGTGCGTTTTGTGGACTTACGGCACGCCTTATTTTCGCTCACTCATTGCATATACAGCTTGACCCTAAAGGTTTAATAAAAGCAATTACGCGGAAAGCATTTGTTATATATGCGATTGTTTGTGCTGTCTTGATGGGCATCCTTGGCCTGCTGTCCGCAGGCGCAGCAGCGCGAAGATGGGTGTTCGTTGATGTTGGTTTGTGTGCTCTATTTGGTAAGTAGAGACCTCTATGCTTGGAAAATCCTAATCATTTGCAGGGGGATTCACGGTGCTTTCGACGAAGGCCGTCAGTACTTTGCTCAGCCTGCGACTCTGGAAGGCATTCGAGGTAAGCTTGGTTCAAATAGGCAGGATGTGTCTGACTATGATACTCTAGGACTGGATAATATATCCTGTTCTAGCGGTGAGTTTTATCCGTGGTGGGATACCACATTGCTGAAACCAGGCAGATCTTAATCGTGACTGGAGTCGGGCAAATCAAATACCTCAATAGGGCACTCATGAAGTTCGATTCCAAAGTAAGATGCACCATCGTTTCCTGGGCGATGCTAATATACACAGATGGTCATACCGACATTCTTTGTGTCGTTCAATCTGTCGGCCATTGTGGGCTCGGCGATCCTCTATGGGGACTTTGAAAACGTCGAACTGCACCGAGTCACGACATTTCTGTACGGCTGTGCGACGACGTTCTTAGGCGTATTCTTCCTGACGCACTCGGCGGCCGAGACTGGGAGAAGTCTGGAGGAGCCAGTGCTCAGTCCGGGGGAGCTGGAAGATGGTGTGGACAGGGAGCGAGCGACGCCGCCGACACCACCACTCGTGCTGCCTGTGCTAAAGGGGCGACGGTCGTCGACATCAGTGGTGCTGTCTCCAGGCAAGGTAAGAAGATTGATTGTATGTGTATTTCGAAAGCGGCTAAGACAGGACAGTATCTGCTATTGGCTACGTCGCCTCCGCGTCAACGCGGTGGAAGCAGCGAACGATCAGGGAGCGGACGAGGAGCATTGCTAGGGTCAGCTGAGTGAGAAACGAACAAAGGTAGAGCCGCGCTTCTACGTTTTGTGGACTCGAAGGTGATGAATGCAGTTGTGGATACCTGTTTGTCACGTATGCGTCACACTTTAATATACCTTCCCGCGAGCTTCCCGGTCCCATCAGTGAACGCAATGACGTAAGAGCGTGTGCGTATGGTGACGTAGGTGGGGTCGTCTTTACAAAGTGCCTTCCTTCTTCGTACATAGCTGCTCTCGTCCTCATATCAGTAGTTTCTCCTATCCCTCTTACCATGCCTCCTGCCGTCATGGATGCTTTCAAGAGTAAGTTGCTTGACATTCCACCCGACAATCAGCTCATCGCTCGCAGATCTTATTCGACATGGCAAGAACCACCATCAGTCTGCAAAGCACCACCAGCCTTCTCAGGATCCACAGTTATCAACTCCCCAGCCCCAGAAGCGGCAGGAAGCACCCTCTCCTCCCCAGTCTCGCGAACAGCTCGCAGAGAAGATCGTCGAGGAGGAACGCCAGGCAAAAAACAGAATGCCGATATACAAGGGTCTCGAGCGATACAAGCTGCTGGACAAGATGGGAGAGTGAGTCCCAGCCATCCGGATCTCATCTCCTGTCTCATTATCTTCCAGCGGCGCCTTCTCCAACGTCTACAAGGCATACGACACCCAGACCGGCGAGAAAGTTGCCAGTATGTATACACTATATAATCCCTCGACAAATAGCTCACCATGTTATTTCCAGTCAAAGTCGTCCGGAAATATGAGCTCAATTCGACCCAGGTACGTTCCTCGAACCCCATGCCCATCCCAAGTCCCGGCGTTTTTTTACGCATGAGCTGACGCATCGCTATGTTCCCCCTTCTTTCACGCGCGGTCTGTTCCTACAGGAGGGTAATAAGCACTTGAATGAAAAGTTTAAAAAGAAACCGCGCGTGACAGAGGTGTGTTCAGATGCGTTTCCATTATACCCCTTTCCCTCGCTTCATCACCATGTGTGAGCTCTTTCTGACCCCGGGTTATTCTTATCGCAGCGTGCCAATATCCTTAAGGGTGTGTTGTTACCTAATCCCTGTTTACCCCGTCTAATACGCCATGTGCAGAGGTTCAGATAATGCGACAGATCAACCATCCCGCGATCGTCAAGCTGCTATCATTTTTCGAAAGTGACGAATATTATTTCCTTATCCTAGAACGTACGTGGCTCTATTATCTCATCTCCACGCTTCCTGACTCAGTATTTCAGTCATGGAGGGAGGTGAACTCTTCCATCAAATGTAGGATGAACCATCGTAGCGTTTTACTAGACTGACGTATTTCTGTCAACAGTGTTAAATTGACGTACTTCTCCGAGAATCTGGCACGGCACGTCATCCTTCAAGTGGCCGAGGGCATCCGATTCCTTCACGAAGAGTGCGGTGTCGTTCACCGTGATATCAAGCCCGAGAATCTGCTCTTTGAGCGTATACCTGTAATTCCATCCAAGAATCCGACCAAGCGGCCATATGATGAAGAGAAGGAAGATGAAGGCGAATTTACGCCCGGAGTGGGCGGTGGTGGAATCGGTAGAGTCAAGATCGCTGATTTTGGACTTAGCAAGATTGTTTGGAACGAGGAAACTATGACTCCATGTGGAACCGTTGGCTATACTGCTCCAGAGATCGTGAAGGATGAACGTTACAGCAAGAGCGTCGACATGTGGGCTCTTGGATGTGTACTATACACACTGCTATGTGGATTCCCGCCTTTCTACGACGAAAGCATCAACGTATTGACCGAGAAAGTCGCTCGCGGTTACTATACCTTCCTTAGCCCGTGGTGGGATGATATCAGTTCCTCAGGTCAGTATCCTATGCTTAAACTATTTCCATTGGCTCATCCTTATTCTAACAGCTAAGGATCTAATTACGCATCTTCTTTGTGTTGATCCTGCGCAACGATATACCATCGATGAATTCCTCGCTCATCCATGGATAATGGAGCAGCCCGCTCCTCCGCCAGAACCGACACCCTTACCCCACACTGCCCCTACTTATGCTCCTCTGGATTCTCCTCTACTCACGGCAGCGAGAGGTGTACTCCGCGAGGGTCGGTCACCAGGGGTGGCTACCCTCAAGGAAGCCTTCGACATCACATATGCTGTCCATCGCATGGAAGAAGAAGGCGCAAGACGGCGTGCGTACAACGGTCGTGGTGGCGCTGGCATCCGGGGACAACTTCAAGAACTTAACGAGGCTGATGAGGATGAGGATGATGAAGACGTCATTGCTGAGATGCGAGCGAAGCACGGTGCAGAAGCTGGCCGCGTATTGGAGGAAGAGCACCGACGGACGAAACGAGATCGTACGACACAGCAAGCCCAGCAAGGGCGTGGTGGAGCGGATAAAGCACTAGCTCAAAGAGCGCTATATGATGGACGAGCAGGCCCCCGTGATCAGCCATATCGGTCAAGAAAGGGTGGTCTGTCGGGTGGGTTTGACTTGGATATGGATAACGCAACATTATTAGGAAGAAGACA
Organism: Sphaerobolus stellatus SS14; assembly: GCA_000827215.1. NCBI lineage: Eukaryota > Fungi > Basidiomycota > Agaricomycetes > Geastrales > Sphaerobolaceae > Sphaerobolus > Sphaerobolus stellatus. The sequence continues at coordinate 372,415 of KN837076.1, forward strand.
TCGTCGTAGTGTTGAGCCGAGTCCTTTGCGGCAACAGCAGCAACCTACTCCCCACGCCACAAACGCCCTAAGTCCCATGCGCGACATCCAAGAGTAATTGAATATCCCATATCGTCGTAGCGTCGCATCGTTTCTTCGCATTCGCATTCATATCATCGTCCATACACGGAATGACGTTGTGTCTAGTCTGTGTACCTCCTCACATTACTTGTACATTGACTTCAGAGCTAGATATTGACATAACACGGTTCAGTTTCTCGTTATAGTTAAGTTGTTGTTGTTACTACAAAACCTATTATCGCTCTTTGTGTAACTTTTAGTGTCGCAATATAATATAGTCTAAAGCGATGAACAGAAATGATTTATGACGCCTGTTGTGAAGTTCGAGCAACAAAATAACGATTATAGTTGCTTGCTGTCGGAGTTTGAATCTGCTGAGTCAGCATTTGCAGTTGCAAGTAAGGTTCAGACAAGCGCTCAGTTCCTCAGTAGGTATCCTTCATCGACACAATGGCCAAGTCTAAGAAGTGAGAGTTTTTGTGTTTGGAGCATTGAAGTATGCTAATCATATCTTTATAGCCACACAAATCACAATCAAAACAAGAAAGCTCACCGTAACGGTATTAAGAGGCCCCAGGCTCAGGGAATCACGTCGAGAAAGAGCGTACGTCCTTTCGTCTTTTATTTGTGTTCGTTCTAAGCTTACAGTTTTTCTAGGTTGACCCCAAGGTATGATATAACGTTAGACTTGAGAAAGAATGTATTTTGACAGAGGAACTAGATCCGCCGCAATGCCCGCCATGCCTCCGTCGGTTCGGTGAGTGTATATCGTTGTATGGCTTGTAATCCTTTCTAATTGTGCATCTATCTCCTAGTTAAAAGCTCGTGCTGAGCAAAGAGTAGCTGCTGCCGCATAAGGAGAGGTCTTCATTACTACGATCATTGTATTTCGACGTCTATGCCTACCATAGTATTATTCCATGAATACAAGCATAACAGTATGCTACGCATGTTAAGATGCAATTTACTACTATTACGATGATTAATGGTCCACATCCTTCTCTTGCTGTAAAACCTTGCGAAGACGTAACGCCTTCGGAATTGTCAGAGCAGAACGACGGGGATATGTCAAGCCAACTGGGACGTACTGTTTCCTCTTCTGGCGGTAATGCGCCTTTTGCCTTGTTGTGCTTGCGATTTCTCCGGAAGTAGGATGGGCCATGGACGTTCCCGCCGGATTCTGCCATCGCATCGAGGATTTGGCGGCATTCGTCGTCAGTTGCGATACGCCCGTCGAGCAAGGAGAAGAATTTGTGCCGCAGGACTGCTTTGACGCGCTCGAGATGGGAAGATGTGTACCAGCCGTCGCGTTCCTAAGGAATTTTCATCTGCGTTTGTATGCTGTGAGGAATGAGCTTCACGTACATGGCATGTATCCCGTAGTTGACTCTCGTCTTCGATCATTTCCCTCAGCATAGGGTCAACGATGTCGCATAGTTGGAATGAAGCTGTTTCGCTTGTTTGCGTTTGTCCGTCAAACATGTGTGCACGTCTGAAGCGTACAAGAAATTAGTAAATTCAACAGCACCTTTGAATTATTATTTCTCACCTGTCATCATTCATGTCCCCATCCGGTCGAGCGGATTCCTGTTGCCTCGTATCCGTACGTGATGTCACGGAAGGCCTTGTCGTAGGATTATTGACATTTCTGAAATAGATGCGCTGGTATCTGAGAGAGTGTGTCAGGTTAATCCGTCGCTTGGGAACCACCATGCTTACTGTCGAGCTGCGATGTCCGCCCGTGGGTCATACCCGAATCTTACAAGCGTATCTCTCCAAGGTCCGTCAATAAAGACATAGCAAAAGAGGGGAATCAGATATTTCGTGCTATATGAATAGAATCAGATCCATGGAAGGATTGATTAAATGCGTGAACTTACTTGCTTATTTCCCTTGCTTCGGCTGGAGGGAACTGATTTAATAAGGCCAACTTTGTCCATACAGGGCGTTCCTCGAAATGCTGAATACAACCTCAGAATTTGAAAAGTTAATATAAGATATGATTCACCTTTTTTAATTGGTTGAATAAATGTGCATTGGTTGTTGTCGCCGTAACTCGCATTTCATCGACAGACTTGCTGGGAGCCGTTGGGAGCTGAAGAGGTATCGAGTCAATTCGAATAAGATATGTGCTTTATACGATAAACATACCTCGGACTCTGACATGGACACTGAAATCACGGACCACCCTTTCCATCTGAATCGGTTAATGAATCTGCTTTTCTCTTGACCGGTGTGTTCGTTTATGGCGGTCTCCACCACGGACATAGGATTTTGTCTGAAACTGAATCAAATATTATATGCACTGAATGGAATTAAGGAATAGGATAAACTTACTTGTACATTTGCGGTATGCTTTGACGAGAAAAGAGCGGTGGTGGGATTAACTGCAGATTACTGCTTGATTCCGTTTCCTGCATAATTACATCTTCGCCGCTGGTATGAAGACTTGGATCAAGGTTTGCATCGATGCTTTCTGAAATAGAATAATCTTCCTTCTCAGGTTCAAATTTGAAATCTTTGATAGCTTGGGCTGGCCTGAGGGTTAGCGTAAAGCCTCACTGAGTGGGTGCAAGAATATCCACCGTCAAGTCGGTCCATAGCACTTCTCAATTGCGGAATAGGGTCTTCCATTTTGGGCTGATATTGGAAGTCAACCATACCTATGAGTCTCCACATGAGTTTTCGACTCATGGACGAGAGGCAGACGTACTTCTGAAGCGCAGTGTTTTCGGTATTATTCCAACAAGTTGGGCTGTATATTCCCCAGTAACATCAAGAGGATTCTGAGACCCATCTACCACACGTCTCTTCCTTTTCACCACTCGCAAAAGCAGGTTATTAGTGCCGGTAACCTCTCCAGGTACGGGGTGGCAGAAAGGATTATCTGGACGGAACTTGAGGTCAACGACGTTGTCACGGCCGCTGTTGCGCTTGATTCGTCTGAATACGTTATCTATGCATGTTTGACCGCCGAGGGTATGGATTGCTGTGGGAATAGATGATGAAGACACATAGCCGGGATATTCGATAGAATAGAACTGCTGAGAAGGGAGGGGATGTGCTTGGGCTGGTTTGGTTGGCTCGTCGATATTTGGTTGGGTAGACATCAGAGTTATTGCCTTTCGGAGTATTATATGACCTTAACTTATTCGAAGTCGAATGGAGAGTCAGCGTAGGTGCAATTGGGAAGAAGCATAAAACGCCGCGGTCACCTGAAATCCACGTGACGGACACGCGCAAGTAATTTACAATTATTTATGATGCGTAGCTCTGGCCGTCGTATGCAATAATTTCACTGATAGGTTTTCCGTAGAATTCATATAAGAACCTTTGCGATTTTCGATTTTCTGACCGTGACGTTGTACTTCTTCAAATTGTTTGTCGACTCTTCGTGGCTATAGCCGATGCATTTTATTTGCCACCGAATACATATGTTATTAGGTTCTTTTTTTTTTTCAATTTGGATACATAAACAGAATAAGTTTTCAAGCTACAAGACTCATGCTGAACGACTTGGCCATCAACGAAAAATCCCATACACTTACATGTAAATATTGTCGATAGTTTGATCAATCTCAAAGGCTTAATTACCACTGCCATATGTAAAGAGCTCTGGCATCGTAAATAGCCATTCAATTATTGGACCATGTCATTAACGCTGAAGCTGAAGCTTGAAGCGTTGCAGAAGCGTGAATCAAGATGCTGACGTAATACACGTCTTGACTCGTTGTCCCAACTCGATCGAGTAACCAGAGCCATGGAAGTCGTTCAACAGCATATTTTGACCCTTTTAGAGAAGCAAAATGTTATTCAAGATACGAGAAGTATTGCACTACCAGGAGAATCAACTCCCGCCAAAAGTCAGGATGCACAGTTGACCATTCAAGGAGCTCTTAATTCGTTATTGAGCAAAGAAGTGGGTGCAACTCCAATGAATTTAGAAATAACCCTAGCTTAACATGCTCAGATGATCACCTATACTATTCAAGAAGATATTGTCCATGTCCTGTCCCCAGAGGGTTCACAAATCGCTCGCGAAGGATCTCATGAAGCTCGTGTATGGGCCGCCTTGCCTATGAAGGGCGAAGGAGCTCCTTTGCCCATCAAGGAACTGAAAGCTAAAGTGGGGGATGATGCTGCGAAGGTCGGGCAGGGACGTGCTTTCAAGAATGGTTGGATTGGGAAAGAGGGCGATGGGTTGGTCAAATTGGTATGCCACCCTTGTCTTCTGCTATCTCACTACGCTAAACCTTTATTATTAGGTCTCTTCGATTAACGATGGAACGCGAGTCGAATTACAAGAAGTAGAAACGACTGGGACTCTAAAGGCAGGTGACAAGGCACTTGCTGAACTCCGGAAGCGAAAGCTCGCAAACCAGAAGTCCGTCAATGTTCCTAATTGTACTGTGATCCTCACATATTCATTTATAATTCAAGGAAATATCTCTGGTTCACTGTTCAAAAGGGTCAAAACTTCAGCACATCCTTGGAGAAACTTGAGACAGACCTTACTGTGGATATGTTGACCTCGTACGTTCTAGTTATATCTTCCTCCGCTTTGCTTTAATTTAAAAATCTTGTTGCAGTGGATCATGGAAGACATCTAGTTATAAGAAGTATAATTTCGATGCTGAAGGTACTCCAACAAATGGTGGTGCCTTGCACCCCTTGTTGAAAGTTCGTGAAGAATTCCGCAATATCTTCTTTGAGATGGGGTAATGACTGTTTATTTTTTATGCTGTTGGGTTTCTAAATAATTTCTAGATTTGCGGAGATGCCCACATCGAATTTCGTAGAGTCCGGATTCTGGAATTTCGATGCTCTTTTCGTTCCACAACAACACCCTGCACGAGATTTGCAAGACACATTTTATCTTTCCGGTATGTTGTCAAGTTTTCATCGTGATTTATTCATTGATTTTACTTGATTCTTCATCGCAGACCCATCCACGTCGCTGGATCCTCCCGCAGAGTTGTACAAAAGGGTATCTACCATCCATGCCGAGGGTGGTAATGGATCAACGGGCTATCGTGCACCCTTCTTGGAATCAGACTCAAAAAAGCTCCTGTTACGAACCCATACTACAGCACGTTCCGCCTACATGCTTTATCGTTTAGCCAACCAACCTGGAGGATTCAAGCCTGCAAAAATGTTCTCTATCGATCGCGTCTTCCGTAATGAGACTATGGATGCGACACATTTGGCGGAATTCCACCAGGTTGAAGGAGTTGTTGCTGACAAGGGGCTGACATTAGGAGATCTGATAGGTATGTGAACATCGCTAATGACTATGGCACCAACCACTCAACTCTCATGAATAGGATTCATGCAAACTTTCTTCAGCAAAATGGGTATCACGGATCTGCGCTTCAAGCCAGCTTATAACCCCTATACAGAGGTATGCCATTGTCACCGAGTCCTGTCTCATATTTACCATCTATATTCTTAGCCCTCACTAGAAATTTTCGCTTTCCATCCAGCCCTGAAGAAATGGGTTGAGATTGGTAACAGCGGCATGTTCCGTCCCGAAATGTTAGAGCCATTGGGTCTTCCCAAAGATGTCCGCGTGCATGGATGGGGGTTGAGCTTAGAACGGCCAACAATGATCCGGTTGGTGCTTCATTTTCCTCATATTATATTACATGCTGATATACATACAGATATGGTATCAATAATATACGAACATTGGTGGGACACAAGGTTTCGATCGAGGGCGTAGAGAAGTCTGCAGCAGTCAGGTTCTAATAGGCCACATACCCTTGTTTAAATCCACACACTAGACAATATTATCCATTAGTTCTTCCTAACATGTCCGTCATGAGTCCGTATCAAGAATTTTCTCCTATGAAAGCCTCATTGGGGACTTCTCCCTGGTGCTGGGTCAGGGAACCACGGATAATGTAGATAAAGGAGGTTTTAGCGGAGGATGGAGGCGTGGTTTGGTAGGCGATAGGCAGTGTACAACGTGTACAATGATATCGCCATTGACGTTCATATTTGTCTCCTCGCTGAAGTAGTATAGGTTCGCCAAGTTCCGCATTCAACTTGAATATTCGCGCTTTAGCGGATTTCGTGTCTTCTGAGCGGATAATGATTGCTTCATCTGTCTGGCGACGTGGCAGCGCAAATAAATCACGGTCAATGACCAACTGTATTCAAGTCTATCAGCAAACATTCGGCATAGCGTTCACTGAACAAATTCACTTGGTATTCGCCGCAGATACAGTAATAGGTTCGTAGGGCAGCCACAGAGGAGGCCGTCGGTTTAGCTTAAATCCCAGATGAGTTGCTAATGTTTGCTGAATAGGAGGAACTCACCAGTTGTCGAAGAAGAAACAGCTGCTCTTGATATAACCTTGGGCATGGTTGGTGGTCAAAAGCGAACGATGAACAGCGCTTAATTTGTCGAATCGACTCGGTGCATGAGTAGACCGTCGGTGAACTTAGGCCTGTCTAAACAGTAGTCTACAACTCAATTTATTCAACGTCGTATACGATAGACTATTGTGTGTGCTTGAGGAAGAATGTTCTAAGCAAAGTGAGACGCGGTATGTCACACCACATTAATGCGCGCCCCCTGGACTTTATAATTCCTTCATGGTTAGAAGGTACGAATGACTCTGTAATTGGTATTATTAAGTGTTATTTATTTGTGCGAGCATAAATCCAACCAGACGCGTTACGACGAATGAAACAAACAGAAAACGGCTATAGCATGCTAATCGATATGATATCTTCATTAGCACGTCACCAAGCTCAGAAAATGCACTACATTACTACTCATACATCTATCATTAGTATCTAATACGAATGAACAAATAGCAAAGCCAGACTAGCACCAACGAAAAATAAGAATATAAACATCCGGCTATCCTTCCCCCTCTGTTTGGCTTTTACCAATTCGACATTACCCCTTTCCACAGCTGAGGACGTAGCAATGGCATCTTCGTACAGTTGTTCGGTGATTTCAGTCTGCCGTGTCAGGTGCGCAACAAGTTCCATCTGAAGGGCACTGATATCCAAAAGCCGGGATTCGGCCAATTGTACAGAAGCAAGGGTATCTTGCATAGATCGCAGTAAATTGGCGTTTTCGCTTTCAAACTGCATAATTTGAGAGGAAGAGAGTTCTATATCGTCCGTATCGTCGTCTGAAATGGACCCCGCGTCAAAGACAGGCGCAGAAACATGTTGAGGATAATGTGAGTCCATATCTGTGCCAGTGAAAGTGGAGGCGAGACTGGAGGCGAGGCCAGAGGGGCCACTGATGCTATCCAGCCAGCCACCGTGTTTTGGTTGAGCTTCATGGACTCTAGAAAACATAGGGTCTTTCGTTGTCAACTCGATGGCCTCCTTGGCTGCGCCTGAACCGAGGGTTTTGGCCCGCTCCATTTGACGCTTAATACGCTCTTCTTGCATTTCTTTCTGCGTCTGGCTGACCTCCGCGAGTCGCCGGTTGAGGAACCAAGTAATGCCAGCGTGATGAGCCGCTACGAATTCCGATGTTGCGGAGGTGGTATCTTGGGTCAAACGGGACGGAAGAAACCGTAATACAGGATTTGTCTGTTTAGCAATAAGCTCAATTCGTCCTTCACAAGAAGTGTGACATCAGTCATGTGCAACGTGTCATATGCGGTTTCTTTGGACATACTTTTCTCCAAAGACTCCATTTCTTTAACTTTATCTGCACAACGAGAAAGCACAAGACGAGCCTGAAGATCGATCTGGTCGCGTTCCTCATTGCTCAAATATCGAATGCTACTCCACTGGTCGCTAGATCCTCCAAGGTCAAGATTTCGAACAGGTTGGCGTGCAAATGAGGAGCTCCCTGCTTCCACGTTCAAATATGGCCGCCGTAGACTGCTGAGCATGTGCGATAGCGTATTTATATGATTGAGCTGTACGCCTACGCATGATATCGATTGTGCAATGACGACTTGACGCGACTTACGATGGTGCTTGCCTCGGATGCAAAGTCCTTGCTTGACAGCAAAGCATTTCGTTCATCATGATATCTTGAACGACGCTTGGGTTGGTTTGGGATAATAGATTTCCGTTTTTCTTCTACGACTCGACGGAATTCTTGAGTGCGGTTTAGTGTCATGGAGTTGGATGTCTTGGCACATTCCCACGGTCTGCAGACTATAAAGGACAGGCTTTTACGTAAATGCTTCTTTACCACAACCACCTCCGTCTCGAAAATACTTCTACTCTACAGCCTCTTGTGTTAGGAGCTCGCACGGGTGTGGAAGAAGGAATACCTAGTATGCATGTTTGAGGTTGGGGGAGACATCCTATATCTCCTCCCACCATGAATTGCATCCACAGCTTTTACCAGATCTCTACTATCTTGAATGTACTTTACTATAGCCCAAGTTCTTATAAATATCTGAATTGATTTGCATAAGACTCTTTAACAGTGTACCAAGTATACGAAATTTGCAACGTAGATCTCCGTCGACGAGAAATTTCAAAAAAATTCGTTTGCTCGACGCTTCACGTGACAAGAGGCTACTTCCAGATCTACCTACATCCAGATCTGAACTGTGGCACTGATCCGTAGTATCGTGACTCTTAAAGCTCTATAACTGAGCTCTGAATCGGTTTCATGCACCCTCCTGATATTGTTGCTCATAGGCTGCAATCATGGAATATCCTATCCAATGCAAAGATCGCAGGTTGCTCTATAAGCCGGTATAAACGAACTCTGCAGCCTTGGCGCAACATTCTTGCCTCCCAAAATCTATGGAATAACTTGAACAAAGTGGTGGAATTGGGCGAAGACAAGCCCATTGAGAGTCATTCTGGGTGCGTGAATGCCCTTCATTGGTCCCAAGATGGTTCTGTTCTGGTCAGCGCGGGGGATGATACTAGGTATGCCACGATAATCCTCCTACTGATCTGTCTGTCTTTCTAATACTCATAACCTGTAGAATCCATCTATGGCGTCTGGATCCTTCCCAGTCTGATGGTACGGACGAATATCCGCTTCATTGCACTGCAAAGATCCATACAGGACACACCGCCAACATCTTCAGTGCTCAGATCCTTGGAAATTCCTCGAGAATTGTTACTTGCGCTGCGGATAAACAGGTTTCTATATAAGTATTGCTCCTCATATGTATTTCTGACATACTTTAGGTGCGGGTATTCGACGTCAATCGTGCAGGTCTGTACAATTATGCAGGTGAATTGACGGAATATCAAGAAGAACAATCTTGTATAAGGGTATTCAAATGCCATCGTGATAGAGTGAAGAGGATCGTAACTGAGGATTCACCGGATTACTTTTTGACCGTTGCCGAGGTCCATACTTTCTTAAGAACTGAAGTTCGACTTCACTCACGTTCTTTCAGGATGGAACTGTCCGACAGCATGATTTACGAACTCCACACAGATGTTCCCGCAGAAATGATGTTTGCCCTCCACCATTACTCAGTCTTCCTATGCCGCTGTCTACGATATCGATGTCGCGTTTGACACCATATTATTTCGTCGTTGCCGGTGAATCGCCCTACGTGAGTTGTCAACCGTTCATTACTTTATTTCGCTGAGACCAGAGTTTACTCTCTGTAGGCGTATTTATTCGACAGAAGGCATTCCGGCCGACGTATCAAAGAGGAATGGGGCATTGACAACTCCGATGATTTGACAACCTGTGTGCGTAGGTTTGGGCGAAAAGAAATTTCAGAAAACGAAACTCCAGGGCATGAACATGTGACAGGATCAAGAATGTCGCAATACAATGGACATGAGGTACGTATTTCATATCTTTCAATCTTTCATGCTTCACTCATAGTCTTAACTTTCTTCATAGTTACTTTTATGTATGTATGCTATGTATAAACTCCACGTTTGCCCATTCACACGATATCCGTAGCATATAGCGTGGATGGTGTTTACTTATACTCTATCCGAGATCCTCCGGAACCACCGCAACAGCCAATGTCTGCTGTATTGCCTCCGAATAAGCCTGAGAGTCCTTCTCCGAAGCCAAATGACGATGATGGAATGGATGCATCAGGCTCTCACTCGGACAAGGAGGAAGATGAGGAGGACGAGGAAGAGCTCCCCGAGAATTTGAAACTGCCTGTCATTCACCCTCGGCGGAAGTATGTGGGCGCATGCAATATCGAGACAGTTAAAGATGGTACGTGATTTATACAATATACAAAAATTCTATGCCTAGTCTCATGCTTCGAACGGCAGTGAACTTCCTTGGTCCTCGGGATGAATTCGTAGTCTCTGGCTCTGACGATGGTGAAGCACCTTCATATTTAAGTTATTTATTTAGTGTATACGCGATCTTACCATATCTTAGGCAACTTTTTCATTTGGAACAAATCCACCAGCCAGGTGATGGATATTCTTGAAGGTGATGAAAGCGTCGTGAATGTTGTAAGTCGTAATCGAATTACGTGTAGCGATCTTAATCCTTTTAATCCGAAATGCAAGGTCGAACAACACCCTTTCCTTCCCGTTTTAGCGGTTAGCGGGATAGACGACACCGTGAAAGTAGGTCGTCATCGAGTTTCTTTTGATTGCTCTTGTAACATTACATTCTTGCCAGATCTTCGCTCCGTCTACTGGCCCTCGGCGTTCGTCACGGATATCCGACAAAGATCAAATTATTAAGAACAACGTAGAACATGTCCGACCTCGCCTCAGGGCACAACGTATCCAGTTATCCCAGCTGTTGTTACAATATCGACAAGCGGCATTGGTGGGGGATGGGGAATTAGAAGACGTAGAATGTGTACAGCAGTGAAATCAGGTATATTAATTAATGTGTATGTATGTTTTATGGAGGGTGATGTAAGTTAGTTAGAAGATTATGTCCTCAGTTTATTGTTAAGGTGACACTGTTTTCATTATACATATAATACATACAATCCGATAACGATGTGCAGAAAGAATTCAGATAAGCGAACATAGGAAGGACATAGAAGGTGGGGCATGACAGAGAGAACGGACATTATAAGCGTAGCAAGATTTCATCAATGGAAGGTCTTTTCTCGGGAACTGGATCCCAACAACTGGAGATTACGTCCCAAATATTATCAGTAAAACCCCTAGCGATTAACTCGGGACTATTGGGTTTCTTTGGTCTGTCGCCTAGTTGCATCTTGAATAGAACCTCGGTCGTTAAATGGATATGATCATATGGAGGGCGACCCGTGAAAATCTACATAAATTTAGACGATGAGGATATCAAGGATGACTCAATAATACGAACCTCAATCACGGTCATTGAAAAGGCGAAGATGTCGCTCTTTAAGGAGATAATACCAGGTGAACAACACATCTCTGGTGCGAACCACCGGTATGATTCTGATATTCCTTTACTTTGCGTGAAGGGAACACCAGTGAGATTCTCCATGATCTGTGATCAGTTCAGTAAACAAGCCGAATAACTCAGACTAAGTAAGAACCTTCGAAAGACCAAAATCTGCAAGAAGGGGCTGTCCTATATCGTCTATGAGGATATTAGCCTATATATGGTTTCAGCAACAAGATTACAATAAAATGACTGAACGATGCACTTACACCTTTAAGATCTCCATGCGCAATCGGATTAGGTTGGAAGTTATGCAAAAGGCTTAAGCCCTTGGCAACGCCTTTTATCTATAAAGACACTTATGAATGAGGGCCGACATGCGTTATAATAAGACTAACGATTTCAAGCCTATCAGCATTAGGATATTTCTTTAAATAATCCATAACATTGCCGTTGGGCATCCAGGGACTAACGAGATACCTTGATAAAAAATGCAAATGAATTCAATGATTAATCGCATTAAAGTCAAACATACGGGAATGGTCCGTCTTCAAAACAAATTCCATGCAATGGAAGGATATATCTTCCACGATCTTTTTCCCAAACCTGCCGCCATATCTCAGATTCCCTAGTAAATCTCTGTAATAATATGAGCAAATATTCTCATGAAATCATTCAGAGGAACCAACTTTGCGGGTATTCGGGGTGACTTGAACACCTCTGATAGTCTTCATAGCGACTTTTTCTCTGCCGAGCCACAATCCTTCCCAAACGTCAAAAGCAGCATTTCCAGCTACCGGATGTTTTCCAATACGCCTTATTTCCTTATTGATGTCGACATCGGGAAGAAGCTGCCCGGACTTCTTGTGGACAGTGTATAAGCTTGTTTCTAAGTCAACGAATTCGGGCGTTCCATTGTCAACAGTCCCGAGTTGCTATAAACCCGAGGGTGCGTCAGCTCAAAGACTCTTACTATAGTTCAATTTTAATAACCTTTTGTAGCATGTCAAGAAGAGTTCGGATATCTTCATGGTTGCTCTGTAGAATAGCACGGATATCTTCACCGGTAGCGTCGATACGTCTCAGGCTTTTCTTTAGTTCATCGTGATCTTCTTTACGGGTCCTTTCATTCTCATTCTGCCTATGGTAGAAGTTAATTTCCTGGTTCACTGAAATCCATGAAAACCTACCATTGATGAAGGCGTATGTCTGACCTAATCTACAGGAGATCGAGGTTAGCATTCGAATATGCGGGAAATTAATCTGAAGTAACACCCACATGGAACTCTCTGCAGCAGTCGTCGATTTTGGTGTGAGAAGCTTTGATATCCTGCGAAATCTGTTTTTGATGAATAAAAAGCTCCCATTTATTATACTTTTTTGTATATCTAGATAGAAGGTCTAGGATGGAGGAGAAACAACTGTTGACAAATTTGAGCACAATTGGAGGATGATCGCCAGAGAACGAATCAATAGGCTTACAGCTCACATCCTTTAGCTGCCTTTTCCATAGAGCTGCCAATTGGTGTATCGTAACTATTTATTGCGAATATAAGGAAGCGACACCGCTCTTGAAGCTGACGAGCTTCAGATCTAATAACGTTTACTTCGTAAGTATGCCAGACTAGTAACTCGGAGACGTTCAAGTTTCAACTAGTACTAGGTATTTGCACGTACCTATTAGACTCGATGGCATCGCATGCTAACATTATCTGTTGCAATGCCTGAAAGGCTATAGCTAGGGCAGGAATAGGAGTGAATTGTGCAGCGAATTGTGCTCCGTTGAGAGAAATGTCAAATACAATACGGCTGGCAGCGAGAGCCATAGTAGCAGCTCAGGGTGAGTGAGGGGCGTACGGGAAAGAACAGCCATTACTCTCGCATATAAGCACCTTACTGCACAGCTAAGAGAATATGAAGAATCAAATACTTCGGTATGCCGCATGGATTGGCAAATGTAGCGAAGGCTGTGTCAGGCACTGGGTTGTCACGTTTAACACGTTCTGTCACGCACAATGTCCACCCTCACCTTACTTCCTGGCGAAAATGCACCAAGTCTACCACATTTCCAAACACTACTCATTGAGGGGGATTACCCTTTGAGTGCCCCACTTCACCTCTGCTTGTCCCATCTGTCGTCGACTGGGCAACCTCTGCTTGATTCAAGACCCATTCTCGTCACCGCCTGCTCCAGAGCTAGTTTAATCAAGAACCTCACACAGTTGAACGATAGATGGATGGCTGAACATTCTGGGCTTGGTTCGACAGCAGAATTGCTTTCTCGTATACGAGTATTGTGCGCCTGCTCTATTATTAACTCTAAAGAGAGAAACCGTGACCGTCGCGCCAGTTACCCAGACAGTCCGAGTCATTGGATATTTTTCTTCTCGTTGCTTCAGTCACCTGGCGCTGTTTCCTCAGAGCCATCCTCTTTATTTCGCTTAGATCCTCCTTCGCTCATAATTCTCCATGAACCTTCGGCATATCTTCTCGATACACAACAACCTACTCCGTGCGTAACCGAATAGGCAGCCTCAATATTATATTTAACCCTCTTTGATTTAGAGTTACCCTGAATTCATATTTACGGCTGATCACTTGCGCGCTGGCGGCTTTAGGAGCTTTACGGAGAGAGGGGAGGTATATTTGTTCCTGTGCAGACGCTGCGCAACCAGTCTGACAGAGCGCATTAGACAGGCTATGCTTGTCCTTTTCGATTCACGGCTCCAGGAGCTAACCCTTCCCATCTTACCCATTCAGATCTCGACGTCCGCCATTGAAGGTGCAGAAAATACCGATCAAACTGGAAGCCAAGTAATGTCTGCAATTGGGAAATATTTCCAGTGGGTTGGTCATATCGAGCCAGGTGAGAAACTTATTCTAGTCTCGACGAATTTGGAATACTTATATTCTCAGACTTATCGAAAAGTCAAGATGCAGACGGCGATGTTTATAAAATGTACCTCCAACAGCCAGACAGAGAAGAGCCGCCGTTAACTTGGAGATGGGTTCATGTACAGACACAGAATGAGAATGGTTCTATAGATTCAACGTTTGAATGGCAGATACCGCCCGACATGTATATTAGCACGTGAATTATAGTTTTATTGCTAGGACGCATATATCCGATGCAGGCCATATGGCTTACCTAACTGCAATTTAGCTTTTTGCTTTGAATGTTGCCCGGCTCTCCGTTCTCTCAACGACTATTTATCTCATTTCTTTCCAACAGGAGATGTATTCGAACGTCTGCTATTAACTTTACACATATTTCAGCAAACCATTCCACGCATGCAAGGAAAGGCAAAGGTAGGCGTAGAATCTGGTCCACCGTTGGGCTCGGATTTGCCTTCACTGGACTCTACTATATACTTGCCAATGGGCCATCCCTGTCTGCACCAACCTCATCTACGGCTCCGCTTTCTCCCAGCCATTTCACGCCTGTCACCGTCACATCCAGCGTACAATCCACTCCATACACCAAGCTTCTCACCTTCAAGATACCCCGTCATCTAATACCGGCTGCTAATGACTCGACACAACCAATCTATTCCATATACGTGAAGGATTCCGACATCCAAATTGAACGGCTTTATACACCTCTCGAAGGAATTGACGATGAAGGGGAAATGAAATTTTGGGTAAAGCGGTATCAAGGGGGCGAGGTGGGACGCTGGCTGCACGAACGCAAGGTTGGAGAAGAGATCGAAATTCGCGGCCCCATACCCAATTGGCCGTGGCGGGACGGTGAATGGGATGAAATTATTATGGTCTGACATTCATTCTTCAGATGCTATGGCTGACTGACGCCGAGCAGATATCAGGTGGAACAGGCATTACACCGTTCTACCAATTGATACACGGTGTCTTCTCGCAGCCTCGGGATGACGTCCCAACCCCTCGAACGAGATTCACGCTCCTCCATTCCTCTCCTCGGCCGTCAGATCTCCCGCCGGGGGCCATCCTAGATACTCTCCGTGATTATGCACAGCGGCACCCTGACTCATTCACACTGGAGCTGTTTGTGGATACAGCAGAGTCCAAGGTGGACGGGCTTTCAGTGGGGCGCATTGGAAGGAAAGCGGTCCAAAACGCGCTAGTACCCCGTTCACACAAGAACAGCTGGTGGGAACGGCTACGGGAAGGCTCGCCAAACATAAATTTGAAAGAACGGCGGACGCTTTTCCTTGTGTGCGGGCCGGAACCGTAAGTAGACAAAACGTCGCGAACAATAACAAAACGTGCTGATAAGCTTAAACAGTATGATAGCCGCTATTGCAGGACCACGGGGTCGGAATCTGACGCAAGGGGAAGTTGGAGGGGTGCTTGGGTCGCTGGGCGCAGAGTCTACGCAGGTGTTCAAACTGTAGCGCTGTAGTAGTAGTAATAGTATAGTCGCCGCCGCCGCCGCCGCAGTACGGGGCTGTAATGATTGCAACATGATGTGATTCACCTCATGAACGATGGTGACGGCGTGGATGATCCACGATTATCGAGGATAATCGATGCCCGTTAATTTGCGAAGCTCTTAAAACATGCGTATTCTGACTCAGTTTCAATTGCAAGTCCGCACCACTTGTGAGGTAAGCCGGCGGTCATATAAGCGCGTAACGCCTCCTGTCCTTTACCAACACCTTCGCCCGCAACCCCTCCGCTTTCGCCGCCTCAGTCGACGACAGCGAGCGAGTGTTCGACAGCAAGGGATCCCCCCACCTCCACCGGTGGGCCTCGAGTTTTGCTCGAATCCTCTTTTGTCCCTCCACTCGCGCTCTCTTTACAAAAAGTTTGGGCCACGCACGCCTTCATTGAGCGTTTGCTGCCAGACCGTCTTATTTACGACCAAAGTTACGACCCCGTTTCCAGCTCTCA
The DNA here is from genome assembly GCA_000827215.1 of Sphaerobolus stellatus SS14. Classification (NCBI taxonomy): domain Eukaryota; kingdom Fungi; phylum Basidiomycota; class Agaricomycetes; order Geastrales; family Sphaerobolaceae; genus Sphaerobolus; species Sphaerobolus stellatus. The sequence goes on from KN837076.1 coordinate 388,622, forward strand.
TCCATCTGGTCCTTCCTTCGTTTTTGTCGCATCCATGCCTGTTCCCGTTCCCACCAGATGTTCTTCCCACCCTGTTAGCAAGTCTCGCCATCCCGTTTCCACCCTTGCCGCCAAGCAATCCGCCCTTCAGCATCTCCTCAGCTCGCTCCCCGACCCTCCAACCGGCCCTCCCCCGGCATTCACAAATAGGGAGACGTGGATCCAGTCGCTCCCGCCCTCTAGAAGGTTCAAGGTCCGGCAGGACTCCACCAAGATGGCAAGGTACGCGTTTCCAGCCATCGATGACGCGTTGCAGCCTCACTCACCGTTCATTAACGTCTCCCACAGTCAAACTCATGGCGTCCGAATGTCAGCTGATGGCATCCAGACCCTTGTTGATCTCGGCCATGCGGAAAAAGCTTCCTTTGCCTCGCCAGCTGCCCACGCCCCCTTGTCAAATGGCAAACCATGGCCGCCTTCACCACCGCCACCCCCCGGTGGCGTTTCGAAGGAGACTATGGGTTCCAACGAACGCCGCAGGTCGGCTGTGGGTAGTCGCCGCCGCCCGGATGACGAAGTTGAAGAATGGACTGAAGATGAGGAATTCTTTGCTGGTCCTGGGCTCAACAGACCACCCCCTATTAAACGTAGGCTTAGTTCTGAAGGGGACGTTCCCCTTACCGTTAGCAACTATCTTCCTTCGAGCGCCCCAGCCGATGGGACCGAACGCCCATATGCTGCGTCTGAGGAACGCACAGGATACATGCAATCCGCAGGGAGTGGCAACCGTCATCCTACGCAGGACGCCACGGAACGTCGTATTGTGTCCGTTGAGCAAAGAGAACTGCGGAAGGTGCCGTCTCCTATACCGAACGTGGTCACATCTAACGATATGACGATGTATCGCAAGCTCGTCGCGGATCCATTCTCTGAATGGGTCGCCGTATACATCTGGAAGGTTATCACCAGGGGCATGTCATTGCCTCCCGACTTTATTGCTCACGACGATGGTTATGGATCTTTGTCCCGTACATATCCACCTGAACCTCCGAAACACCTTGCGGATAGCATTCGTACACTTCTGTGTGCAACCTTGCTTCAACCGTCGGCGATTTTCTTGGCTCTTTGGTATATAGCAAGATTCCCCGTTTTCTTAGGTGCTTTTAAGTTTGATCCTAAACTTAAAAGGAAGGAGTTCATGTTCCGCCTTGAACTACTCGGTGAAGGTTCCGATGAACCAGGTTCTGAGAGGATGAGGCAACTATTGGAGGCACATACGCCCTTTAGATTGATTCTTTTGGGTGTTATGCTTGCCAATAAATGGTTAGATGACAACACATTTTCTAACAAGACATGGTGAGTAATTTCTGTGCATAGACTTTTTCGTCTATAATTGACATTTTTACAGGCACCAAGTTTCTGGCGTTCCAATCCGCGCTTTGAACAAGTTAGAGGGTCTTGGGTTGGATTTGTTGTCCCACGATTTGTCCTTGCCGCCGCAGGCATGGTCGCAATGGTTGGACCATGTGTCTTCTTACCATCGTTCGTTGGCACCTTTCCCCCAACCCATTGGTCCTCCGAAGGAAACTCCGCATGCGATTATTCGCCGTGCCATTGAAGAGCTTATTGAGGCGGGTTCTCCTCCATTAACGACTGGCGTAATCCCTGAGCCCGTGTTCCTTGGACTTGCGGAACACAAAAGAGAGCGCGAGCGCACTGCAAAGGAGCAAATAGACATTCTTGACGTCGATCTTGACGAAGATGGTCCTCTCAGGGAGCAATATTTGCCCAAAAAGCATGTGTCGAGGAGGTTAGAACGTAGATTTCTTGACCAATCAGCGAAGGATCTTCCTCCGCCAGCTGCATGGTCTCCTGAAGCTGACCCCCCTATTTCGCGACCAAGGCAAGTTTATCAAGCTGTCCAAGGTCCTCCGAACGCTATTCCTCCCGTTCAACAAACTATGGCTGTTGAACCGCATTATTACTTGGCGCAAACCAATGGATCCTTCCCAGGTACTAACGGAAGTCCTTACCAGAGGCAAGTGCCGACTCTCAGTCGTACCGGTATCCCAACCTGGGGTACTCCACAACACACTATGGTTTTACCGCCTTACGGCGGACAACCTCAGCTCGGAACCGTAGGATATACTCTTCCCGACATGCGAGTACAGTACATGTCGGGTCCGATATTCTCTGGACCACATGCTCATCAGGCGTATCGAGCTGATGACATTACTCGTGTTCCGGGTTTCTTCCCCCCTACGACTTGGTTGAGGACCTAGCTTAGTTCTAGATCCTCCGGTTTGAATGCACATTCTCGCGGTTCCAATGGTCCATCTGCATCTCGTCTGCGTCCCACGTAATCCTTTCTATATCCACCAACTCGCCCCTATTCATATGAGGTACTATCTCGCTATCTCTGTAGTGGCTTGAATAGCCTTATACGACTTCTTTTTTGGACATATTCATCTCCGTCCATTCGAGTTGGCTATTTTCTCTCTCCTCGACCTTTTATTCTCGCTTGGTATTTATGCACTCGGACTCCACCTCGACTTTACGGCGTTATTTGATGCCAGTGACATCCACTAGCTTCGAAGGGTCAATCTTACGGAGTTCCTTCATCGTACTACAAGTCGTTTTGTCCTAATGGTTCCGTTCCTATGGTTTCGTTTTCCATCTCTCCTGAAAACAGAAAAGCACAAAAAGATCTGTTTCCTGTATTTTTTTTTGTTATTCGGTCCTCTTTGGCGGTCATGGTGACCTCTCGGATTATCGGCGCACTCTATGTGGAGACTACTGCCCTGGGTTCGCGTCTAAAGGGTCCTGGTAACCCTTGTCATCATTACTCTAAAGTGGACAATCGATACCGCAGATGATTTAACTTGCCCAACTAATCCTCGCGTTGGTTTCCTTTTTTCTGCCTTTCCCTTCTCATTGTACTTTGCAGTTTTAGATGTTCACGTTTTTGTCCGTGTTCTATTTTCATGATTTTCTCCCCTTACATCCTGTAATGTCCGAGTTGTGGACATTTCTTCCTTTACATCCTGCAATGTCCGACATTGGACATTCTTTCCTTTACATACACACACCCTGTAATGTCCGACTTTGGACATATCTCGCTTTCCGCATCGTCTCCCCACATCCTCCTCATTTCCTACCCCTTTATCATGACACAACTTCCTCCGTTGCATCTCACCCATTCTCGATCTAGGCTATATGGTCTATGTCGATTTTTCCTTCTACCCTTACCTATCTCCTACCACTTCCTGTATCCGACCATCTCCCCATTGTATAGCGCACCTCGTAGTTTGCTATTACATATTCTTTCATCCGCTATATCTCCTCCCCTCCCCCTTTATGTTAGATCGTAAACACGCATGCTTGTACATACTTGTTCGTATTTACAAACATCACCGTCGTCGATTAATTTGACCATGTGTGACATTGCGTGACGTTGTGACTCTGCTCGCCACACTCATCATGTCCGGTGAACCATCCGTTAGAATACGGGAATTGAAGCGTGATCGCGTCAATTTTGTGTTGGAAAATGTCGATCTTGCGTATGTTATATCACAAAAAGTTTATAGAGCTTGCTTTCGCTGATGAAATTATCGTAGTTTCGCGAACTCTTTGCGACGTGTTGTTATGGCTGACATACCTACCGTTGGTGAGTCCCATTGCAGGACTATCAATTGATTTCGTTAATGATTTCGTGCAGCTATCGACATGGTGGAGGTTACAACAAATACGACAGTCCTTGCTGATGAATTCATCGCCCATCGGTTAGGCCTGATTCCTCTCATTAGCGCGAATTGTGATGAGGGTATTCGGTATACTAGAGTGCGTAGTTGTACTATTTTCCAATTAAAATGCCTAAACGCATCGTCTAGGAATGTAACTGCGTATCGCATTGCCAACTCTGCTCTGTTATTTTGAACCTGAATGTCGCATGCCATGATGACATTACTATGGATATCACAAGCAACCATTTAGAGGTGGATACCAATCCCCAAGGAAATGAAGCAGAGTCAGGTGACGAACCATTGAAGCGCGGGGAAAGATTTGGATATCCTATTGGGAAGGGTATGTTCAATTGAAGTATCTCAGTCTGTTGCTACTGACATTTACATCTCTAGATGACCCTACCGCAGCACCCGTATTGATCGCCAAGATTCGTAAAGGACAAGAATTAAAGCTGAAATGCATTGCTCGAAAGGTACGGATAGCTGTTACTTGGTATTGAATGTCATAGTTAATGAGGGTTACAGGGTATAGCAAAAGAACATGCCAAATGGTCGCCTGTCTCGACGTGCTCATTTGAATATGATCCATACAATAAACTTCGACATACTTCGCATTGGTTCGAACAAGATGAACGTGGAGAATGGCCCGTGAGTGAAAATGGAGTCGAAGAAGATCCACCGAGAGAAGATGAGCCGTTCGACTTTTTGGCCAAACCTGAAAAGTTCTACATGACGGTGGAGACTGTTGGCAGTTTGAAACCACGAGAAGTCATTACGAAGGTTCGTTTACTTGTGAAGATGGAAAGATTTCTCACTTACACAGTGTATCTCATAGGGTTTGGAGGAGTTACAGACGAAATTGGCGAATCTCATTCACGGACTGAAATCGTCCTCCGATGAGGTCGAAACAATGGCGCCAAATGGTCATATGCCTCCACCAAATGGAGCACCAAGAACTGGTGGTTGGGGCCAACCTACGGTTAACGGCGGTGCTGGCGGATGGGAGAGCCCAAGCGCAGCTGGCTGGAATATATGAGTTTTAGATTGCATTTTTGTCGTGAAGTTTGTGTAACTTATCCATGTAGCAATATCTTTTATAATCTTGAAAAAGTAATAAAAGTGATATTTCCATGTATAACACATGGTGATTCTTGTATAGATATATTGTCAACTACAGATGATTCCACAACAATGGGCGATAGGTAAAAAAAAAAAAAGAGTATGATACAGGCTTATTTTCGATAGAACTGTATACAAAACGTAAGTTAATATGTATAGCATAAAGATGAAGGATATCCTTACATTGCGACGGAAATTAAACCACAAAGATAAACATCCACGATCGAAGCTACTCCTGAATCCTCTGGTAGAATACGTTAGAAACACGAAACACGTTTACAATATCTTAAAAGTACCTTTTATGTGAGTATTCCCACTCACGATCGACAATTCGGAAAGCAATATCTTCGTATGGTGGACCTGCACTGAAGTACAAAAGGCACGTATCGCTATCGTCGGGGCTTCTGACAATCTTGTATGTGGGCGCCTTGGTTTTGTCAATGAGATCAGGATAGAAGATATTAAACTGAAAATTAGACAGTAAACAATCTGTATTTACAGGGGCTGCAATATATCAACGCACCTTGTAGCCCTGAACGACTTTGGGTGGAGGATTGTCGACACTAGGGTTAATGTGAGTAATAATGCTCGAAATACAAAAGATTTTGAATACACACTCATAATGCGTCTGGTTATACTTATTCCATTCGTATCCAGTGTGAACGCGGTTGAAATAGCGCGGCTTTCGTGGACGATATTTGTCCTCCCAAGTATAGGTAGTTGGATTGTTAATTTTCTCCTCGACGTTGAACGCTTCTTCCTCTTCCTCCATGTATCCATCTGCCTCCTCTCTGTATAAATTATCGCCGCCGAAGTCCATCTCGGGAATTACGACATGGATCTCCTGCTCTTGGGGTGGTAACACCTCGATCTTGGTAGGTCTGGCGACGAAGCGCGAAGTCGCTACGTTTCTACGAAGAGCAATCTAAACAAAAATCAGCTTCGATATTAAACTTGAATGGGAATAAAAGGGCTTACAAGGGCTTTGAGGTCGTCTTCTACCGTTACAATATCCATATCTCTCTCGTCATAAGATAATTTGGTGATATCGATGGGTTCCGGGCTCATTGATCTATCATAAGCTTCAACTTCTTCCTGGTTAACATCCGCTTGAGGAATCTCAGTCGTTGCTGCTTCAGCCCGATGAGAGACACTCTTGGCCACACCCTCGAGTAGTTCCTTTGTAGCTTGCATTGCTTCGTCACGTTGACGCTTACGCAGCTGCTCCAAACGATTTCGAACAACCACTTCATGCAGACTCTTCAGTTTGGCCTGACAAAAAGGTCAGTCGCACGGGCAACGATGAAAGGAAAAAAGAAAACGTACTTTGGCTTTCCAGACCAACAAACTCTTTAGCAGACCTTCCCAGTAATCAGTATCTATTGGTTCCCCACTGGACAACTTTCCCTGAACTTGACGTTGAAGGACTACCAGTTGATCATAGGATTTTCCGGATAATAATGCCGATATCTCTGATTCTACAGCGGCATGAGCAGCCAATGCTTCAGTTCCCATTCTCCTATTGGCGCGAAGTCTTTCTAGTCGGTCTTTACAAACAACCATCATATTCTAGATTAGAAATAAATAAAAATGATAAGTTCCTGGCTTAATGGATAAACGAGACCCCATAGCTTACCGTCCAGAAGTCAATATTGACATTAGACATTTCTAAAGACAAATATTTCTGGATATCATCGTGGAGTTCTTCCGTCTGAGTCAATTCCAAATTCTGAAATGAAATATGTGAGTATTGGCAAACTCGCATGTAAGGCATAACATACTTCAAAGATAGCGTAGGGTTCATCTAAGTCAATCTCCAGTCCAGCTTCGTCGAAACCATACGGATCCTCATCCTCCTCCTGAGCTTCAATTCCACCCGCATAACGAAGATTAAGAACAAGAAAATCGATCGCCTTGGCTCGCTTTTCCTTTAATCGAATTGCTGCCCTCGTTCTTTCTTGTTCTAGCTGGAAGTCACCATCTTTGGCGATCCAGTCGGCCATTTGCGCACTCTCCGCGAGTCGTGCCATTCGAGCTTCCTCCTCTTCTCGAATCGTCTGTTCTACCTCTCGCTCTGCCCGCCTTTTATTCAACCGCTCTAATTCTTCCTTTGCCTCCTGTCTTCTGATTGCATCGCGTCTTTGCGACTCTACCAGAGACAAACCGGCTTGTCGGTCTTTATCCACCTTCTTATGCCATCTAAATTGTTGATCGAGATTAGCATCATGGAATGGGTTATCCTGTGCGCTGTAGATGCTCAATTCAGCGACCTCTCGTGCTTGCTCCTCTTCTCGCACGCGTTGTTTCTCGGCCTTTCGCTCTTTGCGCTCTGCAGATTTATCACGCTTACGCCTATTATTTTCGTCAGGAAAGAGTTTAGAACCTTGCGAAGGACGTACTTCTTCGACTTCCTCTCCTCATCTTCGCGACTTCTGCTCCGGGTTCGTCTGCGCGAATGCCTCTGTTCCTCTTCATGACCCTTATCATCTCTGGAACGTTTGTAATTGTCGTGTGGCTCTCTGTGGCTCGTACCCCTATCTCTTGACCTCTCACGACGGCGAGAATGTTTCGAATGGGGCGACCTTGACCGTGAGCGAGGCATACTTTGAGGAACAAGATCGGTTGCATTAGCGCCCATTAGCCGCGATGGCGTGGGCGGCCGAGGCCATTAGAGTCAGACACCTCTGACCCAACCCTCACCATATGCGCTGGCGTCCTGCTCCTTATTTCAATACGAGAAGCCTAAGGACACAGGCAAGACATGAATATAAACCGCGGCATGAACTTGATAATCCAGCACGAAGACTGGGACACGCGACACCTCGCCAGCTCGTACATTACCTCGATGAATTCGTCGTCGGGCAAGAAACCGCGAAGAAGGTCCTGAGTGTCGCGTATGCTTAATCCTATAGATTAATTATCTCTCTCTAATGATAGATGCAAATAGAGTATATAACCATTATAGCCGTGTCCGAGCCAATCTAGCTATGTTTCCTCCAGACGAGGATTCAGAGTGGGCGACCTCTTCTAGTTCTAATGACCATGAATGTATGTGCTGAACTATACACTATCGTATTCTAACATTCCAAGGTCAATAGTTCGCTCTGGTGCTCAACATGCAACTTTATACCCTCATCCTCATAGAGTCGGCGGACCACTCCAACCCCGTCAGCTTACGCCTACAGCGTTTGAGAAGAGCAATGTTCTATTAGTGTGCGTCATTATTTGAGGAAACTTCCTAAATGTTCATAATTGTTACAGTGGACCAACCGGTTCTGGTGCGTCATGCTCTTGGGCAAGGTCCGAAGTATCTCACTCCTAAACAGGAAAGACGCTTCTTGCTCGTACTCTTGCAAAGGTCCTGGACGTACCATTCTCCGTTAGCGATGCCACTTCTTTTACTCAGGTATGTCGTGCACTTGTATAAATATTGGTCGTTAACCCGTGTTAGGCTGGTTGTGAGTATTAAATTCCAACGCGGTAGTGCACCTTAGTTCTCACAATCCGTCTCCCTCTGCCAGATGTTGGAGAGGACGTTGATATGTGTATTCACAGATTAGTAAGATTACATGTTTGGCAATCATATATTCCAAACTAATTTCCCTTCCAGCTGCAAGCAGCCCAATGGGATGTTCGTCGAGCAAGGTGATTCCCCTTTGCCCCTCCATCAACACCCACAGACCTAAAATATAATGCCCATCAGTACCGGCATAATATACATAGACGAAGTAGATAAACTAAGCAAACGCGGAGGAGGTAATGGTGGCTCAGATGGCACTCGAGACGTTGGTGGGGAGGGTGTTCAACAAGCACTGTTGCGAATGATGGAAGGCAGCACGGTCACTGTTCAAGCTAAAGGATCTATAGCCGAGGGACCTGGTACAACGCCAACTAACTCACTAGGCGTGAGCCCTGGAGTTTCTTCAGGTGATGTTCGAAGGGGTAGAGCAACTGGTCCCTCGGGTCGTACGTATTCTTTAATCTTCGAAGGCTGTTGACTGATTACTAAACAGCGAGTCATGAACTGTATCAGATCGATACTTCAAATATTTTATTTATATTTAGTGGAGCTTTTGTTGGGCTTGAAAGCATAATACGACAGAGAATAACGAAAGGCGTAAGTCCTCAAGCCAACTGTGTAATATAATCAACTGATAATTGTCGTGTAGTCGATTGGATTTACGGCTAGTCTTGCGGAGGATCAGGGTTCGAGTGATTCTTTCTTACCATTCTTCACTCCCAATGGCAAGCGGATACCCAACTTGCAGGCGCTCGTCGAGCCTCAAGGTGAGAATAGTCTTTCTCTACGAATTTTCTTACAGATATCCGCTCCCAGATCTAGTTAAATATGGGTAAGCCTTCTACTTAGACTGTATAAATTAAGTCCCAACTTACGGATACCCACGCAGCTTCATTCCAGAATTCATCTCTCGAGTCCCAACGATTACCACATTATCGCCGCTTTCTCCTGACGATTTATTACGGATCCTTACGGAAGTACACCGCTCACTTGTTAGCCAGTATACCGCTCTATTCGGATACTCTGGCGTTGAAATTCGATTCACCAGCGCAGCATTGCGTGAGATCTGTAAGAAGGCCGCTGAAAGGGGTGGCGGAGCCCGAGGCCTACGAGGGATCATGGTAGTTGTTCACGATTCTCCCTCAAATATACATTTCTAACATTGTATTCGTAGGAGAGCCTTCTCCTAGACGCGATGTATGAAGTTCCGTGAGTCTTTCCTTCTCTTGACTTCCCGCCTGAATGACTTACTTTCATTCAGGGGTTCTGTAAGCACAGGCTTATCTCCCAAAAGCTTATCTCTTTTGTTCTGACATTTCTATATAGAGCGTGCGTCATGTCCTCATAAACGAGGCTGTCGCTCGGGGGACTGAGCCGGCTATGTACTGGTCAAGGGGAGAGGCAGCTAATTTTTGGGCGGTGTGTGCAGAAGAGGAATCAAGAGAAGACAAATATATATCGCAGTAATTTTTCATGTAAATCCTTTATTGTACGATTACCCCTGTATCGATGTCTTATTCCTTACAACCTACGAAACGCATGTATTGGTAAAAAAAGAAAGTGAAAAGATACATGCGAGCAAATGATAGAAGTAGTGGGGAATGGATGGGAAATGTAAGATGAAACTAACTAAACGAGCACAATTGGGTTTAAGCGGCTTCCTCCTTTGCGGCTTCCTCTGTTTTGGCTTCCTCCTCAGCAGGCTTAGATTCTGAAGATTCCTCGGGCTTGAGTTCCACGGTTTCCTTAGTAGGCGTGGTGGCTTCTTCGGCCTTCTCTTCTGAAGCATCTTGAGTTTCCTTCTCCTTAGCGAAGATTTCAGCATTTGCTTCCTGCGCCTTCTCGAATGCCTCCTTGAAAAGATTGGCATCTACGCATAATAATAAGTCAAACGGTGGCGATGATACCCAGCCAAATAATCTTACTCTCGGAGTTACCGAAACGAACGGCAAGGGTTTCGTTGGATGGCTCGCCTTCAGAAATATCAGCATGACATCTGTACACCCAACTCCTATCGGATCCAATGTTGGGTTGGAGCTTCATATCTTCGGTGACTAGAACAGAGTTTAGACATTTCAGATTCGCGATTATATCGATGTCACTCACTCAAGTGATTGGCGCAAACTTTCAAAGTCTTATCACGACGCATCACCAACCGAATCTTTTTGTGCTCCTTGTGGGCAAGCAAACGAAGCTCGCCAGTGCCACGCTCTTTCCACTCGGTGGTTTCAGTATCGAACCGGAAAAGCTTTGCACGCCTGCGAGAAAGATGATGAAAGGTTAGTATGACACTTTAACGCGTCCGATGGCATCCGTCGTACATTTTGAAAACGACTTCTTCATCTTCCTCGTGCGTCTTGATTTGAACCTGGTCAGTGAGCTTGATAACAGGCTCGAATTGAGGGTCGGCCTCTTCTTCCTATAAGAATGGGTCGACGATCAGTCCGCGCCCTCGAAAAAAAAGAACACATCGAAGAAAGCCACTCCGAGATGGACATCCTAGCCCATCTGGACTAATCAAGCGATAAAGAAGTACTGCATACCTTGTTCTGTTGAGGATCGGCAAATGGATCAGACATTGCTGCAACGATATGAAAGTTGAGGGGTGGAGAGGTAGTAGAAGGTGGTGAACGTAAAGTGTGGTTAGTTGGGTTTCAATTATAACCACGCGACAAACCGCGGTCACGCCAAAGCGCCTACAACTATTATACAACAACCGCCTTCCTCCTGCCATCATAATGCTACGAATATGTAGATTCGTCGTGCTGCTTCTCGCATGGTCAATATCTCTTACGTTTGGCCATATAATCGAAATTGCAGCGTCCCAGAAAGAGTGTTTCTTCGAAGACCTGCATGTGAACGACAAAGTACGTCTCCTTCGAACTCTTGTGATGCTCTCGAAACGATTGGGCTTCTCAGATGACCGTTACGTATCAAGTTGGCGGTGGAGGAAATTTAGATATAGACTTTTGGGTACGATTTTTAGCACGAGTATAAATGGCAATCACTTATGGGACATGCAGCTTGCGGACCCGAACAACTTAGCCTTAGGGAAGCACTTGAAGCAATCCACCGGTTCTGTCTCCATTACTGCGGAACATGATGGGAGATATGAATACTGTTTCTCAAACCAAATGAGTACTGTTGCAGATAAGATCGTGAGGTAAACAGCAAACTACTCTTTCTTCTAGACATGCCTGACTTCTGTCTTCATAGCTTCAACGTACACGGTGTTGTTTATGTGGGAGAGGATAGTACGCAATTACTAGCTATCATGTTGTGGAACCTATTAACCTCGTCCACAGAAACCATTGCGCCAATTGAGCGGGAGATACGTGATCTTGCAAATGGCCTGCAGGCTGTCAAGGACGAACAGGAATACATCGTTATTAGAGAACGAGTTCACAGGAATACCGCCGAATCAACGAATGAGCGAATAAAGTGGTGGTCGATTATTCAGTCTTGCGTTCTTTTCGCGGTGGTTGCATGGCAGGTGTATTATTTAAAAGTAAGTCTCCCAGCAATATTTTTCGTTATATTCTAACCATGCTTTATTCAATAGTCATTCTTTGAGGTTAGGCGGGCATTTTGAGTTCTCTGTATTTATTGCCGTGTCACTTAATCATACCCATCGCATAATTATGATGTGGTTATGCGGAATCAATGCACCCGAAGCCAAAAGATAGGTAATAAATGATATTATGAACAAAAACATTTAAAGCAACTCGACAACATTCCGAAAGCAAGACAAGACGGTATAGTTACAAATGGAGACAGATACAAGTAAGACAGATAAGTACAACATCGATTAGAATTTGTACCATTTCTTTTTCTTTGGAGGCGGAGGAGGAGGAGGGGGGGGCGGCGAAGACGGGGTTACAAAGGTACGGTACGGGAGATTCTTGGGCGCAGGGGGAAGTCTAGACGAAATCAGCATTTCTTGAAAGGCCGTCGAAATTATTAGACGTACGAATCAACAGTAATTACATATTTCTTTTTCGACAGTATCCGCGCAGTCTTTTCCAAATCAATATGCCATTGGTTATGCACGTGAAGGGGAATGTCCAGTTTGCGTCTCCAGATGGCCATTGAATTCCCCGATTCAGATAACAAGAAAATGAAGACGAGGACTTGATTTTCGGGACTATAAAATGCCATTGATTCTTGTAATATCTTGTCGTGTGTATCGACAACGTCTTCGAATGTAACCCAATCAAAGCAAGGCTCATCTTGGTAATCTGGATGTCGATATGTAGCGTTCGCCATTAGGGCGCCCCGTTCACCAGTCTCGAGGAATTTATGGACCTGATAATGTAGATAATAGATCAATTCGCAACAATCTTTCTGAATAGAGCAGACTTACACCAAGTGTCGCCAAAGCATGGCCCATAGCCCCAATCCATGTCAGTAAAGAATGCACCCTAGGATCTTTCTTTGGGTCGAAGCTCCAGTATATTCGTGTGTCTGCTGGTCGTTTATGATTGTAGAAGGCCATATCCGCTTCTTCCAAAGCAATTCCGCCAGAATCTCTGACAGTGACATCCATATGGGATCCTCCGCCTCCACGGCCACCTCCATCGAGAACACTGAAATTAGATGGGGTAGTAGCATAGCGGAGCGTTCTAGACGTCTCTCTATCATTACTAGCTGACTTGTTATGGTCAGTAGCAGCTTTCGGCCTCGCATAACTCGCGGAATATTAGTCAACGATCCGAGGGTGCAATACATTGACTCACTGTGCTGCACCGGCAGAACGTCGGTCTGCCTCAGGATGGAAAGAAACTCCAGATTGTTGATTTAACAGGGAGGCCAGCTTGTGCTGTTGCTGTTGAATACTAGGATGCCCCGTGTTCAGTTCACTGCCTGGCCAGGTTCCGCCAGCTGCTGGGGCAATCCCTAATTCACTGCCCCATCCAACGCCGCTCTCCCCTGGCCATGCAGTTCCAGTTACCACTGAGCCGCCGTTTAGCCAATCACCCAGAGTGCTAACGTTACCCCAGTCTTGTTCCGACTCTGCCTGCTGACCCTTCTTATTGTTTTTCTTCTTGCCTTTCTGTTGTTGTTGCTGGCCTTGTTTGTGCTGATTTGGACCACCCTGATTTTTCCCTTTCGCCTTGCCTTGGTTAACTTCTTGCTGCTGCGCCTCTTTTGGCGGCTTCCAGGTCTGATGCTGCTGACCTTTCTGCGGCTTGTTAAGATTCTGACCGTGGTGTTGATTGGCACGTCCGCCCCAAGCTTGTCGACCTCTCAGCGGTTCTTCTTCTTCTTCCTCCTCCTCTTCCTCCTCTATTTCTCCCATTTCCCACCCATTCTCTCCAAACAGAACTCCTGCTCCACCTCCCCCACCTCCCCATGCGTGCACACCTGCTCCTGCTCCTCCTGCTCCTGCTCCTCCTGCTCCTCCCCATGACTGTGATCCTGCCTGCGATCCTCCACCACCACCGCCCCCTCCTGCTCCTCCCCATGACTGTGATCCTGCCTGCGATCCTCCACCTCCACCGCCCCCTCCTCCTCCTCCCCATGACTGCGATCCTGCCTGCGATCCTCTCCAAGCCTCTGCAGGACGTCGATGAGACATAGTTTAGCGCTAATCCTTAGCGTAGCCAATTCAATTGGTTTGGACACACTTACCGTCGGGGTCAACTGGTTCAAATTGAGGTTCAGGTTCGAGTTCAGGCTCCCATTCAGAATCCTTAGGAGGCTTGGATTTTTTCTTTCCGCCCATACGGAATCGGTTTCGTACAGAAGAAAAGATACCTTTAGCAGGAGGTGCTTCGGTGGGATGGAGGTCAGCGGAAGTTAGGCCATCGGAATATGGCAGCCACGAGGAACCAGATGGATCTTGATTATAAGCATGATAATCTACAGTTCGTTTACGTAGGACAGAAGAGAACGCCGTGGTGTCAGACTTTAATGCGGTGAAGCAGGAGGAGAAGATTCTTGTAGGGAAAGGGCATCGGCTTTAGGAGCTTTGGAGGTGACAGCCTCGTTTGAGAAGCATTATCTGTCACATCCTGGATATTATCTACAGGTTTACATACAACGGGAGCTAATCGATCGACCAATTTAACGTTTGGCCTGCCAAAAACGGCACCAAAGTATGACTCCCCGATTCAAATTTACTTTCAATCTTTGCCGATTTCTTTTTCAAGGTAACAACATCTGTATCCTTGGGTACTTCCCGTCCATAAAACTTGCGACCAAAATTGCTTGCAAAATCTGGTAGCCGGTCAATGGCACCATAAGAGTCCAAGATATGCGCGACGAGAGGGAGAAGGATAGGAGATGTGTATACGCCTGCCGCGCACGGCTGCTGAGGGGTAGCTGTGGCTTTGCTTGTGGCCGGATGAGGAGCTGAATCGGATCCTAAGAAAAAACGTGGATGACCTGTCAAATAATTAGAGGCGGGATTTTGTACTGCGATCCGAATGTCCATACCTTGGCCGATGACTTCTCGCAGAGCCAGACGATCGTCAGGAGTCTTCGCGACGGGTTTGCAGAAATTGAAGCTTTGGCCAGCCCAATCATCCACCGTCAAGGCGAGATGATGAGCAGTGATCGTGCAAGCCACAGTATCTCCTAAACTCTTTACGCATTCCACCGCGGCACGAGAAGTTGCATGCTCAAGCACGATCCGCAATTTCGGGAATCGACGGTGGAGGGAAACAAGGTGAGGCAGGAATTTTTCTTCGGCGTTCAATACGTGAGTATTGGTATCAGGATTTGACGGGATCTCGCCATGCAGATTCAGAACCATGCCAACATCTTCCATGACTTCGAAAACAGGATAGTAAGTCTCATACGATTCGATTCCACCTTCGGAATTGGTTGTTACACCTCTGGGGTAGGATTTGACACCTTAAATGGACATTCAACGGGCGAAACTCTGCTATCTAATAATGACTCACCAACGACGCCTGCTTTGCTTGCTCTTCTGATCTCATCCGGGGTAATATCCGGGGATAGATACAGGGTCATAAGATATTCCACTTCCGGATCGATTGATTCCAGCACTTTTTTATACTCTAAAGCTTGTTCTGCTGTTGTGATGGGTGGTTTCAAATTGGGCTAAGCTTGCTTCAGCATCTTGTTGACGAGGATATATGCATTGCAGTACCATCACATATGCCAATTTGAATCCGCCTTTACGGACTTGTGGAGTGACAAGGGGGCATAGATCACCCTGTCTAAGATGGGTATGGAAGTCTGCAGGAGCAGGAATGCGAATGGTATCTGACATTCTCTGCTAGTAAACGGTTTGGCAGAGGTGAAGGCGCTAGTGACAAATGTGACATTCTGTGCTTTGCAGCGCGACAACAATAGTCACGTGCAACCACGTGACCTACGCGTCGTTGGTTCGCATTGCATTTGACTGTTCTTACAACAGTCCTCACACTGTCGCGTCGAGGCTTGGATCACCATGAGTAACGCACCTAGCATAAAGGTGGCAGGTGGGCTCACTGTTCTTTATCCTTCATATGTGATGTATTCAATTTCTGCCTACAGTACGTATAAGACCTCCTACTTCATGGGAGGCAGGTCGTCTGCCGGAGGCTCCCACCTTCGAGGACTTGACATTGCGCGGGGAAGGAAGTCTTACAAGTGCGAAAAGGCCAACAAATACGCCGCTATCCCATATTTTACGCGTTACAGACCAACGACTACTTGTCTTTGATCCCCCAGATGAAGACACTGCTCGAGCTTTTAAAGAACGTGGCTTTCTACCGCCTGGAACAAAAAGATACAAGGATCGTCGATTTCTTTTTGACCGTGTGTTTGACACGGATGCGCAGCAACGAGACGTGTTTGAGGAAACAGCAAAGCCTCTCTTGGATGGACTCTTCGATGGTTATAACGCGACCGTCTTTGCCTATGGTGTATGTATAGGCATTATGTCTTTAATAGTGGTTCTAACTTTTCCTAGGCCACCGGATGCGGTAAAACATACACAATCAGCGGCACTGACTACGATCCTGGCCTCATCTACCTCACCATGGCCGAGTTATTTCAGCAAATAGAAGACAGAAAAGATGAATTAGTCATTGATGTCGCCGTTACCTTTCTGGAGATTTACAATGAAGAAATTCGAGATCTTCTCGCAGAGCCTGGGTCGACTCCACCAAGGGGCGGCCTTGTGATACGAGAAGACAAGGCGGTCAAGGTTAGCGGCCTCACGGAACTGCGGCCGGTCAGCGCAGAGGAAGTCAAGCAGATTGTATTGGCCGGAAATTTACGACGCACGCAATCTCCCACTCATGCCAATGAGACTTCGTCGCGATCCCATGCAGTTCTTCAGATTCATCTGACGACATCTCCACGCACCGCCGATACGACTGAAATGCACCGAATGGCTACATTGTCCATAATTGATCTGGCGGGAAGCGAACGTGCCAGCGCAACCAAGAACATGGGAGAACGTATGGTTGAAGGAGCGAACATCAACAAGTCCCTACTGGCATTAGGCAACTGCATCAATGCGCTCTGTGAAGCCGGAGGACGCAAAGTCCATGTACCATATCGCAACAGCAAGCTTACCCGACTACTGAAGTTTTCTCTCGGCGGTAACTGCAAAACGGTCATGATTGTCTGTGTCGCTCCTGCGTCAAACCACTTTGATGACACGCACAACACCCTTGTATATGCCGAACGGGCCAAGAAGATCAAGACCAAGACGGTTACAGCCAATTATATCAATGTTGACAGGCATGTTGGACAATATGTTGAAGCAATCAATCGGCTTAATGCTGAGGTCGCTGAACTGAAGGCCAAACTTGCTGGCAAGCTTGGTGCCGAGGCTGAAATCACGAAGCGGAGACAAACGGAGGCCAAGGCAGAAGTGGAGAGGGCTAAATCGGATATGGACTCGAAGCTGGAACAAAGTCGCGGTTCTATTATGGAGGGAGCAACATGCCAAGCAAGTCTCAATATCGCGCAATCGAAAGTACAGGCTATACGTCGACGTATGGCAGAAATCGATGCAATTTCCGTCAATGGCATTTTGTCTTCCGATTTACAGGCGGAACGCGCCTTACTCCTTTCGCTTCTTGAGCCAGAGGAGCAAATACTTCATGCCGATTCTGCCTTCCGAGCACGTCTCCGGAAAGCAAGCAACACGTCTTCTATGTTCGACGCCACATTAAAGGCCATGTGTCAACGCAGACATGACAAATTGGACGATGTTGCGCTGGACAATGTTGCGCTGGATGCCAAAGCCAAACGGGCAGTCGTTGAACAAGTCAAGGCCGAGGCAGAAGCAAACGCATACAAGGCTGTGGTGGAGCGGCAGACGGAGTTGCTCACTAACCTTACTGGTATCCTTGCACGCTGCACGGTCATGCTCAAGGATAGTAGTCAACGTTTATTAACAGCTGCTGCTTCACCAGAAACGCTGGAAACTGTGACTCAGAGTCTTCCCAGTTATCTGCAGAGGCTTGCTGAAGCCAACGATGCTTCGTTTGCTACCCTTTTTGGCTCTTCCACGTCCTCCTATGTACCAAATGCATTCGCATCTTCTCTGTCATCTTTTGCAGGGTATGCCAAGCCGGCTCCGATTTCTGCTTATGCAGGCCCCTCCATCACTACACTACGTCGGTCACCGCGCCATCTCTCTAATGAGACTGTGAGCTCGCCTCGCAAGTCTAAGTCACCTAGAAAATCTTCAGCTGTACGTTCAGCAGTTCCCCTCAAGGAAAAGAAGAGTTTGAGGTGGAAGGATGAAGCTGGTCAAGGTGACCTTCATGAAGGTCCCATCTTCAATGCTAGCAGTGTCGGAATAGACAGTAGTGTAAGTCAGCAGACTTCGTCTGTTGCCGGCTCGGAAAGCGATTGGGAAGACGAGAAACCCGAGGACTCTTCAAACATTAGTGTTAGCATGACCAGTACCACAGGGACTGCGAAGCGACCACGAAGTAGCAGGTTGGATCCTGGATATCTGAAGGCCTCCAAATCTTCTCTATTAGCCAGCCTCCCGGAGATTGACTCTCCTGCCATGTCGATTTTAGGTCGACATTCTGGTCCGCTTTCAGATCGGGGTAACCAGATGGATATGGATAGCTCTGACTCATTCAGTTTATTAGCAATACCCAAGGGCAAGAATTCTTCGGCAACACCACGTATGCCAAGTTCAATGGCCAGAAGCAATAGGCGACGCTCCCAAATTGGACCGATACGCAGTGAGAAGACTTCACGACGACGTTCGAGCTTAATTCCCCAGCCATCGCCGCCCCATGGTAGTAAGACATCCGTTGTTGGCGGTGCACGACGAGTGCCCATCGAGAGCGTGAGGTCGCCAGCGAAACGGGCGAAGCGAAACAGTTTGCTTTCCGTGTCGAGGGCAGGACGATCATCAAGGACATCTGTATCCTCACCCTCGGACCAGAATGCAACTTTATTTTTCCCTACGAACGGCTCAAAGCCCACTTGGAAATGATTGTACAACGTAGTAACCTTTATAGTTTGGTTTTCTCCGCGCATTCCTTCACGATGTTTATGATCATATATGCATTCATTTCTATACCCTCTGCTTTCGTCCTGTTATTGTTTTGTATGTGCAATTTCTCGCCTCTACATAATTTAATGTTTTCTGTGCATAATCAATGTCTAATGGGAAGTACGACCTAGAAGTTAGTAGAGTGATCGCAACATTTGATATGGTGATGAATGTGTGATTACTATTAAGGGCACTTGGTACCGAAGATATACAGTTGAGTAGGTAAGAGTAGATGTGAGTGAGATATCTAGAGTACATGGTGGACATCATGAAAAGACAACAATGAGTGAAAGGGAAACACGAATGATGACAGAAAGAACGAGATTATGCTTTTGATATATGTAACTATGTCTTGCGACGGTAGGCGGGTGGTTGATCAAGGGGCCATTGTTGATCTGGGGGGATGGGGCTCGTCGGTTCCGATGGCGAGGAGTTTAATACTGTCAGATTAGAGGGTCCGGCAGTATTAATAGAGGGTACGATTGATAAATGGTGGGATGTGGTAGGTGTTGGTGGTTGCGGACCTGGGCCAGGATTCGCATAGGAACCTGACCTAGAATGTCGCAATTTCGTCGGTGGTGTATACCCGTATGCTGATGTATTCATGGAAACCAATGAAGGTTGACGACTGGGTGCTGCGCTCGGAGGAATGGGAGGGAATGTATGGCCTCGGCCGGGAGGGAAGGCTGCAGGATGGGGAGGGAATGTCGTTGCAGCCGTTGACAAATCATAAGGCTCAATGATGCCAGCTTGGGAGTCTTGTTCGAGAATGCGACGTAAGAAGTTTGTCCCCTGGGAGTAGGCCGGCCTAGGTATCAGAGGGTGTAGAGGCCTATTGTCCGGTGCGGTATGATAGCGAGTGGGTTGAGGTATGACACGGGATACCCGCCTTCGGTACAGGAAGAAGGTGAGGACAGTAGAAATTATGCCTGCTGCAAACCCGGCGAATGCGGTTCCAATTGGTAATGAAGCACGATCATGAGAAGGGCAGTTCGTGACGTCCGACATGGCTGAAGCAGTGACTAGGGCCGTATTAATCAAAAAATGACCGGTGGCAACGCCTTTGGATGCACCGTAACTCCAACGACTATCTGATCGTCAGCGTCTTGTAGGGAGGATATAGAAGAACATACGGATCGCCAGTATCTTGGATTGACAAGCGAGCCCAAGTAGGAATTTGGCTTGCAAAAGCTGAAGGTATCGAGCCGGGATAACTGGAGAAATAAATGAAAACCGACAGTCATTATTTAATAGGGCTATTTCTGGACATGGTAATAACTTACATTCCACCGACGTCATTCAGCTGACAAGCCGAAGCCCAATCCTGGTATATAGGCCAGGCAGTAGGAGCTAGGAACCCGACCTATGCAGTGCGATAAGTAAGCTAATCGCGACAAGGGTGATACAAACTAACCTGGCAGTCACCGCAAGCTAGCACACTGCATTTAATATTGGGTAGTCTCAGGCACACAGAAAGGTCGAATACGTACCGGACAAAAGATTATACATGACATATGAGCAGGTGCAAGAATTTTGTATGGTTCTATTTGGTCCATGATAGAAATTGGATCCTGAGGGGCTGTATGACAATGGCTGCAAAGGAGCGGCATTGGGCGCGCATGAACTATATAAACGTGTGGCGAGTTGACTGTAGGGAGCGTTTTAGCAACATGTCCACGAAATGGAGGGTTTCAGTCGTACCATGGGTCCTGTCCGTTACTATCGGCGGCCTAATTGAGATATTTTAGCTGGATGACCACTGGACTACTGACGCGTACGCACCCAGGTATACCAAGTGTAGGTGGCGTTGCATTGGACACCTGCTGCATTAACCAGGACCCAGTCGACGAAGAGTGTGCTCAAAGTAAGGAATACGAGGAGCACATGCATGGACGGGTTGCAGGCGCAGCTAGTGGACGGGAAAAGAAGGCGGCCAGTGATGCTGCCATGCTTCTTTCTTAGGGCTGCTGTTATTGGGCGCTATACACTCATGCTAGCGTTCCGATTCCGAATATCGAAAGGCAAACACACCGCAGCAAGCCGCCGCAGGGTATATAAACAGAATCTCTGGGGCAATCCATAGCTCCATTAGCTTTGTGGCAACTGGCTGATACTGCAGAGAGTGAAGCATCGACATCTATTGGGTTGCTAGTGTGCAATACAGACCAACTACATTTGTAAATCTTTTTCCTGTATGGTTATCAATATTTCAATACAATGAAGTAAAGTCATCGACATCTTTCATGCCGTTCGATCAAGGCCTCGTAGCGAAAAAGACGCTTTGACTCATACTTTAAGCAGCGTCGGCTTTGAAGGCGTTATCAGCCTATAATGTGGCAGCGTTTCGCCTATAGACAGACATTAAAGGCAAATATTACTTTGCAGAAATTGTCTACTTACACAAAGGCATCATATTTACTTCGATACACAGCGATCAAATGACTTCATCGGAATTCGTCGTTGCGCTCGGGTTACGTCAGCCACTGCCTGCACGCTGCAACCTGCCTTACCGCGTCGGATTCGCCACGAGTCGCCCATGCATACCTTCTTATAACCTTTATTCTGAATATACCTGCTTGCGCTTCCATTCCTATTGCATCACCACCACTTAGACGGCAGCAGTCAAGCACAGATCGTTTGAAACCGGCCTCGACCACGATGAGCGACAACTCGGCCAAGGTGGAAGAGGCAACTCTGGCGAACGATGCTCCAGGAAAAGCGGATGATACTGTAGGAGTGGTTCAGCCGGAGGAACACGCGAATAAGGAGCCGGAGGAAGCTTTGGAAACTCATGAAGTCGTGGAAATCAATAAATTCACCGAAAGAAAGGAGTGGATAGAGTCCAAAATTAAAGTCAGTCAGTTGCTGCACCTCTTCCCAAGTTCGACGTTCTCAATAGCAATAGTTTTTGGAAAGCATGCCTCCTATTGAGGTATACGCTGGCCTTGAAATGCTTGCTTCTCTGTCAGAAGAGATGCCCTCCGGTTTTCCTACTCGCGATGAGCTCAACCACTGGCTGGAAGAGCATGATAAGATAGAGAAAGAGACTGAAATATTTGATGCCGAAGACATGAGCAAGCTCAAGAAATTTACGAAAGGTATGCGTATGCCCTTTCCCAGCATTTATACAGTGTATTGATATGACTCATAAGCTGCTACGCAAAAGAATCTCTCGCCTGAGGATACCGACCTCATAGAGCTGACTTTAACAACTCTTTTGGCCTTAGACAAACTTCTTCATCTCTTACGAGACCGCTCTGAAACATTAGATCTGCTTGGTCTGCGGATAACGTGGGAGGAACAGCGTATTATTGCCTGGAAGGAGTATCACCAGCTACTGGACGACTTGAACACATTTTTCGACACACGAGCCCGCTGGTCGTTGGACACTTACGATGTTATAACTACTACACCCCCACCAGGGACCCGATTCACATCCCCGCCATTGGTATCCCCGGGAAATGCCTCCTCCGTCTTCACTCCACGGAGAAACTCAGCTGCATCCATTTCTTCCGATTCATCAGCAACGCCTGGTTTACTATCTCGAGTTGCGCGATACAAGCTTGCTGAACAGCTGTCTCACGATGCTGCTATATTCGCAAGCCGGCTGACGTCTCTCCACCATACCAAAGTGGCAGCTGCTGGCAAAACTATCGATAAGCTTATTGATATTAGTCGCAAACCTGTACCTGATGAAATGTTGGATGAACAAGATCGTCTTGAAGACAAAGCCATCAAGGATCTCGAGTCAGTCGGTAAATTCACCATGGCGGTTGTCATGCAATGGAGACGGTATGCTTGATATCCTGGTTTCTAGTTTCTTCATCTCACCCTTGAGCAGAGCGGATGAATTTTACAACGATACCTTAAAGGATCAAGCCGCCGCACGGGTTTTACTTGGTGAACTGAATGATACAAAGTACCAGCATCCTACTTCGCGACTAGACCTGGCGATTATGTCTCGAGCACAGGCTTTGACAAAACGCCTGGCTCTGAAGCAAGATCCTTCGTTGCCTCGCGGCTCTTTCCCTCGTCCTTCGCATCCCCTGTTTCCTGATCAAGTCGCTTCCAATGACCTCATAGCAAAAGCCCTTGCTGCAGAGCTTTCTGAAGCAGTCAAGCTTGCACAGGAGGCTGAAAAAGGCGCACGCGAATATCATCGACGCTTAGAAGTTGTTCAACGAGCGGAGAGACTGCAAGAAACTATGCAGGGTATCCTCAAGGAGATGGATAGGGTGTCGAAGCAGCTAACGAACGGGATGACAGATAGCCATAAACACGGAGATGCTTCGCCCCCGAATTTGGACGTGGCTACTTGTCTGGATCCTATGAGTCATGCCACCTATCTTGCCATTCTCCCCTCGGTTGTACAGGACTGCGAGAAGCTCGACTCATCATCCAATACGGTCCTTCGGGATACCGAGATGACATTCTCCCAACTGAAGCCCCTGCCTGGTATCGATGCCGGATTTCTCTCAACCTTTACTAGTTTGACCCAGCAGCTACAGGAGAAAAGGAAGGCTTGCAGAGAATTGAAGCAAGGTGTCGTTCAACGCGTGCAGCGATTGAAAGAGGCAAGGCGACTATGGGTTGTGTTGAATGGCATTATGGACGATGTCGATACCGTAACCAACCAAGTTCTTGAAGGATCAGAGAAACAACGTTGGAGGTCGAAACTAGACGCTTCGAGTCGCCTTCCTGATACGCCTGATGATAGTCCAGCGGCTCTGCCCACCTCATTGCCAACAACCCTTACTCCCGAGATCATAATGGCAGAGGTCGATACGTTGAAGAAAAGACTGTCGCAGGGATTCGAAAAGCCTTTCTCTTCTTTGGTTCCGGGTCTGGAATCCCCATTGTCCTCTCACTTGACTTTAAGCTCTGAAGGTATCTCAAAGAGACTAGATAGCCTCCGCACAGGTATCTCTCTTTGGCAGAATAT
The DNA here is from genome assembly GCA_000827215.1 of Sphaerobolus stellatus SS14. Lineage (NCBI taxonomy): Eukaryota > Fungi > Basidiomycota > Agaricomycetes > Geastrales > Sphaerobolaceae > Sphaerobolus > Sphaerobolus stellatus. The sequence goes on from KN837076.1 coordinate 412,414, forward strand.
CATCGATCAAGCAGAATGTATATCCGTGGTACACAGTGATGCTCGCGAATTGGGCTACAAAGTGGATGAACTACTATCTGAATTAGAAGACAAGCGACAATCCATCCTGGATCGTAACGGGTCTCCGGATGATGTATCTGCTGTAGAACATGACCTTACAGCTCGTGTTGTTTCATTGCACGATACTATCAAGAGCTTTACAGATGGCATGGCTGCTCGGGTATCCCTTCTATCCCGTAATGGTCCGAGGAGAAACAGACAAGGATCAATGTCTTCTCATTATAATACTCCCACAACCTTTGATTATCAGCTAAAACGTTTCGAGTCTTTGATAGATATCGATGCTCCCTTCGATTTATCCAAGGCCGATGACGACGTGAGAACAGAAATCAACGCGATAGCTATGCGCCTGGGAAGCGGCGCGCAGTCATTGACCAAAGGCACGGAATACTTACATCTGGCATGTCTAGCTAGCAAGCTCTACAGCTCAGTGGGCCGGCTTGATGGTGTGCTGAAAGATGCCGAGAGCGCAGCTTCTGCGATGTCCTCCTCTCTGTCTACCATTCATTCTGTGGAAGGAACTGGTTTGGCTGAAATACAGCAACGCACATTGAGGTTTTCGGGCCTGATCGAGGAGATTGATCAGTTTGCTCAATCTCATCGGTCTCATGTCCTTGGGCTGATTTCGCAGTTACGGATATCTACAGAGGGACTGCAGAGTGCGCCTGGAGCTCAAGATTCTCCTACGGGTGGTGCTATTGTGTTGCCGTGTACGAAAGCTACGAATGGCGTGATCAATCGGTCGAATGTTCTTGAACAGACATTGACTCAGTTGGGGGAGAAAGCTGCGAAAGCCAGGGAAAATGAGGATAATCGTCTACGGCTTGAGGAGGAGCGGATCAGGGAGGAAGAGAGGAAGAGAAGGGAAGAGGAACTAGAACGTTTACGACTTGAAGAGGAACGGATCAAAGAAGAAGAGAGGAAGAGGAGGGAGCTAGAATCAGAACGTTTACGGGTCGAAGAAGAAGAGAGGAAGAGGAAGGAGCAGGAGTTAGAACGTTTACGAGCCGAAGAAGCAGCTAGGGTTGAGAAGGAACGTCTGGAAGTACAGAGGAAGGCAGAGAAAGAACGTCTGGAAGCACAACGGAAAACAGAACAAGAACGCCTAGAAGCGCAGAGGAAGGCAGAACAAGAGCGCCTGGAAGCGCAGAAGAAAGCAGAGCAAGAGCTTCTGGAAGCGCAGCAGAAGGCAGAGCAAGAACGTCTCGAAGCACTGCGGAAGGCAGAGAGAGAAGCAGAACGTCTTTCTGTCAATGTGAAAGTAGGAAAGGATAAAGAAGTTGACTCTGAAGGAACGAAGCCAAAGACGCCGGAGGAAGGTATGTGCGGTATGCGTATTTTATTTATTCTGGCTAACTGAGCTGATGCCAGATGTTTTCGGGCGTCGACTATTCCCTTCTAATCCGATTTCTGCGGAGCATAGCGAAATTAGAGACCAGATCAAGACTTTGCGTAACCGATTGTGGTCATTAAGCATCCCTTCCCGAGCTGCTCCACCTTCAAGCAGCTCTGTTGCGCTTCCTTCTGCTCAGGATACCGCCGAAATTCTGAAATCATTTACTGTAATTGTGGATGAAGCATCTAAACTTCCAACAAAGACCAATGATACTTCCATCAACTCCGAACTGGCTTCGTTTAGGACCGAATTAAACACCTCTCGGGAACTCCTTTCGCGACTGGAACTTCTGGGGCAAGTCTCTGAGAAGATAACGGCATGCGATAATGCATTTAGTGATCTGCTTGAGCACACAGATACATATCCAGCCGCTCCCCCACATGCCCAGCTGGCGTCGCCTCATATATCTGATTGGCGAATGCCATGCGAAGAACAGTTGAAGAGTAGACTAGCTTTTTGTAAAGGTCTTAAGGAGGATCTTCGACTTTCATCGGGTGCAGTCACTGATGATGCACGCGTTCTTGCGGAGCTGGATCGCATTCAGCAGACGCTAAGCGAACTGGCCGCTATGTGTACTGACCGCATAAATGGAACTCGCTCGCGCCCTCCGAGTTCTGGCAGCTCCGTTGGGCGAAGCAGTTTGGGAGGTGCACGAAGCAGCCTGGGAGGAGGAACGCCCTCCTCCACACAGAAGAAAGCTAAACCTTCGCTCAGTGGAAGTGGTCCTCATCCCGGTTCCACAAACAGACCTCAACAACGACCAGCTTCGGGAACGCGTGAGCCGTTACGTCCACCTAGTCATCTTTCGAATCGTTCCGTATCCGGTCCCAGTGGTAGCTCGACTCTATTCAATCCTACTTTCGCATCCCGCCAACGTACTACTAGTCTGGCTTCGAGTAGCGGCCCTGCGTTTAAGAGACCAATGTCTCCCATAACCAAATCTCCGTTGAACACTAGGAGAGTGGCATCACCTACCTTTTCAGAGGTATCGACTCGCTCCTTGGTTACGACTCCTTCGCGTTCTACTTGGGCACGAGCGCCACGGCAATCGTTTGGTACGGTCCCAAAGAACTTCCAAACTAATATGACTCCGAAAAGAAAACCTTACGTTGCCAATCCCAATTCGAAGCTTGATATGGCTGTTGGAAATGTCGTTAACAATTTCAGACTGCCTGTCACTGTGCAGGCCGCACACGACGGCTGGAAAGATCAAAGCGGCAAATACTGGATCGGTGATGTAGAACCTAAGCTCTGCTTCTGTAGAATTTTGCGATCACACACAGTTATGGTTCGTGTAGGTGGTGGTTGGGCGGAGCTATCCAAGTAAGTATTCGTCGGATATATTTTCTGGCCTTTTCTGACTGAAATTATATAGGTTTTTGAAGAGTCATTTCTCGGATTTATTGGCAGAATTATCACCTTCACCACCCCGTAATCAGGAGCGTTGGCTAAGTGCATCAAGTGTTCGGGATAGTATGACACCGGGTTCGGAGGACGCGACTTCCGTGAAGGAGCCAGCCACTCCTGAATCGAAGTTTCAGGGAACGTTACCTTCCTTTCAGTTATCTACTCCGAGCGGCACTAGTCCTCAGTCAATCCGAACGAACACGTCGTCACCAGGACTTACCCCTCTTCAATATCTACGTCGGGCTGAGCCTGGACTCACTCCGATCACACCTACCAAAGCTGCGAAAGGGAAGCCCTTGGGTCAAATCACCCCTTCACGACCTAACTTTTGGAGACCATGATAATATTTTATTGGACTTATGAGCATTATTCGAATCATTATTTTATGACATGTCATTTCTGTATCGTTACTCTCTGTAAACACGTATTGTCACGCTCTCACGATCGCGTTGTCACACTTTGCGCCTGTTGTTTGTGCCATACCTTTTGAGAACCAACCTCCACGTTACCTTGCCCTTCAATGGAGTGTGATCTAAAGTGCAACAACTTGGGCTGTAGGCAAGTATTAAAAACTCGCTGATCCGTCGAATGGTAATGGACTGAATGTATGCAGGAAGCTGTTGATTGAGAGAGCTGTCGTGGTGAGTACACCCAACTGTCTGCTTGTATTTAATGCTAAACACTTGGTTATAGACAACATGTGGGCGAATATACTATATTCTGAGTTACATTGTTTAATTCCGTTCTTTAGGTTCTCATATATTCTGCGGTAATCCTTCCAACTGCTTGTCATGGCCTCCGTTGACTCATCGTCGTCCGCGTTATCATAGTTGAATGCGCGAATACTCTTTTCACTGCGTCACAATTATGTCCTGCATGTGAAGCACCTTTAAATGAACCGTGCGTATGCCAAAGCTGTTTCCATTTCGACCATTGCTCACTCTCAGTGGCATCTCAGCGACGACGTTGTGATTGCATCTCTGAGGCCAACGAACGACTACAAAACTGTGAGGATACGATTTTAAATTTCATATTAATACACCCTTGAACAATAGTGGTATAGTCCGTCCTCTCTGGGCTTTCTCCTGCAGTCGTTTTGGAAATCTGCGGAAGGTACTTACGATCTTCTCAACGGTGTCATCGTTAACTAGTTATTTTAAAAAGGGCTATCGCATTCTGGCAGTATCAGATTCATCAAGAGAAGTAGGTCCATGGTTTAATAGAAAAATGAAATGCTAACTTGTCCTATGTAGTTCTTACCAACAAGCATTTTTGAAGAGTCTAAGCGATAAGAACACACAAATATCCAAGCAACTTGACAACGTTGTTAGGGAAGGTATAGATATTACTAATACTTCACGACCATATCTCTAATTTAAATCGTATAGCGAATACTGAAATATCTCTTTTGAACAATAAATTAACCGGTATAACTCTTCACGCCTGCAGGCTTCGCTATGCTAACACAATCATACGAAGGATTGGAACGGGAATTGGAGCTTGAGCGGCGAAAGACAAGAGATGCTCAGGCGGCATTGAGAGAAAAGGACAAGGAGTATCAAAAGCTCAAGGTTTTCTGCTTCTCGGACGAATGAAATGATTCACTCACATTTGGACATCCTACAGAATCAATTTGACAAGGTCAAACGTAAAGCGTTATCTAACGGTCTTCCGAACGATACTGCGACTATGTCCTTCACTGATCCTATAACCCAGTTCGAACACGCAGCACAGATGAAGAGCAATGGATTCAACAGTTCTGTTGAACGAGTGGCGGATGCCATGGAATTCAATCGAGTATATGCGTACAAATGCTCGAATTTCTCAACGTCTAAACCATTATCTATAGGTTCAGAGAACCCCGCTTAAGCAGGCTACAACCGCACCCGGGTTTTCTTCTAACTGGTCTCACCCGACTACGTCAAATAGAACACAGCAATTCCCTCGTCAATTTCGAAGAACGGGCAGTGGGTCGGAAAATGCAGAGGAAGTCGATCACAGTATGCTGGGTCAGCAACATATCAGAGCTTTGACTGTCCCAACAGCTCAATCCGGATACAGCAATCAGCAGCGAGGTAATTAAGCCACATCTACGACATTATCTTCCTTACAGTCTACAGTGCTTGCATCGGCAACTGTGAAACGCGGGTCCGGAGGCTTCAGACCAGCTGCAGTATTCGGTCGTTAAAATGAGAAGTCCTTTGATCATTCAAATGCTAGCATAATGTATAAATTAGAATACTGTGGGTAAGCTAAGATAATGTGAAGGAACGAAGAGAAGTAGTATAAGAAAGCACGAAATTGAATACATATAAATTGTCAGCCCGTCCTAAGGCGTCCTTCCTTTTCATCCTCCAAGTAAGCGTTGATTGCGAGCATTGGATCATTGCCCCTTGCTCGGAGAAGATATCCACCAAGGGTGTCTTTGTCAGCTTGAGGAAGTAAATCTGCGAGTTTATCCAATTGTTGAGCGAATGCTTCGGGTGTGGTATCCATGGATGGACGCGCGGTTGTATTAGATATTGCCGGGGTCGGTTGAGCTTTCGAAGTAAGAACAGAGTGTAGTCGGTTGGTAGGTCTTGATGGTGCACGAGGTCCACCTGGAAGAGAAGGATTTAAGGTAGGACTCCGTGATAGTTGTATACTCCTGGGTGCTCGAGCGGATGCCGTGGCCAAGGTCGGTAGAGAAGGCATGTTATCCTTCTTTATACTGGCTTTCCGGCCGAGTGAGGCGAAAATAGAAGCCCCGATAGATCGAGTGGAGGACGAGGGCGATAACAAAGGATTTTCAGAATATAACCGCGAAGACCGCTTCTTAACTCCAATAGCGCCGGGGTATGGAATATTGTATGGGACGGAGACAGGCGATATTGGCTCTTCCTCCTCATCCTTGACTGTCAAATCAGTGGCCGCAAAGGCGTCCTGGCGAATGGGAAAGGTCATTTCAGATCCCATAGACCCATGCGAAATATGACGCTGCTGTTTGGCAAAACCCCGCGATGAAGGCATGTTTGGAGCCAGTGTTTTCGAAGGCGATATATTACGCTTGGGATCCCGACGATCTGTTGGAATAGTTAGACTGTATGCGGGACAGATTTAAAGCTAGCTACCCTTTCGAGAAGCAAGCGTTAGCCAGTCAGATAACCCCGATTCTTCGGAGGCTAGCTCCTGGAGCTTCTTCGCATACCCTGCTGCGCGTTCCGCCGAGGTCTTCAGCGAAAGGACATCCCGGAAATTCATGGCATCAGGCCATGTTGACGGTGGTTTCTTCGATCGCATGGGATATGGCGATGGAGAGGAGACCAAGGCATCGACCGCAGCCGAAATGGAGAGGAGAGACGGCGGTTGGCTAATACGCCTATTAGGAACCACTGGGGGATCCTCAGGCGGTGGCGGTGGAGCAGGTAACGAGGCCTTTCTCCGTTGTTCTAGGCTATCGCCGGATAGCATAGCTGGAGAAATAATCTGAGCAGTGGTGTTTCCCTCGTCCTCCGACGCATAAGAAGATGGTGGAGAATCGTCGGCGGCGGTTTCATCTATAGGAATCGAGTCATCCATTGCTGATAGACCTTGAGATATCGGAGTCTCTTCTTCTTGTGGGATATAATCTGTCTCAATCAAAGGGACATACTCAATGGTATTCGACGCGAGAAAGGAAGAATGATCCGAGGTGGCATCTTCTTCTATCATCTTCATCGAGGTCGTTGAATTGCTAGCAGCATCATCCTTAGTACGGTGCTCAGAAACTTTTGTTGTAATAATTGTAGAAGGAGGAAAAGCGCCTTCCCGTGTATGAGAGATCCTATCACTCTGATCTGTGGAAGCAGCTCGTTCACTTTCGCTAGGTGACGACGACCTGTCAGTAATTAACATCGGCAGTGTAAACAGCTACTTTACCTTGCGTCAAATCCATTCGTAGATAGAGATCGGGAAGATCCCGGACGACTTGGGACTTCACTTCGCGGCAGTTCTGATCCCACAGCAGCAGAATGCTCAGATTTGGAATATCCACGACTCTTGGCAGATGTAGGTGGCATCTGAGAAAATTTAATCGACAAGGGCTCCAGTGCTGTCTTTGCTGCAATCGATTCAGTGGTTGTTCTCCGAGAAACTGGCGGCGATAACATGCGAGGAGGGCGGGGAGGTGGCGCTGAACAGTTTTGTTGAAGAGGTACAATACGAGGTGGTGGCGGCAGAGGACCAGCTGTAGAATGAACGCCAGGCTGATAATGGGAATATGATATAGAAGGATTTTGGCTGGGCTTGAAGGGTAATCGATTGGCGGTCCGAGAATGATCTTTGTCTGCAGTTGAATGCCCGCTTCTCGAGGATGATGGGCTGGGAAAGGTACCATCACTGCTTTGAAGACGAGGACTTAGTCTAGGAGCAGTATATCCTGAGCCCATCTCTACGACCAAAGGTCCAGCCACACTGGGACGCCTAACGTCTTTTTCTTGCCCAGCAGGAGATGTGGCAAGAGGACTGACTGCGGGTCTGCTTTTCCCATTCCCAGAAGCCTCTACGCCCTTTGCCGAATTTCCAGAGGTATCGGATGCGGAAGGTAGAGGAGACGTCGAGCGTGAACGAGGTGTCTGGAAGACCGGTTCTTTCAGACTATCTCCATAGTTGGATGTCGAGACAGCCTCTTGTCGACGTTCACCTTGTGGAGACTCTGATATCTCTGATGGAATAGAGATGCCTGATCCCATGGTCCCAACAATTCCAACATCTCTAGCCCGTCGTCCCAAGTTCTGAGCGTCAGACATCGACCGCTGGTGGCCACTCGTAGGCGCAGCAAGAGAATGGGCTGGAATATTTGGAGTTATGCCTGTGGGTGGTGCTGAAGCAGGAACGGGAGTGAAACTAGCGTAGTCCGTCTTTGCATCTGGGGGAGCGACCAGTGCTAGCCCCGTGAGACGCGACGCGTCCAAGCCTCGACGCGTGAACAAGTTGGAATGTGGAGACACATCCTTTCCCAATAGGCGATATGAAGCATCTTCCTCTCTCTTCATTTCCGACAATGGGTCAGTCTCAATGATCGCCAACCGTCTCCTGTCTGATGCGCCTTCAGATATCTGACTTGTCCGCCGTCGTCCACCAACGTCGCTGGAGGAAGATGCCTCTGAATATGCACCGTCCCTGAGTTCATATTTACTTTCATTCTTTGACGAGTCCATAGGAGCTACGACGATAGCCGACACCTTCTCTTCCCCTTCAGACAGTGGGCCTAGTAGGTCAACGGTGGCGACCAGAGGGTTCTCCTTTGAAGTAACGTATGCACGACCTGCGTCCTCTGACAGGTAGTAGTCCAAATACTCCGATTCGCGAGTGGGTGTCCCTTAGAAAACGAAGGTTAGAATAGGAGAGGAGTTAAGATTTACATGTCACTGGTGGCATACCAATCTCAGGAGAAGCGCGCCGGCTGATCGCACTGAGCGCGCTTGCAGCGTCCTCAACCTGCAGCTGCAGAAAATTCGAGTTTTTGTTCAAGAGTCTTGGATCTCTATAAGCCATGATAGCGACCATTCGTGCACTGACTTCGTCAAGCAACGAGCTAGCATAAAAAGGAGCCGTATAGCCTCAACGTGTTACACATGCGCTTAATTAACTACTGTTTCGGCCGGCGCAGTGGTCGTTATGCATCCTGCATGACACCTCACTGCGATCGCTATGTGAAAGTAACCCAAAATAATGTTTTTCTTTATAATTTCGAGTGTCATATACATCAAGCACTTGTACAACAATATTAATATTTAAAACACTGGTTGCAACTTTACCAGTCGATCTTCGCTCCCTTCTTCGTTATTCCTGCAGTTGGTATTTTACCCTCCTTGATGTATGCGAAACCGTCCAACCAGGGCCAATTCTCCGTCCTCTTCTTCTCAAACGTAGAGATTAGTTCGCTCTTTTGCAGAGTCAGCCCGATGTCATCAAGGCCATTCAAGAGGCAGTGGCGACGGAACGCATCAGTCTTGAATTTGATAGGTTCACCGCTTTCCCGGCGAATCTCTTCCCTTTCCAGGTCAACCTCCAACTCCTTGCAAGCCATGGCATCGTCGTACAAGATCTGGCACTCCTCTTTGGATAATACCACAGGAAGCATGCTGTTTTGCATAGTATTTGTCTTGAAGATCTCGGCAAAGCTGGGAGCTATGATGCACCGGATTCCGAAGTCATTCCTAGCGGAGACGGGTCAACATCTCATACGTTAAAGCGTAATTAAGAACACTTACAAACTCCAGGGCGCATGTTCACGGCTGGAACCACAACCGAAGTTGGCACCAGTACATACCAAGATGCTAGCTTTATCATATGGCGCACGGTTCAGGACGAAGTCGGTATCTGCACCAGTAACGGGATCTTTTCGCAGAGTATAAAACAGAGCATCCTTGAGACCTATTCGCTTGATCGTCTTCAAGAATTGCTTGGGAATAATCATATCTGTGTCCACGTTCTCAATTGCCAGAGGAGCAGCGATACCTTTGACAATTGTGAACTTGCGTGTAGGCGAAGGCGTATCCGCCGCAGGCAACTGTGCATCGCCCAGGTAACCTCCGGGAACAGGCGGTGGCAACACCTCGTCAGTCAAGAATTCGAGAGCATTCTTGACCGTAATAGATGATTCGTCCGGCACTGCAGCTCCAATGATTTTACGAACGTCGGCCAACTTTCCTGTCAGGGCGGCGGCTGCAGCCATAGCAGGGCTCAAAAGGTGAGTTCTTCCGCCAGCACCTTGACGGCCTTCGAAATTCCTGTTCGAAGTACTTGCGCAGCGCTATAGATAAAGGTAAGCAACATATAATCGCAAAAATAGTCTCAAATGCTAACCTCCTGGGGGGCCAATTGATCAGGATTCATTCCCAAGCACATCGAGCAACCTGCTTCACGGAAATCCCAGCCAGCACGAGTGAAAATCGCTGCGAGTCCTTCTGCTTCTGCTTGTTGCCTGACTAGACTCGATCCAGGCACGACCATTGCAACGACACCTGGGGCGACTTTGGCATCTGGTCCTGCAGCAAGGATAACATTGGCGGCAGAACGCAAGTCCTCAATGCGACCATTTGTACACGATCCAAGGAAGACTTTGTCAACTTTGATATCTTCCATAGGAGTGTTGGGTGTAAGACCCATGTATTTCAAAGAACGCTCCATGCTAGCACGCTTTGTTGGGTCGGCGACGGTGCTTGGGTCAGGGACCTTGCCGGTAATGGCGACAACATCTTGAGGGGAAGTACCCCAGGAAACAGTGGGAGCAATGTCTTCAGCACGAATGTTGACTTCAACATCGAACTTGGCTCCCTCATCGGTCTTGAGACTGCGCCAGTACGCGACGGCACGATCCCAGGCTTCTCCAGCGGGAGGCGCCAGGGGACGACCCTTGAGGTATTTAAAAGTAATCTCATCGGGAGCAACCATGCCCGCGCGGGCACCGGCTTCAATACTCATGTTACTACAAGCTCATTAGTGAGAATTACAAAAAAAGAAACTGGATTGCATACCAAACGCTCATGCGAGCTTCCATGCTCATTTCACGGAAAACAGATCCAGCATACTCGATAACGGATCCGGTTCCTCCAGCAGTACCGATAACACCAATGATATGCAAGATAACATCCTTAGAACCAACTCCTTCGGGCAACTTGCCGTCCACGGTAATACGCATGTTCTTGCTCTTTCTTTGTAAGAGAGTCTGTGTGGCCATAACATGTTCGACCTCGGAAGTCCCAATACCGAACGCGAGGGCACCGAAGGCACCATGAGCTGGCAAAACTATTACGAATTGCTCGGAGAGGAGTTTGAGGAAAGAACTTACTGGAGGTATGGGAGTCACCACAGACACACGTAATTCCAGGCAACTAGCGAATTATATTAGCATATATGCACCCACTTGGGAGATATTATACGCACAGTGAAGCCCTGCTCCGGACCGATGATGTGTACGATACCTAAACGACTCAATTAAGATATACAGATATTGATATCCGAAATGACTTTACCTTGCCGTCTGTCAGTCATACCAAAGTATGTGACACCGAATTCCTTCACGTTATCTTCAAGCGTCATGCACTGTGCACGAGATTCGGGCTCCTCAACAAAGTTCTTGGTAGTAGTAAAGTTTTTGCGGGAAACGGTGCTATATATGCATGCGATTAGACCTCGATTTCACCGCCACTCCAACATTGAGGCTCACGGGATGTTGTGGTCGACGGTGGCCAAGGTACAGTCAGTCCTACGGACAGGACGACCTGCATTACGCCTGAACAAAAATCAACGTTGAGCCACTCTTCAGAAGACTTCACATACAATCCCTCAAAGGCCTGAGGACTTGTCACTTCATGCACAAGGTGTCTATGGAACTCATATAAGCTTAATATCCCTCGATACCAGCGCAATATCATACCGATCGATGTAGAGGAGAGCGCTGCCATCTTCCTGCTGGTGACTGTGGAGTATGGAAGGTCAGACGACAGGATTATGAGCGCTATTCTACACATACACGACATGGTCGTCCCAGATTTTGTCGTAGAGGGTTCGAGAACCAGAAGTGGACGGTGACATGGTTATGGTGTGTTGTAGAGGAACAACAGTACGTAGGGTAGTTTATGTAGGATTCGCGAATGAGCTGACTCGGCCTCTGCAGAGGCGATCGCTTAGTCAGCCCCAACTAAGACCTAGCATGAATTCATTGGCGGCTTCGGACTTCTTCGGGCTTCGGACTTCTTCGGATTTGCATCCACTGGGGGCAGGATCAGTCCGAAGAGAACGTTTACATATGTCATCGCTAAAATATGTACTATACGAAACTAATACGAAAATACATGTTTAATGTAGAAAGATTACAGTCCATTTCTTTCAGTTATGCTCATAGAATTAGCTAAAGCACCTCACGCAGAGTTGGCGAAGCCAACTGCATGGTTCTCGAGATCGTAAACGGTGAAGAATTTCCTCAAGAATACATCACCTAACACGCGTCAGAATGGATACTAATTATATAAGGACTGACTCACCAATGATCCAAAGATTTCCCCATGGCAGTGGAATATCGAGGCCGGTGAAGGAGCTGATGCAAGTACCTTGCGCGTTGAGGATGTAGTCTGAGGCCTTAAGGTTATAGTATTTGCCACCAAATTGGAAACCCAAGTCGGGAAGGTTGGGAACATTTTCGCAGGGAACGGTATACTGTCCAGTCCAGCCCTTCTCAGCCCCAATGCTAAATGGCGCATCAGCCAAAGCCCGCCCATAGGAACAGATTCACTTACGCGTTGTTGATCATCTCCGCAATGTCAGTAGGAAGAACAATCAAAGATGTACCTGTACATCTTTTAGATATTGTCGGATGTGTAAACACTATTAAATGACTGACCAGTGTCAATGGCAGCGCCAGTGTTCTCGAGCTCAAGTTCTTCGCCATCAAACTTGACTTTCTGTAGCTCAACTTCCCAATAGGCCTTTTGGCGGACAGGCACATAAGAGATCTCGCCGGTGTAGTGGCTTTTATCAATGCCACCGAAGACAACCTCGCCGGCATCATCCTCGGAACTGCCAAGGCGGAAAGTGAACACCTTCTGATCAATCAATTTCTTGTTCACCATATGGAAGAAGGGAGGAGTCATGCGGTTGACAGCAATCGTGTCGTAGGCAAGACCAAGAATTCCATCGAACCTGTGAGTTACAATTAAGAATTGTTCTAATACCACTGTCTTCGCAAATACTCACTTGCCAAAAGCAAAGGTAAGTCCAGGTTCCTTGACCGCTTCACCAAAGTCTTGGCCCTTGATGCTGATATCACCAATCGTCAAAACATCATTGGAGACATATCCCTCGAGGGAGCCGGAGACATAAGAAATGTTGAATTCGGTCCCGTTTGCCTTGTAAGTGGACGAGGAAGTTGCATCATACTTGCTATGCAAAAAGCAAGCAATCGATGTGCACTTAGAGCTAGGCACCCAAAGATTGCTGGAACCAGTATCCAGAACTACTTTGAACTAAGCAAGTTATTAGCAAAAGTGACTCATTAACGGCTAAATATATTACGTCTTGTGGGGGGGTTCCCAAGCTAATCTCAGCGAAATACTGGGCGTTCATGAAGTCTAGATGGATATGGTAAGATATGGATAGCAACGGATGCCATTGGAACAACGTACTGTTTAACGGCAAGCTGTGGCCACCATTGACTTCCACCTTGGACTGGGTCCAGTATAGCTCCTCACCACTGCGTTGACCATCGTTGCTAGGTCCATCGGAGGCGAACTTGCGACCCAAACCGCCAGCACCTGCGAGGGGCAGCTGAGCGCCATATTTGCGGGCAAGGTGGGCAACAGCGAGAGCATGGTCCTCATGAGCAATCGCAGGGAGCTTCTTGAGTTTCATACGGTGCACGCCATCGGCGGCGGCGGCGAAAGGAAGGAGGAGCAAGGGAAGGGCAGCGGGCAGGATCATGGTGGTGGTAGGGGAAAAGGATTGCGTAGGTCACTTGTTTCCGGCCCAATTGTTATCATTGGCTCCAACCGCAGTCATTGCTGACTAAGCACCCCTATTGGGCGATGCCTCTACCTGAACTCATACAAAGTTTATTCACTATGCTTTTGTCTGCTACTCTCCTACTTATATACAGACTGGCAAAAATCCGGTCAGTGGATAGCATGCCGCATATTGGCTGCTTATGAGCCAGGATCATCAGCTTCGGCCACCATCATACAGCTACAGCCACGTCCCCGCATTCAACGGCCTACAACTTGTTCCTATAATCCACATCAATATCCTTATCAAATCCTAGGGCGAGCTTTGGAGGATTCTAAGTTAGCTTGAAATTTGCGTGCGTTAGGATGATGAGAACTAACAAATCCCAGCAGTTGCCTTGGAAATCGGGTGATGCAGAACACAGACGCTTGGTCAGTCGCACCTTTTAATTAGACCGCTCAGGATAGCTGTCAATCTCTCTCACTCCCGCTCTGCTGTGCCGAGTTCATTGCTGTCCAGAACCCTCAGTGGTCGTCAGTACATATTATACACCTAGTAATCGTTCCCAAGTGCTTTCTCTTTTTCGCTTTCGCCCCCTCAGGTTTTATCACCCGGCGTGATGTTTCGACCATCCACCAGTAGAGTACCCCTCCATGGGTCTTCATCATTCGACGCTACACCTGCCCGCGCCGCTCCATTGAGCCCGCCCGAGACAGAACTCGAACCAACACCGCCAGCGCTGCCAGCGAACGATAGCTACGGCTCCGACTTCCTCCAAGCCCATTCCGAGACACCCGGAGCACGATTCAGGAGGGTTGCATACAACACGAGCAGCAGTCTGTCGAACAGGGAACAGAGGGCTCCTCCAAGACAGACGAAATGGTTGATCACGGTGGTCCCGCCTGCTACTTTGACCGAACCGCCCGTCTTGGGCCATACGCTTTCGTCGGCCCCTACCGGTCGATTTTCTCATGGAATTCTCGTGCCTCTATTTCCTACTGTGAGTAATTTTCCTAGTTAGTAAACTTGTATATTTATATTGCCTTGCAGTTATATGGCCAACTCACAGCAATTGCTCGAGAATTTAATATCCCGAGTACTACTGGTCTTTGCATCTATCTGCAGATCCAGGAGAATGGTGTTCCCATGTTGACCCCACGGGTGTCTGACGAAACATGGCAAATACTATGGGGTCATTACTTTATCGGGGATGACCGCTTGCCCTCGCATGGCCTTCCCATTGCTGGCCGTATTGAGTTCGATGTTGATTTGAGGAGAGCAAAATGGTTCAATGCTTGGATGGGTATTCCAGCTAGAAGTGGGACCGAGTCTGAAGTTGGGCTGTCCCGAGAACCGTCTTTGGTGCACAGTCATTGGAGAGGAGAGAGCAGGTCATCGGCACTTGTTCCTGAGCAAACTTTAGCTAGGGATGAAAGTCCTTCGCCCCAGGATCCAACGCCAACACTCAACCAGCCCTTTCGTGCCGCCGTCTCTCAGCGTCAAGTTCCCAGACCGCTATTGCTAGAGAGACGTGACGCAGTTGGATCGCGCTCATTCTCCAGACCTTCATCTCGAGGACAAAATCTGCCTTCGGATGTAATCACCATCGAACAGCCTGCGCCAAGCACTCTCACCGAGCCCACCTTTGTTCCCAAAACACTGTCTCCGATGGTTCAAGAGCTTGAAGAACCTGCTACAGCCAAGCCAACCAAAAAGACAGATGTTGATACTCTTGTTATGAAATGGCGAGAAAATTCAATCACGGGTGGACCTACTAGTGCCATCTCCGCTGCCGGCCAACCCAGTCTCGATGCAATAAACATGCCTTCTGGAGCGGAATTAGATTTGGACGACTTCGCGTGGTCTATCTCTTCGGCGGGGCCCCCAAGCGAAAGCCCGATATCTCTGAACTGGCAAAGTCCCCTTCCCTCAGTTCACCTCCACGACCGCATGGCAGGTTCAGTTTGCCTCACCCCGACGACTTGTACTTCTTGGGGACCTCCTTCATATCCTCAATCACCCGTCTCCAGTGCATCGCGTCAGCCTTCTGTCGACCTTGGACAACGTATGGAGGAGTTCGTTCCCTTGACTCCTACTACTGCTACATCTTGGGGACCTCCTTCCTATCCCCAATCGCCCATATCCTTTGCATCACGTCGTCCTTCTATCGACCTCGGTCAACGTATGGAGGAGTTCGCACCTTTAACACCTTCTACTGCTACATCTTGGGGACCAGAGGATCTTCATTCCCCTTATTACTACCAGGAGATCTTCCGTCCTCCTTCCGTCGACATTGGTCTGCGTGGAATGGGCAGTGTACCCGTTACTCCCTCGACTGCGACCAGTTGGGGACGTCCGGATACACCTCTCCTCTTGCCCCCCACTCCGCAATATGTTCGCACCCCAGACGCGGGCGAACGGTCGTTCCCAGATTTCGAGTTACCTCGCAGTGCTCCTAATTTATCGTTCCCATATTACGATGCTTGGACAACGCAGCCTTGGATGTATGTTTGGCCATATCAGAGTCGCTTCCACCCGCAACCCCAGACTGGCGCTCCTGGTGAAGATCAAACACAGAAACTCCCCCAAATTGAGGTGCAGCTGGATAGGTCTTCAGGCTACCCAACTTTTGACCTTTATCCTGCGGTATACCCATACAACCTCCAGACAATTTATCCCGCCGTTGGAATCCCTGAGGATGCGGATAACCTTGGCACCGTAGAAGTTCTGTTACGGTCGGCATACCCTGCTTTGGAGATTTACGCGTCGGTCTATCCCTTCAATTTGGACTCCATCTACCCTGCAATCTTTGTCAGCCGAATTTCTTCTCCAAGAAAACAATCAAGGGAAAAGCTTCCGGAGTTCCCTGACTTTGCAAACCTCTACCCTGCCGACCCTAAAGCTGAACTCGTCGCAGCCAACAAACGTCAACCGGTCTGTGATGCATATGACTATCCATTCATTAAGATCTATTCCTCGGTGTATCCGTATAATCTTGGCGAACTTTATCCACCCACATCCCTAATTGGAGAAAGTCAAGTCAAGTCTCAACCAGTCGCACTGCAGACATACCATTATCCTCACTTGGTTGTATACCCCGCGGTTTATCCCTTTAATTTGGAGTACATCTATGCGCCGATTAACAGTCATCGTTCAGTTACCACGCATGTCCAGCAATCGGTCAAGGTCGATAACACTGTCGTCGCCTCGGTTGCGGGTATGTCATTCCCTTATTATGATGCCTGGAACGCGAAGCCTTGGGAACACATTTGGCCATACCAGACTACAGTCGTATCAGCTCCTTCTTCGACTCTTTCTCCTGAGTATCCTGATTTCGCCGGGTTATACCCCGAGGACCCACACGCTGAAAGAATTGGTCAGAACAAAGCGCAATCCGTTTCTTTACACGAGCTTGGATATCCGTTCCTCAATGTCTACCAAGCGGTATATCCTTACAGTGTTTATGAAATTTATGGTCAATCGACATTGGCGATTGAAGTATCCTTACCGGAGAGCAAGAAACTGGTTAGCTCAAGGTCTGGCTCCCTGCCAGAATATCCTGATTTCGCCGGATTATATCCCAAAGATCCTTCAATAGAACGAGTTGGCATGAACAAAGCGCAATCGGTTGTTTTGTCTGAGGCTGGCTATCCATATATCAACGTCTATCCAGCTGTCTATCCCTATAGCGTTTATGAAATCTATGGGTCATCAAGTGGTGTTGACAGAACTGTTGTCGTTCCATCGCAGAAGAGTTCTCTCCCGGAATATCCTGATTTCTGTGGGCTATATCCTGAAGATCCACGTACGGAACGGGTTGGAATGAACAAGGCGCAATCGGTTGCTTTGCTTGAGGCTGAATATCCATATATCAACGTTTACCATGCTGTTTATCCTTACAGTGTTTACGAAATTTATGGACCATCTTGGAGCATCGAGACCGAACTCAAGGTTGACATTCCATTTCAGAGGCGTTCCCTTCCAGAATACCCAGACTTCTGCGGATTATATCCCGAAGATTCGCGTACAGAAAGGGTTGGCATGAACAAGGCGCAAACAGTTGCTTTACCCAAAGGTGTATATCCGTATATCAACGTCTACCCTGTCGTCTATCCATACAGCGTGTATGAAATTTATGGGCCATCGTATACCGTCGACCGGGAAGAAACTGTCGTTCCATCTCAGAGGAGCTTGCTGCCAGAATATCCAGATTTCGCCGGATTATATCCAAAAGATCCACGTGCAGAACGAGTTGGGAGAAACAAGGCGCAATCGGTTGTTTTATCTGAGGCTGGCTACCCATATATCAATGTCTATCCTGCTGTATATCCATATAGCATTTACGAGATTTACGGGCCATCTTTCAGCATCGAGACCAAAACCAAGGTTGTCATTCCATCTCAGCGGAGTTTGCTGTCAGAATACCCCGACTTCTGTGGATTGTATCCTGAAGATCCACACGCAGAAAGAGTCGGAACGAACAAAGCGCAATCGGTTGTTTTATCTGAGGCTGGCTACCCATATATCAATGTCTATCCTGCTGTATATCCATATAGCATTTACGAGATTTACGGGCCATCTTTCAGCATCGAGACCAAAACCAAGGTTGTCATTCCATCTCAGCGGAGTTTGCTGTCAGAATACCCCGACTTCTGTGGATTGTATCCTGAAGATCCACACGCAGAAAGAGTCGGAACGAACAAAGCGCAATCGGTTGTTTTATCTGAGGCTGGCTACCCATATATCAATGTCTATCCTGCTGTATATCCATATAGCATTTACGAGATTTACGGGCCATCTTTCAGCATCGAGACCAAAACCAAGGTTGTCATTCCATCCCAGCGGAGTTTGCTGTCAGAATACCCCGACTTCTGTGGATTGTATCCTGAAGATCCACACGCAGAAAGAGTCGGAACGAACAAAGCGCAATCGGTTGTTTTATCTGAGGCTGCCTACCCATATATCAACGTCTACCCCGCTGTCTATCCATACAGCGTTTACGAGATCTATGGGGCATCTTATATCATCGACCTGACCGAGCCTCAGGCTACTGTTCCATCTCAGGAAGGTTCGCTCCCAGAATATCCCGACTTCTGTGGATTGTTTCCTGAAGATCCACGTACGGAAAGGGTTGGAATGAACAAGGCGCAACCTGTCGCGTTACCGAACCACGGGTATCCCGACCTGACCGTCTACCCGTCTGTCTATCCTCATAACATATACGAGATCTATGGCCCGTCTTCGATCGACGCGGCGCCTCGAAAGGATTCTCGGACGAGGATTGAGGTTGGTCTTCCCGTGTATCAAGGCTATCCGGTATTCAATATCTGTACGTTCTGAGTATTATGTTTTTTCGTGTTCATGAACTTATAGTTTGAATAGATCCGGCTCCTTCAGGGTATCCAACGTTTGAGATCTACCCGCCGATTGCTCTGGCTGAGTCTTCGCCATTGCACCTGGATGTCATCTCCGTCAAGCTCCCTTCATCCTATCCCGCGCTCCAGATCTACGAGCCTGTCTATCCGCACCTCGTCATCTACCCTCCAGTGGTGTCGTCCGACGAAGTTGAGATCGAGGTCACCCTTGAAAATGAGGCGCTTCCTTGCCTATACCCAACAATCCAGATTTATAAACCGGTATACCCTCATTTCGATCTTTACCCCCCCGTTGAGGTTGCGATGCCCTGGAAGAGCTCAGAGGTGTCCACGAAACTCCCAGCATTATATCCTGCTATCCAACTCTACGAGTCAGTGTATCCTCACTTGGTCACCTATACTCCAGTCATAGTGAACGATGGGGCTCCTATTCATAGAAAAGCCAAGCGTACACACCACGACTTGCACGCAATGGTCTTCGGTGAAAGTCTGGCCGAGCAAAATGTACCAGCTTATCTTCCGCGACGGAAGCCCATGCGAACCCATCACGATTTGCATATGATGGTCCTCGGTGCGCAAGCAGAAGAGCAAAAGGCTCCTGTAGAGACGTCCCAGCCGGTTTATATGCCACGGAAGCAACCCAAGCGAACCCATCGCGACCTACATATGATGGTATTTGGTTCCCAAATGTTGGCATTTGGTTCGCAACTGGAACTTTCCATCAAAGAGACACTTGCCAAATTCCCGATGCCTCCTATGCCACCTATACCTCTGCCGCCAACCCCGCCAACCCCGCCAGCGCGCAGTGCCAGAGGAAGATCAGGTACTGTCACTCAACGTCCGGCGACAGCATATGATAGCTTGCATCCATTATCGACTCTTGATGCACAAACCCCATCACCAACGCGGCCCAGCCCTTCTGGTTCGAGGCCTATTCCTTCGCCGTTTACCAATTCACCGTCGAGATCATCATCTACTCGGGTATCCCCTATTTCCCCAGGAGAATCCTCGTCTTCTACCAGTCCTAGTCATTTACGACCGTCGTCAGTAAAAGGCTTACCCTACTCTCCTTCACAGACGCGTTCGTCCTTGGTCGGGTTGCCGCCTTCTCCGTCATCGGGTATACTGAGTCGAGTACGATCAATGAGGGATAAATCAACTGTCTCCCAACAAGAAGGGGGACTGGATAGGTCCAAATCGATGACAGAGGCTACGCTGCCTAAGAGACGAAGCATAGTTCAAGATAGAGCCAGACTCTTTTCTGGAGGAGGTATGTTCTCTTTACTATTAGTGGATGGAACGATTGCTTATTCCCATATCAACAGATCTACATCGTCACGAGGACGAGCCCCCAACGCCCTCTCGTCCAGTATCCAAACTAGACAGGTCGAAAATTCCCTTCTCATAATTTATATGTTTTGTATATGCTATTTGACTCTTTGCACTCGTTTATCTAATTATCACATATGCTATTTTATGTTTCATGTACGCCAGACGTCTTTATATTACTTGCATTTCGCTTTCGTCTTCATTCATAACATAACTGTGGGATATCTGAAGGTTACTGTTTATTCTTCTAGTAAATCAACTCGAAAATGATATAATACAGGGAACATCGAACACAACAGGAGAGCAAAGCAACTATTCTTCCATGGCGGTTTGTGCAGAATCTTCTGTGTTGGGTACAGAATCATTTTCTGTGGAGGGTACGTATGGAGGTGGATTATCCAGTCGATGACCTGGTCCCCTAAAAGCAGAAAAACTACCAGGAATATCGTCCTCACTCTCATCGTCTTCTGCTTCGTCGTCTTCCAATGCTGGATGAGGATGGGGATGGGGATGGGGGTGTACATGAGCTGGAGGGTGTGCGACACCTCCAGCTGCTGCTAACGCTTCACGTCGTTCTTTCTCCATTTTATCGTGCAATGCTCGACGCTTTCTGTCGTCTTCGAACGCAAGTTTAATCTGAGAGAATTTTGTTCGACAACGTGGTACAGCCTGAGGATGAGTCACACTGCTAACCTGCTTTGCCTGAAGCTCCACCTGGGCTTTCTGATCTTGTTTTGCTCGCGTACTTCGTTGTTCTTTCTCAGACTCACGCTCAAGTGCTTCTCTGAGTACCGATGCTCCCACTCGTAGCTCTGCTGCCCTGTGGCTGTTCCACAAGTAGAAGGGTTGTAGGTCTTTGACCTGCACAGAAGATAAGATGGAAGGCAACTTGGTCTGAGATAAAGGTAGAGGGATACCTCTGCTCGGAAACCCATCTTTCCTAGTCTTTAAGTAATTTCTTGGGGAAATTATGAATATTGGATTCTCACCTCCACTGCATATTCCAGTGCGCCCTTTAGGCTCAGTGAGTCGCTGTACGCAGTCAATAACAGTGGGGAAGCTAACCTTGACCTCCACTAGATTCCTCTTAATTATTGTATTAGTTGGTTTAAATTGATGGAATTTCTCATTCTCTGGGTGGTTCAGCAAGTTCTCAGCAATCGTCAGCAACGTCTTTAGGAAATATCAATCACAATATAGAGATATACGTATTGGGATATATTCTAACCTTGATCGACGCCAATGCAGTCTTCTTCTCAAGGCCTCTCATAATTCCCGGATCAAGCAATCGTCTAAAGCTCTGACGAAGATCTCGTTCCTGTTGAAACTTGCGTTCTTGTTCTTCATCGGCAGAGATGTCTGTGGTTTGCAGCCTTCGCTGATGAGCTTCAAGCAATTCTTCGCGCGTAGGAGCATGGCGAGGCTCTACTGGGGAAGTTTGGGAAGACATGTTGTGGCGAGAACAGGGAAATAGTCGATAATTTGATCGCGAACACGGACGTGGACACACAAGCCGCTAATTAGGTGTCACGCGTCCACACGTACGTCACTGCACATTCTTACGCTGTACTTAGTGCTGTTCGATAAGCAACATATCAGAGGAATAAATTCGTGGAATAAATCCTTGTTGTTGGAATGATGAGGTATATTAAATTTCGGAGGAATGCGGGAGATTCATAGTGAAGGTCCGACGGTAACCCGGGTTATATACTCTCTATGGTTGGCTTCTGCAGCCAAGGAAAAGTTCAGCCAAGAAAAGTTACCAAGACCAAAGGGCTCTACACATAAGTTGGGGACAGAAAAGGAAACATCACATGGAGACCTGTGGCTGCTGTTGTGACGTGACTTTACCCCAAACGTTTGTAACGCTCACCATCGTCATTCGTCCTCCTTATTTAATGTGAATTGCCCTTCTATCCTCAATCGTTCCAACTCTTTCTATCTCAGTCTTCTCAATATGTCTCAGAATCCTCCGAAAGACCTCTTTCATGCGGACTATATCAACGAGGAGTACGTGTAGCTGTTTATGCGGTTTGTGCGTGGAATTAAACGTGTAGCTATACAGCCATATCCGTGCTTTTAACGAAGCTCTACAAAGCGACGAACGAGACCAAGAGACAACAGAGGCAAGTCCTGGACCCGGTTCACCTATTGGAGGCGTTCCGCGAATTCGCAAAGTATCTGCCTTGTCCGACTTTGCTCCTATCAACGTCACCATTCCGTACGTATTCGTGTGTTTTGCTATACAGCATACTTAGGCATTTGTTAGGAAACGAAGACGGAATAAAGTCCCAAAGAAGAGACATGATTTCGTGTTCCATATTATACGGTGGCCGCTCCTCGTACGTCTCCTATGTTCGCGGAATATACATGGCACATTCTGATCCCTTTCCAGATCCTTCTCTTTACATACATTTACGCCATATTTGGGCTTTATGTTCTAGTTCGACAGATAGTGAATGCGTTTGAGTGGACTTTTGCTTGTAAATGGTAATCGATTAGCTCCTGGAATCACTGCTGAAGTCGTTATAGGGAGAGGTCAGAGGCGCATTCTGAGGAATCGTCTACGATCTGCAAAGACATTCGAAGAGTGGAAAGATGCTGCTCAAGTTATGGATAAATATCTTGGTTTTGATGAATGGAAGAAGGTCCGTATATTACTTATTCATGATTTAAAGACCTCAGGCCCTCATACGCATAAATGTAGGAAGACCGAGATCCATATTATGATTGGGTCCTTGTGCACAAGGTCCGACGCTCCTTGAAGGGTTTACGCGAGAAAGGGGATGCAAGAGGCGTTCTGGGTGTACTGGAAACATGTATTCGTGCCAACTTTGCTGGAACGGAAAGTGTTAGGTTATATAGCCAGGTACGAGGAACTTTCTGCTTTATCTGTATACATTAATATACTTTGCGTAGTCATACTACGGTACTAAGAATTGTATAGAAGGTTAGCACTCTTTCGGCTACGCTTGACTTTCACTTATATCTGTCACAGAATATATCAACGAAGTTGTGTCTGCCTTAGAATATATCAGAGAAACGCCCCTTCTTCAACAAGAGGAGAAACGTCGTTTCTTCAAAAGTGCCAATAGGAACCTCGGTTCATCAGCACTCTGCCTGTCTGGAGGCGCCTCTTTCGGATATTGTGGGAATGATTTATTACTATCTAACATTACTTGTCTGACGGAATTTTGTAGACCATGTAGGAGTTGTGAGGGCATTGCTTGATGCCAACCTAATACCCCGGGTGGTTACTGGTACTTCAGCTGGTGGTCTCATCGCTGCGTTAGTCTGTACTCGTTCAGACGAAGAATTGAAGCAGCTCCTTGTTCCACAGTTGGCGGACAGAATGTAAGTAGGTCTTTTATAGTATTGACTGACTGATTCACGACTCTTGCAGTACCGCTTGCGAAGATCCTTTTAGGGTTTGGTAAGTGGCCTCCATCTATCCTCAAGAGTTTGTTAATAGACATTCTCAGGTTCCCTCGTTTCTTGAAGACAGGGGCTAGATTCGACACAGCTGCTTGGGCCAGAAAGGTATATTCTTCATAGACTTGACTGAGTCATTTTAACATTAGCATAGGCAACGTTCTTCACTCGAGGCTCTTTGACATTCCTAGAGGCTTACCGATTAACCGGCCGTGTCCTCAACATATCCGTCATCCCTTTCGACAGACATAGCCCAACCAAACTTTTGAATTATTTGACGGCTCCCAACTGCGTGAGTATTAGGTTCGCCTGTTCTACGCATTTATTTACGCATAGGTTCAGGTTATTTGGTCGGCATTACTCGCGTCGGCTGCTGTCCCGGGAATTTTAAACCCTGTAGTTTTAATGCAGAAGGACAGATCAGGACGATTGATGCCTTGGAATTGGGGGACCCGTTTTAGAGATGGCAGTCTAAGGTGGGATTTCCTCTTATAATTCATTTTTTATTCTTACGCCGCCCGTAGAGTTGATATTCCGATTCAATCTCTGAACTTGTTGTTCAATGGTGAGCATTATTCTTTGCTGAACCATACATTTCTAAATGTATTCGCTAGTCAACAACCCGATTGTCAGTCAAGTGAATCCTCATGTGAGTAGCTTTATGAAGAAAAGGAAATCACAATTACTCACTCGGTTTACAGGTTCATTTATGGTACGATGTATTCAGTTTTTATTGGGCAAATATTAATGTGCCATAGGCATTTTGGGCCCCGAGGAACTGCCGGAAAACCAGTCCCCCATCGCCAAGGGAAAGGTACTTTGTCTGCTATTTTCCTAAACTGCCAACCGATCTCTTTTTAGGTTGGCGTGGCGGCTTCATCCTGTCTGCAGCTGAGCAATGGCTCAAGCTTGAATTGACAAAGAACTTCAAGTTTATGCGAGATTTGGAATTGCTGCCGACACTGCTCGGTCAGGACTGGTCAAGTGTGTTCCTGCAGCGCTTTGAAGGAGTGGTGACGTGAGTAAATTTCCCAGGAGCCAACCAAGGATTATGCTGAATGAAGTAGTGTTTGGCCGAGGACGAGAATTTCAGATTGGTTCCATATTCTGCATGATCCCAGCCGCGAGAAACTCGAAGATATGATCCATATTGGTCAGAGAGTGACTTGGCCAAGGGTGTGTAATTTCATTCCTTGTCTGGATAATACTTATGCTTCGCCTTAGATTCATATTATCGAGAATAGAGCTCGGCTTGAACGGGAAATATTCCATGGTCGTCAAGGAATACGCCAGTCAAGATCAAGAGAACGAACGACACAGGACATTCTTCAAGCTCGTCGCTCATCAGGAGTGACTCCTATCCGAAGGTCTTCGTCCCCAGATCTTCCCATCGAGTCGGACGCGGAGGCAGCATTCACGAAGGGCTCAACCAGGTTCTTCAAGACTCGCTCTCGCCAACAAACTCACAGCCGTTCCCAGTCTCTTACTCACTCCGAAACAGCGTCGGACCCAGCTGGCGACCCCTTGGTATCACCGGAAAGTCGACGGAGATTGGCCAGGACTTTGTTAGAGTCTGAGATCGTTGAACCTGGCGAGGCGGGTACAAATCATGGGCCTAGATTAACAATGCCAAGTCCGTCGAATGCGAACACTCCTGCAACACAACTTCCTCGTCCGACATCTGGACTTTTCTCGCGGTTCCAGAAACGGTCATTCGTGACGCTGCCTTCACCATTCTCCAGCTTCGGGCGAAATGACACGAAATTCCCTACAGCTGATCGGGAAGAGGAAACGTGGAGCAGCGATAGCTCGAGCTCCGATTACCCTCCCGAGGACGCGTCGATACGAGCGCGGCACCCTTCCCTTGGACGAAGAACGCCTAATGAAGGCTACTAACTACCTCATATGCTGATTTCTTGTTGTATCCTAAGCTCTTTCGTTAATCAAATGTATAATATATGTAATGTGTAATAACCGAGATGTTGGACCGACACGGCAAATGAACGTGGCCGATCTCGATTGCCAGGGTCCCAAGTTGAGCTAAAAGCATAAAATAAATAGCATAAAAAGCAGAGAAATAATCTAGGATGATACATATCGATACGAGCTTCAGAATGTCTCTGTGTTTCGCGTGACTAGTTATTTTTGAGCGGAAGCAATTCTGGCGGGCGCCTGGCAGCCACGTCGCATCGTACTCTTCTCACTCATTAGACAGTCTATACTGAGTGTCCCTAGCGCTTCCCTCTTGCCCGCCTGGTCCTGGTCATAACTTACACACGGTTCAATGCCTCCCAAAGCCAAGAAAGCTGCTCCCCCCGCTGCTGCCCCCAACGGAAAGCCCGCTGCCGCTGCCTCCCCCAAGCCTGAGGAGATTTCTCATGACGACACTGAGGTGAAGACGTTGGCTGGCGGAAAGCCCGACCAAGCCGCATTTCACGCAGAACAAGACAAGATTAAGGCCGACATTGAAGCTGTCCAGGTTAAGCTGGTACGAGGTCGTCGTTGAATCCGATGCGCTGTATGTTGTTAACCGGTTTCTGTAGAATGCTGTCAAGGAGAAAATTGCCTCTGTAGGCAAGAACGGTCCTGGAAACGACAGGAGAAATGCTATTCGTGCTGAGATGGATTCTATTCGTGCCCAACAGTCTACCGGTAAGCTAGGACGCGGGAAGCTCCTCGACCAAATGAAGGCCATCCAGGAGGGTGTTCAGAAGAGGGTACGTGTATTTCGATACATCAACGCTTTTTTTTTTAAATGCTCTGTGTAGGGTAATGACCTGAAAGCAGCTCGCGCAAAGAATCCTTACAAGACTGTGGCCGAAGTTGATGCGCAAGTCAAGTGAGTATCTGCAGAGACTATGCTTGGATCCTGTATTAAACGCGGGACACAGGCACCTCGAGAAGCAAATTGAATCTGGCACATTGAAGCTCGGCGATGAGAAACGTGCTCTTCAGGAGATGAGCACCTTGAAACGCTCCCGGAAAACCGTTGAAGGCTTCCAGGCCGAACAGGAGGCGATCGACGCTGACCGTGCACGTGCGGACGAGCTTTACAAGCAACTCAATGATCCCGAAGCCAAGGCCATTTCCGAACGGTACGAAGCTTTGAAAGAAGAATTGGACGAGATCAAGAAGCAGGGTGACGAAGTATACGCTGGACGAAACAAACTCTTTGAAGAACGCAATACCTTGTCTGAGGAGTTGAACGTTCTATATGGCCGCAAGCGTGAATCTTCCTCAAAGTACAAGGAAGCCAGCGACCGTTACTGGTCAAAGGTGCAGGAAGAGCGTGCTCGCCGTGCTGAGCGACTCAAGGCCCAACGCCAGGCCGAGGAGGACGCGAAGCGCCAAGAGCAGGCAGAACACATTCTGGAGGAAGCGCGTGCGCCCGCTTTCCAATCCAAGATCGAAGACTGCCAAACCCTCATCGACTACTTCAACGCCAAACTTGCCGGCGGCTCTGCCCCCATCCCCGAACCGAAATCCTTGTCCTCGCAGAAACCGACCGACGTCGCTGGCGTGCCCAAGCTCGAAATTCGACAGGTGGAGCCCCTCGGCGAAGGCCTCGTGCAGCGGAAGAAGAAGGGCCAGGACGAAGAATCGTACTTTGTCGGTGGAAAGGGCAAGGGCAAGAAGGGCGGCAAACCTGCCCAACCTGCCGCGACGAATACCAGCACCGCACTCAATATCCCCTTTGCCACCCTCAGCGCATTGCTCGACCTATCGATTCCCCCTCCCGCTTCTACGACCGATCTACCTCGTGCCGTTGAAGACCTGAAGACGAAGAAAGCGTGGTACGAAGGTATAGTGTGGTACTCTCATTTATAGTTCGATACTTACGCTTTTGCAGCCAACCAAGCTAGGGTAACCGCAGAGAACATAGCCAAAGCCGAGGCGCAGATCAAGAAGTTGACGGGCAGCGCAAACGGCCACGTGGAGGTCCCCGGTGAGCCGCACTCGACGCCCGCGGAGGGCGCCGCCCCTGGCGGTGTTGCCCCCGACGCGGTCGACGAACAGTTGGAGAGCGTAAAGGAGACGGACGAGGCACCAGCCGCTGTCGAAGCGACTGCCTGAGTGAGCGTGCAAAATTCCCGTGCTGTTCAGTACATACATACTTGGATGGATTTATTTGCAATTGGATTCCCGTTTGTCTACTATTCCCGAAAGGCTACTTATATAAATTACGGAGTGATAGGTAAATATCTGATATTTCAACACAGATGGCTGCAGTAAAGACAGTGTGAGTGACCGGACGCATCTGTTCTAATTATTAGGCTATTAAAAGCGAAGAAAGCAGAAAGAAAGAAAGTAAATAAAACAGAACGTCAAACTATATTGCCCAACGACTCTGCTCCAAAAAAACAAATAAGAGACCGAGATACGTGCGGATATAAAAAAAGAGGCAGAGACGCGGGTGGGAATACAGAGTTGATAGACAGCAGGAGATAGCGAGACACAAAATAAGAGACGAGGAAGGGAGAGGGAGAGGGAACGAGTCGGGGAAGGTATAAACAAATCGGAATCGAATCGGTAGTAGAATGTCACGTCGCGTAACACGCACGCATTATTAAGGCGCGGCCAACAAGAGAATCCCGCCCATCCTTTTCAAAAAACAAAATCCAGAGATAATAAACACTTCCTTTCCTTATACGCCTTCCTCTTTGACGTTCTCAACCACGTCCCGCTCGTTATGCGAGTGCGAGGAAGGTGTACCCGAAGCAGAGAGCGGCCCTAAATCCTGCGGAAAGCCCGGCACATCGAACGCGCCGTCCGAGCCTGGCACGAAATCGCCAAAGTTCATACCTCCCTGGCCTGACGAGCCCGTGGTGTCCATATATGAATAAGAGGGGTTAAAGGACGTTCCAGAGGGGTCGAGGGTACCTGATGGGAAGGGGTCATTGAGCGCGGCGAGCATGCTCGAGGTCGTAGGCGTGTGGCTCATGTTGCCGGAGGTGGGGCGGTCTAGGCCCGACGAGAAGGACTCCTGGCCTGCCATCGGAGAGAGGGTGAAGAAGGCGTGTTGCACAACAGGCTCGACGGACGCTTGGACCGAGTTGGTCGACAGTGCGACGGTGCGCAGGACGCTGAGCGCAATCCAGTCACTAGCAGATGAGAAATTAAATTAATTAGTAGCCAATCAGGTGACCCGCGGCATAATCACTCACTCGAGGAAGAGCTTGAGAATTTGGAAAGCGCCAAACGCAGGGTCGCTGCGGATGGTCTAGAAGGCATCAGAGGACGTCTCGTGAGGAGTAACTGGATAATACACACCAAATCGCGCATAATCTGACTCGTCACATAACCCCACCTAATCAAAATACTCCTCGAGCTCATCGAGCCACCGCGATCTTCCGATGCGCCTGCACCGGCGCGCGGACCCATCAGCCGCTCACACACCTCGTCGGCCCACTGCATGACGATGCGGACAGGCTCATTCGTTGTAGGCAGGGCTTCCATCATTTTGGGAAAGTCTACTTCCAAAAGCTGCGAAAGGTCCTCATGCCGGCAATTGCAGACGAGTGCGGCCTGGTTGCGAACGGACTCGAAGTCGACACTGCCCCAGGAACGCTGCATGTCAGAGAGCTGCTTCGGATTGCTGAGAACGGTCGTGAGGGCTTGGGTGACCTGGAACATGTCCAAGAAGCGCACTGGTGGGAGAAGAAGCGAAGCACGTCACGTTGGGCAAGGCACGGGAAAGATGGGAGATGAGGACTTACGAACGAGGTGGCCGAACCGGGCGCCAAGCTCGACCTTGGGCTCAACAAAGGTGGGGCCATAATTCTCTAGTGCGAGGAGGAGCATTTTCTCCATCTTGTCGGCCAAGGTGCGGAGACCAGCGAGGGAGTGTGCGGGAATGGGCGAAAGGATCTGGGAGCGCAGGGTCTCCAAAATTTCCTAGAGAAAGATGAGCATGTGCAGAATAGATTAGAAGTATCACATACATCATAGACAAGAGCGTCTGCACGGGCCATCAGTCCCGCCACAGCAGGGGCATGGACGACCTCCCTGTGATCACCGTTGAGATTCTGCCAAAACGCACGAATGTTCATCTCGAATTGATCGAAACGGAACGCGCGAACGTTGTTGAGCAACGTATCGAGATGCTCTACGAACCACCGCCAGACCTCACGTGCGACGACACTCTGGGGAGAAGACGAGTCCTGGCCGACCGCATCTTCGATGTTAGGGAAGCTGGGCAGAGAACGTACCGACAGGGGCTGATGGGGAAGGAAGTTGCCATTTGCCTGGGTAAAGGTGGTCTGACTTGTCGTCGCAGTGGGAGGAGCCTGGCTGCCCTTGCGAATTTGGGCAGGCGTAAAGGAGGCACTCGTGGGACGGACGGAGGCCTGATTCTGCAGGGACGAGTTAGTCGTCGGCGTCTTGTCGCTGATATCCATGGGATAGAGCGCGGGACTCTTCACGGGGACAGATAGGTTGGTCCTGGAGACACTCCTGCTCTGACCTGTGGACGAGTGGCCCTCAGAGCCGTCGTCGTCGTCCTCATCGTCGGAACGCGACCCTTCGCGGGCAAACTGCCCGCCCGCATTGGGGCGGGCAGCAATGGACGCGGCGGGAAGGCCGGCATGATTATTGGAGCGACGGATGTAGTCCTGCAAAAACTCGGCCTCGGAAGCAGTGGCTGGGCGGATTCCGCAGTCTAAAAGGAGTTAGTGGGCACTAGGAACCAGCATGTGCACTCACAATGGTATTTGCTATTGCCTCTGACGCCGAGACGGCGGGTCTTGATAGTGGGAAAACACAGACGAATTGCCTTTCCGAGGGTGGCGGTGTTGATGTGCGGGATCTGATACTGTTCGCAGACGCGACGATAGGAAAAGTAGAGGCCTTGCCGCGGAACATTTCCATCAGGGTATGTGGCATAATTGGCGCTGAGCCTGTGATATGCATCAGCAAAGGGGGTGATGGGAGGCGAGAAGACACTGACCATGCCTGCACAAATATCTGTTTCGCACGGTCGGAGGCACTGGTGGTGGTGGCCGCGCGGACGTTGTTGGCGAGGTGCTCGAGGGTCATGTCGGCGCTGAGCGTCATGCGGCCGAAGGAGGCGGCGGCAAGCTCCTGCGGGTGAGCTGCGAGGGGCGGCATGTGATGCTGCTGCTGCTGCATGTACATACTCGAGTAGTCGGCGCCGGACAAATACATGGCGAGGTCGTCCTGCTCAGCCTCAGAGCCCGACTGGGAGTGGGCGTCGCGGGCGTAAGGGGAGGCTGCTGCGCGGGCTGCATGGCGGAGATGGGGGTTGCGGACGGCCATCTGGTTCTTGATGGCGGCGTTGGAGGCGACGGTGTGCGCGGCGGAGGGCGGGGAGTCGGCGGGGGTGGAGATGCCTGCAGAGGCGATTGAATAGGCAGTGGATGAGGCAGAGGAGTGACGGGCGTGGTGGTCAATCGCAGACGTACTGGGGAAGGCGAACTGGGTGCGATGGTAGAGATCGTGTGCAGATGGGGGCCTGGATGGGTCGGAGGAGGAGGAGACCGAGGCAGAGCGAGAATGGGGGTCGGGGAGATAGTCGAGCGCGGCCATGACGGACATGTTGAAGACGAAAAAGACTGTGTGTGCGGACCAGCCGAGGATTAGAGGAAGGTATAGATAGGGAGGAATAAAGTAGGAGACAAGGCTCGCTCGTCTCGTGCACTGTTCGGAGGGGGATCAGGCCTTTAACAGGAGTGCTGAGAAGGGAAAAGAGCTGGCTGCCTTGACAACTGCCGCGAAGATCAGTATCAACGAAGGGGACGAAGTGAGGCAGAAACAGTCAGCAAGTGTCCAGCAGGCAAGTGCGATGCTGGAGGAAGAGAACAAGGTGCGGATCAGGGCCAAACAGACCACAACAGACATGTCTCGCTATATTTGACGCTACTACTACAATATATTATCTACTCTTCTTCGTCCAAGTACATGTATCCCTTGAATCTCTTCCACAGCTTCTTCTTGCGCCCCAGTCGTCGCGCGAGCTCGAGCCACGAGCGCACCGTGAGATCCGCCATCGAGTACGGCGCGTACTTCTTAGCCGCCGTCGCGTTCCCGTCGAGCAGCTCACGCGGCAGCAGCCGCGGCGGGACCGGGTAGCTGAAGCTTTCATTATTATCAGGGTCTCTTGGGCCCAGCGACGTCGGCGAATATGTCAGGTACTCGAGCTCCCACGCAGGCTCAGAATCGCCTAATCCCGGCATCCAAAACTAGCGTCCCATCTCCATGTCAACGCCCAGGCCACAGCGAATTCACACTCACCTGTGCATACCCTAGTGCACTCCAGAGTCCGTTCCGTCTGGACGGTGCAGCCGCGTCAATGTGCCACTTCTCATGCGGTTCCCGACATGCCCACTGCGAGTCGTTCTTCTTGCACCCCTTGGGCCTGCCCCCGTGCTGGTGCTTCTTCTTCTGGAGCTCCTTGCTCGCCTCCCCTGTAGTGTTGTACGAAAACACCCGAAACGCAGGCACCGCTGGGTTTGCGACCACGCTTGGCGCTACGTTCACCACAGCCCACTCGTCCAGGTCCAGTTTCGAGATCTTGGGCAGGCTCTTGAATATCCGTTTCAGCTCCTTGTGTGGTTTATCTTTTTTCTGGATCGTCACCCCCGGCTCCCGTACCAAGTCCTCCGCTTGCAGGAAGAAAAACTGCGCGATTTAATGTCTGCGGGTTTAATTACGAGTCCACTCACAAAGTCATAATTCAAATGCTATTCAAGTCAGAGGCGTTCGCTCCCTAAATAGCGGCCACTCACTCCATATAGATGTCCAATAATCGTGTCTTGGAATCGCAGTGACAGTTCCACATATCGGCGGTACTAATCTACAATCAGTGTTATTCCGGGGATATTCATTCACTCACGCATTCATCGAAATAATGAGTCGATGCCGGCGGAACATGTCCAACGATCCACACCTGCGAAAATCAGTCGCATGCAAATCCGATCCGCCTCGCATACCTTCATCCCTCGCCCCCTAAACAGTCCTAATTGCACATCCATCCAATCCAATTCCAAATTCCCTGGATCGTTCTCGTCTTTATACTTGCACCCATCAACAACTGCGCAGATAGATGTTAACCACCGCATAGAATAAAACAACCGCTCGTGTAATAAAATAACGCCGCACATAGAATAAATATCACCCCCTCATAGAATACCAAACGATTCAACGACTCACCCTTGTTCTTCTCATAAAAATACAACGTATTCAAACTAATCACCCCGACCTGATTCGGCACAATATCTGTCGAATAATACGCTCCCCGCTGGAAAACCTGGTACGACGAAAATGGTATAAATGCCTGCCATATATCCGCATATTCATTTGTTATTTGGCTGGGGCCGGCCTCCAAGATGTTCTATAAATTCGAATTGGGTGGATTGACTGGATCAGCGCACTGCCACGGGCTATCACAGTTGAAATTGTCATACGCACGTGAGCTGTGCAGAAAAGTCAGTAAATTGCAAATTGGACTAAGATGAGCCGCGTCAAAGCATGGTGGCATCAATTTAAATTCAGCGAACGGGAGCGCGCCATCAAAGACCGAAGGAACATCAACGAAGGAATCAAAGAACTTACGCCATATATCGTTGTTCCCTTCAAAACGTTCAGTCAGCACCTCAGTCCGTCCATCAAAAAAGCCAAGATCAAGTCAACAAAAGCCACAGCCCCCAGAGCTAAGCAACCAGGGGATATAGACTCCAACAAAAGTCATGAATAGCCAAGCAAAGCACCCGGAGGAACAGCAATATAAATGATGAAAGGGAGAATGAGCTCACCTAAAGCGGGAACGACGGGAATACCGCGCTTGGTGAATACCTCTTCCATTCGCTGTGCCACGAGTCTGTTTGTCGAGAAGATTTCATCGAGCGTTCGCGGTGCTAAACGATCTTCGTCATGTCTAAATTTACCATAGAGGGCACGGGCGGGGTTCAAAGTTTATTGGGCAATCAGTGGTGCATTCGGGGAATCAAGCTTTTGATGAGGACTGCTTACCGTGCGGAATCTCCTGTCCCTAATGCGGTGCGGTGTACGAATTCAAGAATAGCGAACGTGCATTATAAGGTTGGGTATAAATAAATAAAAAGTAGGATTGTCGCGGAGATCCGCGAGGGTGAGCGAGGGTGGCGTCACAGGGGTGAAGAGCGGAACCAAGAAGTGCAGAGAGCACGTTGGAGAATAGAACGTGTAAAGAAAGCAAAAGAAAGGGTCGTTAGAATCATAATCACCGCAAGAAGCCAAGGTCTGAAAGGAGCAAATCAAAGGAGCGGAATAGCAAAGGAGGAAGGAAACGTGGAAGTAAGAGAGCAGGAAACTCACAAATAACAAAATCAATCTCATCAACCCACTCTTTCTCCAAATAATCCATCGTCCAATTAACGAATCGCACCGCTGAATCACATTCACTTCTCGGGGCGCCCCAGTATTTCGCGCGTTCTTCCTCCTTTACATCCGCTTCTCCTTTGTCTTTCTTTCCTTTCTTGAATTCATCGTCTTTATCATTGTGCTTTCTCCCTTTAGATGGCAACCGATGACAAGACGAAGCAACCGTCGCGTTAAACTTGTATAAAGGGTCTGGGTGGATATCTGTGATGTGGAGGAAGCGGCCGTGGAGAGGGCGGGGTGCTGGCGAGGAGTATGGGGATGGTGGCGAGTTTGAGGATGGTGGATGAAATGCATTGGGTAAGTGAAATGAATATGAAATGGGTGTGAATGGAGGATTTGTGGATTTGAATGAATATGAAATGGTTGTGAATGGAGGATTCGTGGATTTGAATGAATATGAATGAATATGAATCGCCAAG
This sequence comes from Sphaerobolus stellatus SS14, assembly GCA_000827215.1. Lineage (NCBI taxonomy): Eukaryota > Fungi > Basidiomycota > Agaricomycetes > Geastrales > Sphaerobolaceae > Sphaerobolus > Sphaerobolus stellatus. The sequence goes on from KN837076.1 coordinate 446,670, forward strand.
CGACTTGTTCCCTCAACTTACCTAGCTCTACGTCTGCAATCCTCAGAGGCTCTTGAGCTCCACCATGTGCATTCGGGTTTGGCGTCGCAGAGACTCGAGAGTGGCACGCAGCCCAGACCAAAATGCAGGACAAGGCAGGAATGAATCCGGTGTGCAACATGCTTGATGCTGGATTTCGGACGGTTTCGTTTCGCAGGTACGGGGACTAGAAGACTCTAGTAATCGTAATCAAATCGCGAAATCTTGAAATCGCGTCGCGTGCGCCAAAAGGAGGGTTGACGGCGACGGAACGGTTTGGCGGTGGGCGCGCGAATACGCGTGATCGAGTGTCAAAAATGTTGATAATCCTATAGCGAGTGTATGAACAAACAGCCTCTGCTTTACAGTTGACGTTCCAGTGAGAGTTATGTTATAGTAGTAGGTACGTGCGCAACGTAACGTCAACCTATAATAATAGCGATGTATAAGTAGGGGCTCCTCAGCAGAAATAAATGCGTTCAAGTATAACACTCTGGTTCAACTTTGGAATAGGAGTCCTGGCTGCTCTTCACATCAACGCCGACGCCACGACATATTGCGTACACCTGCACTATAGCGGCTTATCCACGCACGTTTGATGCATTCTGCTTTAGGAAGTTAGTGTCCACTTGCCTCTTTGGGCGTTGATAGGCAATGGTGCAGCCTGGACCACCACGGACAACACGGATTCCGTCAAAGAAAGGATGTATATATTCGATGAGTCTTCGGATCTAGCTTAGACGTCGATTGGAAAGAAACCGCTCTGCCAAGTTGGGAATAATTATCCGCGATGTTAGATAGGCATTCGATCCGTCAGCGAGCACACAACTCCGATTCTTCTCTTCTTTCAAAAATATAAACAGAGTGACAAAGGCTGCTTCCATCAAAGTGACAAAGACGTAGTGAGAGCGGCAACGCAGTGGAGAGTCTGTCAAGAATGACAAATAAGACGTAGTGGGAGCCACCAGTCTACGTATGTCCGTGTCCGAGTCGCAGTCCTGCTTAATACGCCGCCTGCCAAGCCTCGGCCAATACAATGTAAACATCAGCAAATGATATCATCGTTGAATACAAATACACAACTACTATTATATACCGAGACGACTCTGGGAGAAATTCATGAAACCCGAACGGACATAAGTAACACAGGATTGCAATGAGAAATAAGTAAGCAAAAAATTAGAAATAGAACACAAGTTCAATGCGATGGATGCGAGAAAAAACTGAGCAGTGAAACGACGTCTCGCCGTCGTGCAAGTGGAGAATTACGAGAGATACGATACGATATGAATGATGTCTAGTTCGAGAATTCCCTATGTTCGCACGGAGCGGGGAGGCGAGCCTACGCCGAACTGTTCACCGGGGCCCTCGGTCGGGGGAGACGGCTTGCGATGAGATGAACGCGAGGAGCGCGAAGATGACCCGCGTCTCGAGTATGGCGTCGGTGGGTGCAGAGATAGCAGATACGAAGTGTTTGAGTCGGTGCCTAGCATAGCGAGGATGGAGTTGCTTGCGACTTCGCAGGCCTGGGTGATCAGGATATAATTAATACGGGGCTTCGTCATTACATGCCCAGGCAAGCAGGTACGCACCAGACTATAACCACCGACGGGGAGCTCTCTGCGCGATTGGGAGATGAGATTGTGGAGGGCGTCGAAGGTGTAGCTGCGGAGGGTGTTGTAGAGCTCGACGCCATTTCTTGGGGCGATGTAGAGGTCCTGGCCACTCATGAACCGGGCGAGGGCGACGTATGAGGCGCAGAGGCCCATGAGACTGCGGCGAAAATGTGAGCAGGAGAGCAATGGGCGTGGCGAACGTGCGTACGTAGTCTGTGAAGCACTTTCGTCCCAGAAGCCGTCGTTCCTAAAAAGAGGTGAGCAAGGATGGCGTCTTTGATGAGTGCATACACGTACTTGACGGTGCGGAACGAGGTGGCCTCGGGGGAGGAGGGGGCATAGAACCGGTCCATGTCAGAGTGTTCGTAGAAGTGCATGGTGAAGAGGGAGGTGCGAGGCTCGGGAAGCGTGAGTCGCTTTTATATAGTGGACTGGGTAAACCGAGGCGGAGGCTGAGTCAGAATGGGGGTTATGCGGGGAGAATCGACAATGGGGGAGAGAAGACCCTGGTAGGGCTTTTATAGATGGAGACGGTAATGGGGGAAAGCAAGAGCGCTGACGCTTGGAGGCGATCCGAGCAGTGACACCAACGTTCGACTCATTTTACTCAGACCGCGTACACAGACACCCACATCCGTCTATGGACGCGCTTCCTCAGCCGTCTTTGGTAAGTCCTCCTACCCTACAGCACTCTAAATGTCTATCTCGCCTCATTTCGTTTCTCACAGATCCAAGAATAATACCCCCATTTGCTGGCAATACCTCTCGTCTCGTTATCGTCCTCCTCAATTCCGTTTACTTTCCCCTGATCTGCTCGCATGGCTGCACAAGCCCTAAGTTTATCCCAGCGAAATAGCGAAGTCTCTCCCCTCTGGACACCGGCGGATGCCCTCGGAACTCGCACTTTCCGCTTCCGTGACACAGTCAACAGTAGATATGGTTTAGCGCTATCTTCCTATGAAGAGCTTTACAAATGGTCCACCGAGAATATCGCCGATTTCTGGTCGACTGTGTGGGATGAGACGGGCGTCGTGGGCGAGAAGGGAACTCATGTCGTTGATCCCTCTGCTTCCCCCGCTGACAATCCCGCGTGGTTCGCTGGAGCCTCTCTTAATTGGGCTGAGAACATGTTGCGCAACCGTTCTAGTCACACTGCGCTCATCTCTGTCAGTGAGTCGTCGGCCATCACCATTCAAACGCTTGCGCAGCCCTTTATTTAATTAACCGACCATCTCTCAGTCGAGCCCACGCTGGATCATCCGAATCCTCCGGTGCGAAAGGTTTCCTATCACGAACTTTACCACCTCGTCGCGGATGTTGTGTCTGCATTGCTTCTAGTCCCGATCCAACCCGGAGACCGAGTAGCGTCGTATTCATCTAACTGCATCGTAAGCTTTTTCTCTCATTCTTTTACCAAATCTTCACCATTCTCGCCAGGAAAACCTCGCATGCTGTTTGGCTACGACAGCTCTTGGCGGTATCTGGGTTCGTATACACGTGTACTTATAACCGCCGCTGTATTCACATTTACTTCTTAGATAAGTGCCGCCGCTGATTTTGGCCCTGATGGTGTGCTCGAAAGGTGGTGTCGCTTCTTTGCCAAGCGAATTTCCCCGGATCAGTATTGAACATATACATTCCCAGGTTCCAGCAAGTGCAACCCAAGGTCATTTTTAGCGTGGACCAAGTCGTGTACGTATTCTCTGACCTCCCATTCTTGGCATCCTCACGCATACATTCCCTCTTATCAGCTACAATGGCAAGATACACCCCCACCTTCCCAAGCTGCGTGCCCTTTTGGACGGTTTGAGCACACATCCTGTAACACCGGCCAAAGTAGTGGTTATTCCCTGCAATGGATCCGACCGTAGTGAATGGAATGCGCACTGGATCGCTTGGCAGGATTTCATCAACGAAGGGGCTATGCGGAAATTAGGAAGAGATGCCAAGGGCGAAATTGTGTGGCGTCGACAATCCTTCGATTGGCCTTTATGGATTCTATTCAGCTCAGGGACGACAGGACTCCCCAAGCCAATCGTACATAGGGCAGGTGGTATGCTATTGCAAAGCAACAAGGTAGGTGCAGCGCCACACTTCGATTGTGCGTTTACTGACCGGCTTCTTAGGAACACCTAATCTGTTCAGAACTTTCCCCAAGCGATGTCTTCTTTTATTATACCAGTTGTGGATGGATGATGTATAATTATCTTATATCAGGCTTGTCGAGTGGATGCACCCTGGTGCTCTATGACGGCTCGCCTTTGCATACCCCTTCTTTGCTTTGGAAATTGGTAGACGACTTTGGTATTACTATTTTCGGAACATCTGCCAAGTACCTCGATTCCCTTTCGGTAAGCTGCTAGCTCTGCGATTCACGAACGTTTTTCTTATCTGATATAGCGCGTCTATAAACCTCGGGAACACCACAATTTGTCAACATTGAAACATATTTATTCGACTGGTTCCCCGCTTCCCGGAACCTTATATGACTTTATATACCAACACATTCACTCAAATGTCCTCGTGGGTTCTATCACAGGTAAGTGCGCAGATCTTATATTCACATCATTTCACTTACCGTCAAATTCAGGTGGAACGGACATTTGTTCATTATTCGCAGGCCAATGCACCGGTCTACCCGTATTCCGGGGAGAAATCCAATGTCGGATGCTCGGCATGGCCATTGAGGCCTGGTCACCGGAAGGTAAACCTGTTCCAGTTGAAGAAGCAGGAGACCTGGTCTGTGTCCAACCGTTCCCTTGCCAGCCCATTGGCTTCTGGCCCTTGCCGGGCTTTGGCGATGATGTGGCAGTAGAGAAAGCACGCCAAAGGTACCAGCAATCGTATTTCGGGACCTTTGACAAGGTTTGGTGTGAGTGTTAATTGGAGCGCGTCGCTGATTGGATAGAACTAAATTTAATCCCGCAGACCATGGCGACCACGTGATCATCGCGAAGTCGAAGGGGGGAAATGGGGGAGGCCTAATCATGCTAGGACGTAGCGATGGTGTCCTGTGAGTATACACGTTGCATATGTTATCCTAATTTTGAATTTGCTTTAGAAATCCCGGAGGAGTGCGCTTTGGCTCCAGTGAAATATACGACGTCCTGGAGCACTATTTTGCAGAGTCTGTGCCAGGCATAAACCCTGCCCACATTGTGCACGATGCTCTTGCTGTGGGACAAAGTATTCACGACGGCACCGACGAGCGCGTTATTCTATTTGTGAAGCTAGGTTCTGGCGCGCAGGTCACGCAAGAGTTTCACAGAGCCATCCGAACCCAAATCCGTACTAAGAGAAGCCCCCGACACGTCCCAGAAGTGGTGAGCTGTCGATTCAAAAATACACCTCTTCATTTCTGAAAATATTTCCGCAGATTATGCAGGTGAACGACATTCCGTATACTTTAAATGGAAAACGTGTTGAAGTCCCCGTGAAAAAAGTTTGTTTCTATTCGCTATTGTTCCTAATGCTGTGCTGACAGACAGGTGGACGGCTAGATCATCAACGGTGCAGGGGTGGGCAGCGTCAATAAAGCTACTCTCCGGAACCCTGAATGTCTGGAGGAATACGAAAAAATTGGGGCTCAGTTACGGTGCTTTACTTAGAGACTAGAAGTCTTAGTTTTTCCAATAATCGGATGGCATTGAAATAATAAACAGATCTCACTTATGATTATCTACCCGAGATTAGATTATGTGGCGTGCAAGATATTTGCCTCGTGTTTTCCTTATTAGGCAATTCCGCCACGCAGCCGGTGGACAAACAATTAAAGCCGCGAAGATTCCCACAGTTATGAGATCTCGGGTCCCCTCAGGAAATATTTATCAGGGCTAATTCGGCTGCTCTGAGCCTCGAGGCCCCCCCGCTGTTCACTCACGACCACCACCCTCTACTTCCCCATTCTCCTCCACGCGGACATGGGCCATGGCACGAACGAGTCTATTTACTCTAGAATCGCAACCAAGGCGCGTAGAGTTCAGGCTGCGCTGCCTAGGATGCATCTAGTGTTCAATACGTTCAGGACTATTACGTTCGGTGAGTAGCTTGTACTTAAAATCCGACGAAATACTGAGAAGAGGACGTAACATCAGCTGTCATTTTGGCGTGGTCTGGCATCGTCCTGGGGTTGGCCGTCCATTTCCAGAAGGTATTGGTGTCGTCTGAACTGAGTGAGTACTTGGCATTCAATTTCTGTAAGGATGTAACTGATTGTATCTCTCGTAAACAGCGCATTTCATTCCTTTTGGTATTTCCGCTTCTGCCATGACGATCATTGCCATGGTCCTTTTGTGAGTGGTATTGTTCTCGCCACTAGAGATCGTTTCTCATCTATTTAACATAGATTATTTTTGAGCCATTTCTGGCTGACCAATCCGATTACTACCCGCACAGAGCTCATCAGTGTAGCACTGATGGGAACTGTTTGGTTAGGTGAGCTCCTTTTGCAGTTTGCAGGGATTTAATTAACATGACTCTGTTCAGCTCTTGGCACTTTGATGGCTACATCTTCATCTGCGGATGCCGAAGTAGAATGTTTTTCAGACAGCGATGGATCCCTCGAGGTTACCAGCTGTGAGCTTTTTCTATCTCTTGGAAAATATATTGTCCGCTAACATCCCTACCAAGTCACGACGGATACTTTTCATGCCCAATACCGAGTCATTGAAGCCTTTTCATTAATCAATGCTGCTTTATGTGAGTCAAAGTCAGCCATTTAGTACGTATTCCAACCACTCATGCATTTATTTGTAGCTTGGGGCTATTTCATTATTCTTCTTTTCCTTGCATTGAGACACCATTACCTTGGCTGGAAACAAGTATGGAAGACAGCCGCAACCTCTTCTCCATTACAGCGAGCAGGGTCCCGGAAAACACCAAAACGCGCAGGTAGCCTCCCGGCGCCGGTGACAGCTCGTATAACAGAGAAAGAAACGCCACGAACAACTAAACCACGAAATGCTACGCATACGACCCGCAATGTATCGACTCGCGACAGAGATCGCGAAAGAGAACGGGAACGCCACCGGAGCGACCGTTCTCGCGAACGCCGAGATCGTGAAAGAGACCGCAACCGCGACGTTGAACGTCGTCCTTATGCGCGGGAACGTGATCAGGAACGAGAAGGACGTCCTGTACCTCCGATGAGGAGCAAAACATACACTTACGCTGACAACGCTCTTAACGCTCCTCCAGTAACTCGTCCGGAAAAAGCACACCCGAAGCTTCCTCGACGATCAACAGATCCAGCACCAAAGAGGCGCTAAATTAGATTGTTCATATGTAGATTTGATAGATATTTGTTTTATTAGGAGTAGCTCAATTTATACTGGGTATTTTGGTTCATTGAAGGTTGTATGACATGGAGCGTACCAGATGCATTGAGCTTCTGTTTGAAAAAGATCGTATTATATCTTCGTGCTTGAACTACATTTGGCATCGTTTTTTTGCGGCGCAGCACGTTGGTATTCAGTAGGTTCTGGATGCGTTATTTTGGCCGAAGGTGAAGAATGTTGGGGTGAAGAATGCTGGGGCGCATAACGAGCCGTTCCATTCCGCACGTTCAGTCATGAAAGACGTTGAAGTGTTCATGGTCCATGGATACCTGTCAATGGATATACCAGAGCTCCATAGTTCTGAGTGCCACGTCAATGACGTAGCCTTGGGATTTACCTTTATCTGATGAGTGAACAGTCTAAAAACCAAAAGAAACGAATTCAGCATTGAGAAAAGGCAAAGAGGCTTGCCGGAGGTGAGAACAATAATAGGGAGTCCAATCTACGTGGAGGACGAACCTAAGAGCAAAATTGAGGGACATCCGACGGGCATCACTGCACGTGACAAACACGAGGCGTGTTGAAAGTCAAAAGGCCTCTGACGCAGGTCCCGCTCTCAGCAGTCTCTCCCGCCTTACGAACATCATGCACACCTTCTTCGCTAGGTTACGACTCTACACGTATATTATTTTGATAATCTTCTCCGCAGTTGTGCTTGGTCTTGCTGCAGATCTCGCAAGCAAGTTCATCAATACTTCCCGTGGTATGTTTGTAGTTGGGTTCATTGGAGTATATCTTCACTCATGTATACGCATTTCAGCTGATTATAGTATATTCTCCATCGTTGTTTCTGCGTTATCGATTTTGGTCTTGATATTTATGTATGTTGTTATGTGCTTCAGTTCACATTCAAGTTATACTCATCAATGGCATAGTCTCTTGCGATCACAACCTCGCGTCGACCTTTGGGTGGCCTTCATTATCGGCGTTCTATGGCTGTCATTAGCAGCATGGTCCGTCGACATTGTCGGAAATGTGCAGTGCGTCGACCTCGTCGGGCAGACCCTAAATACCACACAAGGAGCGAAAAGTGAGCATCTATTAGAACAAGCAGCCAACGCATTATTAATTTTTCATCAGCATCTGCGGCTGCATGGTGTCGTGAAATGAAAGCGATCGAGGCAATCTCTTGGGCGATCTTCGCTTCTTGTGAGTACGCCTAGCCGAATCGACGTATTCTATCAACTGAAGTTCGATTATAGTGGCAATCGCATTTATCCTTCTAATTGCACTTGCAACTCGCGCACAATCAATAGGCATGCATAATGCTTGGGCCCGTTCCATTTCTGATCTTCCTTGGTGGGGAGAAAACGAAGCGGGAGAGCCATACTACACTGGTGGGGGGCATGGCTCGGAGGGATATGGGTCGTATAATGGAAATCCAGCTGCGGCATATAATGCCAATGCGGCGTATAACGCAGCAGCACTCGCCTATCCAGGGGCGCAGATAGTCCAACAACAGCCAGGCCATTCCGTCGTTATCCAGCCAGGACCAGGTGGCCCACGAGTCCAACAGGTACCAGGTTCGCTTATGGGTGCGTAGAGAGACCGTAGCATTGGAGCTGTTCTTAGATGGAATGAGAACGCGATGAAGGTATGAAAGGAAAACCACGCGTGTATGGCGCATTATCCATGTCGTATATAGATTGGTACGAGAATATATAATTGTGATATCCAAAGAGGGAGAAGAAGCCGCAAGGCTACCTTGAGGACGGCACGTGTAGAATATAAATCGAAGGGATTTGAACTGATTCGAGGATAACATTGGAAGGTACTCCTCCAGCATATGCAAATGCCTTTGTTCAGACATAACCCGTTCCGTAGTGCGGCCTATGGTAAGTGTCTTGACGTAGAAATCATTGTGGTTTTGACGATTTTTCAAGCTGCAGGACTGGCCGTAGCTGTGCATATACTGCACAAATTCATTCCAGAATCGCATTGTAAGAACCAAATCCTTTCTTGACACCATAACCACTGATATTCCGAATAGTTGCCTTCAGCATGACATCGACGTCGGTGTCTATTTTGGCCTTGTCATCATTAGCCATAATGTAGTAGGCATGGCCAAAAAAATTTGCCATTCTAATAAATGTTCTCTTCCAGGATTGTTGCGCACCATACAAGGCAGGGACAGATCATGACACAGACGCAGGAGGAGATGCTCTTGATCGGCGCCTTCGGATTATTCTGGCTCTGTAAGCGCGAATTCATGGAGGGTATAACCCACACTAATTGCTCTATAGCATTCCTGGTGATTCTACGCGCTTTTAGGAGTCGTGGCGTGGAACAGCCCGCTGCCGCCGGGGCAGACTCTGCAGGTCCGATAGCAAGAACCGGAGAAGGTTCACGACGACCGGATTGGTGTGGTAGCGATGATGTGCTATGCATTATCGAGGAGTGGAAATATAGCCGTTATTGAGGGACATGATAAGATTTCCGGATAGCTATTTGCACGAGGACACGGTGCAGCATCGATGGACTTGATTGCGGACTTGCTGGCGAGTTATCCAATGCATAGATCGTGTTTATATCATTGCATAAATCTCTTGGAAAGGAATGAGGATGTAGAAATTAGGATCAAGAGTCTTTATTGAGTAAGAAAATGAGGCAGACGACAGTTGAAGATGAAACAGACCCGGCGTTCTCCGCGGGTATTTACGGTCACGGCCTTCGACGTGACGCGATTACCCAGCCTCTCTACCACCCCAATCTCCTATCGCTGTCTCCTATCCTTCAAGTCGCTCTCCCTTTCACAATCATCGTTGCTCACTATGATAAGTACCTTCTCAATAATGTCCATATGCCTCGCGGACCGTACTGAGACCAATGTGGCGTTAGATACACTAAACGACGTATCGAGACGGACGTGATGAAGATGTTAGACTACCAAATTATCAGGGATTCTTCATAACGCTAATCGTATATCATGTCCCCAGGCTCATGTCCGACTTCGAAGTCCACCTTGTTAATGACAATATGCAAGAATTCTACGTCCGGTTCTACGGTCCTACTGAGAGTACGCCATATTCCGCCATTATTTAATGCTTATAGACTTATTATTCCATACTTCTTTCAGCTCCGTTTGCTGGCGGTGTTTGGCGGATACATGTAGAGCTCCCTGACCAGTATCCATTCAAGTCACCGAGTATCGGCTTTATGAACAAGATATTTCATCCGAACATTGACGAATTGTGAGTAACCTATTTATGACTCAATTACAATACATCCCTGACAATGTACATACAGAAGCGGATCTGTTTGCTTGGACGTTATCAACCAGACATGGTCACCAATGTTCGGTGTGTTTCCTTTATTCACTGTAGAATGTACATTCACTGATCCGACAAGTAGACATGATCAACATCTTCGAGGTCTTCCTCCCGCAATTACTGCGGTATCCTAACCCCAACGACCCCTTGAACGGAGAGGCAGCAGCGCTTCTTATGCGACACCCAAAGGAATATGAGGCGAAGGTCAAAGGTATGTAGTTCACCATTGAGTTATATTTAACATTAACTATTCTTGTGTAGACTATGTTCAGCGGTATGCGACCAAGGAAGCTGCGGATGCCGCCGGTGGCTCAGCAATAAACGAGGAAGACGAGAAAGAGGAAGATGATGAACTTAGCGACGTGGGCAGTCTTAGCGATGAAGAGTAAGACTCCTAAAATTACATCTCACCATTTCGCCATATCATCGCCTCAGCTATCTCATCTGCAAGTCTTGGGTTTAATCCTCGGTCCTTTGCATTGCATATCACTCGGATACCATCTGCTTTCTCGTTCCCCCCAGGATCATCATCGCCTCCGTTATAATGGTTTATTGTCGCCAACCAATGATGTATGTTTGTACTAGTACCACCATCCCGTTCATGTCTTTCTTCGTTCATTCCATCTCGGCGAGTAGGAGATGCCTACAATATGGAGTCATCGACCTGTTTGTCCTTCCCGCAGGAGTCTATCCTTCCCCTGGATTGGGACTCTGCGTTCGCGATGGCAACCTCCACAGCTTGCATCATTGGGAGACTTGGTTCATCACGTGTTTGTATTTATATGTAAATGGATAGGAGTTGTTGTGTTTTTTGAAACATCGTGGGTTATGTGCCGTCTGGAGCTGAAGAAACCTCGGGAGTTATGGTAGCCGCAACTGGTTGATCACTGATATCCATAACGGTATCGTCCTTAGGGTCATCGGTGTTCGATTCAAAGGACTTTGGTTCAACGGCCTTCGAGTCAGGCGGTACGAGTTCTGAAACTTTGGTTTGCGCTTCAAGACTTGCCTATAAATCGTGAATTAGGAATTAGGCGTGATGAAGATAGATAAGGTGCATACCTTTGACAAACGTTCAACCTGTGCGTTGATTACATCAAGCTTCGCCTGCTGTTCGCGGGCTTCTTTGAGGAGGCTATCCCTCTCGGCGGTCAATTGTTTCTTGAACTCCAGTAATCTGTTAGAGTTTTGTCAGTTTCGTAAAGCTGACGACATGGTAGGGCCACGTAGTTCCTACTTTTGCCGTTCTGCTAGCTCGAAGCTGAGGCGATTCAGCCTCAGCTGATGTTCATCCTTCAGGGCTTCTTCACTGCGCGCTTCTGGGGGAGCAAGAGTAAGGAACTCCTCTAGAGAATAGATTGGAATGTCCTGGTAAATAGACCTGCATTACAAAGCTCAGAGCGTGTAAGGAGTAGCGCCGGCCGAACTTACGCAAACTGCCTGCACTTCTCGATCTCCTTTTCGAAGTGTCTTTTCTGGTACATGAGGTTTTGCAATCCGAGATGTGTCTGGTCCATAGCATGACGAGCTTCGAGTGTTCTCTGCTTATGATCGCGAGTAGCAGCATTGGTGGCTCGATTAAGAGCCTTGAGCTGTGCAAATAGAGCCCCTCCTTCTGAGACGAGGGTGTCTGAATCTGGCGTGGTTATTGAAGCAAGTTCTCGTATTCGTTGGATACAGCGTTCGTGTGATGGCATTGTCGGGAAGGTCTGCTGCATGGGGACGGGCGTATCAGTAATGTGCTGACGCCCCTAGCGCTGTCCTACTGTAATTACAGAGCCATTACTCAGCTATCCCGATTCGGTAAGTGCTCGGAGACATAAATCTCCCACCCTGCCTAGGGCCTGGAGACCACATATCTCTAACTACCCCCACCATGTCTGCGAAAGGCTCTCTAGCAAAGGCGAGGACATTGTCGGGCACGATTCCTTCGATGGAGACTACTGGACACGAAGATTTTAAGGATAACACGGTTATCGTCGGTATGTCTGCGTCACACAATGCGTCCAATCAGCTAGCTCACCTCCACTGACATGCAGTATTCGGGGCTTCCGGTGACCTGGCAAAGAAGAAGGTACGCATGCTGATTTCCTATGATTATATCTGCATTGACCACGCTATATAGACATACCCTGCTCTCTTTGGTCTCTACAGGCAAGGATTCCTCCCCGATGGCGTGCATATTGTGGGCTATGCCCGTAGCAAGATGGACGACGCCGATTATCACAAGCGTATCACCTCCTATATCAAGAACCCCAACGAGGATGCTACGATTTCGGAGAAGATTGAGGAGTTCAAATCCCTCTGCACTTACATCGCCGGCGGCTACGAGGATGACGAGAGTTTCCAAAACTTGAACAACCATCTTAAAGAGATCGAGCAAAGTTATCCACGTAAAAGTCATGTCAACCGTCTGTTCTACCTTGCTCTTCCCCCATCCGTCTTTATCCCTGTGGCCGATAGGGTCAAGAAGAATGCTTACGCGACTGGTGGTAACAACCGCATTATTGTCGAGAAACCATTTGGCAAGGATTTAGAATCGTGCAGGGCACTCCTTGGTTCTCTCAAGGAGAATTGGTCTGAGAATGAGACTTTCCGTATTGATCACTATCTTGGAAAGGAGATGGTCAAGAACTTGCTCGTCTTGCGTTTTGCCAATGTCGCCTTGGGCTCCTCATGGGACAAGAACTCCATCAGCAACGTCCAGATCACGTTCAAAGAGCCTTTCGGTACTGAAGGTCGTGGAGGTTACTTTGATGAATTCGGTATTATTCGAGATATTCTGCAAAATCGTAAGGCGTCTCGATTCCTCAGATCCGCCGGTCCCATTTAACATCACGTCAGACTTGTTGCAGGTTTTGAGTATTCTAACCATGGAACGGCCCGTCTCATTTTCCGCAGAAGATATCCGTGACGAAAAGGTTAAGGTTCTGCGTGCCATACCCCCAATTGCCCGCGAAGATGCCCTTTTAGGTCAATATGTTTCCGCCAACGGAAAGCCTGGATATTTGGATGATGACACTGTCCCACGTAACTCTGTATGCCCAACATATGCGGCTTTAACATTGTGGATCCACAACCCGAGGTGGGAAGGTGTGCCATTTATTCTCAAGGCCGGCAAGGGTGAGTGTGATCAGCACAACTTGTCTAACAAAATATTAAGTGTGTTGTAGCTCTCAACGAGGCCAAGGTCGAAATACGTATTCAATTCAAGGATGTCACACAAGGCATCTTCAAAGACATTGCCCGCAATGAGCTTGTCTTGCGTATTCAGCCATCCGAGGCCGTTTATTTGAAATTGAACACGAAGACTCCTGGCTTGCAGACCCGTGCCCTGCCCGTCGAGATGGACTTGACGTACAAGAAGCGTTTCTCAGAGACCAATATCCCCGAGGCCTATGAGGCACTCATTTTGGACGCCCTTAAGGGAGACCACTCCAATTTCGTCCGTGACGATGAGTTGGATGTCGCATGGAAGGTGAGAAGGCTTGTAAGCGGAATTTAATATCATTTCTGACGTTTATTTCAGATCTTCACGCCGCTGTTGCACTGGATTGACGGCCAGAACGGACCTCCACCTCGTCCGGTCCCCTACCCTTATGGTTCTCGTGGACCTAAGCAACTTGATGCATTCACTGCTAAGTACGGCTACAAGAGGACAGACAGTGGATAGTAAGTGAAATATGCTTCATGTTGATTACAATGCCCTGACATTTTTCTCAGTGTCTGGCCTATTACGAACGTCGCTAATCTCTAAGGGAAGATGATTGTAAGATACCGAGGATCGCCAACCATAGATAATAGATCCAACATATCATGACCAACCCATCGGTGCGGGATGTAATACTGATGTAACAAGTAGTAGATTTATACCTTGACCACGTCAGGTAGTATTTAGGAACCCATGTATCTGATTCCGTGGCAGTCTTGGAAACCAATGAAATACAACAAATATTATTATTTTCTCTACTATCTTTTGATAGATGCAAGCTTTATATGAAATCGATCTCGATGTCACATCGATGTGAAGCATGCAAGTGATGACCTGCCAATAACTCAGTGTCGATCCTAGACTTCAATTACCGCGATTCCTAGAGAAGACACGTATGCATTATTCGGGAAAGATCGGTCATAAATCTTTTTCAAGCAGTACTGCGATGATGGAGCTTTATCGAATCTGTAATGAACACGATGTGCTCTCCCAATCAGAGCGGCTCGATCTGCACTATCTCCTTCACCCCTTGACAATCTCCGTAGGTGAGGGGCGGGATGACAGTTTACCTGTGAACGGATCTAAATATTGATTGATAGCGTTTATGTGTAAGCAAGCGCTCTGTGATCATTGGTGAGTCGTGAACGCTGGTGGTTGATCTGCTGGTGACGAATAGTAGATCTTTCTATTATCGCATATGTATGAGAAATATGTTTCTTGCTAATGTGTGCAGACGTAAATCGATACAACTGTCTGCATTTACAAAAGCCAACATGCGGATATTGCCGTAATGCCCTAGATCTTATCAGATAGCCCATGTATCTTCCCATGATTTGACTTAAGTTATAGGCAGCTACAACCTTCCATAATCTATATTACAGTTTAATTTCGGCCATAAATCTTGTAAATACGACTGGCTTTGTCTGCAGCAATTCCTTTATAAGACAAGATTATGAGACTGAGATGTGGTCTTCGGAATAAATGACGGTCCGCTGACGATTAATATTCGACACCATCAAACGTCAATGCTTGTACCTCCTCCAACCATCCAGGAATGCAGCAATCGACGGCAAAGTCCGACACTCAAGGAGGTGTCAACCTCAATGCCTTGGCTCAGGGGATAGAGAACCTTGGAGCACGAATTAATACGATGGAAGCACAACTCGTCAACATCGAGTCCCAGATGAGGAACTTGTAAGTCCTCCTACTCCCTCCTAAAAGAAAAGACTCTCCACATGCGTTCATTTCATTTCCGGCAGCTTCAATACTGTTCCTGCGCGAGTCGTG
Source organism: Sphaerobolus stellatus SS14 (assembly GCA_000827215.1). NCBI lineage: Eukaryota > Fungi > Basidiomycota > Agaricomycetes > Geastrales > Sphaerobolaceae > Sphaerobolus > Sphaerobolus stellatus. The sequence goes on from KN837076.1 coordinate 461,908, forward strand.
AACGCATCTGTGATGCGTCCTACTGCTTTAGTCGCACCTCCGTTCCTCGGGCCTCCACCAACGTTGTCCGTAAAGTTCCCTGGGACACAGTATGATTTGTTGCAAATGCCAGGCAGGCATATATTCGACATTGAACTCATTGTATCGATGCTTATGCTTGAATAGATCCTGACGTAGACGCACTGCTCCAAGCGTACCATATTCCCTTCACTGTCGGTGACCCTCGAATGCAAAAGGTTGAAAAGTTGGCTGCATACTTGGGCGTAACACTGTAGCTGTTCGGATACACGCCAGGGTGAAATGCAGTAGAAAAGGACTCTATGTTGGGAGGACCATGTTGTCATGGTATATCTATATACGTTACAGGTGGTCAAGAGATTATTGCACCTGATATACCTGTAAACCAAGCACGTTGGTCTCGAGGCGATGCCCATTCCGGGATACCCCCTATGAGCGATCAGTTGGAGATGAAAAACGGTCGCGATGATCACTCACCACCAAAAAATGTCTGACAATGTAAGCCCTGGATCCTGAAGTCCGGACTTGCACGGTATACAAGCCCAGTTACTTTTAAAATGGATACGCCGTCGATCCATAGTTGCAGTTCTCCTGAAGGCAGATGTAGACATTAAAAATACGCCTGCCTAAAGATACCCTGATGACTCACCGTTTTCCTTTCCAATGTCATTTAGCTTTACCCTTTCAGCTACGACTGCCCATTTCCCTGGTGTGAAGGCAAAGGAACCTAGCCCGACGGAGATACCAAAGTCAGGATTGCGATGAGAGCCTGATACATCAAGAAGTCGTTGGGTATTTGATTCAGTTATAGGCAAATAGGCGTATACTTCTCCTTTTCCCTTTGCGCTATAGAAATAAATATGAATGAGACTAAATCTGGTGGGAAATCTGGATACATACCGCCACATAAGGCGTAAATTGAAGCAGCTGCATCTCTCTTCTTGACGACCTCCAGTGCATCCAAAGGCCTTGTCTTCGACACCACCGACTGCGTAATCTTTAAGACCATTGTATTCCTGAACATCCATACCTACATATCCCGGGAAGCTTCCCCCCCTTGTTGAAATCAAACCCTTCTTCAAATAAAACAGCATAGCTAAATACAACCTCAGTTGCACGGTCTAATTTAGAGGACCATTCGCCTTTCGGCCCTTTAAGGTAAAAGCCAAAACCACCTTTGATTTCTGCGGATGGTTTATAGCTGCCCTTCCGATAGAAAGCCTTCCAAGCTCGCGTCACACCGTCAGACAGCGTACGCAGCTCATGTGTTGTCCCGTGTGATACATGATGCACCCCGAGGTCCGTGTCGTCGAGAAAGACGTGAGTGATGGTTCCCGACACGGGCTCATCTTTGGTGGCTGTGCCCGGATCCGTTTGGTGTTTAGAAGTGGCCCAACCTGAATGAAACTGAGTAGGGAATAAATGGGAAATCGGATGTGAGGGAGCAGGGAGTTTCAAGGCATGTTTATCTCTGTCCATGTTGCGGCACAGCACACTGGAAAAGAGTCTAGGGCGGCAAGGGTCATCCGGACGGATTTCTGGATCGCTGTGATGATAATAGCCGAGCGTCACGTGTGACAAAGCGTTCCAAACCTTCGGCGCGAATTTGATGTATTTCGATCAAACCATTGGCACCGGTGTTCTCCACTTTCAATCTGGGCATATTTCATTTCAAAGTGATGGATAGAGCATCGTGAAGTTGATAGGTGTGTTCTATGTTCTGACGCTGACTATTTTTGTACGTATTCCAGAGCTGTGACATTGTGCTAAAAAATCCAGGCCAATCACTGTCAGTTATTCGGCTGAATCAAGTTGCAGCAGCCACAGTATATTCGGAACACTGGCGCAAGGTTCCTGAAATTTCAATCCATTTGCCTCAAGGCTTCAATCTCTGCTTAAAAGATCCCCTGGCTTTAGCTCCTAGGCTCCGTTCTTCCCCAAACTAGTGATGCCGCTTAAGTATCCTTCGCCAGAACACTCAATATTTTGGATTCTATAAGGCTGGGTTACTTATCACAGAAGATGGACGGTGCCGTGAGGAACTGCATTCGATATCCGGACCTTCGAATAAATAGCACTCCCCGAAGCTTAGCCCTCCAATAGTTGCATCCCCCCGGCGACCCTACGCTCCCGAGCGAAGGCTAGGTATTTCATTAATGTAAACAAGAACAATGACTCACTGCTATTCCTTCCTCCGACGGGAAAGTCTATCACAAGAATCTGACCCGCCTCTTTCCGCACAACTTCCCGGCGATAGCTGGCCAATCATAGGTGTACCGCCAGCTTCCTATGAGCATATCAATGCATATTCCCGAAATGACTTTAATTTTTCATTAATGGTGCGGACGCTGCGGGGAATAGGCATGCATGTGTGCACCGAACCTGAGGCTTCATAGACATGCCTGCATAGGGTACCACTCCTTCCTTCCGCGAGTCGCGATGTGCATCCATTGACAAGGATTCGCTTGCTTCCTCACTTCGGCGCCGGAGGGGACGTCTTCTTTGACGGCATTCAAGGTGTTGTACATCATTGAATGTATATACATTAGCTTCTCGAGTTGACGGCCTTCACTTCAGTCCCTGTCGGGACTCGGGTACGAGCTGTGAATCTGGCGCGGGGACAACCTAATCGTGGATGAAACGGCTAGATAAAGCTGTTCGCCGACGTAGACTATGATGTAGCACGTCCGAGAGCGAACTTGCACAGCAAGATAAATGTCCCCTCGATTGTTACGTGCAGAGGTACTAATCCGAGGCGATCACGGACATGTTTACTTATAAATCGAACGGGACAGGGCTACACGTCCATACCGATGCTGGAAATTAAAGAAAAAGGGAAATGGACCAGTTAATTTTCATTTCAGGTATTGCGTCAGTGCAGATCAGCACATGTACATACAGGCATCGAGCTCCGTGAATACATGCATGCCACGCCTCGGGAGCTGCAGAGACAAGAAAGAGGGAGTCCAAAGAAGGAGGGGATCATGATGCCAGTGTCATACATGTATACGCATCCAACAACATCCCACCATCATTAATAAGGTAAACCAAAGGCTTTCGGACCAGTGCGATATTTGAAGCGGTTGCCGTGGGCATCCCAATGGGGTTGGGTTTTCTCATTCGAGTGAGAGGGCGCAGGATCGCGATAGGCTGATTCACACTGACGTCTACCGCGGGAGAATCCGACGTCACTTGAGTCCTCGATCGCCGGGTAATTTGTGGCTTCTCCCAGAACCATAGGATAAACATTTCAAGGGGAATATAATCGGGAAATCGAGCAGAATGGAATTGATGCGTAATTTGATACATACAGAACAATGATATGCGTGGTGAAACAGTAATAAAGTAAGTCAGCATGCGAGGGGAAGATTAAATCGGGAAAAAATGAGAAGACCATTCCATAAAATGCCGTTGCAGGGGATAAGGGAGAAACGCCTAGAAACAAGAAGTCGAAAGTCTAAGATAAGCAAGGGAAACGCGCCAAAACTGCCACACGAAGGCTTGATACGAGAAGCCTAGGTAGGCAGGCAGAGGGTTCTAGACTTGTTCACCTCAAACCCACGCGATTCCTATAAGTAATTACGCAATGACACAGCCATTAGAAAACCACCTGTGTTCCCCAGAAATGAATCCAACACTATAAGCGAGGTACGGAAGGTTGCGCACGAACCAAGTGTTGTTTAACTGCTCGATCCAATGCACGACAAGGCGAAGGCGTAGACGTGGAGAGCGAATGGGCAGCAGTTTCGCCTTTTCGTGCTCATCAATGGGCAAGACCTGTCCCCCCACAAAGTGAATGAGAAGAGAAGACATAAAAAAAAATAAAGAAAGCATAAGGAGAAGCAGGAGAAGGAGAGAGGGAGAGAGAAAAAGGAAATGGGCACGTACGAGTGCCATCCAGAAGCTAAAATTACTCGGATCGTCGACAGGTTCGGGACCGTAGGTGTGATTCAGGCGTTGCACAACCCAGGGTGCTGTACCACTCCGCATCTTGTCAAGGAATCCACGACAGATGTCCATGAGCTCGTCATTGGAAGCAGCAACACCCCGGTTAATGCCTCCCTCGGCCGCTGACGGGAGAGTCACTAAATCAACGCCGGGGGTTGACATACCAGTATGCAGGGCGTCGTCCACCTCCATAGGAAAGTCATCAATGCTGAAAGGAAAGCAAAAATAAGAATTGAATGATATTATCGTCATGCCTCGAGGGACCTACAGCTCGATACGGCCAATCATATACCCGTCAAGGGTGCCCGTTTCGAGGAGCCGAAAACGTTGAATACCCCAGGTCTCGACCATGCTTCTTCCATCGGGGAACATTTGAACGGTCCGAATTTCGAGCAGAGTGCCAAAATCTGTGCGGCCGCCTGCTATCCGGGGAGGCATGATCATGCCAAACTGTGGTTTGGGCGTTTCCAGACATCGTCGCAGCATAAGTCGATATCTAAAGGCAGTATATAGATGGATTCTCGAGTCTTTGATCCTGTGAGACGCACCTAGGCTCAAAAATGTGTAGAATTGTAGGCGTGCCCGGAAATGAAAGTTGGCAGACAAAAATAGGGGTATCCAGCCGGGAGTCCCGGTCTTCAGCCTCGATAGAGCTACGGCGTTCTGTATATTGTTCGGGAAAGACCCTCAACACTGAGTGAGGGGGATGAGGATAAGTCATGAAGGAGGAACGGAAATGAAAGACTGACTGAGCGCCAATATGAGCTTATTTGGAGGATGATCCTGGAAATAGGGAAAGGCGGGGAGGTCCGTTCGACAGAGGGGACACTGGATGCTGTGATCGAGTGCACGTTGGAGACACCTAATACAAAAGGTCTAAGCGGTGAGGCATGAGTTGGCTAAGGGGAAGACGAAAAGAGGGAGCGAAGCATACATGTTGGCAGGGGGTAGTGAGGGGCCGGTAAAGGAGCATGAAACAGATTTCGCACGTAAGTTCAATGTAGAGCTCTTTTTGGAGCTTTCCGATAGGGAGATCAGAGGGGGGAGGAGGGGGTCTAGACGACAGCGAGCCTGTTCGGATGCGTTTCCTGGGTCTGCGATGGGAATGTGGGCGGGCAGGCCTAGACGGCTGGCTCGAGGACGGGTCGGAGGTACCAGGGGGAGCTATGACGCGTTGAGGGTCCGGAGAGGCGGCTTCTTCATCAGGAGGAGTATCCGAGTCTGAATCGTCGTCAGACGCCGGATCCGGAACGGGGACGCGGTCGACATCCTCTTTTCCTTCTTTCTGCTGCTTTGCGTTCTGGACGATGGCGAGAATTTTGCATACGGTCACGTCGAGTTTGGCTTCCGGGACACGGCTGGGGCTAGCGACGGGCGGGGATGTCTGGGAAAGCAGGGGAGGTGGAAAATAGGAGACAGTTGAATCCTGGGGGATGTTTGGTCGCAAAAACGACGGAGCGGCGACTGGCCGACATGTCGGAAGAGGACAGGCTGGAAGGACGTTTCGGGCTGGATGTACTCTTGATGGAGTACCTGGGGAGCGGGGGAGGGTGACGTGCTCGGAGCAGACTGTGTGTCCGCACTTGAGTGTTGTGGGCTCGACGAGCAAGGCCGGTGGGGAACACATTGGACAGTTGAGAAGAGGAAGGAGGTCGGTGGGGTCGACGTCGGGAGGTGTGGCCATAGCGGAAGGCGAAGGGGGGGTATTAGAAGTAGAGGCGGAGGGCTGGATAGAAGTAGTGGACTGGGAATTGGATTGATTTATGTGGTAGTTATTCTGTGCCATTGGATCGCAGCGGCCAGCGCGTCTCTAGGATCGAGCTGAGCTCAGCGTGGCCACGTGATCATCACATCGTGTGACATGAGAGTCACCGATCGAGCCAAGGCACGAGAACTCGTCTCGTCTGTCCAGATCGGGCTGACATCATCCTTCTCCCAGTGGCTATGCCTCTGTTTGTCGAACAATCAGTCCATACGAGCAGCAGTATCGATAAATCCTGCACAAATACGCAGCCGTCCAAGATGTAGACGACCATCGACGTCTCTCATTATAAATTAAAGTGGGTTGTCAACGAATCGTTCATTCCTTCCTGGTTATTTTGTGGCGCAGTTGAATGTCCATCTCCTCCAGATGAAATCGACCATGAGCGTCTCCACGATAAAGACAGTCCTCAAGCAAACTTTCCTGTTATTATCATCTGCCAATTCAACCATGAGCTAGCGATCCTCAGAGCTGTGTCAGGGAAAATACATGCTGGACGAGTCCGGTTTCCTGCATCGGAAGTCCTGCCTAAAGAATGAACACTATTTTCACTCTTCACAAAACCGTAGTAGGCATTAAAACTGACGAATTTCAACCAAAGAAAGGAGTTTCGGCCGCGATCCTCGTACCAAGTGTGCGAAGCATCGCCGGCAGGCGAACAGGAATACAAAACTCCAGAACTCCAGAAAGGCGCAAGCTAACCCAACAACTCTTCAAAACCGTCGACCGCGATCTCCTCATGCGTCAGTATACCAAATTCATTCTCTACATATATGGGAACTCCCTCTGGAAATAGATGCAGGGTACACGCCACTGACCTACGGAGAAGCGTCTAGAAAAGTCACGATTGTCCGGTGTTTCTTGCCCACGTCTTCAGCCTCGACGAGATCCGTGAGTCTTTTCTACTCCAGGTAATCTAATCTGATATATCTTTTTACGGATCAAACCGTTTTTTCTCCGTGAATTGAGCATGCAAGCACCTAAAACTGCAATTTAAGTGGGTGTAAAGAAGCTCGTGCGCTTCCCAGCATTGCTTAGCTTCTATAAATGTATCCTTCCCCTGATTTCCATTCGATCCTGGGCATCAGCGACTCGGGAGATCGCAAACTGCTTCATTTAACCGCAGATGATTCGAGGGGTGAGCTCATCTTTCTGGAAATTTCGTTATTCTATTCGATTAATGGAGCTTGGTGAATGTTCTGGAGTATCAGATGAGAACCCGCTTTCGTCTGAGTTTAGCTTGGACAAGGAACTAGTGGATTTACTTCTCTCGCGCCTGGTATTTATTCTTGAGATCCGAATAATTCTAATGCAAAGGGCAGCAGGGCTAAATTTTATCGATGGTTTGATCTGCATGCTCACAAGATATGCTACTGTCTGTACACCTGACTTTCAAACCAGCTGTGAATATCGAAGAGGGCCTACTTATTCATTAATCCAGCTTCAAGTCTTTCAATATGATTTCGGTGAGGTACCGCTAGGCAGGCGCAACGCTTGTGTAATCTGCAGTTCGAAATCATTTCGCCCCTTTGTTTTCGATGTCATTTCCGTGGTAAGTGGCAAGCTCCGAGAACATTATCATCAACGAGAAATTAGATGCTCGAAGGCGGAGAATTCCGCGCCGGGAGGTTAAAGGAAATATTTGATTGTGATAGACCAGTGGTGACTGATAAGATTGCCTCTAAATGCATAACGCTATGAGAGTTCACCTGCCCTGCATCGACCACTAATCCCACTTTATGTGTCGCTAGATTCCATTGGGCCAAGCTTAGCATCCCAAAAAGGCAAGCCGATCACCCCTTTTCACATGTGCTTTCGCTGAATCTAATCCGCTCCCGCTCTATCGCACGAGTCCGCCGCCACCACCGATCACCAATATAAGACACATAATATCAATGGAAATCAGCTCCCCGCAGTCCTCGCGCCCGTCGTCGCCCCTCCTCAGCGCCGCCCCCATCGCACACCGTCCAATCTCCCAGTTAACGCTGGCTCTACTAGATAACATTCATACTAATCATGAGCGTTCAGCACACCGAAGACTGCTCATACCCACCGTAAGGCATGCTAGGAGTCGAAGGGGAGTGAACAAGGCGGGCAAGAGGCATACGAGAGTGGGGTCGGTCAGTGGCGACACACATCAGAGGGAGGCAAAGGAATGGGTGGCCAGCTTCGGAAAGATGGTTGTTGTGGAGGAACAGTTAGAAGTGAGGGGGTTTCAGATACATGCTGTAGAGAAGTGGTAGGTGTCTTTGTTCTGTCTCGGCAGTCCGATGGGGTACTGAGGACTTTGGGCGCGTAGGATCGTTGAAAGGGGAAGACTTGTGAATGTTATTTGTGTATATACAGGAGATCAATCGCATAAGGTATGTTTCTTTGTCTTTGTGCGATAGCCATAGTGTATTGAGGAGATGCATTAGATCCACGTAACTGTCCTATCACCCTATGTTACATTAAAGGAGGACCAAGCACAAGCTGAATTCGATAAAGCACTATACATGCTTCGTCGAGATGGTGCGAGACCGAGAGAAGTGAGTATCTCATCTCTTTGACTTCATCTGTCCGATATTGATGTATATCTGAAGACAGAGCATGGCATCCTAATGGTGACATCCTTGGCCAATTTCCGTTCAGATTACAACCTAGTATTAATCCCTGATGGCAATTTCCTCGCGGCGCGAGAACAACTTTATGTCAATATTAATTTGTTGAGAATGGGGTGCAGCGGGAGGAGCACTTTGACGCTTGCAGAACCTAGGTGCGTATGGTGTCCCCTTCTTACATCATTATTCATGAATTTACATAGCGAACCGACGAAGGATCGATACCTTTACATGTATTGTTTCGCAGAGTCAATGCGATCCAAGGTTTCGTTTAACCAATGTGTCCTGGACCTCGTCAAGTTGGTCCAATGCGCACTCCTGCTCTTTGGGTTCTTTCCCTCTTCCTCAGAAGAGAGAGATGGATTATTATGTGATACAACCACAGAGGGGATTATGCGTTGGACGGAGTCTGTGGGCGAACCCGTATTATCTCTAGAGGTATGTCGTAATTGTTCATCACTGATGCTCGACGTTTATACACGTCCCAAAGCCTATGGAACGCGTCGGAGATCCAAGCGTAGTCTCTGCCCTCCTCAGCCTCGTCGTCACTATGGGGAACAAACTCCAGGCCTTAGGTTTCACTCAAGCCCCAAAGGACCCATTCCAAGAGCCTCAAGCATTCATGCACACAGTGGCCGCATTCAACACGCAAGCGCAAAAGATCCAGCCTAAATTCTCCCCTACCAATCCTAGTTGGCTATGTTCCGAATCCGTGAAGTTTATCAACGACTCTTACGACCGAAGTAAAGCTCGCGGATCGGAATACAGCGTTCATAGAATGCTGCTGAGCAAGTTTGACGGGATTACGACTGATCTCAATTTGCGCTCGGGGGATTCAACGTTTACTGGGCATGTTTATCCGACGTCTGACTTGGCGGCATTTGTGCAGATGATGATTAACGCGGGGAGCAAGGATGTCGTAGAGAGCCTCAAAGCGTTGTGGACGGGCAAGACGAATAGGAGGAAGAAGACGAAAGGAGGGATTGACGAGGAAGATAGGGATAAGACAGATGGGAAGACTACGGATGATGATGAGGTTGGGATATTCCCCAGCTGGGGGAGACATATGAAAATTGAGGGATTTAGAAAGTGAGCACAAGCACTATTTTGCGCGCATATCGCTCACGTATTCTTAGCTTTGATTTTGGGCTAGGAAGATCGAAGAAGCCCAGTGTTGACCTGAGCGCAAAGTCGAAACAGAGCTCGTTATCCGCAGATGAGGCTCCCCCCACAGCTCCCCCTATGCTACGTTCTTTGCCTCAATTAGTTATTTCTGGGTACGTTGTGACGGTTTTAGTACAGGAGTATATTGGCTAATATTCTGGTAGGGATAGCGGGGCTGAGAATTCGCCGTATAGTACGTATACATGACATCGTTTCCTGCTATTGTTGGATACTGAATATCCTTCCTAGGTGGTACCCACTCATCACTAATAAGCCGCGATCCCTCGCCTCACAGCTCAAATCCTAACATTGAATCTGTTCACTCTCCTAAAGGAAGTGTACGATATGCTGCATTTCCTAAACGCCTCCCGTCTCGATTGAGTACTGCGTCAGAACCTATGAGTTCCTCGACCTTTTCAGACCGTCCAGTGAATGTAAGGCATTCATCTGCGTATGAGCCGAGATTGGCAGAGTTGGAGGAGGATCATGAGGATCTACAGGAGAATGAGAGGAAGGTTAATAGGGAGGTTTTACTCGGTTCTTGGAGACGGTTAGTGATTTTTTCGTTCTATGCATAATGTGGCTGAAATTTGCTACAGACGACATAGTATGGATGATCTATCGAAGTTGCGGGATACGGAAGTCCTTCCTGTTGACCGGATGAAGATTGACGTTGGGCTTTGTGGGCAATATCTAATTATGCATCGTCGCGAGATTCATCTGCAGAATATTATAACGCTACTTGATGTACGTCAACTTCTGCCAATGTTATTTAGAATATCTGCTTACCGACTTTTACAGCATTTTAATACGTCCGTGGGTATCAGGACCACGAAAATCGAGGACGAATTAATTGCTTCAGAAGCAGCCGCAGACGCAACTACCCGTCTCCGTCACGAAGTCTGGTCAGCCATCGACCACACCGAATCTCACCTCTCAGATTGGGCCAACACACAGGATCTCCTAAATTATCAGACTGACGAAATGGAGTTGGCTCCCCTATGGCGAAGTGTTCGTGAGCAGCGAGCTCGTACGCTCGAGGCACGGCAGAATGTCTTTCCTGCCCCGTCCCGGAAACGTATATCTCGTCAGCCTATTTCAAGGACACATTTCCGTATGCAGAGCACTTTGGAGCCGGATGAGTTCAGACTTGTGGATTGGTTTGGACGTACGGAGAGTGAGGCTGAGGAAGAAATACCTATTCCTAAGGAGGATAATGGTCAGCCTCCACTGTTTGACGAGGTGCAGGCGTGGTCTGCTGCACACGCGAATTCAAATGAAGGGAGAGTCAAGCAGCGGAAGTGGTGGTGGCCGTTCGGGAGGGATAATATGAGCGATGACGAGACTGCGACGCAGAGTGCGAATGATGGGAGATAGATGATTTGATGAGTAATGACCGGTACGACGTTTCACTTTTTGCTTAGATTCCTGCATGCATGCAATGTAATATTAGTAGCATAATTTATATTCGACTTTCATCAGCGTTTTAGAGGGATATATGGTAGGATATCCTTAAACAAAGATACAGTAAGCTTAAATAAATAAAATACCCGAAGAAATTAACGACGGGCGACAAGTTTTCCTTGCTGCTTGCGCAACGCCTTTTTGCGTTCACGTTCTTCAAGCTAGAGGTCAAATCAGCATGGAGGATAAATAATTGCAATATAATTGTTATTACCTTCTTCTGCTCTGAAGCAGTAAGCTTGGAGATCTTCTCATCCTCAGCCTTCTTCTTGGCTGATCGCTTGGTCTCTTCCTGTTCCTCAGCCTTCTTCTCGTTCACTTCCTTCTTCAACTCTTGATCAACGTTATCACGGCGCACTTTAAGCTTGGTCTTCGTTTCCGGTCGGAGAGGCAATTTGGAATCCAGGAGGTCAATAAGAGCGAAAGTTTCTTTGACGATTGACAATGTGGCATCGGCTTCGGAAGATGGCGGCGAGTCGAGCGTCAAGATCACATGGCGAGAGCGTTCCTCGGGGGCAAGTGGTCCGTCGAAAGGGCGTTCACTGGGTTGGTCAGTGATCTGCAGAGGTATTAGATAGATGAATGGCAAGCGATAACTCTGGGCCTACAATCAAGCTCCGGAAATACTTGTTAGCACGCGGATCGTTGAGGACCTTCGATAAATGAAGATTAGGGCTGAACTTGAGGATGGATTCCGTAATGTCCGCTGCCTCTGAGAAGACGCAAACGTCGTTGGGCAGTCCTGGGAATTCGGAGGTCTTGGTGAATGTCTAGAGATTATTACGCGTAAGTGACGCGTGCATTCGGAGATATCCGTTCATACGTACGAGATCCCAGCGGTTGCGCCTCAATTCAGCCATTTCGTTCTTCTTAATGATTCCCCAAACGAAAGGGGCAGTGGGGTTCGTAGGTTGGAGGGTGAAGTCGAGCTGAATATCATCCTTGGGCGAGTATGTGAGGTCATACAAGGTCCACAAGAAGTTGAAGCCGGTAGTCAAGATGTCGTGACGTGGAAGGAGACCCAAAGTGGTGTGGAGAGACCGTACGCCGCGTCTGCCCGTGCTGTAGTTGAAGAAGTCGCACGCGCCATCCTGAATCATTGAGCCGCTCTTGTTGACGGGGGTAGAGAACTGAGACTCGAGGAGAGGAGTCTGAGCTTTGAACCTGATTACCGGGAGATACACTAAGCAAGCAATGCGCGATATGAACGGAGGTCTACGTACCAAGCGACAGCTCTCCTGTAATTCTGGGTTTTGCCGACAAACCATACGACGAGGTAGAGGACTATGAACCCAGCAAGGATTCCTTCGGTCTTGAATTCTATAATGAGATGAATAGATCAGCATTTAATGGAAGGAAGATTTGCATATGTGCCTTACGAGCAGGTCGAAACACGACACGGCCGTAACGATACTCCAAGCCATCCCAATGCTCAGGCTGCACTGGAGGCACAGGTGTGATTTTCTGAAGGAATCCAAGGAGCTGAGTGATCCCTTGGGCAGAGACGCTGCTCGCTGCAGCGAGGGCGACGAGGGCTGGTACGAACATTGTCTGGAACAGTATGCTTAGGTAAACCCATACTATTACTTGGAATGGGAATAGCCGGTACAGAATCGGGTTTCTACATTTATCACTCCATATCTTGCGCTATTTGATTATATTCATTATTTCTGAATATAACCCATGGATGTGAGTCGGTATTCCCCTGCGCCGTTCGATTGACACTCCAACCACCACAGCGTTGCTAGACCGTACCAACGATGCCTCATATCGACTTTCATAGCGCGGTGGTCAACTCGCTGGCAACTATGACCCGCACCATTGGGACCATTGACCAGACTGTGTTACGTCGACTCATCATGCTTGCCCCAGCGTATCTCATCGTGGACAACACTATCGGTGCGGAAGGGGGCCTGGCGCGATGGTCATCAGGCTTTCACCGACTGGTTGATCTGCTTCTTGCGCTTGACAAGAAGCAGCAACTGGAACTTGAGACGATGAACGAAGCAAGCAAGGCGTGCAGCGAATGCTGGAGTGTATCAGGATCATATCGAGGCCTGCCTGAGGATAGTAGAGAGGTTGTGCGCGCCATCGGTGCGAGGCTGAAGTCGATTTTGGACGAGGATGGGGTAAGATACCGCGGACAGCGCATTTACGCGCCATGACATTTTCTTGGACATTACTTTCTTGGTGTATTGGTGTATTGGCAGCCTCTATAGCTTGTACAATTTGTATATTGTCGTGTATAGCACGGCATTGCGCCGCAGCGTGTTCCTGGGGTGATGACTAAGCCTAACGTCATGGGGCGATTGCACTGACATCCAACGGACATCTTTGGCAAACCCCAGCCACTACATTGCCACTCAGGCAGCTATTCTCCTTGATGGCTTCCACAACGTCTGTCGGAGCTGCCGTCTCAGAATTCGATAAACTCAGCCTAGACGCGAACACCGAAACCAAAGACGAAAGCAGGGACAGCACTACGCTCACTCCTATACGCGCACATTATCTCAAGAAAACACTAATATCTCTACAGTTTTCAAATGAACTTACAGGTCTTACTCAGATCTCTCCCAACCCAGCGATATCTGCATTGTCGTATCTAGGCGCGCCGTTTGCACCACCACCCAAAGATGCCCCAGTACTCGACTTCCCATTCATGCGGTTCACGTTCCGCCAATTTGTTCTCTCGTTTCCATTTCTCGCTGCCGCTCCCAAAGACTTCTTTCCTCAGAAAGTGCAGCCGTTTATAACATCTGTGTTATCCCGCAACTTGTCTGCAACCTCGCCTTTTGATGAAGACGCGGAGAGAACAGAACAGGCCACCCGGGAGAAGATCCTGATTAAGGCCGAAAAGCAGTTCTCTACTCTCTTGGGGTCTGCGACAAAGCTTCATGAGGATGAAGAAGTCGTGCGTTTGACACAGAAAGATCTGGATCGTCTTGAAACTTTAGCAAGAAAGCGTCGCGCAAAGCAAGTCAAGCACGAGGATACCTTTGATGTCAATGTTATTGGTGTACGCACAATTATTGATAAGGGACGTGTACGGAGCAAAGCTCACGAGGTGAATATTGTTCTGGTATCCTGGTGTCCTACTATGATGACTCAATCTGATACAGGAATTCATTATTCGAACACGGCGAGCGCATGGAGTTGAAACATTCGTCTCGCGGAGATACGGTGACTTTATGACTTTGGCAAAAGAAGTACGTGTATATATTCCGTTCCTTTTGCCCAGTATAAACCTTTCTTTTAGCTCCGTAAAGCCCATCCTGACATTGTCATCCCGTCACCGCCGGCGAAAGATCGCTCCGCTGTGGATGTTGCTCCCATTTTAACGTCACCGACAAATCCTTCGCAAAATCTCGACGACTATGTAGATTTCGAACGCTCAGATACGTTCGACCACTCTTACGATTCTCAGTCCGCGATTCCAGCTACGGCTCGCCTCTCCCGAGAGAAGAACCGCTTAACCTTGAGGGCATATTTGCATACGCTGTTTTCATCTTCGACGCTTACAAATTCACCGGTCCTGCGAAGTTTCTTGACTTCTGGGGCAATACAGTTAAATGCTGCAGAATTCGAGGATGCGCGTCGTCGAGAAGAGGCGGATCAAGTTCGAGAGGAAGGTCGTAAGAGATTTGCGAAAGAGTTGGCAGCCAAAGTCGATGCTCTTCGTGAAGCGATGAAAGGCGTAAAGAGAGATATTATGGGAAAAGGTACGATACGGCGTCTTTCATGAAATGCCATCTAAACCTTGCCCTCAGATGGCCTCATTCATGCTTTCGCCGTCATCCAAGCAACTGAAGATATACGTGAACTGCCCCCAGATTTTAAAGCTGTCCTTGAATGGGCGCGGATCTCGTTAGTGACATGCGCTCTTTCTTGCTTCTCGTCGAAATTTATTTATTTAATAGTTTCGCCTCTACAATCTTCCATCACTTTATTGCAACTGACTCAGCATCGCAAACTTTGGTATCCTTGAAGCGCATTCACAAGCTCATGCCATATGGTGTACTCAGAGTGATACTGAAGATCAGTAATCCTGTCGCCATGATTCGAGGTGCGTATTGTCTGGATTGTCTTGATGTGTCGACTTAATCTTTTCATAGGTGTGTTGGATCTTTTCCTGGCACAAACGTGGGGTGGTGGCGGAAGTCTGTTACAGCGGTAGGTTGACTGTCGCTTCTGAGTCCACTCCATAAACTGACCTCGCCTAACAGGATGGTGACGAGTGGTATAGCAGAGGAGGTCAAAGCTTTGCAGGAGCAGATTGATGCAGTAAAGGACAAAGTGGAGGACGATACTCTCTGCGAGAAGATTCGACTATTCGTCTACGCGCCCGCCGAGATCCAAGCCTTGTTCAAGGCTGACGCAGGTATGTATCCCACGATTTTGATTGTAGGCTTTCATCTCAAAAAAATATTCTGTAGCTGCAGAGAAGTTTGACATCCTCACTGTTGTGCTACGATCAAGCGAGGAACCTATCCTGAATTCAGCACAGATGCAACGAGTTATCCGAGCTCATAGAGCGTATGCTGAATACAAACGTCAAAAGGAATCTTTGGATTCGGATGATGACGATGGCCCTCAAAACGAGGATGCTTGGTTATACGAGGATTTGACAATACTGGGTAAACTGTACACCCGTTTGAGAGATCGTCAACAGCTTATGGAGCTAATATTTGAGGTATTATTTTATTTTATTGATAATAATTCAATACTCATAGTATGTCGTATAGGGAACAACCGCGCAGTTGCTTAAGGATATCATCACTATATTCTATTCCCCGTTGGCTGAAGTCTACAAAGCCGCTAGCATCGGAGAGTCGTTGGGACACTTCCAAAACTTCATTGATGACTTAATAGCAACTGTGGAGAGGGCTGACGGTTCGTTACCGAATCTTCTATATTATATATTGTTGTCATTGATATTCCCATATTTTCAGCTGGTCAACTAGATCCCTCAAGTACCGTCAAGATGTTCGTGGAATTAGTACAGCGGCACGAACAGGACTTTTATAATTTCGTACATAAGGTTCACTCTAAAGGCGCTAAACTCTTTGAGAATCTTCTTCGCTGGATCGAATTATTCATCAACTTCGTCCGGGAAGGGTTGGGCGAGCCTATCAGTCTGGAATTCCTGCTGCCGCATACGGGACAAGAGCGTATCGATATTTTGAAAGAGGTCGATGCCGTTGCACTGTACCATTATCGACTGAAGGTTGCTCACGAGACTAAGGTGAGAAGACGGTTTGGAAGAGGGGAAGGAGGGGAGGTAGCAAATGGGGGTCCCACGACCGCGGACCAGGACGATTTGGCAACTCAGGCGTTGATCGACGATGTCGTGCGCGATTTTAACTTCGGAGATCTAGTGAATGGAGATGTGGAAGACTTGGTCGATACTGATTCCAGTGGGGAGGATTCTGAAGAGTATGATTCCAGCGAAGAAACGACTACGGAGGAAGAGACAGAGTTGGAAAGTGACGAAGAAGACCACGTTCCTCGCCCAATGGCTCCTCCGTCTCCTGCAACACGAAGAATTCCTTCGACGGCACCGCTACCCACATTACACAAACGTGCTTCGCAGTCGACGGTAACCATACCAGGTCCACCACCGAAGCCGCTGCGCCCAAAGCGATCATTTTCTTTGCGATTAAATAGATCCACCTCAGATCTACGTCGAGCAGCAAAGTTATCCGATCCTCCACCTCCCGTTCCTCCATTACCAGGGCAATTGAGGGTGCCTGTGGGAGAGAAAGATGTTCCGCCACTCCCACCTCCGCTACCCTCCAAGGAATACGCCCCTTCAGTACAATCTTCTTCATCTACACAAACAGCCCGTGGACAAAGGAGTCCCCCAGCGGATGCAGAGCAACAACGCGCGTCTTCCTCTGCCCCGACGAAAAAGAAGAAAAAGAAAACAGGACCAGATATACAAGGACCAGAACTGAAGGCGATACCTTCGTTACTACCTCTATTTGTAGAAATGGTTCGTTTATTTAAATTACTCTCCCGTTTTTTTTAATTCTGATGCGCAATACACAGATGAGACCAAAGTTACGACCAAGACAAGTCTGAGCAACAGTATGAACAACTCATGGACCATATTTATGTACATTCCAATTGTTGCGGGTAATTTGTATCATCTCTACACTTCCGTCTCTCCACAGTGCATTACCTATTGGCTAATAATAATTTACACTTTATGTAACCGACGGACGGTCGGATTTCGATTTTTTATACTAGCGTTTTGATCCGGTGGCGAAGCCCAGGAAAGTTTTGTATAGTCCCTTGTGGTGGCTATGTAGCACAGCTCTTCAAAGACGGAAAGGTCTCCGTTTTAGTATTACGATTTTCTCCGTGCCACGAAAGTCAAACACGAAAGACATATTACGCCCCAGGGCATGTTCCTAATAATCTCAGATGTGCCCTAATGGCCTCTAATGGCGCAGGATATTTTTAGTGATTTTGTAAATATCGGTGGTTCAGATCGTCTGCTTCATCATATAACTTCACGTTTATTTTCCAAATATACATTCCATGACACGAACGAAACCGAAGGCGAGATAGACCAACTGGATATGCGGCATAGTATTGATGATGCGTGGTATTGCTAGATCATGTAGAGGAATTGATGGTGAATCGCTTGAAGGTATAACTGCAATTAAATTGTCAGAGTCATGAAAGTCTGCAAAGTTAAGCACAAGTATACATACCCCAAGAAAGCAAGATCCTTGTTAGCTCCATCAACATCTGCGCCAGCAGGCTGATCGGGAACAGATTCTAATTCGTCTGTAGGGAAGTAAGAGGTATCAGTAATAGACCGGAGGTGAGGCACGAAAGGTGCGTCGATATTCCGGATGGTATCCCAGTCCACACCATAGAAGAATGGGTGAACTTTAATTTGCTCAACAGCCAAACGTTTATCGGTAGACGTGATGAGGCTGGAGAAGTAGATCAGTAAAGCTTCCGAAAGATTTAAAAAAGGATTACCGTCGAATCAGATCCTCAGCTTCTGGACTGAGATGAACGTCATCAGGGAAAAGGAGATGGTTGGGCCAATCAATGATTTTCTTGTATGTTTCATGCGTGGTCTGCGAACAGAAAGGAGGATATCCAACCAGACACTCGAACATGATGGCGCCAAGTGACCACCAATCACACTCGTTGCCATAACCTTGCAGCAAGAAGATTTCCGGCGCAATGTAATCGGGCGTTCCGACGGTGGAGTATGCCTACAATCTGTCAATCACGTAAAGAAGACCCATTATAACCAGACTCACAAGTTTTCGCCTGTTCGCTTTCCAAGTCGCGATTGTCTCGCTTCTAGACATAGTGAGGTGGATGGCATTGACCATGACGCTATTTCTGCCAGAATTTTGAGTCGCTGTAGGAGATGTAACGCCATTTGCTTGGTCAAGCAGCCGCTGGTAGTAGGACGAATCATGCTGTTTATGGAAACCTGTGGAAAGACCGAAGTCTGATAGCTTGATGTGCCCTTCCTTGTCAATCAAAATATTATCGGGTTTGATATCACTGAAAATCACGTGAGAAATGGTAAGATTTCAACAGTATGAAAAACTCACCGATGAATGAAACCAAGTTTGTGTACGGCCTCGATGGCAAGCACACATTCTGCGATATAGAATCGAGTAACATCTTCCGAGAAAGTGTCATATTTAATGAGCATGGTCATAAGGTCTCCGCCAGGCAAAAATTCCATGATCAGGTATAGGTAGGCGCTGTCTTGGAATGAATAGTAAAGTTGGACGACCCAGGCAGAGTTCGATTCGGCGAGAACATCACGTTCTGCACGAACATGTGCCAACTAAAAGATAATACGTTAGACATGCATTATCTGTGTAGACTAAAGATTAGATATACCTGCTCCTTCTTTAACATTTCACTCTTCAGCAGTGTCTTCATGGCATATATTCGCCCGGTATCAACCTTCTGAACTAGCCTCACCTGCGCGACGGTAAGAAACACGTGCACGAACTATGAAACGAATACATACTTCTCCAAATGCACCTTTGCCAATAACCTTGACAGTCCTAAAGTCATCAAGACCGAGTTTGGTACGCCTCAAGCGCAAGAATGTGGACTCTTTCTTCCCCAGCGAGATCAACTGACGCTGCTTTCGATCATCGCTCATTGTATTATCAGCAGCCAGCTTGCGTTCCAATTCAACGCGTCTAGGAGACACAATCAAACAAATCAGTCGTGAAGTTTGCGCCCTACGTCAAAACAGCGTACCGCGTATTCCGCTCGATGGCCGCCTCAACACCGACTTTATAGTAATGTTCCAGCTTCACCTGTGCAGCCTTTGCCTTGGGAACGGCCTCAGGACTGAATCCAGTAGTGCTGCGGTCGAAATAGACATAATCGGAAGGCTTGCTGTTCTGTGTTGAGCCTGAAGGGGCGGGAGATGGAGATGCTGCTGACGACGACATTGGGGGTTGGGGACTCGGGTTCATTCGCTGATTCTGGGCACTAGGGGGACGTTGAGGAGCAGCAGGACGTGGAGACGGGGCAGCATAGCGAGGATTGGGATAGGTAGCCATACTGGAAGGAATGTAAAGATGGTTCTTAGTTAGTAACTTGGGAGATCTGGAGTCCTCCCCGTGCCAACCGTTATAGGCGGCGGAGTTGTAACTCGCGTCTGTGCTAATTGGTTCCGATCTCGACGTATCCATAACAAATCCATTATTATATTCAATTGAGGTCCATACATGTATGATTGAAACAAGATACTACTGATACGATACTACTAATTATCTTTTCGCACAAATACATCGGAGTAAACACAAACTGAATTCATCAAGATGATTAAATTAAGTATCAGGGATTTATCTTCCGTATCCTCCGCCGTAGGGATTACTTTGTGCTGACGACGATCTCCACTGCGGAGCTACAGATGACGGTGGTGATACAGTAGACTGCCGATATCTCGGCCCTTGGGGAGTCACAGGTACATTCTGTTGGTAGGGATAAGGAACATGAGGTGGCTGAGGAGACGGAGAATGACGTGTATAATGACTGTTTTGACTTTGCGAAAGCGGGTTCTGAGCGGGGAAGGAATGTTGGGATGGTTGTCGTTGTCCGTAGACACTGGGAGTAGACTGGGAATTCGGATAGTCTCCGTACGCCGACGGACGATTGTATCCACTTGGAGGAACTCTAAGGACTTTTGTAAAAAAAAAGGAGAGCAATCGTATGAAATATATGGAAACTTACGGGTTTGCAGACCGTTGTCTTTGAGGAACAGACAGAGACGGAGGTGGAGGTGGAGGCAGTTGCCGGCCTGGCTTCATGAGCGATGAAACGGCAGAACTATGCATCTCAGGCATTAGTTGAGAATTCAATGGTGGATAGATAAGCACATACTTGTACAATGAAGCAGCATCGATCGGCTCTCGCGACTCACTTCCGAGGAGGGGAATCGGTTCTCGACGACGAGAAGTGTATGCTACAGCAGGATCAAATGGCATTGGAGGCGGTCTTGGTGCAGGTACAGAGGGCATTATATTGGGATTCGAGTGTTCTCGTGGAAGTGTGGGATGGTATCGGCCATCCTCATGATATCGCTGATTAGATGATTGCGTTGGATATTGGGGGTAGCTTCCATAGCCATCCACACTGTCAAGTGGAGACTGAGGTGGAGAATCAGCCTGCGACGCCGTGAACCTTGGTGGATATCTATTTACCTCCTCAAAGGGAGGCCCTTCCAGTGAAGGTCCGACCGGCGCAAACGGGGGTAGGGGTTCGTCAATATACTCTTCTACAGGGGACCCAGGAAAGTAGGATGTGGTCTCATTTCTTGAAGAATTGGGGATTCCGGACGGACTTGATGAACTGGCCACGGGATAACCATAACCTGGAGCTTGAGAGTCGTGCTTTTTCGCTCGTTCGTGAGCGAGATCGGACCCGCTCGATTTCCGCCCATGCGCGCGACGTGAGGCGGCCTCGAACCTGCCTTCATCCCATTCTTCCCAAACCTCCTCGCCCGCATTAGGAGGCCGAGATATGTATAATGAACGCTCGAGTGCGTTTGCGATCTTACGATCGAATTCTTGTGCTTCATAGGCTGGTGGAGGTGCGTCGACAGGAGAGGGGTATTCCATCTCACCCAAGACGAGCTGGTAGATAGTGGTAGGTAGTAAAGAGAAACAACGCGCGGAAACCCGAATAGTCAAGCGCAAGGCTGTGCGAATGCTTTGGCCGGATATAGCCGCAGTACTAACTGTCGTGCCAAAGGAGCCCAACTTGATATGTCTGCTTCTTCCGAAATATAGTAGGGTATTTTGAAGGGTATTGTCTGACCTGCCCCAACTATACACCCTAAATCCAACGAATTGGTAAGATTATGTGTGTATTACTTACCTCACCATTAGTAGGAGTTTACCATTGCTAGGACTATTGACGACCCTGGATTGCGAGCACAGCTCCAGTTCGGCACTCGTGGTCCACGCCGAAGCCGTCGAAGCAGCCGCTATATGGCTAATACCGGCGGTGCACCCAGGTGCACCTCTCCATCTTTGGCATGTAACTGCCTGTAGCTGTCATGCCACCGCAGCTGGTGCCTAAGATGAAAATAAGAAACCAAAACTCTCCGCTAAGACCAAGAATATGGAGGTCTTTGCAGATGAATACCATTACAGAAAAGACTGAAATGAGATCGGGGAGTATATCAGAAATGCCCAACAAGTTCGCTACAATTGGAGATAATGGAGGGCTAGATGCGTAGCTTCAGGGCTGCCTCATATAATGTTGGAACGCGGACGCAGCATCCGACGATTAAGCGTGACATCCGTGACATGGCAGACCCTGATCTTGCCCGTATCGCTGCAGAATACCGAGGTCAGTTTCCTCTGATCTACTTAAATTCTCATTTATTCTTATTTTTACACCTGAACCTTGCAGATATCAACGGGTCCTCCTTAGAAATACGGGAATCTCCTCCCTCTGCGCTAGAATTTTCTCGTTTGGTTCACATCTCCCGGCCTGTGCTGATCAAAGGTCTCTGTCTCTACTCGAAGAATGCAAAAGTCCAAAATTTTTGATGTGATACTCTAGGTGGTGATATTGATTACGCAAAATGGAGCAACGAAAATCTTATTCGTGCGATGGGAAACCGCGAAATATCTGTTGCACTGACGCCACGAGGTCAAGGAGCAGACGCACTGACTACAGGCATGTCCAAAAGCGTATAATCCCGAAATTATTTATTCTGATGAAAATAAAGGAGACGACGGCGAATGTTATTTCGCTGAGCCTCATGTCGAGAAAATGACTATGGAAGCCTTCCTAGGGTGTCTCGGGACACAGTCTAATGTAAGAAACGGTCGCTGCATTTTGATCTACTCCATAGTCCTACCCTATATAATCAGGAAAAAACCGGCGAAGTATATTACCTGCAGTCACAGAATGGGAACTTATATCCTAATCCTGGGTCCGAGTTCGAGCCACTCCTCCCCGAAGTGCCTAATGAAATTCCGTGGGCTACTGAAGCATTAGGTCTTAGTGGAGTTCCTGATTATGAGGGTCATCCCTGATTGACATATCCGACTGCATTGCATGTAGGCCGCTCTCCTGATGCAGTGAATTTATGGATCGGGGATAGTCACAGCACAACGAGTGTCCACTCAGGTATATATATTAACGACTTTATATTATTTTACTCTTCATTTAACAGCAAGTCTAGATCCTTATGAAAACCTATACACTGTGGTTCGTGGGGCCAAACATTTTACTCTTTTCCCTCCGACGGAAGCGTACTGTCTTCGAGGCGAGTTTTGCATTTCGAATACAAAGGAAAGACAAATTCAGTTAATACCATTTGATTTAGAAAAAAGCTACAAACACGCTCAGTATATTCGGAGCACGCCGTCTTCTCCACTCACTCTGCAGCCCTCCCCTTCCGGTACTGTGAGATGGTCATCAATCCTTGATCCTTCTTTACCGGGATCCGTCCCTGAGGCCTCGCCGTTCCGCGTCACAGTACACGCCGGTGAGATACTCTACCTTCCACCTGGGTGGTGGCATCACGTCAAGCAAACGGGAGATAAAACTGGAATTTGTATCGCACTAAACTGGTGGTATGACATGGAGATGCGAGGTATGCATTGGATTTGGCTACAATATTTGCGTGGTACACTGGGTGATAGGGAGGAAGAGGAAAACGAGTCGGAATAAATTAACGCTACAGATGTATAGGCCTTTCCGACAAGAATCCTTGAATACGTTGCTTTCTATTGGTTTCGTCCGAGCCATCTTATGAGACTTGTCTGTCCACGTTGTTCTACGGCATTTTTAATACTTTCGCGACTGGCTAGGCATCGATATTTGGCGAACTCTTTGGTAATATGTGTTACAGGTGTGACCACAGGTTTAAATATTTGATGAGAGACCAGGTCTTCGAACGCCTAAATCATGCCAAAGTGAATTACACTAATTTAAACGAAGGGGAAAGGGACGTACTCCGAACATAACAGGTTTTGACACGTGCATCATACCCAGACCTAAGCGTTCTGTCTGCATAGGAGTAGCCGCTACAAGCCGCGAATGACTGAAAAAGCGATCAAAAAGCATTTCAAAATTGAAGATTTCCTGGCCCGCGACTTGCGAATGTAGAGCAGCGATTAATAATGACATCTGTGGATATGCAAGAGCTACGCAAGTATGTCAGCACAGAAAAGTTGGTAGATAAAAGAGAGTGAATTACAGGCAAGAAAAGGAAATTGTCTGGGACATCTCTGGGTAGAAATACTGGCAGAAAGTCTGGAGTGAGTTAACCATGGGGAATTCTGCGATAGATTTATAATGGGTGATATCTATAATAATATTAAATTAAATTTCTCGAATATTTAGAAAGAAGAAATCGTATTACCATGAGTCGACATAGTGCACGTATATCTTTGCCAAATGCAAAAGTCTCGTTTAGAAGATTGACTACAGGCTTCTCTTCCAAGAAATTCTGTAATTAAAAGTTTAAGGATATATCTTAGCACGTTCAGGAAGAGCTCACTTGAACACTTATTTCCCAAAAGGAAGTCCATTCATCCGAAACTCCGATTGCCTGAACGTTTAATAAGGTTTTGAGTACATCACGGAACACTTCAAATTTGGGAGGTCCGCCAACTCGGAGAACCCTATGGGAGAAACGACTCTTGACACGTTTTTCAAGAATGTTAAGGCAATCAACACGGGAGGTAAGGCCGATCACAAGAAGTCCGTGCTCTCCTTTGGCATCAGATCGTGATTCGCTTGGTATCTTCGGTTGTTTACCCTCTGTGGTGATATTTCCGTTAGGCTCTTTTGTAATATCCTCGGATGAATCCTCAAGTTGGACTGGAGTTGTGCCTCCACGACATGACTGAACGGTATCAAGAAGGCAATATAACAAAGCTTGCCTCGCGTGTCCAGCAAACCCATCGAACGCGTCAAGGATGATAATAACTGGACGTCCTAGGCAAGGTAAAGCACCAATTATCGATGGTAGATGTGCGGGAGCAAGCAAGTTCATGTCTGCGAGATCGTTCTCATCTTCCTCCTCCATTGATCCTTCTTCTCCCATAAGAGTAGTTGGTCCTATTTGTTCTTGGACCTGTCGAGCAATTTCCCGCATAGCTAAACGGTCGTTTGTTTGTGCATACGCAGATAATCGGATAATGATAGGCGTATTTGAAGAGGATGAAGGTATGGAGGATATTAATTCTTCAACCAGCTAAGGGTAATGCGCATGAGAAGACTAGATTAACACCGCAGACGAGAAACTTAGACACACCCTCGTTTTGCCGCTTCCTCTTGGTCCAAGAATCAGGCAACTATTGCCTTCGTGTCGCTCTATCGTCCCTGCTACCAGGTCCTTGAGTTGACTGAACACCTGCGGGTATGGAGATGCTTCATATTCGATTAAAGAAGGCCGTTGTAGTGCTTTTAACACTGCGGTCTTCTGTGCGTTAAGACTTTGGGCGAGATGTAATGGAAGAGAATGTGGTAGTCTGAACTTCTGAGGAGATGCATTTTTGAAAGTAGCGGTTTGCTTCGTAGGTGTAATAGGCTGGGTTTGCTTCTTTGGAGAGACGCGTACGTCCTCCTCTTCTTCTTGTCGAACGGATGGCGAAGGAGAAGTTGAGGTGCGAGTGGGAAAGGAGGTGCTCTTCAATATAGACTTCGGCGTTCTAGGGGGCGCATTGGACTGTAGCGTATGGTCATTTACTACTACAACGGCATCGCCCGCATCATCACGAAGATTCAGCTCGTCTCCACTGCTCCCATCGGCCTCTTGCGTATTCTTCTGCTTAGATGCTTGTTGCTTTGGAGGCTTGATTACGCGAATTGTTGGAGCCTTCCGTTGTTTCTTGGTGGGAGAGGACTGGTCGTCTTGAGGGGGCCCTCTTGAGCGTGTCCTAGGACCATTGTGTTCCTCAATAGGTGATAACTGTTCCTGAACTTTCCGTTTGCGTCCTGGCGGCATGATACAGTTGTTGTTAGAGTTGCAGGTGTCGTGGAAGCCTAAATCGCGTCGCGTCACGTACGTCACGCAATCAATGTCACACAACGGTTCAATATGGGCTTCACCGGGTGAGCAACCTTATGTCTTGTGCCTGCTACATTCACTCACAAATCTTGTCAGACTTGCACGGTGGATAAATGCTCCGACTTCGGGGATGGAAATGATAAATGATAATATTATGCGAAATCACGGTGTAAGCACCAGTTCTGACTGCAGTTTCAGTTCTGACTGCCCCTCAGGGCATCTTTCGTGGCAAATGGCATTTATCAGTAAAGTCTTATCGCTCGCTGGGCCCTCCTGGAGAAGAAATTCCAGGCCTTGTTCATAATGCCACTGAACGTATAATGTGCGCTGTAACGATGAATGACAACGTTTTCGTCTACGTGGAGGATCCCACTATACCAAGTCGATCGGAATACGTTACTGCTGAAGCGGAGGCCGTTGAGGCAGCCGCTCAATCTAATGGAGATATTGTCCCTCAGCCGCTTATACACCCGACACACTATCGCACCACATACATTACAGTGAATCCGCCACAAGCTCTCGACTTGCTATTGGCGCAATTACGAGCTCGATGGCAGTCTGTACGACAAGCAACGGGGCAAGGAAGGGGTCAAAATGCAGTTGGAATCGGTCCTCCTCAAGTAACCATCGAGGGAAATGTCTTCGCCATAGGGACAGATTGGCTGGTAAGGGTAGGGAACGTGGTCTTAGCAGGAAGCGCTATCAGAGGAATGGTAATAGAGGTATGTTCTCTGTTCATGGTGTTATTTGGTTGTCAACATAATTCGTAGGCCGAATATCTCCCGCTCAACGTCACGCCTATCCAGTCATTGGATGGTGCCTCGGAGTTGCTCTCTAACCTCCTCACATCCCTCTTACCCCGTATCTCCGATGCAAGAACTGTGGCTATTACCATTTCTCCTGGTCAATGGGAGGACATTTTGTTCTCCGAAGATTCCCCGGAGGATGAAGGCACCAACTCAAACGAAGAAATCATTGACGATATATATGTACACGGCCTCCCTCCACCTCAAACAAATAAGCGGAACTGGCAAGGAACAGCTAGAGATAAAAGAGCCGCTTTTCTTATTATAGGAGCCCTGCGATCTGAAGGTCTATTGTAAAGCCGGAGCCCCCCTCTAAATGGGATGAAAGTTGATATCCCTAAATTTCCTGTGGTGTCTCGCAGAAAAGATCACCTTCAAACCTATGAACATGGCAATCATCCCTTGCATTTCATCGATGCGACTCGAATCCGGTGTCCTTACGTCTTCCACATTTGGCCACTAACTGTACTCCGGGCACCGACGTCGCTATGTGAAGCTCACGCACCAACCATTGAATCGAAGCATATAGATTAGAATAGCGTTGGTCTGTAAAAACAATCATTTGTATAGATACATGTATGCGACCAACTATAGGTCCCAGTGAGACCTATGAAGCCTCATGAATTGGTACTGGTACATTAAGGGAAGTGGCCTCTGATATTCGATGGTATAGTCCCGGTGTTGTAGCGAGTTATCCAGGAATTAGATATGGAAGATAAACTGGATATGGAGGGAACTTCAAATTGAACCTGAAATGCGGGATGATGATCGCCGCTGAGGATGTTTGACTAGAAATATTGGAAGGCATATTTGTCGACGAAGAAGCTCTCACTGAAGATAAAAGCTTGAAGACATAAACTCGCACTTAGGTTCTTGAATCAAGGCATGATGTTCGAGGTATGTAAGTCGTGGTTTAAGTTGTAATCTCTCACTTTCCAAAGGTCATTGAGACCCGATAGGGCTTCTAACCTATTGTCTATATGCCGGAGAATTAAAGGAAGCTGGGACCATATATGAAAATACGACTTACCGACATTCAAATGTTCGTTGACAGGACCATTGACATCGAAAAATCCTATGTAGCATAACATCTCCTTTAATCTTCCCAAGTACCCAGTGCAAATTCCTTCTGTTCAATTCACAAGCCTCGAGGGCTCTGGTGGCTTCTGAGGTGACTGTCGTCACATTTCAATGCACGATAATAGTGCCTGAAGTTGCCATAGTTTATAGTTATATTCAGAAGGAGGGAATTGCAAAAACAGTTATTACTGAGTGCAAGTGATGAGAAGATGAGTGTATTCACGTGGTATTCCGCGTGGCGGCGGGGGCCAAATATTAGGGACTCGCCAGTCTGCTAGAGTCATTCATGGCTCTCTCTCCATGCTTCTCTCCTCCAGGACGCGACAAGGCGCGCGGGTAGTGTCGTACACCAGATCATACTCGAAATCTGGACAGAATGCGTCGTACGGACCACTTCATTTTTACCAGAATAAACAGTTGGAACTTTATGCCTCTCGGAAAGCGAACCCCTTGACACTTAGGCAATTGGTGATTACGAGTGAGATAGCAGGGATGTGCAACGCTGATGTTTCCAATACCAGGTATTCTTTGGGAAGTCTATGAATGAGGAGCGTCTCATCAAGGTTGGTCACCTTGAAAAGAACTCGTGTGCACTCAAGTTGATGCACTATGATCAGAGTGCAAATTATGTTCGAACAGAATTGCCTATACGCATATCTCATAGGTTAAGGTATGCTCGATATCCATTTCACACATGATTAATCTCCTTGACTGCAAGCCCAGAGATATGCAAGCCTTGCCATACGTTGTCGTGACAGCAGAAGGAGTTGCAAAGGTCTATGAGGTGAGAATTATATTCACGTGATTCTGTTTATTTACTGAAATTCCTAAACTAGTTATATTGGTCAGGGTTTGAGAAGTTTGTAATTTCTTTTTGCTTTACCTGTCCATAGTGCTGAATCGGAGCCAACTCGCAGACTACGCCGATACCCTCAAATCAACACGCTCGACGATAACGCTGCTTTTTGTAAATTTTTAAAGGGTCTACTTGATGAACAGTGTGTATATTCTTGCATTGTTTTTCTACAGTCTATTACTAACTCTCCGCGCAGTCTTCCTGTAATTCCAAGTCTATACTTGGGTCTCTCGCTCGCATCACATCATCTTTCTCCAGAACAGCTTGATTCATTTATGCGGAGGATGCTTGTATCTCGGATATCTCGACGTGTTCTCGCAGAACATCACATCGCTTTAACAACGTCATTCGGCGATCGACAACGTAGCAATTCTGCTTCCGAGAACGTTGGAATAATTTATACCAATTTATCTGTCAAGTCCAGTATCGAACACTGTCTTGATCTTCTTAGGTCTTACCCTCAGCATGTGGAAGACGGCGATACGGATCTTTTCGAATGGCCTGAAGTGATCATCGATGGACACCAGGATATTCGTTTCTCTTATATAAAAGAACACCTTGACTATATCGTTTTCGAACTCCTTAAGAATGTTAGTAATTATTTGTTCGTTATACTATTAAACTAACTTTTTCTCTCAAGGCTGTGCGTTTCACCACCTTGTATAATAAAGATCGGATATCAAATCAGCGGCCAATTGTAAGAGCAACCATAGTTGCTGGACCTGATGATGTTTCCTTACGTATATCTGATCAAGGTATGATTTAGCATAATTTCAGATAAACATTTAATAAAATTTGACATTTAAAGGTGGCGGCTTATTAACGAATCCATACGTGAACAATCCTGCAGACCTTTTTTCATTCTCGCACCATCGTAATGCTGGGCGGTTGGAGGAAGTCCGATTAGAGGCTTTACGACAAGCCGTCTCAAGTGCCAAGGGGATCAAGGGAACAGTAGGGGAACAAATCACACAGGAGTCTAAGAGCAATTCTGTCGATGCTGCTGCTGAACTTGAAATACGAGAAAGAGTCAGCTTGTCAGAGACTCCACCACGGCTGGGGATTGGGCTTCCGATGAGTAATATTTATGCTGGGTGAGTGCCGCAGGCCATATATCGAGGGGGTTTGTTTATCCTCTATTGCAGTTATTTTGGCGGCTCATTGCAGTTTGTACCTATGGACGGCTGGGGTACGGACGTTTATGTACGATTACCCAAACTCGTAAGTAATCTGGATACCCTAGTATAATTGAAATAGCTCATATTGATGTTTTTCTTATAGGGAACCAATTTGGAAGGCATTGAAGTCTGAAGATATCATAACTATTAGCTTCATAGCATTTTGTACCACCATTTATTTTCATTCCCTGTACTTGGTTTAAATATAGAACGTTACGTGTGCTTGGCATTGTGGGCGCGTCTTGACGCGTTACGACCTTGACGAACTCCCTAACATCTCTTGAGATACCACACTGCCGGAATGGGCGGAAAGAAAACTGGCGATACCTCGAAATCTTCCTCTGGCTCTAAGGTAAGTATATGGTTTTCCATTTGGTGATACGTATGTTCACGCCGCCTTACCATCTGTGCGGCAGGCTCTAAGCAGACAAGTTAACTTATTTCACTATTATAAGAAAGAAACCAAGCCTGTGGTCCAGGGAAAAGCTAGTACTTCGGAAATACAGAGTAGGTAATGTCATATTTGAAGTGTGGATACATGTATTAACTCTACGATCCAGAGGATGTGGCACCGACAAAGATAGATACCCGTCCGTTGGTTCAAGACGCGTCGAAAGACGTCACCCCTATCCTTGAAACATCTGAACAAAAGATTGAATTGAAGCAAGAAGTACAAAGGGTGCAAGGTCCGTGTTTCTACATGTCTGGTGCATTCTGTACAGAAGTTTATTCACTGACAGGACGATATAAGGACTCCGATATCACCACTCCGTCCCAAACTCATAACATTGAAGAGACAGAGGATTCAACCTCTAATGCTCCTACCACTGCTCAGTTACCCACACAAGACCCTTTGAAAACAAAGTTCTGGACTGTTTTCCAAAGGCAGACTACTCCTTCCTCGTCATCTTCAATTTCCCAAACTGGAGCACACGACAAGCAAGTGCCTGAAACTCAGCCTTCCGTACCTATACCATTGCCTGACAAAGCATTGGATTACGCAAAACAAGCTGAAGCACCCTCGAATATAATCGATCTGACGGACTCACCTGTTCGAAAGCAGCTGCCTGTACACGATCTCACGACGCCTGCGGAGAAGCGTCCCAACATCGTTATCAATGTAGACACGCTAACTCTAGATCTTCCTGGCAGCCAAGACAAGCCCATAAATCTTACAGACTCCCCCATTCAGGTCCAACGGCCACCCAAAACGCTACATCCTTTCTTCGCAAATCATACTAGTCCTATAAAGAAACACGATAGAGATGTCAAGAATGAAGTATCACGTAACTTCAAACATCCTCAGAAACCTATTGATGCTCCTTGGCCAAATGCAGCATGCCAGCATGTCAAAGGTCCTCTGTCGACTTTCTTGTCACCTGACCCACCAAGCTTTGCAAAGTCAGATAGGCATTTCAACGTTCCCCCTATCTTCTCTGCCAAACCACCAATTATCGCAAGGCAGTCTAGGGCCGAATCCCCCACAGGGCGTACATCCAATCCTTTGGACCGTGATACAATAATCAAATCTATGCCTGATGACCATCGGAACCATCCCGGTATCTCACGTTTTTTGAATGGTAACAACTTTGAAGCGACCGAAACGGAAATATGGACACGGAAGTGGCGACCGCGGAGAGCTGTCGAGGTGCTAGGCAATGATAACCACGCTCTATATATGCGTGCCTGGCTTCAAGCCTTAGCGGTTCGACCTCCTGCCGATTCCCAAATATTAGAGTCCAAGACTACGGAAGAACCCTCGAATCCAAAGAAGAGCCGTGGACTCAAGCGCCCTCAAATTATTCGGTCTGTTGCCAAAAAGCCTGCGCGAAAGCGACGCAGAATCGACAGTGATGAGGAATCAGATGGCTGGATCGTGGGTGATGACGAAGAAGAGAGCGGCGGGTCAGCTTCGGAAGATAATGCTTCTCTTGATAGGAGTTTAGGTAGTTCGGCCAGATCCGAGGTGCCATTTCGACTCAGGGGAATGTCGAAGCCTCCAGGGCGAGGCCTTTCAGAAATTTCTACACCAATACCAAATTTCGAAACTCTTACTAATACCATTCTCCTCGCGGGGCCGTCTGGTTCAGGCAAAACGTGCGCGGTTTATGCGTGCGCCGAAGAACTTGGTTGGGAAGTATTCGAAGTGTATCCTGGGATCGGGAAGAGATCTGGAGCTGGAATATCCTCTTTGATCGGAGACGTGGGGAAGAATCATCTGGTTCGAAAGCGAGTAATTAACGGCCTGCACACGCGAAACTATCATGACGAGGTGAGTTTCTCTCGCTTGATCGGCAGTGTACAGACTAATTTCAACTTCAAATTATCGTTAGTGTAACCGTGGAAATATCGGTCGGAATGGTGAGAAAAAGGCTTCGTCGTCTTACGACGACGGAAATTCTGTGCAACAATCAATTATTCTATTGGAAGAAGTCGATATTGTTTTCAAAGAAGACGCTAACTTTTGGCCAACGATAGTCAATTTCATAAAGACATCTCGCCGTCCGGTCATCATGACTTGCAATGGTAACTAATTGCATTTATTCCTTATCAGTGGTCTGATCATTCTATAGATATTGCGCTAATTCCTTATGATGAGCTTCCGTTTCAGACATGCCTTAATTTTCAACCATGCCCAATACCTTTAGCAGCGTCTTTCCTCCAGTCGGCGTGTATGGCGGAAGGTCGACTATTTTCTCGAGAACAACTGGAAGCTATATATGAGAAGCCATATAGCCTTATTAGTTGCGATGAGCCAGATGACCCTTCCCTTCCCTTCCCTAGCCAGGCACCCCCATGCCCAGACTTACGGCGGGCAATTAATCAACTGCAATTTTGGACCTCGGCTGTGGCTGAAGATGGGACAGATGTTGACATCGGTTATGGCGAGACTACTCCTGCTTTAACTGACGAACGAGTTGCGGATTGGTCCTTTGGATATGGGGAAGGAGCTGCTCAATCTTCTGTGGTAGACGAAAGTCCGGCTGCGGCCGAATATGACATTTTCCTTATTGGGAAGCATATTGAATATTCGTCATATACGGATGCGTATCTCGAGCGGCACCCAGCCGATATATTAGAGGTAAGTGTGCACTACTGTGTTATGCCATTCATATTGGCACTAACGTTGGCGTGGAATCTCTAGGCATTTGCCATTGACCGGTACGAACCATCTTCGGACGATGAAGTATCATATACCCTGTTGGAGAAACCCCCTTCACATACCAACGGCCTACCCTTCTATAACTGGGACGCGGAAATCGCCCATGCTGCCATCAGTCTGTCGCGTCACGTGCTGGAAGCCTCGGGAGCTGGGAAACGCTCAAGGGAAGAGTTTGGTGAACGTGGTGGCACGCGACATTTCAATAGTCGATCGCTGATGGAGGCTCGCGTGGCGAACCAGCTTCGGGCGGTCTCGTTTCTGGACGACACGATTTCATTATTTGGACCTTTGCTGCCTCGCCCCGCGGCGGTGCTGGACTATACGCCGTATGTTCGACAAATGGTATTGGCGGACGACGCCATGGCCAGAGAATTTGAAGCGCAGCCTCAGGAAACAGTAGGTCGGCGGGGACGGCGAAGTCGTTGGCGAGCGGGGGAATATGTGCGGTATTTAGATGTTTCTTCGGAAGGACGGACGGGGGCACGGAATTTGTTGTTTTCGGAATGAGCTCTGAGGGGTTTATAGCTGGAGGGCGGAGAATCACACGTGCTAGGGAATGTGTTGTATTATGTAATAGCCTGCTAAAGACAGTTTCTGCATATCAAATCCGAGTCCCCTGATCCTTTTCTGCTGGCTTGACGTCCACGACGTTGAGAAAGTCCCGAGCTGCGTCCTTGTCTGCAGAGACCGACGCGTGTGTGTAGTAGTCCCGCCAGCCGTCCGCCGATGGACGCCGCCCAGAATAATCAAACACCGACAGAGGTCGATCCCTCGACCGGCCGGCGACTTTCACCTCAAACACATCCTCACAAACCGCTGGCTCCCCTCGAATATCTGCAAAACCAGCGCAGAGGCTCCATTACGGATCCATCACTGCACGCGTCGTCGTCGGGCCCATCCGGCAACCACCAACACCACTACCAGCACCAGCAACAAGCTCGTTCGCAAGAACAACGCGGTAAGCGTTCGCCGCGTACATTTCGACCCACTTCGCCTTTCGTATTCGGCGACGCGTCGGTCCATCCTCCAGATTTATCTAATCCAAGTATCCGTCGTCTCCTTCGTTCTCCATCGAATGAGGCATTAGACCCGTCTCGTTCGCCGGACCGATCTGACGACTCGTCACGAACTCGAGACCTACGCGCTACTTCGGTCACGCCTGAGTATCGACAACCTAACGAGGAGCCAAGATCGTGGTCAAGACACGACACTTATCCAGAGAAGCGTCCTGCTATGGACATAGGCCATAATGCACAGGAGGAGGACGCTAGCTTTAAAAGTCGCGTACCCCCCAATTTCAATCGCTCGGGTTCCGGAGCTCCCATTACAGAATTTGACTTCACCATGCGAAGACATTCAATAGCAGAGCATCCCGTTCCGCACCATGGAATGCACCATCCCTCAGATTTACTACCTACTCCTTCCCAATCCCCTACCATTCCCTCTCTCCCCCAAGGCCTCAAACGGAAGATGTCTTCGGATCGTGCCCTGCACCCTATGGAAGAAGAGGATTTATCGTATCCTCGGTCTGGGCATCCAGAAATCCAAGGTCCTGCTCCAAAGCGGCGCGGTTCCGCTTTTGATACCCGTATCGCCCAGCTAAGTTTATATGACCGCCGTGACTCCATCGATTCACGCATGCCGATACACCAACCGCCCCCACAGTGGTGGTCGCAAGACCGTCGCGATTCCTCCGCCTCCATGTTCTCCAATGCATCAATGACCAGTGCGGGTGGTTACAGTTCGTCTGGCTTTTCAGGAGAGTCTGCATTTCCCCCACGACAAGGCCTCACTAATATGGCATGGCCACCACCTCATCCGGGTACTGCCTCGAACCATGAGGCAGAGGCTCCCATGCCCGGGGTGGCCCGTCAACTGCAGCAGCGTGCACCTGCCGATGATTCACTCTCTTCGTTTCCCCCAGGACCTCCAATAATGCCGCCAGATCGTCGAATGTCAGTCCCCGAACTCTCAATGGCCGGGCTTCCTCAACGCAATTTACGGTCTAGATCCCGAGCCCCTGTCATGTCACGTACGAGTGAAAGACAACCATCTTCTAACCCTTCAGATGCTGACGGTATGGCTGAAGATTCTGAAACATCGCCCACTCAGGCCAATATGATGCATTCCACTGGCACCCTCAAGGACGGCACTTCCCCATATTCCCGGTCCCCTGAATTGCGGGTCTCTCATAAGCTCGCGGAACGCAAACGTCGCAAGGAAATGAAAGACCTTTTCGATGAACTCCGTGATCATCTACCTGCAGATCGAGGTATGAAAGCCAGTAAATGGGAAATCCTAACGAAAGGTATATTATGATCTTAACTTTTGGTATTTTCTTTTATTGACTGGGCTGCCTTAGCGGTCGATTATATCTCGACTCTCAAGACTCAACAGCTAGAGATGGGGAGAGAGCTGGAAATGTTACGGCGTGAAGTTCAAGTCTCCCGTTCAAGCAACGAATTCCAACAATCCGCTGCTCCGAATCATCCCCACAACTTTCCCCACGTCAATAATGCCTACGGCCAGCCGTCGGGCCTTCAACCACCTCAAGTTCAACATCCCTCTGCAGAATCTACTTCAGGTACATAACGATGCATGAGAATGGCAGGGAAATTTTGGACTTCGCATCGTGCATTGAGTGCGCTCATGTATGCATGTATATTTGGACTGGTGTTTATCCATCCCATCCGACTTTGTCCGTGTCTGTCCCGCACATTCCGGGCAGTAAAATTCAGTTCAAAAGCAGCATGACGTCAACGCCGTTCATACCACAGGTATATACTTCGGACGGTACGGAGTAATCTACGGGACACCGCAAGCATTCGTGTTTATTATTACCCTTTGGACTCCTCTTCATTTCGTCTGGCCTCTTCTTCTAATTTAGCTTCACGTTCCTCCGCTTCCACTACTTCCACATCGAGGGGGAATGTTAATATAGCAGCAACTCCTGTCAGCTGGTTTAATTCTGCGCATTTTGTTAGAAGGGGGGAATTTCGCAAGGAAAATGGAGTGCATACGTTGACCAGATTCATGCATGCTGGAAAATATTAAAACTTCAGCACCTTTTTCGCGTACTCCTTCAACTAGAGAAATGTAACGCTTTCGTTGGACTGGATCGGATGCACTAGATCGGACATTAACATGATTTCCCTTAGATCATATCAATGAAATTTCATACCGGAAGAGTTCGTCTGATATCAGTAATGTACCAATTGCTCCCCGGCTGGCGGCAAGTTCGACGTGGTCAGGACCATACCATGCACGATCTTGATCTGAACCAAGCATTTTGAAAAATCTAAGGGGAGCTTTAGACTAACATTAAACGTGAAGAGTGGATACGCACTTGTCCAACATGATTCCCTCCCTTGCAAACTTGGTTTCCTTCAGTTGTGCCGAGATCTATGATCATGTAAGACGATTATTCGCAAGGGAATCCGTAAAGGGAGCAAACCTCGGGGCTCTTCAGGACTTCCACCAGACTGTGTACATGTGGACTACTGACGTGTACTCGAACAAACTTATTCCTTGCTTGCATTAAAGCTTTGTTATTTGTCTTTAACGCCTCTTCAAAGATATAATCGTAGACGGCATCCTTGACAAATCCAGGACTTGCAATGACGACCACTTTAAGTGATGCGAAAGGAATATGCCGTAAGAATGATGCATATAAAGTAGAATAGAATCTTTGAAGGCCTTTCTCGTGAAGGGTAGTCGATCCCGTGCGCTTGCGCGGAACAGGAACATCTATCCGTTGACGGACGACCGTCATGTGTTCCGATAGTAAACATAAGGCAGCAGTTCCTATTAAGATATGAGGCATATGTGAGTATACAATTAGGGAAGACCGACCTTCTCCGCATACAATGGCACCAACTTCAGCACCGCGACCTTCTACACATGCCTCCGTCACTCTTTCTAATGATATGGTGTCCCACTCGGACTTGATAATCCTAATGTCTCGATTCGCCTCGATATCCAAAGTATGAAATGCTCCCATCTTCACGAAAGGGTTCTCGGAGGTACATTTCCCCGATATTTGTAGCATTGCTGTGGCTTCAGAGGATGAAGTGCCCGTGGCGTCTGCATTTGAGGTACTTGCAGCAGGGGAAAAGTGTATTCGAGAAACTTCTAATGTTAGGTTAAGGCGAACCCTATGCGATTCTGTTGATCCTGTAGCTGTCGTATTAACGACCCGCCTGAAGTCCAGTACAAGGTCGGTCAGGACCTCAACCGATTCAAGGAAAAAGCTCACCGGATAGCAGCAGCTCTAACTTCATCGCCCTAGCATATGGTTATTGGGGATACTCCACAGTGTTAATATTCATCTACCTCTTGTATCAGATTATACAGGTGCCACATATCTTCATCGTCTTCGGGGCGAACGGTAACATGACCCTGTTACGACGGGAAGGTCAGCGACAGCCTACTTCACGGAAGATTCGCAAACGACTTGTGCTACTTACGTGACCGTCTTTTTCGACATATTTATTGATAAGTTTCATAACGATTGGCCACCCTGAGTGAGGAAAGTTGCTGGGGATTGTATAGTATGTAGTCTAATGACTGTGACGTGAGCGTCTATTCACTTAGGCTCGCGGTAGCTTCACCACTAGCAATCTCATTAAGCGTCATGCCTCGCGAAGATTCAGAGGATCTGTAAGGTCTTCTATCCTATGCTCCGTTTGTCTTTCTCATGCTACTCCTTTCAGACTTTATCGTGCGGCCGCCCCTGTGGATCCCAGAGTTGCTTCTATTGCACAACGCTATGCCGGACGTTCAAGGGACGACGAGAATGATTCAGATATGGACGATGAGGAGCTTTTCGAGGAACTGGAGAGCATGGAGGACCTTGGCGGATTTCGTGAACGGCGGTTAGAAGAATTGAAACGAGAGTGAGTGTTGACGCTTTTCCGTCATTACGAAAGACTTATTCAATAATAGGATGCAGAAAGTAAAAGATATGAGAGAAAATGAACACGGAAAATACACAGAAGTTGCAGATGAGAAGGAAGTCGTCAAAATTTGTGCGTGAGTGATTCCCAATTATGCTATTAAATTTTGTCTTACCCTTCGACATTAAGAAACGAGGAGCGTTGCGTGGTCCATTTCTATCACCGCAACTTCCAACGATGCAAGGTCATGGATAAACATCTTGAGGTGCGGATTCTGCTGTTATAATGGGACTGTAAATTTATTTATTTATTAAACTAGGAAATCGCTCCGCGATACTTCTCTACGCGCTTTATTCGTGTTTTCGTTGAAAATGTACCGTGGTTGGTCGAGAAACTTGCGATAAAGGTTCTCCCCTGCGTAATATGTTTCGTACAAGGTGCCTCCAAAGATAGGTAGGCTATTTCAGATATTTAATGCGGAGGTTTCCTAAAATCTTTATAGAATCATTGGATTTGAAGAACTCGGAAATACTGATGCTTTCAAAACTTCAACGCTGGAGATGAGATTAATCTTGTCTGGTTGGTTGGCCTATGCATGATGATTGCATTTGATAATTGACTTTTTCTCTACAGGTGTCGTGGAACAGGCCCAGGCAGCATCCAATTCTGGAGTTGCAGCCACATATGCACGCGATAACGAGGACAATGATCCTTTCGATCTAGATGAATGATGATGTGGGCTCCGAAAAGCCCTTGGCCAATACCACCAATGCACTATTCTGTTCCGTTACATTTATGACGACCACTATACTGATGATTTTGATATCCGCTCTAGATAGGCTTTCCATCCTTCTTGGCGGTAGCGTTCAGCTTGCCCTTGTGCGTTGGCGATATCTTCGTCTTCTCCTCGCCCGTATATACCCCTCCCTACAATTATAACATCACAGTTCCGTTCCAGGATAACCTCTCTCGGCGTTCTGTATTGTTGACCCATGCTGTCACCCTTGGTGTCAAGTCCTACTCCGGGAGTTAGAATGAGATAATCCTCCTTTGGATCCTTCACGACTTCGTTTACGCTGTCCCTATTCATGGCAATAAACCCAATAACGAAATCGCGGTTGGCTTGCGCCATCTCGATAGCCTTCTTTGTGTACTCTCCAGTAGCCAGATTGCCCTTGCTGCTCATTTCCGCGAGTAAAAGCAGTCCGCGGCCTAAGGGTAAACCAACAGACTTGAGTCCAGAAACAATGCCCGGACCTGGTACGGGGTGTGCATTCGTGATATGTGACCAGCTTGCAATTTTATGTACTCCTTTCGAGTACTGCAAGACAACAGTGTTCCCTGTGCAAAATCGCGTTCAGATCATGTAGCATTTATGTGCTGGAAAACGGTAAGCACCAATATCGGCGAATTTCCTGTCCTCAAAGATCAGAAAATCGTGTTTTTGAGCCAGGTCTTGAAGCCGTGTAAGAAACTCCTCGTCAAAATCCTCGAGTATATCTACATGCGTCTGCAGTCATCGTGAGCTTCGAGACTTCAGGATCGGGAATGTATTTACCTTCACTAGGCAAACACTAGGTCCAACGGCATCGACTATGGCGAGCACTGAAGCCGCTTTCGTTACATCTACACTAACACATAAATTTGTCTTTTTACGCTCGATAATCTCAAGCAGCTTCTTAGCTGTTGGATTCAAATAAGAGTCGGAACGTTGCGCGTAGGTTAGAGCTTTCATCAAAGCGGATACTGACGTAAACGCCAATCGGAAATTGAAACTGTTCAAATATTCTCACTCAAGCAAATTTCTAGACGCGACAACAACGCGCGCGATATGTCGACGGTAACTGTACGAGAAAGGGATTTGGAACAGTCAGAGGATGAACGGGAAACAAAACGCTTGAAGACAGAGCACTCTGGCGAGCCCGAGACTGCTGCTCCTGAGGATACCGCGAAAGAGACCGTTGAAGCTGAAGCTCCAGCAATGTTCACTTCTGAAAATCTATTGCCACCTAGCAAGGCTCTCTTACCCCACAACCCCTCGGATTTCGATACCCAATATCGCGTCTGTGAACCTGATGTTGGTATTTCGGAATACATTTCGCATGATGTGTCTCGCATAGACGGTATCATTAAGCAACGGTGAGGCCTTGCAGTCCCAATGAATTTTGTTCTTTTAACTCATTATATGATCAGCTTTACGGACTTTCTTGTTTTTGAAGTCGATATTCAAGGCGAGGTTGTTCGCTTGAAGTCTATAACCGAACCAGCAGAGCCTGTACAGCCTATTGAGCCAGTCGTGGAAGAAAAACCGAAGGAGGAAGTTAAGGATTCAGAAGCCATGGATGTATCTGAAGAACCTTGGCCGGAATCCTTCAATGAAAGATTGGCCCCGTACCTCTCCGCTTCTGCAATTGAGGAACTGAAGACCATATTTCTCCAAGGTCCCGAACCTCCTGAGCCATCCACTGAGAATGACAATACGTCTACTGTTCAAGAAGGTACTTCGGCTTCACAAGGGGAAGCTTCAGAGAGCAACGCAGAGGCTACTAAAGAAACAGAGTCAAATCGGGATGATAATTCTCGTGGTAGAAGGGGAAGAGGGCGGGGAAGGGATAGGGGACGTGGTGGTAAAGGTGGTCGAGGAGGCAGAGCAAAAAAAGACAACAGACGAGTTCTGTCGGACGTTCGTATTCCACCGGTCTATGGCCATTTAAAGTTATGTTGCCCCCTCTGACTTTCAATCAAATAGCCCATTGCCTCAAAACAAGATCGGACTGCGTTGCATGAGACCATCAGGAAACTTTTCGACGGTAGAATGGAGAGCGAAACGGATCGCAACGATGCTGGCAACGAAGCCGGTCAGCGTATCGTAATAAAGTGGTCCAGGTCAAAAGGCGGTAATGTTAAACGCGGCAACCGCGAAGCTGCCATTGCTGAGGGTGCGTTCAAATTTACTCTCAGTGAGAATAAATTAAATATTATCCAGGTGGTAAACGGAACCCGTTCCCGTATATTCACTTTACTCTGCAGAAGACCAACAGAGACACCCAGGATGCATTGTCGAATCTGTCTAGGCAGCTGCACTGTAACATCAAGGATCTTTGTGTGTCTGGCACCAAGGATAAGCGCGGTGTCACTACGCAACGAGTGTCTTTTAAACGAAGTGGCAAAACAACCCAGGATGTGTGGAAAATTGTGAATGGAGTTAATGGCCGTCGGACAGTAGAACAAGCAATTATTGAACGCGGCGAAAGAGGTATTCGTATCGGAGACCTTGCCTACCGTAAAGGTTTCTTGGAATTGGGTATGCTCAAGGGCAATGCATTTGTCATAACCCTGCGGTAAGGACATTCATTAGGTTCTCGTGTCTTTTACTGACTACGATCTTAGCAATGTGCAGGCAGATTCCTTAGAGACTATTAACCGTGCCATGACTTCTTTGAAAGAAAATGGGTTCATAAATTACTATGGTTGGTCCATTTCCCTGATCAATGATGATCTGCCTTAACGCTCTCGATACAGGAATGCAACGTTTCGGCACATCACCCATCCCCACGCATTCTATTGGCCTAGCACTATTGCAGTCTGACTGGCACAAAGCCGTGGATTTGATTCTACGACCGAGGCCCGGGGAATATCCCGAAGCCGACGCTGCTCGCCGTGCATGGCTAGAGGACAGGGACCTTGACAGGGCTTTGGCCTTGATGCCTCGTCGCGTTGTAGCCGAACGATGCATCCTCGAGAATTATCATAAACAAGGAGGTGACGATAGGAATGCTTTAGGATCGATGTCGTGTGTGAGTTATTTCATTATTAGTTGAAACGATATTTTCTTTCTAACATGGTCAAAAGGTCCCTAAAAACCTCAGGCTCATGTACATTCATGCATACCAGTCTTACGTATGGAATGCTATTGTCTCGGAACGAATCAAGACTTATGGGCAAAAACCAATCGTTGGGGATCTGGTGTTTGACACTGCCTCCGCGGCGGAAATCGAAGAGACGGTGCCAGTTACAGGAGCCGATGCCGAGTTAGCTGCTGAAGCTTTAACTGAAGGTTAGTAAATTTATCATTCGCTTTGATCAAAATCAAAATGCTAAGCATCAGTTCTAGATGTTTCAGTAATCGTCGAAGAGGAGAAACCAGCAGCATCTGCGAATAGGGGAGGCCGTAGGGGTAATCCTCCCCCTCGCGTCAAAGTACTCGGTCCGGATGATATAGACAAGTACTCCATATTTGATGTGATCATGCCCCTCCCCGGAACGGATGTTGCTTACCCCGAGGGTCCTTTGGGAGAGAGATACAAGGAATTCCTCAGGATGGATGGCTTGGATCCTGAGAATTGGCAGCGCAAACAGAAGTACGTATCCAGAAGGAAGATTTGTGATCAATTCGTTTTTAACAATATCTCTCAGGGATTATACGCTCGGCGGTTCCTACCGAAAGATAATGCATCTCCCCAAAGATCTTTCCTGGGCTACGATGCGGTACACTGATCCAGATGTCGCTCTAGCGCAATCTGACGAAGACCGTATTTTGGGCTTCGACGCACCTGTTACGGAGGAGAACGGGCCCTTCCTCGCACTCCAAATTCGAATGCAGTTAGGAACGGCAGCATACGCAACGATGGCTTTGCGCGAAGTAACGAAGACCGACACCAGTTCCCATCACCAAACAGCTTTAACTATGGCGTCGGGTGATCAAGCGTATAAGG
The DNA here is from genome assembly GCA_000827215.1 of Sphaerobolus stellatus SS14. Classification (NCBI taxonomy): domain Eukaryota; kingdom Fungi; phylum Basidiomycota; class Agaricomycetes; order Geastrales; family Sphaerobolaceae; genus Sphaerobolus; species Sphaerobolus stellatus. The sequence continues at coordinate 504,102 of KN837076.1, forward strand.
GCACTAGCTAGTTAGGAATGTATGGCACAGGATAAGACGAAGTGATATTATGATGAGAGTTTGAATATTGCAGAGTAGCGGTTGGCTGCGAGGAGCAGTGACCCTGTCCCACGAATCAAATGCGCGATGCTATGATTGGCTGTGTGCCACGTATTTACCACGTATCGAATCTAAATGCAATCTTTACTTTCCGGACTGCTTCAAATTAAGGCCAAAGCGGTCTGTTGATGTAACAGACGCGCCTGGAGCGATTGTTATAAGCTCTTGATTCAGAGAAAGTATCGCGCGTCTTCTCCAACATGTCCACATCCACCAGCACGAGGAAGATCGAGCAAGTCGTCTTTCTTTCGCTTGTGCTTGATCTTTTTGGTATGTATTAGACATTTCATTCAAGGTCCATGTGATGGGCGACGTGGCGGTAGCTTATTCGACCTGCAGCTTTTACGATCCCTTTACCCCTCTTTCCCCGTATTATCGAGTGGTACACTAAGGTATGTCCTCGATTCCGATTGGAGGAGGTCGTTGACGTATAACTAATTCCATTTCTTTCAGCGAGAATTATCTGATCCGAATGGATTCCTCTCCTTGACATTAAGCTCAGTGTCGTATTTGCGTAGTTTCTTCTACAACGCTGCAGAGAACTCGGCGAAATGGGATGTGGTTTTACTCGGTATGTCCCGTTATTGCATCTATATATCTTATCAGATTATCTTATTCGATCGTGGTGTAGGTGGCCTTATGGGCTCTCTATTCTCGTTAGTAAAATCAGAGACAAATGCGCTGCGCCGTGACGTTGACTTTTGCTTTTGTGCAGGTCGTTGCAATGGCTCGTCTCGCCTTGGATTGGGGGACTTTCCGATAAATATGGACGCAAGAAGATTTTGTTAATCACGATGATTGGAAATCTTCTCTCGGCCATAGTGTGCGTTCAGAGACTTCATAAGATCTGGATATCCTGAATATTGATCGATTTTTACAGATGGATCCAATCCACGACCTTCGCTTCATTCCTCCTGGCTCGCGCTATTGGCGGTGCTAGTGAAGGAAATGTACAACTTGCAATGTGAGTCGTTTATATAAAATATTTAATTAGAATTGTATGCTTAGTTCGATTTAACAGTGCTATCCTATCCGATGTAACAACCCCCCAAAACCGTTCGCGCGCCCTCGCTCACGTCGGAATCGCCTTCGCCATCTGCTTCATCATCGGCCCCCCAATCGGCGCATATTTCGCCTCTCGCCCGGTCCCTTTGGCTTTCGCCGGCCGTGAATTGAACATCTATGCTACACCCGCCATCATCACCCTCGTTCTCTTGTCTCTCGAGTGTATCTTCCTCGCTGCGTATCTCCCAGAGACGCGTGGTAAGAAGTTTGCAGTTGAGGAAGAGAAGAGCGACGAAAAGGCGAATGGAAAGGCCGCTGAGAAGCCCCTTCCGAGGAAAGCGGATGTTCCTACTCGTTTGTCTTTGTTGAGCGATCTTCGTCAACTGCACTTTTTGTTCTTGGGTCTCTTTTCTGGTATGCAATTCCGCTTGATGCATATACGTCGACTCACGAATTATTTCTGCAGGTGTCGAATTCACTCTTACTTTCCTTACATTTGACTTGTTGGACTGGGACAACAGACAGAATGGCTCTCTCATCGGTAAATACATCCACCCAAAATTTATATACAAAGTAACTAAAATTTTTAATCTAGGATTCATCGGCATCGTCAGTGCGCTCTTACAAGGCGGCTACGTGCGTCGCGCAATGCCCAAGGTCGGCGAAGGAAAGATGGCCCTCCGCGGTGTCCAAGCCTGCGGCGCCGGACTCGTCTTGCTAGCCATTCTCCCGAGCCTGATCACCAACAACCGGGGTCTCGCTATCGGTGTCTTACGCGCAGCCGCAGTGTGCTTCGCCTTCACCTCGGCAACCGTTGTAAACTCTTTGACCGCCTTCGCATCTCTCCAGACCGACGACGCAGGATTTGACAAGGACACTGGCAAGCCTGCGTTGGAGCACCCGGAGTTGGCCAAGGGTAAAGCCCTCGGCGCGTTCAGGTCTTCTGGTCAGCTGGGTCGCGCTATCGGACCTATTCTAGGTATGTTAACCGTTTGCATTTATCCCCGTTAATCACTGATTGTGTTTTGATATATTAGCCTGTGCCTCGTATTGGACCATTGGGCCATCCCTGACTTATTCAATTGCCGGGGTTGGCATGACGGCCCTTGTGATGAAAATGGGAAAGATATCGCGTACTTCGTCGCGGTGAAGTAGCAGCTTATTTATGAAGAGGAAGGACAAGGAGTCTGTAGATCGCAGTGTAAAAAACCATAATATAGTAGAAATATTTACTTGAAATAAATAATTAGGACTTCGCTGTGTGCGATAAGATGTATGTAAAATATTATATTTGCTTCTCTGGGTATCGAAAATTCTCTTCCTGAGAGGCTGTCCGTGTATGTTAACAATGGGGTATATGCTGCTCTATGGTGTCTGAACCCATTCTGCCCATCGATCGCTACCAAACGCCAATGAATTCTGCCGGCGACCTGCCCCGGGGTGTTCGTAAGGCGGTGGTGGCGGCGGCATGTTGACAGACGATGAGCCTTCCCCATTCCGCGCGGCAGCGGCCTCTGCTGCTGCTTCAGCCTCTGCCAATTCCCGTTTCATCGTCGTCGGAGACTCCGATCGGGAGGACAAGCGACGACCGGAGCCAGCGGTGAACACTTCGAGGTGTTGGTGTTCGACCGTATGCCGAGAAGCCGGGGTGAAAATCGCGGGCAGGAAATACATGACGCCCCTGCTCCGATTCCTGCGTCGAGGACGGCGAGTATCGCTCGGGCCGTTAAGCGACGCCCACACCCAAACACCAGCTTGTCGCCAGGCGTGACCGACACGCGTCACAAATGAAGGAGGCTCCATCTCAGCTTGTGATGAAATGGGTGACCCGGATCTGGGAGTAAGGGTAAGAGGTAATAGCGGGTGCTCCAATGATGGAGATGAGGGCTCAGAAGACATGGATGAGAGTGGCGATGAAGGCTCGGTCGAGGGATCTTGCATGTTGAAGCCTAGGTCGAGATGGAAGCGACCATCGCGCTGGAAGGCGCGTGGTAGCACAACATCGTATCGTCCCAAGGTGAACCGTCTCCGTGATCTCTCGCGACGAGGAGACTTTTTGCGTTTCTGGAATAACAGCCTCAAGACGCCCAGGACGAGAATAACGGCACCGATTCTCATGAGCAACTTGCCCCACTTGCCGAGGAAAGTGATGAAGGCGGCATCGTCTGCATGCCAGCTGCTGCCATAATGGTGAGTGAAGAAGGAGTTTGGTGCCTCTCCCGGTTTAGCATTCTTGCCATAAAAGGATTTAGGCAAGACTCTCACGTCACCACCGGGATTGCTGGGAGTGGGAGGATGTGCTGATGTGTAGAGTCCGTACTGCGCCGACAAGAACATGGGACCCGTCGAGAACATTACTGTGGGATAGTTTAGGATGAGGGAATGGTCGAATGTGAGGAGGTTGTGGATGGTTTGGTCCATGAAAGGATGGCCTTTCTCGGCGAACATGAGATCATTGGAGATTCCGACGGGGATCGTCTTGGGGAGGATGACGGGGAAGGTGAGGAGAGGGTCTAAGGGTGCGCGACAGCCAATGTCTAGGTCAATATAGACGCCGCCGTAGTAGTGGAGGACAAAGTAACGGAGGGCGTCGGCTCGTTGGATAGGATAGGTGTAAGCGTCGAACGTGGAGAGAAACCATTCGTAATGCTCAGCAAGGAATTCACGAGCTGAGGCATCGGTCCACAACATATATTCACTGCGGGGGAAGACGATCAGACCCGATAGCAACGAGCAAGAGAAAAAAACGACATACTAGTCTGGCATCATATCCCTGCACGTCTGGGAGACGTTCTGCCACTTTTCTGGGAGGACATCTGTTTTCCATGTCTGGTGGATGATACGGGGGATGCGCTCCTGTTTGGTGGAGGATTCGTTGGAGACGAGCTCAGCTTCGTCGATGTAGGCGGCTGGGTTGATGCTTAGATAGAAAGAGATAGAGGACAGTACCGCCACGGTCCCCAGCAGAAACAGGCCAAGGAGGGTGAGGAGGACGACTACTGTCCGTCTTTTGAGTGCCATAGTCGAGAAAGCAGCGAGGAGACGCTTCGCTCGTTATACCCCCAACTCCAGCAGCTCGGCGAAACACAGCTTGCTACACTGAGACATCACGTGACCGGAGGCGGAGATACCGGCCAATGAAAAGGCGGAAATCAGGCGGCAGTTCGCACGGCATCCTACGCGCGTCGGATAGCGCGAAACCGCGTACGTCACACAGCGTCACACACAGCAGTCACGCAAACTCTTCATTGTCAAGGTCGAGTGCAAACACCTCCATGATACTGTACTCGTACTCTGCAAGCCTCCCTGTGTAAAGTCCCTCGTATTCGAACGCCCCCGCCAGCTCTGCTATCGTAGTCACATTCCGAGTCCAATCGTTCTTCGCCCATTCACGTCCTTTCCGGGCTCCCCTCTCTCCGGAGATCGCCACAAAGTCAGCCAGAGACGTCGCGTCACCATCTCCAAATATCCAGCTCGCTTTTGGCTTGGAGGGAGGGATCTTCACCAGGAATTTCAGGCAGTCTCGCACACTCCAGTCCATCCGCCAATCAGCCTCCGTCGGCAATGTCCCGGCATACCTCCTGTTCATAGGCGAATACTGCGATTCGTGCTCTCTGCGATAACGCTGCAGTCCAGCTGCCTTACCAGTGATGTTCCGCACGTGCATTCTGAGCTCTTCGACCAGCCGCCGATGCAGCTCGTCCCGATGCTGTCCGACGGTCGTCGGGGGATTTTCGACGTCATCCATGTCGATTTCCATCGCTGCATGCGACATGACTTGCACTGCCGGTTCGCTCCCCATCTCGTTATCTCCTATGTCCTGATCTCTCCGGCCCATAGTGGCGCGAACACTCGGGGGCACTTCGTACCCGGGTATCGCAGATTGCAGTAATTGCTCCGCTGTAAATAGTTTCCTTGTAGGTCGAATCACTGCCGCTTCACCGCGCAAGAAGAGTCCCGAGTTAGCTAGACGCGTTTTAGCTTTTTGTCTGTTTGCATTAGGGGCCACCACTGCCTACCATTCGTTGACGCTGACACAGCCAGATTGTTATCGCCTGTACATAGCAATACGTCTTTCTGTTTGATTTGATTGAAGTATTTGCAGCAATCCAGTATGAGTCCATCGTTTGAAAGCTGTCGTCCAGTTAGATCAGTACGTATGCATACTATTTCACTTACCCCAACACGCTGTCTCCAATCACCGCTAGGCAGCTTCGTCTGTGAATATGCCTGGCCCTTCACTCGCCCCCTGCCACTCCCAATATGCTTAGCCAACCATTTCGACGCCTCTCTCGCAGCAGATGCAATCTGGCGCGTGCTGTTCTTCTGAAAGTCGAGCTCAGAGATAACGATCCCAGGAATCAAAATGACAATCGGCAGCCGCCCCTTCTCCGCCTCAATGCAAGTCACCACTCCCTTCACCACCGACAAGTGGTTCAGCAGGATATTCGTGTCCAGAACAATATATATTTCTTGCACAAAATATTCCGAGCTGACCTGTATTCGCGTTAATTAATAAATGCACTAAACGAGTTAGCGGCACGCGTACATCTAACATGTCCACATCGATAGCACTTATAATCGCACTCGAGTCCGAGTCATCATTTACAATCACCGCACGCGTCGACCAGTTGTCTCGTGCTTCTCGGATCGCCTGAACGTACGCTCCTTCTCCTTCGGTGTTGTTGGATCGAGTGGCATTATTGTTGTTGAAAGACACCTTCGACTTCCAACTTGGCGTGGTACTATTCTTTAGGTCCAGAAAGGCTTTGTAGAGGTCATTATGGCTCGTTACGTAAGAAGACGATGGGTGTATATCGTCAGTGTCCATGGAATTGGGAAGGAAGCGTGGTGGACACAATAAAAGCCATTTCCATATTGGGAGTGTTGTAGGCGCTAATGCGACACTTTGGCGGTGACCTGCCCGTCGCCATGCATGAAAATCATCAGTTCCTATATTAGTAAATTTTCAGACTCGTCCTGCTTGTTATTTACTCTGCTGTTTATGTGGGATTTTTAGAAGAGTAATCTGGAACAGCGTGATCGTGTTCCCTCGCAACAACCGTGTAGTGATGATGCAGTCCTTCCGACGGTGCCGCGGGGATACGATAAAAAATAACGAGTTCTTAAGAAGCTTTCTGTTTTGTAAATTTAAATTACTCTCGTTGTATCTGATGTCTTCTCTCGTGTCACTCATCAGAAGTGTTGTAAGAACCACGACCTGAAGTTCTCCGCATCAATAATGTGCCTCGCCACAGAGTTTATCTCGCAAATCCATGATCTCTGATTCTATTGTAACAAGAAGCCGGGAAGACTAAACGCGATTTTCATACCTTTAGGTATGTATCCACGACTCACCAATAACCTGGATATTGAGCATCTCGACCGAATGTTTCGAATCCCTCAAGAATATAGCTAATTATTATCAAATTCAGATTTCGAACCTTCGTGTCGTACTTGACGATGGGCTCTTCGGTTATTTTGTTCTGGTCTCCTGGAAATCAATAATATGCATGTGACGCCAATTGACTTTCTTCAGACACATTTATTGGAAGAATCGTCATCCTGATCCCAATAGGCTAGGCTGTAACCCATTGCTAGATCACGGTAACGTTGAAATTCTGAGTGGGTTCTCCAGGATGGCGACACCCCCTCCGTTCTTTGCATTTATTGGTAACAATTCCCGCAGGGATTCCTCCAAATTGCCTGATTATTAGCAGTCGCTTCTCTCAAACCAGATCTAGGGAAAGTTCCACGTCGTCAAGTATATACTTTCAATTACAGATATTATTCAACGTGATATCCTAGATGCCATCGAAGGCCAACCTGACTTTCGTATTTTCTGGGACTGGATAAAGCGCGGTTGGGAGAGTCCTTTGCGCTAATTAATTTCTGGGACAGGCTGGAAAGCTCTTTCGACATCTTCCGAAATCTGGATGCAACGCTGAAATCAATTTGTATGATTATTCTTTCCGTGAATGTTCTTTCGGAAAGAAGTAGTTAAAGGTCAAATGAGATTTTGGCTAAACTAGCATGCCACTAATCATTGTATTTACACCTAAGCATTGTACAAAATTGCTTATTTTTGATACTCTTTGACCATTTAATGGATGCAAACTATAGGAAACCTCGAATAACCCACTTTTAGGAGCTCAATGAAGGGAATCGAAATGATCCTGTAGCTTTTCCAAAATTCCAATGCCGTGGAAGAGATCGGCAGTTCCCGGCAGCCTTGTAACGTGTGACTCCAGCCAGCGCGTGACATCTGCCTCATACAACATAATGTCAAGAGGTCGCTCTCCATCCCCTCGTCGCCTCAATGATTCAGATGCAGAAATGCGCAGCGTTTCTCCTTCTCCTGCGGAAGGAAAGGGCACGCTCAAAGTCATCGTGGTCAAGAATTTAACGAGGAACGTGGTGGAAGCTCATCTGAGGAAGGTCTTTGGTTTCTACGGCGAAATTAAAAAGGTCGATTTACCTCTATATGGGAAATGTGAGTGCTTGCGATGCGGCGTTGTCCTCTACTATACTTATTTATTTCTCGTGTAGCTGGGCAAAATAAAGGCAAAGCAGCGCTGGAATTCTTCGAGTCTGATGCAGCGGAGAAAGCAGCCTCGCACATGAACAAAGGCCAACTGGACGGTGCAACGTTGGATGTAGAGCTATCAGATTCCGTCCTTCGTGATCGCTCACGAACAAGGTCGAAGACGCGCTCAAAGACGCGCTCACCCCGCCCACCGCCACGAATAAGGAATGGTGGCCGCCGCAGGTCATATTCGCCCCGTTCACGGTCCCGTTCGCCTTACCGCCGTCGACCACCGCCACCACCACCTAGGGACAGAGGAACAGCTCGCTACAGGCCGCGATATTCCCCTCCCCCTCGTCGGCCCAGCCCGATTCATGGAAGACGACGCAGCCCCCCTGGACGGTTCCGCAATTCGCGTTCCCGGTCCCCGTTCCGAAGAGCTCCTCCTGGTCGTCTTGGTGCAGCCAGACGCTCTCCAAGCTACGAGAGAGGAGGCACAGGAAATCGTGGGAGACGTTCAAGAAGTAGGAGTTCGTATTCTGTGGCGTCGAGCCGTTCGCGGTCGCGAGGCCGTTCATATAGTAGCCGTTCTCGCTCTCGCTCTCGTTCTCGGTCGCGTTCACGTTCACGCTCGCGCTCGTACTCATATTCGTCGAGGTCATCCAGAAAGTCGAGGAGTCGTTCTGTTCGGTCGAGTAGGAGTCGGGACGATATAAGAGACAGCAGGTCAAGGAGTCGCACTCCGATTTAAACATTCATGTAGACTGCTTCCAAATCAAAAATTGCACTTCTTGTATCTATCTATCCTTTCATGCTCGTTTGAATCATGTATGTAGTGATTTGTTTGAAAAGCTCAACTAGTAATAATTAAATAAGTGCACAACAACTATTCTACAAAAAATTAATCTGAATTGTCCGATGCATCATCAGCTAAGAAGGGCCTAAAGGGAGAGAAGCAGATGAGCCACAGTATAATATGGGGAGAAAAAGTAAACTTACGTGTATTCGTATTCATGTCTTCTAATAGCATTTGACATCCACTCTTCATCCGCGTCCTCCAGAGCATATCCTGGCCCGCCAGCTAGACTTAAAATAACTGGAAGAAGAACCAGACCATGAAGGGCACCAGAAATGATCAGCGTCAACCACATCCTGAAGTAATAGATCTAAGGAACAGTTAGCATGTACTTAAAAAGATGAAATCAAATGTGGGGTACCTCTAGCAATTTCGATCGAGTCAACGCAAGCACCGACACGCCAATAAGCTTCGTAAATGTAATGCCAGAAAGCACCTATACGTATCATTAGCAAGAGTCCTCGTATCTATTAGAATAACTATAACACATACCGAAGGTCCAACATCAACCAATGCAGTCCACATCCGCTCGTCACGTTCCTTCTGTCCTGCGATATGGTCAACAGGGAGACCGATACCAGCACCCATGAAGGCTCGCGCAACGTGAGAGCAGAATTCGACGGAAATGCCGAGCGATATGACCAGATTGACCAGACTGAGCCCATTTAAGCTGATACCCCAAAGACCCATGACACCCATGACATTGACGACAGTCAATGCCACCACTCCAGTGACGATTGAGCCTGTCCGCCATGAACCTAGCAGTAAGGCGGTAACAATGAGAACCGCAGCTAATCCAATCCCCAGAATCTCTTGAGTAGTTGCGATGATGTGCGAATACTGATCAAAGAATACGTAGAACAAAGAGTAAGGGAACACTTCTGTTCCAGTCTTCTGCGAGATATCGTCAGCAATGCGGTGAGCTGCCGCAAACGCATTAATGAAATCATCTTGACTCTTAAGAGGCGAGTGGAAAGTCCTGAAATGAGATGCTTTTACGGATGTGCCAGCCTCATTGAATGAGAGAGCAGTTCCAAACGCTGCTTTACCTCCTGCTGCACAGGTTTCATCGGGAGGTGTCTTCAGCCATTGCTTGAGATACAGCATGAATTCTTCGCCTTCAGGCATTCCATAAAGCGTGATATTCCAAGCGGGCACCCTGTCTTCAAAGCATGGCTTGCATAGTCTATCCGATTCTGAAGACGAGCAGAATTGGGAGGGATCCTTCTTCCGAACTCGGCAGCAAGTGGCCTGCGGATCTAGCCAGTGCAAGAACTCGTCAATCCATGAAGCAGTCGGTTGAGAGATGAATGAAGACTCTTCTCTCTTTCTCTCGGCTTCAAGCACATTAGCGATTGAACCTTCTTCGCAAGTCGTAAATCGTCCACATAGCGCTTTTTGCCCAGGAATCGACGTTACGTTAACGTCATGCGACACGAAGTAGACGGGCGGGCCAACGTCGAAATAGGCGTCCAAGGCATCGAAATATGACACTAGATAAGAATCGGAGGGGAGTGCCAATCGTTGATCTAAAGAGATAATTAGTGCGAAGATGAAGCCCTCGAAGCCCAAGGCATACCTAGACCTAACTTGATGTGTTGGATAGAGATTACGGAACTTACAAAGATGCCACCAAATATTATCAACACAGCACCTTTCACGGGGCCTCGCATCAACGTTGGAGCATATGTCCGGCGAATGAAGCGTGCAATACGACCCAAACTCATGCTTGGAGCTTCTGGCAGTGCAATACGGGAGGGTATTCTTATGCAAGGGAAGCAGTCAATGCGCCCAGACTAAATTGTCTCGAGATTAGTGACTGCAGAGAATGAGATGTTACTGTTACTCACTTCCATTCGTCTCAAGTCGATCGCCAATGCACTGACGAAAACAGTTACTTGTAGAATAGCATTGAGCAATACACTACCGGCAGCGTATAATGCAAAATTCCGGACCGCCGGCATAGGTACAAGAGCGCCCAGGGCGAAAGCGACCGTCTCAGATAGACTACTCAAAAGAATTGAAGGACCCATTTTCGCTAGAGTTCTAGCGACCCGCTCTTCTGGAGAGAGATGTAATGGTATAGTATTCATGTCCACTGATTCATCTGCACCCGATTCGTAGGGAAGACGCCGAATAGGTGACATAGGTGAGAAAGAAGCCTCCCCGAAACTATTGGATGAAGCATGAGGACCATGGAGCAAATTCTGCCTATCCAATTCGTGAACCAGTATGAAAACATTGTCCACTCCAACGGCCAAGACGAGGAATGGAATGACTTCGGCGATAATCAGCGTGACCTTGACGCCTAAGAGAGAGAATAGTCCTACAGAAGATGAAACTGAGAGAATGACCAGAGCAATGCCAAATAATCCAAGCGTGACTTTGGATCCGACAAACCATCGCCGCGGCAGCTTGGGAAAAAGTCGCGGTGGAGACTGGTCGACGGATGCTGACGATAACACAGATGGTTCCCTTCCAAATAATCTTGGTAGGTTGGCGGCCCATGATTTGAAAGAACTCCACATGCTTTCTTCTTCGGCGAGTCCATTACCATTACCTAGGGTCAAAGATACATAAACGAACATAGCCAGATACGAAAGCACTATGATCTTGATATCCATGTTTGTACTCTTATTGAGTTCTTCTTCCAAGGATATTTCCGTGGAAAAGGCTATCACCGACTGCGCTACAACGGGTGCATTTTCCGCCAATTGCTCCAAAAAGGCTCTTAAAGTTCGCTCCCATTCTTCAGCCCTTTCTCGAACGGTAGGATCTAGAGAATTATCGACCACATAAGTGTTAACAAGTGCATGGGCATCCAACCAAGACTTTGATTCTGTTCCGTCTTTTGTAGGTGCTCCGCCAAGGACATATTGAGGTGATAGTGGTTGCTGGAAGTCGGGTAAGCAATCTGTGGGTGTCAACGCACATTCACGGATACGGTTGAGATAGGTTGTTGAGTTGTATCCATCCAAAGTATAGCCGAACCAAGCAGATACGGACTGGGTGACACATGCACCGGCCGGCTTGAAACATACATCTTCCAGAGTGTATCCATTCGGTTCAGAGCGAAGATTGCGAATCTCATGCTCCACGCCGAACCACCACTTGAGACGATCCCAAGTCAAAACAGGCTCTGACGGTACAGAGGTGGCCGGGGTAACAAATGTCTGTTGAGTGCGATAAAATGGCCCAAAATTCTCATCAAAGTATTCTTTCTGGAGTTTGCTCTCAGATGTTGGAGCAACCCACAACCGTACAGGATCAGTTTCCACTTGGAAACGCTCCCATCCGATGTTCAGAAGCCCGACCAACGTGAACATCAAGGCGAATGTAAGCCATGGATGATTCGCACAGTTGGCACCCAAACGGTAGAATGACCGACGTAGGAAGGTATTGAGCCGATATTGCCGAGGCTGTATTGTGTCTATAGGATCCAACAAAGAAGCACCGCGTCCAAGGTGACGAGATTCGGATTGACCACCAGTAGAATCCTCTCCGTCTAGATATTGTGCAAGTGAGGATGCACCGATTAAGCCTCTATTGGAGCTTGCTGTTGACCCATTGGCAGAAGGTGCGTCACCGGAAAGTGCAACGCGTTCGTATGTCTTTTCGCGTTTGCGACGGATACCAAGTTCAATGAGATACCCTGTACCGAAGGCCAATGTCGCGAGTCCGTATGCCAGAATAAGCACGAATGATAGACAGGTAATAGCACCCACATGGCACGAAGGTTCCGATCCTGGGGGCGGCACATAAGGGAGAGAAGGACACGTTGAAGGACAATCTAAACAGGTGCATAGACTCCCTAAGTCGGAATCATAGCAGTTTCGAGGTGACATATTCAAGGCGACTTTCTCTGAGGGTGCTTGGCTTGGAAAGTTGATTTGGAAGGGACTTCCCAAATCCTTCTCGTCACCCAGGAATTTCAGAAAAGCGGTATGATTCTTTGCGCCTCCGCCAATGAAGTCCATGGCGTATGCGTTTGCAGCACCCATCTGGACGGCTTTACAGCTGTCGAAAAATCCTTCTCCAAACCGCTGCGACACGAAAAAGTCCAGAGATTTCACAGCTGTTTGACCACTGCGAGAGGTCTGCGTCTGTGTGACATTGGTGAAAGTACCCTGATCGGGTGAACATGTGAATGTGCAAAAGAATTCACGGAAGTTGTTGCGACAAGCTGGGCATGCGGAAATAATGGGCTCTGCTTGAGAGAGTCTGGACTGCAGAGTTTGTAATTGTTCTTCTGTACAGCAGACCGGTCCTTGGGCGAATTGAGGGCCACAAGCGGTAGTCAACAACGATCGAAACTCCTCTGTATCGGGCTGTTCATAGTTTCTGTTATGCCCCAAACATGTAGCAGGACTCATTAATGCTCACCTCAACTGCAGGTCCATCATAAGGACAAGGCAGGTCCTGACCAAATATAGTTTTCGACCCGCATGTTCCACGCATGGAACATTGTCCTGAATTTTGCCATGCGCTCTGCATGACGGGTTCAGCTCCTAGTTAAGAGGCAGATGGATACGACCCAAGTGACTTCCAGCGTGACGCGTTTCGTCACGATCGTCACTGCTGTGGCTCTTCTGCTGCCATTACCAGAACAGTATGCGGTATGTAGCATTGTTAAGCGGAGGCAAGGATAGCTGCTTTAATTTGCTTCACTGCGCGAAAAATGGACATGAGCTCGTGGCTGCTGCATCGTTAGGCCCTGGTCAGGGAAAAGGTAACATTTCACCTATCGATCTGCCGACATGTATTTTTTATCAGAACAGGGGAAACCGATTCGTACATGTATCAGACTGTCGGTCAAGATGCCATCGAATTTGTGGCTCAAGCTCTAGAAGTTCCTCTGATTCGGAGAGTAATAACTGGTCAAGCTATAAACCAAGGCGCGGAATATGGGTCGCGATTATCCTTAGATCCCAGAGGCGTACAGGGCGATGAAACTGAGGATCTATTCGAGCTATTGAGTGAAGTCAAGGTCTTGCAATTTCGATTGGCACAAAAATATTTCTCCTTATCGTTTACAGGCTGCGTTTCCTGATATTCAAGGCGTTTCCGTCGGTGCAATCTTGTCAAATTATCAACGCGTCCGTGTAGAGCACGTTTGCCAGAGACTCTCTTTAACGCCTCTATGCTATCTTTGGCAACGAAACCAATCCGATCTGCTGAATGAAATGATTGAGAGCGGTCTCGAGGCCGTCCTGATCAAAGTTGCTGGCATTGGATTGACTACCAAGCACCTTGGGAAGACACTGGGTGACATGCGGCCGACTCTATTAAAACTGGTCTGTGATTCTTCAGCTATATGTTTTGTTTTTGTTTATCTAGGAAATGCAGAATACGCTGTACGGCTCTCACGTATGCGGGGAAGGAGGTGAATACGAGTCTCTCACTCTGAACTCGCCGCTTTTCAAGCATAAAATTATTTTGTAAGCTGCCATCGACAAATAGAAACTATTTGAAAATGCTAAGTATGCATTTAGGGATGATGTGGAAACTATTATTCATTCAGATAATGATTTTGCGACAGTCGCATACCTTCGTATTCGCAAGGCTCACCTAGAAAGAAAGAACGAGCCAGTTCCGGATATCATGCATCTAGTTTCTTCTCGTCTATCAGAAGATAGGGATGAGGATGAGGATGGTGTCAAGCAGATTGTCCTTGATGCTCAAGCTCAAGCTCAAGGACTTGCTTCTACGCAATCCGTAACAGCCGATCGCACTTCACTGTTCGATACGAATACCATGTCCACCACAAGAGTTGGATCATGGGTTACTATTAGTAATGTCCAGAAGAATGTGGACAGGTTCATGACTCTGGAGGAAGAAGTCAGGTGCTGCTTCGACACTGTTCAAGGTAAGATATAACTATGAATTTCAGATTTTAGTCGGGAACGCAGGTCACTCATTTTTTTTAGGTGAATTGAATAAATTTGGCCTGAATATGTCGAACATCGCGAATGTAATCCTTCTCATTTCCTCCATGGACGACTTTTCTATCGTAAATACTGTTTACGGTTCATACTTCGGTACAAGCCCACCCGCCCGCGCATGCGTCTCTGCAGATCTTCCATCCAATATTCGGGTGAGACTAGAGTGCATAACAAATGACGCATCTACGCCATATTCACGTCGGGCCTTACATGTCCAAAGTCTCAGTTACTGGGCACCAGCTAACATCGGTCCTTACTCACAAGCTATCACAGTAAGTTTGTCAATTTTCTGATGGATGTTTGGTGTATCTGACCTTTTGGTAGACTGGTGGACGCATATATATTTCAGGGCAGATTGGACTTATACCTGCCAACAACACCCTCCCTTCACCAAAGTCTTTGTCACAAGAACTAGCCCTGTCACTTCGCCATGTACACCGAATTGTCGAAGTGGTGAAGGAATCATCTGCTGCGTACAAAAATGCTGCCATTCAAGGTCTTATTACGTGGCTAGCTCACCCAGAAGATCTGATCCCTGTTCAACGTGGAATGGAAGCATCAGAATCAGTACGAACGCATCTTCAGTTGTTGATTAATAATTTTAATAAACCTCTCCAGATCGATATATCTCGTATACCTACATTGTTTACTGCAGTGAAGTCGTTGCCGAAAGGAGCGCTTGTGGAGACCCAAGTTCTGCTACATACAGCACAGAAGGACATTGTGGACGATGATGATGACGATTCATCCACTGACCATTTTGCTGAATTCTCCCAAGGCAAGCTCTTTGTACTTTCTCTGACTAATCAGACTGTTAATAATTTCGCTCATTTAGGTGATCTTATTGGTCTAAACACCCACTGGGAATCATCCTCAGTGCAAGATTTGCATGCATTTGTCACTGTCATAGCGTGTAAAAACGAAGATGGTAAGAAAGCGTGGCACTCCTTCTACCTGAGATTGACCGCGCGAAGATCTCGTGTCATTAACCAGGCAACTCAGTGAGATACCGACGCTGTCAAAGCTGTGGAAATCAACAACTGCAGTGCGCCTCTTCCACACACCCGCTGCCGATATAAACGGTTCGTCTAAATTATTCATTTCATCATCTGGTCTGATTTGACTCTGGCGACAAGTCCTACACTTGTTTAATCTCTTATTCGAACAGAATGGGATCAAGTCCCCATCTCTAATGGATATACCATCTAGGATAATTGCCACTCGGGACAGATCTAACTGGGATTACGCACTGTTTTTCATAGGCTAGATCCTCTAAAAGGCAATTATATAGCTTCTACGAATGAATTCTCTACTCATCGCCAGTCCAGACTTTAGTCATCTCCTTTTTGAAAGGCTCGAGGTTAAACTCCAGTGCCGAGCATGGATAACCGATTTCGAACTTCTCCAGAACAGTGGGGTGGAGGATGCCAAGAGTTCCAATAATCTCATCTTTCGCGGAATCCGGAGCGCGATAGTAGATGTTGGCCGCACGGCCAGGGAAGAAAGTAGGGTCTAATAATGGAAGTTATGAGTGCACAAAAATAAATACCTTGACAAACAAACACGTACCATCTGATTCACTGATATAATAACCAGTAGGCAACTTCTTATCTCCTAACGGAATGCGAGGGACTTCCAGCATATCCATAATTCTGTTCAATAAACCATGGACGACCTCGAAACCTGCTGTCTTGTTGCACCATACTGCCGCCGCATGTCGAATATTGCGAGCTTGTCGTTCGACCGTCAGGTCCTTAACAGCGATATCGGAGGTCTCAAAGATACGAACAGGTAGGGCATGACTACGGTTTTCTCGAATTGTTTTTAAGAGACCGGGGAGCAGTGAAGTGCGGACTACTTGGAATTCCAGTGTCTTCGGGTTAGCAATTTTAATAGCCTTTGTTCCATCATCAGCGCGGTTTAACCATTCGAAGTTCTCTTCGTGCGAGCACTAATGGGCAGTCAGTTAAGCTGTATATCCTTCTTCCTGCAAAGCTTACCAGGATGAGAGGGAGTACTTCAATCCAGCCTGACATTGCCCATTCTACACGAACCAGGTCACTGAGTTTGTTAATGGCGAGAGGTTGTGCAACAGTGTTGGTGGGTGGGAAAGTCTTGGGCAACTTGTTGAAACCATAACCAATTGCGGCATCTTCCATAATATCGCATTCATGGAGAATATCAGGCCTCGTTGGAGGAACCTCCACCAGAAGGTCATCGTCATTCTTCGGAGAGACCTGGGCTTTCAAACCCATACGTTTTAACAATGAACAAATTTCAGCGGATGACAACGAAAGGCCAGTGCAAGCGTTGATGTATGACCGATGGGCGACGGTCGAGCGAGAAGAGATATCAGGAGTGATCACCGTTCGTCCATCAGGGTAGACAAGCTTAACAGGTTCCACGCTGTATATGACATCCGTTAAGAAATCCAAGTAAGGAATAAAACATGCTTACGTGAATGGTTCCTCGCAATGCTCAGCGAACATAAGTGCAACCATGTTAATAACAATCCCGAGCTTCGTCTCGTCTGTAGCAGTCGTGTCGATGAACACATTACGAGTATTAAGAGTAATTTTTGAATGTTCAGAGTTGATGATAGGGGGCATTGATAGGACTTGGTCACGCGCATCATAAATAATTGGATATACGGGTGAGTCTTTAATGATGTGTAGATATCTAGATAGATGACGGTCGGACTAGAAGTGGTTTAGCTTATTGGAAAACGATTGACCGATAAATATACCTCGTATAATGTCATCAGCTCTTCGGCAGAGTAGGATTTATCCTTGTTCAATGGAACAAAATTGATGTCCTTGGGAGAACGCGCTTCATAACGGAAGGGCGCCTTCAAAGTATCCAAGTCATGGGTGCCAATGGCAACAAGGGTACGCCTACGAGCCAAATTCTGATGAAGTTTATCTTGCAAATCGATGAAGGAAGCATAAGAGCGCGGCGTGAACTTGATATTCCGCAAAATGGCCCCAGCGAAATACGGTCTGATTTTGGCAGTCTACGAAAATCGTAAATTATTTCTCCAAAATTAGAGCGATTCAAACAAACCTGGGGAGATATAGCCACTGTTAACAGGTTCTTTTCACCGCCCGCGGGCAGGACTATGCGATAGTTTGGCAGGCTTGCCTTCCCCAAGAAGACCTTCATAGCGCGGGCAATTCCTTCTATGCAGAGCAAATCATATCTAGACTAAAGTAAAATGATTGAGAGATATGTTTGTAATGGAAATGCATACCGATTTGCTGGGATCTCTATTTTGAGTTGCTATAACCACTGTCAGACTGACGTAGCAAAATGAAGCGGTATTTCATACCGGTCGCTCAGCTGGAAGTCCACGCTTGATGGCTTCATTGACTTCATCTGTGGTCTGAACCTCTATGAGAAGAGTCACAGCTTGTTAAAGACCATCCATCTTACATCCTCATCCAGTTCCAGGCCAAAATCGAAGCAAAGTTGGTCAAATTCCTTGGTCGCTATTCAAGTCAAAACACACATACACGGTTAACAAAACAGTGGACGTACTATATTCGTGACCAAGAGCCTCGAAAAGGTCTGCTTTATCTACTGCAATGGTGGGCATGGTTGAGTCAAAGTGCTGTTGCGAGCCGCCAAGCTGCTGGTTTCTCACGTGCCTAGTATGGGAGCTCATTAGGGCACTGCACTCGAGGTCAATTGTTATTTCCTGCCCTTCTTGCCATCATGGCAGAGAAAGACATATCCACACGTCTGCGTAGAGCGGTCAAAGGCAAATACCATTTCATCATTGTTTATTATAGTTTATGTTGATAGCGTACCCTAGAGAACAACTTTTTCATAGTCAAACGACTACTGGAGCGTACAAATGACATGCGAAATGCAGATCCCGTAGGACCTCGATATACGTCTCTGGCATGGGCGGCCGTTCTTGGAAATGAAGAGACGTTCGAGTATCTGCTTGAGAGGGGTCATGATGATGATGAATTAAGTAAAGTGCGTACAAATCATCTATTTATTATAATCGCATGTTACTCATTCGTTTTGTGTGGCTTAGGATGCCGAGAATAACACAATACTTATTCTACTTGCCGGTCTTCGTAAGGGTGTCAATAGCCCGTACAGTTCATTAAGAGCGTCAGATAGTGTGCAGGAGGCTGCCTTACGGATGGGTCGTCTATACCTCGAGCGTTATCCTTTCGTCCTTGATTGGTCAAATGCACAAGGAAAGACGGCTTTACATATGGCCGCATTGAAAGGGAATGAAGACTTTGTCGGTGTAAGTCAAATCTACAGACTAGGCTCTCCCTCTGACCCTGTCGTAGATGCTCTGTGACTTTAGTGCGGATGTGGATCTCGCTGACTTGCTGGGGAATACGCCTTTACACTAGTATGTGACTCTGTCTATGTGTTTGGGAATTGTATTAATACTGTATAATCAGCGCGAGTTCTTGGGGGCACTTACTCGTAGGTGTATTCCGGAAGTCGGTCTAGGATGTCGTCTAATGATTGTAATTTAGGTTGTCAAACTATTAATTGAAAGGGGGTGCCAATTTGCTGCGCGGAATAATGAGGGATATACGGCCACAGACTACGCATATTCGTACGTCGTCATTATATTGTTTACTTACTCCACTTCACTCTATTTATTTTTAACAGGCATCATACTAAGGAAACTCTTGAAGATTCAGCTAGGGCTATACATGACGCTCGTAAAAATGCCCGCAGACCGCCATACGTACAAATGCGCGCAATGAGCCTGGACGAGGAGCGGCCGTTGCCGTTTAAGAAAGATTTCAAGAGACCACCAGCAAGGCTGAGAAGTGGTTCTGGCACAACGACAACATCAGACAGCGCTGACGAGCTTGCAGCTCAGCTGAATAGCCAATCATCTTTGTCTTCGATCACATCGTCACAGCCTTCTGGATTGTCATCTCAGAGTTCATTACCGATCACAAATAACTCGTCCTCCTTTCGGGGACATTCTCACAACGGGTCAATCACTGGTCTGGATGGAGTCAGGGCTGGCCAAACACCTACACCTAATGGTAACTTAGGGATCCCGTCGAGCACACACCCAGCCTTGTCCCCTATTGCGAGTCGTGTTCTAGCAAACGATGCTGGTGCCATGGCAGAATATCTGAAACGCAGTCGTAGTGGATCTCAAGGAGAAAACACACGGCACATCATAGTTCAAGCATCATCGCCGCATCCGCCTTCCACAGTTAATTCATCGACCCCTCCTATTATGGAAGAGCCAATATCACAGAAGTATTCTTTGCGAAGATTACGTCCCTCTGCCTCGGCAGCTGCGTTACGACAAACGGCTGCAACTTCAGGTCAGAATAGTCCAGGAGGGTCCACAGAATCGCGTTCTCGTATTCGTGCCGGAACCAATCCGATCCCTCCACCACGTTCTCAAATTTCTCCCCCTACTCCTCCCATTAGTCGGCTTTCGTCAGAAGAATCAAGCGACCGTGTTCCGCAAACACCCCGACGGACTGCCACCAGTGGGCCGCCTTTGCCATCATTACCCGAACCTCCCACCCGGAATACGCCTCCAGCATTACCACCGAAGGATATTCATTTCACTCATCGACGCGGGCCGTCTGTGTCATAGTATTTCGCTATATTTCGTGTTTCTTTTTGCATTGATCCAAGGGCATTAAGTATTTGAGGCAAATGACTATTTATTTACTCTGTTATCCCTACGCGAATCTTTCATTGTGTTTTAGTCATCTTGTATGTAGCAGTACAACAACAAAATTATGCATCTTTCGGAATTCTTTCAATGTAGTCCCGCTGGCGTAATAGGGGCATGTTAACCGTGTGGTCGTGTCATGCTGTAGCGTGTTGTCTCCTAATTCTGAACACCCGGCAAGCGCGCTCATATATACCGCTGTTGCGACAGGCAGGGTCCGCTACTACAAGCTCTGCTCTTCAGATTCTTCCCAGGGCGCGGTGTGACTAACGACCATTTGTTAAACAGTGGATATCAACCCCATATTACATTGACATTGGAGTCACTCATTTAGGCAAGACCATCCCTTTCCACACATGCATGCGGCCATAAACGAGTCGGGAAATAATAGACAGACGTCAAGATTGAACCGGCTCTCAACATGGAACCTATTCACCTTGAGTTTGGGCATGGCGGGGTCTCAGGTGGCATGGACTGTTGAGTTAGGGTGGGTGGTTAATCGACCATGAATTGGGATTGATTTCAATAGACGTTCCTACATAGCTATGGGACTCCGTTCCTTTTGAGCCTTGGACTCTCAGAGCAACTTACGAGCTTAGTATGGCTCGCTGGACCGATAAGTGGCATTATAGCACAACCTCTCATCGGTAATTACGTGTATTGGCCGTCTCATCATCTTCGCATTCTGACACATCGTGCTTAGGTGCCGTTTCCGATAATTCTACGTCTCGTTATCGCAGACGATTTTGGATAGCATGGAGCACTGTGGTGCTTGTTATCTCTTGCTTAGCTCTAGCCTATGCAGAGACACTGGGGACCTTTTTCACCGATTTCTTTGGGGGAGGAGTAGGTGACTGGGATCCCAAGGGAAGGAAAGAGGTTAGATCCATCTCTATTATATTTATATAGACTTAGTGCTAATACCAGCGAGCAGAGTAAGAAGATAGCCATTGGGATTGCTGTCACTGCATTCTATTTGCTGGATTTCTCGTTGAACGCACTTCAGGCAAGCCTGCGGAATCTGTTGCTAGATGTAACACCACCGGAGCAGCTAAGTTCTGGAAATGCATGGCATGGAAGAATGACACACGCCGGAAACATTCTTGGATATGGTTTCGGTGGGTATTCACAATACTAAGGGATTTAACAGTGGTCAAGTTACTAACTTCTCGTTAGGGTTTCTAAACCTCACTGAATGGCCAATCCTGCGTTCTTTGGGAGGAACACAGTTCCGAAAGGTGTGCATGGTGGGAATCATTATCATTGTGGTTACTGTGTGGGTTACTTGCTGGACCCAAGAGGAGGTGCCGCAGAGTCAGAATACCGAACACAGGTACGTGTACCGAATTTCAGTGTTTCATAAATTTCTGACATTTCTCTAGTAATTTGAAGGAGATTTATGGTAGCATCCGCAGTGCCGTAGTATCTTTGCCGAATCCAGTCAAGAAAGTGTGCTTCGTCCAATTATTTGCTTTCATGGCTTGGTACGTATATATTTCGGCTTTTCTTCTCTTCTGAATTAACTTATATCCTCTTTAGGTTCCCATTTTTGTTTTATGCGTATGTTATTTTAATTCTTTCGTCGTATTCCAATTTCATAATTTACCTTTTATCTCCAGAACGACTTACATTGGTCAGGTTATGGCACGGCAGAATAATGCTGAACCAGACCAGGAAGTAGCCGCACGAACTGGCAATTTTGCTTTACTTATGTATTCCCTGGTCGGCGTAGTTGCCGGAACTCTGCTTCCTCATCTGTCAAAGCGTGATGAACGATTATTAGACCCCGAGTACCCAGAAACAGATGATGAGAAGTTTGCCCGCATTGAAACGACGATTCTGGCATGGAAAATCGAAAGTGAAGCTAGAGGTCAATCGCTTAAACTGCCTCGAATGCCGGTCGCTCTCCGCGACGTATGGTGTTTTGCACTGGTTTTCTTCGCCTTAATATCAGGTTGGACTTTTTTCATCAACACTGTGGCTGAGGTATGCGGTTCTATTAAAATAATTTATCAACTTATAATAATGTCAACAGGCAATTGTCGCGGTTGCCCTAGTCGGTGTATGTTGGGCCATAGTTGTCTGGGCTCCTTTTGCCATAATTATGGAGGTGAGAAATAATTATATGAAGACAATCGCGTTTCACTGATAATTATCCCATAGTTCCTGAAAGAGGTCGAGGAGGAGATCAAAGATGAGATGTTTGCTGAGGAGGAAAGGTTCCATCCAAATGACCTTCCTCACAGCCATTCGATAAGCCGGGCGACTGAAAATACAGCTTTGCTAGATAATGAAATGCTAGCATCCGTGGAACCTTCCCGACGATCAGTTGCTGGAGGAACTGTTCTTGGTATCCATAATCTGTCAATATCATTCCCACAATTCATTGTAAGTCATGCGCTTCGTCTTTTGATTCACATTAAATATCAACCCACTTGTCCGAATAGGTCGCAATGGCGTCGAGCTTAATCTTCCGTATCGTGGATGGAGCCTCAGAATCGGTCGGTGATGGCGAGAATATTTATCTTGGCAAGAATGGCGTTGCTTGGGTGTTGCGCTACGGCGGGTTGAGTGCTCTGGTATGACTTTAGATTCTTATGATTAAAGGGCGCCGCTCATATTCCGTAGGCTGGAGCTCTTGCTACCCGATTGATTCCACCGACCAAGCAGGAGCGAGTTATGAGGGAGAATCTACGGCTGATGAAGGAGGCCAGAGACATGCTTTAATACCAATACATTCCAGCATTTCTCAAAGATACTAATACTGGTATGATATGATCTTGTACATAAGGGATATTTGTATTTAATTGTCCGCAAATACATGTAATCGTGAAAATACAGGGAGATAAATATATTACTTGGATCCTATCATATAATTAAACCTGCGTCTCGAAATCTCTGTTGCAACCTCTCTTGTCTTATTCGGCGAATTTCTGCTAAAGCCCGCGTATCCAAGCCTGTATTTGGATCATTCGCTGGGTCTGTGTCTTCTCCTACGGACAGCATTCGATCAGTCTCTCTATTCCCATGTGACTCCAATGTTGCTTCTTCATCGCGAGGAGGTTGGCTGCGGAGACGACGCCAGATTGCACCAGGAAACGATAATGCAGTTTCAACGCCAGCAAATGGATGATGAGATTCTGATCGATTCTCTTCCGGGGGATTGCTAGCAACAATACTCCGCTCCCAGCGCTTCACCCTCCAGAAAGATAGGACCGAAGTTAGTAGGATAAACCAGCCACTAGAATCAGCAATTAGTACGGAAATCAGACATCTGTAATAACACGCACACTGTCATCAATAAGAACGAAAGCCATTCGGACGTCCCTTCTGACATATTCTCGCCCAGACTAGACACGGTGGAGTTGGTTACGTAGTCCGCTAGCTGTGCACCCCTAGTCGCGATTGGGCTATCTGTGTTGGCAGTAGATGTCGCAGGCCACCAGGAATCATCGCTATTGTTATTAGTTTCAGAGAAAAAATCGCTACTGAAGACGTCGCTCTTGGTGCGAAGGTAGAATCCGTAATGAATAAGGGTCACGCCAAGGCCAGCGCGAGACCCCAATTTAGCAGCATGTGTTGAGTGAAGAAGGAATGTGAGGAGAAAACCGACAAATTGGAAGGACATGGAAACGAGGAAGTTCCAAAGGAATGAGAATACAGATCCGGTAGGTAGTCCATCGACCATCATTTCGCCGATTCCACCAAAACCAGATGGCGCATGGATAGTTGTTTCCCAATATGGAGGGACAGCGTCAGCCTGTGCAGATGCATACTAAGGGTGCCACCTGTATCAGTATCAAATCGACTGAGATAAAAGGCAATAAGCATACCGATGGAGGTGCTTCGGTCTGAACGTCCTCCGGAACGACATAGATCCCATTATCTCCGTCGTTGACGACACGACCTCGGCTAGGTTTAGCATTAATATTGGCAAATACACCATCGTTCTCAATGCCGCCGCCAACATGAGCTGGCACGTGATGGCGTAAGCCGGGGAAGACAACTTGAACTGCACGGTGAAAAAGTCCCTGGCGTCGAGGAGTGGGTATCTGAGGAGGAGAAGTGGGAATACGGCCGTTGTTGTTGCCTATAGGATTGTTTGGGACGGCCATAGTCGGACCCGGAGGCGATCCTGTAATTTGATAAATAACCGTAACAAATAATAGGGCATTGATTGGGCTTACCTGGAGGCGGGTAGTCATAATCGAGGTTTTCAAAGTCGTAGGTTGCACCTGTGGTACCACTTGCAGGTTCTGGTGGGGGCGAGGCCTCGCGGCGAGGATTCAGAGGTTTCGACTCAGCGTCGGGGGAGTCATCGTCTTCATCGTCTGATTCCCAAACAACAGCAAATGTTTCCTCTAGTTCGCGTTCTTGTGCAGCGCTGGAACCTGGTAGAGAGGCATAGCGGAAAGGCATTAAGGGTTAGGGGTGAGGTAAGCGGAGAGAGTGCGTAGCGGTAACCGTCACGCTCCCAGAGTGTTTTGAGCGGTGGCTATGTTGTGTTTGACTCTATTTGGTTTGCCACACTCATGTCTTCTGACGATGATCTGCCCGCCTTAGAACCAGTTCGCAACCCACGTACTCCATTAGAACCAGGGCAGATGTCTGCCAATGAGACCCAACAGAGCTCCGAAGAAACTGCGCCCCCAGATGCTCGTAGGTGGCAGGATATAATGCTCGAAGGTCTCTCAGGCACTGGCAGCGACGACGGTTACGAAATCCACATCGACGAGGAGATGCCTGGTTTAATGAGTGTATCCAACTCGTCTGTTGACGAAAACGACTTCGGAGATAGTGGGGAAGATGAGGACTGGGAAGATGAGTCTGCCTGGGAAGACACTGATGTGGACGACGAAGATGACGACGAAGACCTGCCTCCATTAGAACGACTCGACGGCACACCTTACGTACCAGACCTTTCTACCAGACGGGAACGTCCGCTTGAACATAGGAGATCTGAACCCAATTTCTACGGGTTCCACAATGGGGGTTCATTTTCCGGCGGTGGTCCAAGGCCCCAGCCGAATGCAGAGGATATCCCAAATGCACTGCGCGTTTTAGAAAGGATGTTTAGTACACTTCCTACCGACGTCACAGCTGGGTCCGTCGACATTGAACCGACTCTTGATCTGGACCGAGCCCATAAGCTTGTGGGTGCGTTGGAAAAATTACCGCGTGGACTCGTTGAACGGATGGTACGAGTCGGGGGTGCCCCTGGCCTGTATGAAGAAGCTTCTGGGGACGAAAGTGTTATTGCAGGATGCGCTATATGCTGGACGCCTTTGTTGGATGAGCCACCTTCCATGGAGGACGAAAAGGCGCCGTCCAATTCATCTGAAGAATCCCTGCCCTCACTTCTTCCAGATGAAGGAGAAGTGAAGCAAGATGAGCCGAAAACCGACGTGGATATTGTTTCGTTGCCTTGTGCACATGTGTTCCATGGGGCCTGCTTGATACCATGGTTCTCTAGAAAGACATCTTGTCCTACGTGAGTCCACTTTATTAAGAATTCTCGTTATCTTGGAGTTTCTAATTTTGCATTCTAGTTGTCGCTTTGACATCGATCCTCGTTCTTTAACCAGAAGCAGGACTTCATCCACCTTCCCGTTTCCTCCTAGACAGCCAGCTCCTGACGGACGGCGCGTATTCAGTCCCTCGTCGATAGCGAGTCAGCTCCTCCAAGGAATTCATCTTGCTAATCCTCTGATGGATAGCGTAGAAAACGAAGAGCTACTGCAATTCACAACTGTCCTGGAAGCTTCGGCTGACGGTGTCCAATACAGCTTCGGACCTGCCAGTGCCAGTGCCTCCACTCGACAGGGACGTCCTAGAAGAGAATGGCAATTACCGGAGGGACCTGGTTTATCATTACGTGAAAGAATCGAAGAAAGGGAACGCGAGCTGGGATTGCGGTGCCTGATGAAAACGTGTATTTTTGCCCCGTCGGACGATTCACTAATTGGGGAAGATGCGCCAATCAGGCCGCAGGTTTTGATTCAAATACCAGAAAGCGATCAGAGCAGTTCATGCACGCATTCAGTGCACCCCGCCTGCCTGGTATTGCACACTAGGACGACCGGGGTAGGCATCGCTGTTCAAGAAGACAAGATAGACGTATCGTGTCCCTTATGTAGGGCAGCAGGTGTGGTTAGCAAGGGTGTATGGGATGAAGGTGCGAAGACCTTAGAGTTGAGTTAGAGGGTTTGAGTCTCGGGTTAGTATATCAAGGATTTATTTTTTCTCAAGGCAATGTAATTTTCAAATGCACAATGTTCTGTATCGTTATGGATAAATACGCCTCATATTGATCTAAGTGCTGGCTGAGTTCTCTTTGGGCCTAACAGATCAAGAAGAGTTAACCTGAGCCATATCTTGTTCAGGTCTGAAATAATTTCATAAAACTGAAAATTGTTTGGATTCTACAGTCCATCATGCTCTATAACTCGATTATCACCACAAATTTCTAATTCTTCTAATAGGATAGAAGTTTAAAGACTTTCACTGACAGGATTCACAACCCGGTATTCGGTCGAAACCAAGTGGTCGGCGTGGGTATAAAATTACTTCCGAAAGTTCATCAGTGCGCTTTTGTCTCAATCTCGTCTCCTCCGGGAATCATTCTTCTCAACACACATATCTATCAACCCTTTTGAACACATTAGGCTCATCAATGAAAGTAAGTAGACCTTCAGCCAAAAATCTGAAAAAGGTATGTCAATGGTTAAGCGTTGATTAAGCTCTGATCAAATGATAAATCACGATGTATAGATCCAAATGCCAGTACCCCTAGTGGATGATATAGATGCTTTCCAGGGTAGGGTCTCTCAAAAGTAGTTCCTTCTTTATTCAGATCCTTCTATTCGCAGTCGTCGACAGTGCCACAAGCTCTCAGTGCGTGCTCCAGGCCTTTGAACCCTTATCCGTGTCTCGGTGCTACATCCTTAAGTCATCAAACTCTGATCGCTTGCTATTTATTGCTGTATTTCTAAGGATCTTTACGGGCCTCTCTCTCTCTCTCTCTCTCTCTCTCTCTCCACAAGATCTGTCAGACGACTCCTACGGCTTCAAGTTGCCACTGACTGCTTCCTAATAACATCGCCAAGCCCGAGTTAACCCGAACAAGCTATTCTTTTCCATATCTCCATCTCTTTGCAACATCGGACTCGGTTATGGATAATAATTCATATTTGAAAATGTGCTAGGATTTACCACAATAGGCCATTATTCGCAGCACTTCCGATTTGGAATGCTTCGTTGATTCCTCTCGAGGACCTTCTGTTTAATAATTAGCCTCTACTGTGGTGATTTCTCAGGACTCCTCAGGATCTCTGCAATCCGATCTGCGAGCAATTAAAATGTCTTGCAGCGGATCTATATTTTCTATTTAAAGAACACAGCAGGGCTTCAACCACAAAAGTTAAGGGGAAATTCTATCAAATTATGTTTTCCGAATATCCGCTTCTTGGGATGTTCAGGTGTGTGTTCTAATTACCAAAGCTCTGCTTTGGTTCTTATGATTTCTGCGGTACTGTTTGCGTGTGTTTGGTTCCCTCCTATACGCTCCTCTTTTTCAGCTTCACCACATGCGCGCTACCGCTGGGTCACGAAATGTCCCACGCTTTGTTTATTTGCATCGATGGACCACGCTGTGCGTTTTTTTCAAACTCCGCTTGCCACGTCGCCATCGGTGACCGACATAGCTCATCCTGTATCATCCTGCCTTCATGTGTCCTCAGAATAAAGACTCGCTCTCCAACTTTTTGCCCTCTTCATCTGCCAAGTTCTATCATGAATCTTGTGCCAATACAGGGCCTGTTTCTTTGCCCAGTCCATCCGGCTATTTAGCCAGTCCATCCGGCTGTTCAGCCAGTCCATCCGGCTATTCAGCCAGTCCATCCGGCTCTCAAGCCAATTATCTCGGCTTTAATGCCAATATTCCAGGCAATGAAGCCAATTTCTGTGGCAGTAATGCTGATAATTCTGGCTGCATAACTGATAGTTCTATGTGCCCTGTACCCACTAGTTCTCCTTCAAATTCTATTAGTTGTGATCCATCTTCAACTCTTCATTGTTCCAATTTCTTTGATTCTAAGCTATCTTTGTCATCATTTGAGAAGCAAGCTGTTCTGCATTATGTACTTGCATCGGTTCCTTCTGCAAAAAAAGTCCGCAGTTTATGTTTACAGCATGATGGGATCTTATACAAATCCAATGGTTCATACCTTGCCAATGATGTTCTATTCAATTTATTAGTTAATCATTCTTGCAATTCTTCTTGCTGTATAGAGTATCAAGATCTGTCTTCTTCCCAAATTCTGCCTCCAACTCAGATGGGTGTGCTTTTACTCCCTCAATCTACTTGTCATATGCAAACTACTAAGCAGTCTACATCCACATGTGCTACAAATAAGCACATGAATATTGATCCTTCTCCTAATTCAAATTGTTATGTTGATTTAACTCCAGCCCAGAAGAGTTTGGTCTTATCTAAATTAATAGAGACTGAAGACATCTCAATGGCTCGTTTAAAATTGTTTGCAAATTGCCATTCTAGCATTTTCCTATATTCACAAGGTGTTTTAAGGAAAAAGTCGGTTCTCCTTCAGTCTTTACATGAGCATCTTTGTGATGATATCTGTCTTATACGTCATGGTGATCTTCACTCTCTTAATATGTTTCCTGAGGCTTCAATTCTGTCTCCAGATAATGTTTCATCATCCATGGCTAAACTAAACTTTCTACGTTCTCATTCTAGTCCTAAGAAACGTAAAGCAGACTCATCTTTGCCAACTCCCCCCAAAAAGAAGTCTAATCTCACTTTCTTTAATCCATCACAGTCTGATTGTATCTCTTCTTGGCCTGCTCGTACCCCTTATGAGACTAAAAAAAAAATTGTATCTGAATTTCGGTCTTTTACATCTAATAATAGTCTGTCCCGAGAGGCTTGCTCTTTTTGTGGTACTAATGAGTTAAAATCACAGATGCGTAAATTTGCTAAAGACATATTGGATATTTCTGTTTTAGACTTATGTGTCTCTCAGCTTCGTACAATTACAAATGTTCCCACTATCCAGTCTTTTGACCCATCCTCCATTTCAGATGGTCATTATAGAGTATGCCACTTGTGTCGTTCTTGCATTACTCGAAATAAATTCACCAAAGTTCCTTTATATGCTTATGCAAATAACTGCTGGTTAGGACCTGTACCTGAGGAATTGAAAGACCTTTCATTCTTAGAAGAACAATGTATTGCTCGTGCTCGTTCAACTCGTTGTATGATTAAGCTTGAAAAAGGTCCTACTGGTCAGTTTGCCTCTAAAGGAAATGTATGCATCTTTCCGCAGGAGCCTCGTTCTCTGACTTCTGTCTTGCCACCTCCACTAAACACATTGCATGATGAGATTGCTGTTATTTTCATTTCATCAGCTGAAAATCCTGTAACTGCAGAATCTCTCCAAAAATCTCCCCTACTTGTCTGGCGAGGTCGTATTTTAAAGGCGTTAGAATGGCTAAAGAAAAATAATCCTCTTTATGGTGAAATTACCATTGATCTTTTAACCTTAACTCGTGACTATCCTGAAAATGGTCCTGCCCCTGGTTTTGCTACATCTGAAGTTTTCAGAAATACTTCTGCTGCATCTGAAGGCACTTCATATACAAATTATTCTGCAGATGCCAATAATGAGACCTTCATTGAAAATGAAACTTTTATTCCTATGTCTTCCTCTGGTATGTTGGACACTGATCAAGTAAATGCAACTTACAGAATGCGGAAATTAGAAGCTTTGAAACAAATTACTACTCAGGGTACACCTTTCATAAAGTATCCTTCTGGTAGTGAACCACTAAGAACATCCTATACACCTGAAGTTTGGGGATCTCTATGGCCTACTTTATTTCCATATGGTATTGCAATGTTTGAGGATCGTATCCGCAGAACACAAGGACTTGGCACTCGCCATATTAATTTGAAATCCCATGTCAAGCATTATCTTTCTCTTACTGATGATCGTTTTCAGAAACATTCTGCTTTTATATTTGTAATGATGAATGTTATTCAGCGTCGTACCAGCTCTTATCAATGTCGCCTTGCTTTTAAACGTTCCTGGTTTCCAAAGGTTACCAGTGCCCTTGAGAAGATCAATCTGTCTAGTCTTTCTGACCTGATCAGCAAACTAAAGAAGGACCCACATGCAAAACCCAATAATGAAAGTGAAACTGCTGCTTTTGAACTACTCAAATATGTACAGTATGTTTCAAATGATATCTCTGGTTCTACTGCTGAAGTTCATGCTATGCGTGAAGAAATACGCTCCATCACTCGTGCTCGTGGTCTACCTCAATTATATATTACTATTAACCCTGCTGATTTCCACAACCCTATTGCACAGATCTTAGCAGGTAGAGATGTTAATCTGGAAGAATTCTTTGATAAAGCTGAAGGAAAATCTGAGGCCTTTGTGCGTGCTAAAACAATTGCTGAAAATCCAGTTGCTGCTGCTAAGTTCTTTAAACTTATAATTGATGCATTTACTGGTATATTACTAGGTACTAATCGTTCTGACAAGGTTGGGATATTTGGAAAAGTTGATTCCTATTATGGAGTGGTTGAAGCACAGGGCCGTGGTTCTCTCCATTGTCATTTTTTTGTCTGGCTAGAGGGTGGTCTATCACCCAATGAAGTCAAAGAAAAAGCTATTGCTGATCTTGAATGGAAACAACAGTTATTTGAATGGCTAGATGATATTATCTCACAAGATTTTCCCAACAATACATGTCCATATACACCTGATGATCCTGATGTTAAAAAAAAACCTGTTATGTCCCGTCCACCAGAGTCCTTTGATCCTGATTTTGATGCAAAATGGCAGCAAGACCTTCGTAATCTTCTGGAATGCACAGGTCAAGTACATAAGCATAACTCTACATGTTTTAAGCATCTTCCACATACTCTTCAAGCTTTAAGAAATGAAGATTTGGATTGTCGGTTTAACCTTCCTCGTGATGAAGTACCTGAAACATATATTGATGATGATGGTCATTTACACTTACGTTGTTCAAATGGTTATGTCAATGGATATAATGACATTTGTGTCACTTGTCTTCGCTGCAATATGGATATCAAATATGTTGGTTCAGGGACTGCTGCAATGGCAATGGTTGAATATGTAACTAATTACATTGCTAAGATGTCACTTGACTCTACAACTGTATTCGCTGCACTCTGTGCTGCAATTAAATCAGTTCAGGAAAAACCTCCTCTTAATCCTTTAACAGAAACTATTGATTTAGAAGAACGAAGTAGACTTGTTCTATTAAAAATATGCAATGCTATGATTGGCAAACGTGAGTTATCTGGTCCACAAGTTGCATCATTTTTAATCAATATTCCTAATCGCTTTACTAATCACCACTTTGACCGAATGTTCTGGTCTAGTCTTCTTAACTTTGCCTGTCCTGAAATATTTTCAGCCCAGTTACCCACACCCTCTAATGATACTATTGATCAAGACAATAGTGTTCTGCTCCTGGATCCTACCACTAAAAACTCTGAGCTGGATGATGAAAATGAAAATGAGATACACAGCTCTGATTTGCTAACTAATGATATCAATGTCTCTACAACATATGATTCTGAAGGCCTTGCATTCCTTGACAGTTTACTCAATCAGCCTCCAGGCAATACAACACTCCCTGATCGTGTTACCTATGCTCATGATGTATTATTTAGACCACCTGAACTTAAACATCTATCTGTATGGGATTTATTTCAGAATTATATACAAGTTCCCCTTCCACACTCAAAGAAAAAGAATGTTCCTAATTCAGATATGCTTAATTTTGGCTATGAGAATGAAGAGGAGGAGACCAATGAGAGTCCCTCTGCTGAGAATGTTTCTGGCATGTCTAAATTTTTACGCTTCCATACTGATCATCCTAAGTATGATAAGTATTGTATGAAAAAACGTCCTGTTCCAATTACACCTGTTCTTATTGGAAAAGGAATTCCTAGACGTGACAAAGAAGATTCTGCTGCTGCTCATGCTGCTGCTATGCTGATTCTGTTCAAACCTTGGTCCTCTGATACTAACTCTCTATTGAAACCTTCTGATGTGTCATGGTCTGATGCCTATACCTCTTTTCTCAAATCTGCCCCTGCTTCTGTCATTAAAATCATTAATAACATGCAAGCTACTCATGAATGTAAGGATGCAGCTCATGATTATGCAATGATTCGACGCAATCGCTTAGCTGAATTAAGAAAGGTTGCTACCTCAAAAGGAATAAATATTGAGGATGAAGATAATGAGAATGATCCTTTATTTAATGCTGCAATGGAAACTCAAACACTTCAAGAAATGCTGCCTGATAATACTGATATTGATGATCTCATGTATGGAAGTAATAGATACTTACAAGACATGTATGATTCTCTTGAAGCAGCCACATCTGGTGGTATGTATGACTTCACACCCCCATCCAATGATAAATATGTGCAATTTGATAATTGTGTTTCTTCAGCAAGTAATGAAGATATACTCCTAGCTAATCTTGCTCGAAAAGATCTGGAAAAAGAGAGGAATCAATATTTATCAGCACGTGCTGCTGCTGCAAAAGATGTTATGCAAGGATCCTCAACTAATGGAAAATTTAGAACATTCTTACCAGTTGATCCTTTCAAAACAAACCTAGTAGCTGAAGAAGCTCTTGCCCGTGAAAAGTTTGCATCTCGTGATGACTCCATCTCAAATTGGGACATGCTTAAACCCTATCAAAAACTTTCCCTCTCTCTTATTGAAAAATATACTTTAAATGAAGAGCAAAAATTTGCTTTCCTTTTGTTCACAGACCAGCATGGACGTGAGATTGAAACAGAAATGCCTGCATTAAGAATGATATTAGGCGGTCCAGGTGGTGCAGGTAAATCACAAGTATTTGATGCAATTAAGGAATTCTACAGTCAAATGGGCCATGCTTCTCAAATCAAGATTACTGCACCTACTGGTCTAGCAGCAAACAATGTTGGTGGATCCACTATTCATTCTGAGGCATCTTTAAGAACAAAACAGGATGTATTATACACTGATACTCCTGCTGGTCAGCAACTACGGTCAAATCTAGAGGAAAGATGGTTTGGAATTTCAGCTCATATCTCAGATGAAATATATTTCTTAGGTGCTCTAGATTTTCAGCTTATGTCAAAGAATCTAAAACTTGCTAAACAAATTCTTGATGATAGTTCTGTCCTTGGTAACATAAATAGTTTATTTGCTGGTGACCCTGCTCAACTTGAACCTCCAAAAGCAAAATCAATATATGACCATGCTCTTGTTGGTGCCTATAAAAATAATAAACTTAATGGTCTCAATCCCAAAGAAAAAGCTATGGTTGAAGGAATAGTTGCTTGGCGACAAGTAGATGCATGTGTCATGTTAAATAAAATAATGCGGCAAAAAGATCCTTTCTTCCAAGATATTTTAAGTCACCTTAGATATGGCAATTGTTCAGAAGCTGATTATAGCTTCCTTCAATCTTTCATAATTACCAACAGAACATTAGAGGTGAATAAGCAAAAGTTATCAATAAATAATTGGATTGATGACCGGCAAAATGCCACACCCTTAATCTGCTATACCAATGCAATACGTGATGCTCATAATATGAAATCTGCTGAAGCCTTTGCTAAAGCTACAGGTCAACAATTCCATCTCTATCACTCAATTGATACAACTGGCCGAGGCAGGAAGAAAAAGGTGTTAAAGAATGCTGCTGCACAAGCTGCTTGGATGGCACCTGTAAAAGATGCTGACAATCTTAGTGGACATTTACCACTGATACCTGGTATACCTACATTTCTGACATACAACCTTGCCCCTGAACTTGGACTTGCTAATGGCTCAGAAGGAACTCTTGTTTCTGTTAAATATGAGGAATCAGATGGTCAACGATATGCTGTATCTATTGATGTAGACTTTCCTTCTTATCACAATCCAAATAAGTTACATCCACACAGAGTTACACTTGGTCGAATTTCTGGAAGTGTGCCATTTGACCTTCCAGGAAGTGTTCGTATTCCTGGTCAAGGTAAAAAGAAATGGTATGCAACAAGACATCAAGTACCTATTGTCCCTGCATTTGCATACACTGCACATAACTCCCAAGGTCGGTCATTGAATGCAGGTTGCATTGACTTTGCAAGCTGTCCAAACCTAGCTATGGCATATGTCATGCTCTCACGTTTGCGTTCTCTCGATGGTCTAACAATCCTGCGTCCTTTTGCATCCAACAAAATTAGATGTCGTGTACCAGAGGAAGTTCGGAATGAACTCAAGCGACTTGATGAACTTGCACAAAAGACTTTGCCACTAGCAAAAGAACGCTTACAGTGGTACTATGGAAATTTATCTTTGTAATAACATTGGTTTATTATGATATATCCCACAGTAATTTTGACAAATCTCTTTAATCGCTATATTAAGCTCCAAAAAGAGCTTTGGTCATGCCGCTTGTCGGCCTAGCCCCTGTCATAATAAAAAATAATAAAAGTTAATTACTCATTCCTAATCTTACGACCCTATTGTAATATATAGATAACACCCGTGGACAGTCTGAAAACCTTTAGTTGGGTTGAGCGTTGGCCCCACCTAGTCTTATTAAAGAACATATTTTAATCCAGATGACAACAATCCTCAGGGAAAAGATTATAATATGAAGTCTCAATTCCAACAAAATAAATGCTCAAGACCTTATATTTCTTTTAACAGTCGGCTCTGTATCCGAATTCCTATTGGATGCGGACACGACCATGACTTGACCGAGAGGGCATATTCAAATCATGTTTGGCTGGTTAGATCCGTTATTCGAATGAAGGATCTGAGAACTATTCGGAGGCCGTTTTCTGCATCTTTCGGCCGTCTTTCTACGCTTCGCCTTGACTACTTTTGTTACGCTTTCTGCTCGCTGGCGTTAACGGCTAGATATTGCGGGCTATATTTATGAAATCTTATCTTCTAATGAGTTTCGATGACCGAAACATCCCATTCGTTATACCCCGTTTTGAAATTACCCCGAAGCAGTGACCAAATCATGATATCCTTACTTCTGCATTGGCGACATGATTTTGCGCGAACAAAATTCTTCCCCCCGTTGGCTCAACAAGAATCCACTTGCTAAAAAGTCAATTCTACCCCTTTCATGGACTGTCATTTGTCTGGTGAACTGTGAAGCACGGGGCACTGTTATTACTTTACTAAGGGATCTTCCCGCAATGTGGAGATTGCCTTTAATGAGGCAGCTTACTTCTTGGCTAGGGTTGCAACGGTTGAGGCCGTCCAAGCTCACGCCCCAATATCAGCCTGTGGGTTCTGAGTTCTCTTCCGCTTTCGGACTGGAAATGGGAGGCCTAGAGCCTGAGTCTAGACGGCTATAGGATCACGCCCGCCATAAAGATGTCTGTTCATGGTAAGGAGTAAATACTTTAAACTTGGGACACTCAGGAATGATACTGATTTTATAGGGGAATGATATTTGAGCGTTCTGAGTAGCCGACGTCGACTGAAGCACAACTGTCTGCGCGCTCTTCAGAAGTACGTCGAATCGGTCTGCGGGCATTCCCCCTCTGTTCTGCCGACACGGTATTCATTTCTGAACTCAGGAATACAGTAATAATATTGCACAGTTAATCTTGTATGTATACATGCATGGTATCAGTGATATGCGCTGGAATAAATATATGACAATCTCGAGCGTCTTGCTGAACGGGGTACTAGCTTGCATCTGTAGGGTTGGTGAGTACGAAGGAAAAGGAAAAGTATTAGACAACATGTACCGATGGGGGCGTAGTATTCTTCCTGTTCCATGAAACATGAATTTTGGTGTACGCTTTTATCAGCGATGAGAGCCTCGACACGCTTGCAGCTTTCGATGCGGGCTTCGAGCAATTCGGCGAAGAGGTCGAGGACCTTGGGGCCGTATGCACCGTCCATGCAGAGACGCGGGGACAGGGGGGTTTGGGAGAGACTGCTGAGACGGAGGCCCTGGCGGCCCTTCCTCCGCTTCCAGAGCGGTATGCGCTCGGGTTTGGCGGGGGCAGCGGCGGGGTCACCGTGAATATACTGGTGCCTCGCGATTGCGATCAGGTCCTGGGTGTGCTTGACCCACATGCGCTCACGTTGATACTGAGCTATGAGAGCATCGAGGACGTGGGTGTGGTCTGGGGAGTATGGTGGAGTGGGGAGCGAGTGTGCAGGCTCAGAGAAGGGACGATTTGGAGAGGACATGGGAGTACAAGAGAGAGAGAGGAAAGGGAGGGACACGCATCGCGGCAGCAGGTCGAACAGACATTGTCCAGGCAGCGGGTCGAGTCTCACAGTCCAGACCCCAGACTCAGCATTCAAACTCCGCCAATCCGCACACGATGAGGCTCCCCGTTCTCCTGGCCACTCTGGGTCTCGTCGCCGCCGCCGAGCTCAACGTTTACCATCGCATATGGAATCCCGCGCAATCCCCGCCGCCCTTTGTGCTGCGCGGAACACTGAACACGTCCCCCGACGCAGTGTCGTTCTCTGCCGCTGGCGCACTCGACCAGCTCATTGCCAATTCTGATCATCTCGACGATGCTCTCTATCAAATAGCTCTCCAGCGCAATGGCGACGCATCTGAGTCCGAATGGGATTTATCCTCTGTTAAAGCAGTGAGCAGCGCGACCGATGTCTTTTCGTCTATACCCTAAACCTTGTATCCAGTGCCATCTACGCGCGTTTGATTCAGACATACTGCGCCTACATCTGTCTTCCTCAGGCGACCCTTATGCTATAGATTATTTCCTCAGCCCGGTACCCCACGACGGCAGCTGTCCGAAGACCAGGTCTTCTTCCCTGAAACCTTTCGCCAATACGACGCTGCTCGTCCAGTCGGCCCAACCAGCTCCATTGTAAGTTTACCCCATCTGTCAAATCATATTTGGCTGACTCTGTGACAGACCTCAACTACGCACCCCCCCTCCGATTTCTCCCACTGGCGAGGCCATTCAGCCTCCACGCGAGAAGAGTTTCCTGGAAAAATACGGAATCTACATTGGAGTAGCCGTCGTTATCCTAAGTGAGTTCGCGGCTCGCGGAACTAAATATTCGTATACTGACTCCCACTTAGTGTTTGCCGGCGGAGCCCCTGAAGAGGGACAAGGAGGAGGGCGGGCTGCTAGTCGCTAATTTATGGTTGTAGTATAGCTAATCATGTATACCCGTACATTAGAATAATACTAAGCACGCGAGTCGCGTCATTACCCAAATTCCCACGACCGCGTCAACTCCGACACGCAACTTTGCGTCTTGTTCTTTTGACACTGCCTCGTGGGCCACTACGCGTTGTTTTCTATTACTATTGGAGCCCCTTGCACAATTATACGCTCTATCGCAAATCTCACATACCCTTGCCTACGGCGAACTATCATCTACCCAACGCGTGTTTCATATTACCTTCCACAGGCGTACTCAACAGTGATGCCCCGCACCCGTCAAGCTCTTGAATGGGATATTGCAAACACCATCATAGAAGACTCGGAACCAGAACGTGAGGCAGAAGAACTGAGATTGAAGATTGAACGGCGGCCACGTAAAAGAGTTGCGAACACTCCGAGTCCACAAGAAGATGCAGGCGGGTTCATACTCCCTGCACCGGAGGCAAATAGGAAGGAATCCTGGACAGGAACAACACACGGCAGAACAGAGTCTACATACTTTATGATAACTGGTAAGGCATTGTATCGCCACAATACTTAGGCATCACTAACGTGGGTGATCCAGATGATTCACAGACCGTCCAAGTGCAAGAAATCCCTGCTGCGAAACAGCACGTTCTACCAGGTGTGATATCCCGATCTCCTTCTATTGAGGAATTGCAGAAGGAAACGGTCCCGCCACCCAAAGTGCCTATTGACTATGACACTATTACTCGGCCTATCAATCTAGATGACCATGTCGTGATCCTAAACGAACCAGTAGGTCCTCGTATGAATCTTGACCGCTTTGCCTTTGCAAGGCCCGGTCCTAGTGCTCCTAAAGCCGCTAGCGCACGACCCTCAATAGAGCCAATCGAAAGGCACCCATCCGCCGAAAGCAGCGACAACACCAAGAAGCCTAACAAGCAAAGCAGGGTGACCCCATTACCCTCTTTTGCGAGTGATTTCACAACTGAGGAATTAACCGCGGTCACGAAATGCGTCGTCTGCGACCTCGCCTGGACGACGCGGAAGACAGTCCCTCTAAAAATGACTCATATGAAGTCATGCGCGAAAAAGAACGGATGGAGCGAGCAAACTGTCAAGGTTAAACTGACGATGCTTATTGAGGCGAGATCTACGACTCCTGCTGGGACAGCAAATAAGCCAGTGACCCCGAAAGCCCCTCCGACTCTGCTTGAAAATGTCATTGACGAGACTGCGCCGAAGAGAAGAAAGAAAGCCAAGGAAATCACGATGACGACTGTAGCTGATCCTACTCAGGCGCACAATGCTATCTTGGAACGAGCGAAGGTGTTGTTCGGTGATCCTATCCAGGTTATGGAGAACAGAGTGCAACGGATGCCTACGTTGCAATTTCCACCTACTAGACTTGGTGTTCCGGCTTCAGGGATGCTAGGACAAGCATTGGTGGACGAGAGGAATTCGGCAGAGGCGTCGAAGGCAACAAATCTCCCTCCTGCGACGCAGGCTTTCAAACCGAGCAATCTACAGAGCAAGTTTAAAGGACGGTCTATCCTTCAATCTCTTGGTGGTGATACTCCTGAGGAAGATGTGGAGATGGAAGACGCAACGACATCTGCAAGGCCCTCTAATCCGGTGAGCATTTTCGCGTTCCCAACATAGGCTCTTCCATATCATTCGGTTTGAACCTACCACTGATCGTGTACAGGTATTCCCTCACAAACCTTTCATTCTACCATCTCAACCACTCTATTTACGCACGTCACACCATGCCTCGACATCTAATAGCTTAAACGAAAGCATCTATTTGCCGGCCACGACGAGTAAGAAGCTTGAGGAGCTTGATAGGCGGCTGGCCGCCGTGCAGCTTGGGGATGTAAATATGCAGCAGAGTAGAGGGTTTTCAACAGCTGTACCATTGGAAAAGGAAAAGGAGACGGAGAAAGCGAAGGCCAAGACGAAAACGAAGACGACGACGAAGAGCGGGAAAGGTCAAGAAAGCGGGGAAGATACCGATGCGCCGATTCGGAGGAAAGCACGCACGAGTCGATCTGCGTCACCAGAGTCAACATCCCTATCGAAAGAGCGGTCGAAACCGAGGAATAGAACGAATAAGATCAAGAGTCGAAGTAAGAGCAGGAACAGGAGGAGTAGGAGTAGGAGTAGGACGAAGAGCCCGATGAAGAGGTTGGGTGATGATGCGCTGGACGAGAAGCTTCGCGAGATAATTTTGAATGATTCGGCGTTGTATCTTAAGATTCTTCGGTTTGAGGTGAGGTTATGGTATTGTTAACATGTTTCCTTTCGTGTTGCTGATCATGACATGTCTGCTATTATAGCCCATACACTTTGACACTTTTATGAATATTCCTGAGGTGATTGAGATTGCTGGGGAAGAGAGAGGGTTCCGGGGGAAGATGATGGCGTTCTTGGATAGACACGTGCGTATGATTCGTTGTCCTTTTCACGACTGGTTTTATTTAATCTGTTTTATATAGGCCATAAATTTTTATGGCGATGCAGCGCTGTCTACTGGGCGTCGTGCGAGGTATAACTGAATTTTCTCTCTCTCTCCATTTACTTCTGTATTTCGTATGACTTGTAAAGCATTCAAAAAGAGTTGAATGATTCCTTTTATGATGAATTTTTATTGTCACTGTTGAAGGACTAAAACGAATGCGACCAAATACAAATGCGCGTATCCAAAGATAAAGAGATAATAGGCGAAGGAAAAGATAGGTAGGTGTTAGCTCTAAGATGAAATTAAGCAAGCGGGACTACTATAGGAATCACGCTAAATTATAAAGCAACATCTGCTAATCCAGCGACTTCGATAACGCCTCCAACTAGGTGCAGACTGCCACACGCCAGAGTTTCCACGGGTTTCTCGCCTTCCAGCGATCGTACGACTTTGATGGCGTCCTGGATGGAAGGAAGTACGTGGATATTGGCCTCTGGGAAATCGGGTACGAGAGCGGACCATACGGATGCTAGTTCGGTTTGCACGGCTAGTTTGTTCGTTGTCGCCTCGGTGATCGTCTTTGATGTCAGATCGGGCTTGAAGTGACCATCGGTATAGGTAACGTTAGTACAGAAGATGACGTGGGTGAAGACGGATGTTTGAGGGATGTTAACGTTGCGAGCTTGTAATTGGGCTTTGATAGTATCCAGGATTGTTCCAAGGAACTTGTGTCCGGCTCTGCCACTCGTGCAGTTGAATATGAGAACGCGCGTGGGGTGCCTGGATGGAGATTACTAGTGAGGTAATTCTTTCCGAGTGTATGCAAGGAACTAACGATGAAGCATCAGGTTGTAGACTTGGCGCTACAGAAGTAAACCAATCCATCCCGCAGATTAAG
This sequence comes from Sphaerobolus stellatus SS14, assembly GCA_000827215.1. Classification (NCBI taxonomy): domain Eukaryota; kingdom Fungi; phylum Basidiomycota; class Agaricomycetes; order Geastrales; family Sphaerobolaceae; genus Sphaerobolus; species Sphaerobolus stellatus. Next base: position 544,784 of record KN837076.1, read on the forward strand.
CTCTCTGTTGTATGGGACCCGTCTAAGAACCATGTCGTACTTGGCGCCTTTGGGTCTTTAACTAGCTGGCACCGTCCAGGCCAGTGGGCTCTCTCCAAACCGCGTACGAAGACATCGCTAAGAGGAACCGGCGATTCTGTTACGGGAGCGAGCTTCGTATTTTGCAGAAAACTGTGGGATAAGTATACAGCCAGTGAAGCATTTTGGCGTTGATGTATTCCTGCAATGCCTGATTTTTTTCATTAGAATGGATAGTGGTGCAAGGTGGGGTTGCATACCTAGCTTCAATTGGGAAAGTTCAGGGAGCGTTGGGACGACGGTGAAGCTAGAGCTCTTTCTAGATATTAGTGCTGACGTTCGGATGTATATGAGATGACAATACCTGGCGATCAGCAGCGCATTTCTTCAGCATATTCATGCCTTCTTGAGGTTGTTCTACCGAAAAAGCTGGAACGCGTTTCTACAAGAGGAAAAGTTAGCGGTGGATAGCTTCGTAAGAGATCTTTATTTTACTTTGAAAATACCTCCTTTATTAAAAGCGATTTCTCCCAATGTATTCCCCAGAACATTTACGTGATCCAGGCCGAGCGCAGTCACGCCAGTTGTAATGGGAATTGGTACAATGTTCGTGCTATCATATAATCCTCCAATTCCAACTTCTAAGATAGTAGCATCTACCTGTAATGTTCTTGGTCAGATTAACCACCAAGAGGCAGTATATTGCTTTACCTTTATAGATAGAAATATATGATAGGCGAGAAGAGTCAGGAATCGGAAATAATTTGGTTTAGGTGCCGTCTGAGGAAGAGCAGTCTGTAGTGTTTTCGTTAGTGGGGTTTTTGTAAATGAGTCAACCGACTTCACCTCGGTATTCTTATCTAGCAGGTCCCAAACTTCGAAAAAGTATTTCACAAACTCCTCTTCAGCTATCGGTGCACCATTGATCCGTATTCTCTCCCTAACAGAGACAATATGCGGGGATGTATATAATCCTAACCGATTTTAGAAAGAGCTTGCCTGTGGACAAAGCTGAAACATACCGATTTTCTTGCCAGGCAAGGTTTCGCGCAATATAGAATCGACAAATGCAGACGTAGAGCCTTTGCCCTTGGTCCCGGTGATGTGTATGACATTCAGTTGATTGAGATCTTCAGTCTAATGGCAATCCAATCAAGTATTCAGATAATCGACTTGCCTTGACGTACCGTATGTCCAATTCGCTTTAAATACTCAATCATCTCAGAGAGTGCTACATCGTTCATTCGACCTCCCGTTGCACGAATGGCATCCAAGGTTGCAGCATTAGATTGCTGGCGATTAAGGTGTTCTACAGCATCCTACAGTCCTAAGTCAATTCTCGAATGCGCTATCTCGCTGAAACTCACACTGTAGGTTCGACTTGCCATCCCGCTGAGATAAACGCGATTAATCGATCCGAAGACTTTAGATATACTGATGGTAGATAACCGCCGAAACAGCATACATGGAATAAAAAACCAGCCTTGTGAGAAGTGAGTCACGTGTTAACCGACGCGTCCAATTTGGTTCCGAAACGTGCATTGTTACGATCACCACCACGACGCGTCCAGCTCCTGGACCTGTACATATTGTATAAACACCATGGACAAATTTGTAACTATAACTAAGCCTTCTGTTTTGGCAGATAAGCAAGTGAAAGGAAAAGCGGGTGGCTCAGGCAAGTCGTTCAAGTACAATCCTTACCCCATACCCAAGTCCAAGGAACGGCAAGTGGAAGCATGGCGGGACCAGCGAAGAACTGAGAAGTACGCGTAAATGTGATGAATAGCCGCTTGCGATGATTGACAAGGGTGGAATTTAGAATCCTGAAGCCATTGCAAGAGAATAAGAAGCAACAATCTCCGGCTGGGAGCTCCAAAGACATCAAGAAACACTTGCTGAATACGCTCAAGGATGCAAGTAATCCGATTACTCATTCTTCAGCGTACAGCCGTGCAGGTAATTTGTCTCATCATTGTCTGTAATATTCATATTCAATTATCTATCTGCAGGCCATGTGGATTCTTGTGTCACAGGTCATCAACGCTCAGATGGTGGTCGCCCTCCTGCTCCTGTTATGAAATCGCGAGTTAAAAAGCTTGAAGAGCAACGCAAAGAAAAGGGCTGTGATCCCAATGGCGTTCTTGCCGGCGTTAAGATTTATGTCGGCGGATATCTGGCTGGCACGACCGATATTGAAATCAAGCGAATTGTTACTCTCGCCGGGGGAAAAATTATGTGAGTAATCTATTATTATTGCTTCCGTCTTATGATTATCTGATATCTTTTCTCGTAATAGGCATACTGCCGGTGGTGCTACCCACATTCTTACCTCGCGAGGACTCAGCGCTGGAAAGACTCACAAATTCCTCCACAATTCAAACCGCAACAAAGTTCACGTCGTAAATCCAGCTTGGGTCACTGATTCTATTGAAATAGGCAAAAGGAAAAATGAACGCGATTACTCAGTCATTGCAAATTACACACAGCGAACGTTGGAAGATATGGGTATGCCCCCAGCAAGCTCTAGCAACACTTCAAGCGTTTGAGGATCAAATGCGCACTTCAAGATTGCAACATTCTATCGCAATCAAGATCGACATTTAGTGAAGCCATATATTACCTTGTATAAGCCCCGTGGAATGAATAACACTCTTTTTGATCTGTGGTCCGGTTTTTCATTATTCTTATATCCCACTGTAGCTTGACACGTATTGGAATGGGAATATGTTGTCAAAAAACGCGTGACGTCACGTTCCTCTGATTTTCTGTTCTATCACGAACCACTTGACTTCCATCGAATTCCTTTTGAGGTGCGCCAAAACTTCTTTTTGGTGTACTCTAACGCTGATAAACGACAATCAGTGACCTAGATCCAATGGGTTTACGGCAGTGTATCCCCGTATATGTTTCTCGTTATTTCTTGGTGGGAATATGATGGTAAGCGGAGTCACGCGGCAGGTGGTGTACTCCAACGGGTTTTATGCGACCACGAATATAGATGCGACGGCCCGCTCTCATATATTGAACGATTATTTAAATAGAGATGTATGCAAGACGTTACAGTCATCTATCCCCTGGGAGAGCAACGGCGATGATGATATTCTACCTCCCACTTACGGTCCTTCTACCACTGATTGTTTATGCCTCTGGAGCCGCCGGTCTGGTCACCACAGTGAGTGGCGTTCTTTTCGATGGATATGTGTAACTTATTCAACATTGCGCAGTCTAACACTGAGGTTTCGATCGTTGCGCCTGATAATAGCATCGCGGCGAACTTCTTGGCTTTCGGTGCGACTGTGAAGAATTTGTGGGTACCCGGAAAGGTGTGTAAACACCTAAATTCGATTGAAGGGCCAGTAACTTATATCTGCTTTTTATCAGGATGGAAAATGGCGAGGTGATTTTTCTTTTATTAGAGAAAGAATCTAGTTCACACTCATCTCTTCAGATCTCGTATTGGGGTTTGATACTGTAGTAAGTGTTAACTACCCTAGAGAGAGTTATGCAACTTACTTCAGCTCTCAGTCCGAATATACTAATCAAACATTTGGACGTCAATTCTTTGGTAAGATTCTGCCTTACGGTCATATGGCTTGCATTTAAGTTTTCTGAAGGTCCCATTGTCGGAAGATATGCCAATCGTATTAAGAACGGTAAGTTATTCGTTATTTAATCTTACTTATTTTCATGTATTTTAGCTACTTTTTCGATCCCCCCATCTGCCAATCCTCCTCCTAGTGGTCCCGGTGTGTTCCATGTGCCCGCCAATGAGCATAATGGTATGCATCTTGTGATCTCATTTTCACAGTTTTACATCTGCTAGATTGTTTTTATAGGTTTAAATAGCTTGCACGGAGGCTCATTTGGCTATGATCTCCGGGTATGGAATGTAACGGCACAGACAAAAAATTCTGTCTCTTTTTCCTTGTTGGATCCGAATGGAACTGAAGGTTTTCCTGGAAATCAAAGAACTGAGGTATGCATTTTCCAAATAACAAGCTGATAATCGTCCAGTAACTGTGTTTGCAGGTTACATACACATTGGAGCCAAATGGAAAATGGAAAATATTTATGCACGCCACAGTAGATCAGCTCAGTCCCATCCTCCTCAGGTCTATATCTTCCTTTCAAATATCCATTAGATTAACGATTGACGATTTCATATATCCTTAGCTCGCATGTTTACTGGTACTAATTCGCTTTCCCTTACTTAACATATGGTTTAATTGGTTCTTCTTATTTTTCTTCAGGAATTTTGATGGTTATCAGAAAGCAGCAACCCTGGATAACCATTTTACTCAATTCCAGGCTTCTCGTTACATTGCAACGGATGGCATTCTCATCCCTAACGGAAAAATCGCACCGACAAAAGGCACGCCGTTGGACTTCTCCAAGGCTAAGTCTTTGGGAGCAGCTATTAACCAAACTGATGGCCTTAATCTTTGTGGGACGGGTCAGTATGATTGAAAATTGTTTCTTTATCCTTATTTATCTTTTGCCAATACCTGCAGGTTGTATTGGTTTCGATAATTGCTGGTTATATGATAAACCTCAGAATAAGGAACCCATATTCTCTGTTTGGAGCACCACATCTGGAATCAAGTGAGTCATATTATGGTCATTTCATTCATTTATCTAAACATTGTTAGGTTGGACGTCACAACTGATCAAATTGGCCTGCAGGTATGGTGACTGGTCATCTTTAGGTTTGGAATGTCGCCTCAACTCATCTCTTTCAGATATATACCTGTGATGGAATTAATAACGGCACTCTTGCTATACCTCGAAAAAAGACCCAGGGAGGACCGAACGCATTTTACGAGAACCACTCTTGCCTCGTGATTGAGCAGGAGAGTGCAATCGATGCTATAAATAATCCCTCATGGGGTATTGACCAGATATTTGGGCCAAATAAGGCGTATAGCTGGAATTCGGAATATGCATTCTCCATTGTGCATTAAGGACTTTGTATATGAAGTAGGAGCCAAATAGGTTGCAAATAGGAATACTCTTTATATCGACGTATCATCTCTGGAAACTGCTTTAACTTCTCAACCTAATTTTTATAAGAAAGCGCGGCGCTGAATTTAGAGCATGATTACACTTTATCGCCTGCCTGCCGCTTGAATTTCAAGTTGGGGTATGATTTCATTTGAAACCGCCAATAATGAAGGTGCACGTTAGCGCCCGAGTGGCTGAGGGGCGTGTCGGCCTATGACCATTCCTCCACCTACATACCCTATACTTTCCCCGACGACTGTTGCATTCTTTCTATAACTGCCTATCATCTACTATCACTTATCCTTTTCCTATATGCGTAACCCCTTTACGCCCAACCACGTGCGCCTTATCCAGGACTGTTACCCGCCGTCCTCTGCACTCCTCGCTGCGGCACCCGAGTATAACGCGAACTCCCAAGAACTTTCACGCCTCGTTTACTATGCTTCAAACCACCCGGGAAAACTGACTAAGGTCGGGCAAGAATTGGAGAAACGGGCAAAATTAGAGGCTGGACGCGCGCGTTCAGGCAATGCGAGAGCCAGAGCATCCCTTCTTGTCACTCTTACCATTTTCAAGGCAGTGGGAACTGAATGTCGCAGTGAAATATCATTGTATACGTCTTCCCTTCTTTCCACTCTAGTTGCAGCTCTCTCCGCTTTCCCTCGTGATCTGGAAGTCGCTTCCAAGTCGGCGAGCTTAGTATGTGTCTATACCTCTCACCCTCTTCTTCAAGCAAGTTGATGGTTTTATCTTATTAGTTTGTTGTCTGGACCACGTACACTGATGGACACATCATCGGTGTGGATCCAAGTGTGACTTCAGATTACAAGACCCTTCTCCAATTGTTTGTGAACTTGTGCGGAGATGTGGCAGAAAAAGGAGACAGGGAAACTAGGAACAGGTGCGTTATTCATATCCCTTTTATTTCTTCTCTTCCTTACTTCTTCTTCTTTTAGACGGCGTTTAATTGGATTTGCGGCTTTAACTAGTGTTGTTACATCGGAAGCACTATACCATGCAACCTCAGAGTTTGCCAGTCAAGTCGTTATCATAATTCCTGGAATTCTCCATACTCTCAAAGAATCTGACGTAGCCATTTTGAAGGACGAGTAGGTTTCATTCTTATCTCCTTGAGACAATTCTGACGCCAGAGTTTTAAAGAGCTGCAATCGTTAAACTCCAACCATCAGCGGGGTCTGCTTTCCTCTCGGAATTCCGCCCTAGGCCACTATCAGAACGTCGTGCAGCCTCAATACACATGCATATCGACGGTGAAAATGGCCCTTCATTCACTGACGTTATTAATGCTTCTCTACGCACACTACATACCCTCTTGGAACATTCAAATGCCAGCCAGGTAGCCGATATTGTTGATGCATCTTTCGAAGATGCTGAGATTAATCAATGGTGGAATAATGAAGCTTTCTGTCGTTGGTTCGCTCAAACAACTGTTGATTGGGCACAATACCAATATCGATATGCTGTTGCTAAGAAGATCGTGGACCGATTAGCATTAATACAGGATGCTACATCCCCAACTTCAATGCATTTCGCGTTTACATGCATGATACGCACTGTTTTTACCTCACCCACGCCCCTAATCAACGTCTCAACTTCGGATACCTTGTCTTACTTGCTGGGGATTCTCCTTCGACGAATATCTATTGACCCGATGGATGGCCTGCTAGGACCGCTCATAGACTGTGTGGCTGCTTTAGGAACGCATGTCTACTACCAGGATCAGATTCGCGAATTAGCGGAAGACTTGATCGGGCGCTTGGTGTTCCTTCAGATAAACGGACTTGGTGGTCGTGTGCATGGCGGAAATGAACTCGGGAAGGAACAAGGGATGCGCTGTCTTCTTGCCGCTCTTCGTGGTCTTTTCCGGGCAGCGGATAAGCAGGATAGCAGGCCAAACTCGATCGCGCTAGGTGTCAGTGTTAACTCTGATCTTGGAGAACTATCAAGTTCTCCTCCTCGAATCGGACGGCAAATATCGACAGATAGGACTGTTGCAGCACGTCGAACGAAGGTTTCTCCAGAAATCTGGCAGGATTCGTTGGCTCTATTATGCGAATCGGAGTACAGTGTCAGAGTTGACTATGCTCGGTTACTGTTATGGTTTTTACAGGTCGAAATTTTCGAAGAACCTTTCGCGTTACACCCTGTGTTGACTCGTAACGGATCTTTTCCTACTCGTAGAGCTATTCCAGGCTCAGTCGTCTTAGACCCCACCACTCGATTCCTAAATGCGTTGCATGCGGCGGTCTATATGTTGGCGACTTCATCCTTATTAGGGATTAATTCCAGTCCCGTGGCTTCGAATCGATCATCCCTTCATGGCGCTCCCATTCCACCTCAACTGAATATAATTGCAGCGACTCCTACGGGTACTCCAAATGAACCTACCAATGGTCAGCGAACTCTAGCCCTATCCGAGTCTGCCCAAGAGGAGTTCATGACACCACCCCCCGCTGAAGATGCATCACAGCCGAATAAACGCAGGCGGTCGTTTACTCAGTCTCGAAGTCGCAAACCTTCCCTTCCCCTCAGTCTATTAGATGTGGGCGCAACATCGGGTCGGGCTCCTGCAGCATCGCCTTCCGATTATTCAAATCTTTTGCATATTCTGACTAATATGCATGAAAGACTCCCGGGTAGAGCTCTACTGACCGGAGTACCTATGCTTTTAGCGCTACATACATTTACTTTACAAGAAAACAGCGAAGATCCGTATGTCAACGAGAGGAGACATGTGATTAGAGAGCTTCTGGCCAGGATTTGGGGCGTTATTGGTAAGGTCTGGGAATGTCAAGAGATATTAACTATGGTAGAGAAGGTGCTTTATATTAGCATGATCGATTTGCATAGATACTGATATTTTAACCAAAGGCCTTATCCGCGCTGGATTCTCCTCATATTCTGCGCCCAGTGACTCCAGCTCCGGTTGACCTACTACATGCGGTCGAAGAAGCCACAGAATGGACGGCTATCCCTCTTTGCCCTAATAGCTCAGCATCCGCCAATGCTCCTGGCGTTCTCAATCCGGACGTGATAATTCAAGCATTAGTTTCAAATCGAAATGTCCAAACTGTGACTGGCTTTGATGGACAACATTTACTGAGAAGATTGGCGAATGACTGGACAGTGGAATCAGCTTTGAAAGACTGTACGTGTGCCTTAAATCTTCTATAGGATTAAAGCTAATTTCATTGTAGCTGTGGAAGGTCCTTCAATTCAAGAAAGTTTCAAGAATAGTGGGATCTCCCCGTTCTTGAAATTGTCTCCTGCTCTTATGCACATCGAGAACCTCTCGCTACAAAGCTTAGCTCGAACACAGTTTGGTGTTGGTGTGAGCGATCTTCGTGATGCTTTGGAAGGCCGGGGAAGTGGAACCAACCTCGCCTTAACTCGACCTTCATCGATCCGTACACTCGACAATCCGTCATCGGTCCATACCACCAAGCAAGGTCTCGGTCTGACACGCACTAGTACCAACATAGCAGTGTCCAAAAACTCTTCCAGTAGTGATGTTAGGGATGTTCTCAGTAAGCTTGGCGGAGGAAAATCTGAGAAGGCCAACACTCGTCTGAAGGCTTCGTTCCCTGGTATGCTAGGTGCCAATTCAAAGTATGTATCCGAATATACCCTCTCGTCGCAAAGTAGCTGACAGGATCTTAGAAGCAAAACCAGTCTCATCCCTCCTTACTCTTCTTAATGATTTAACGCATATTCGGACTCGCGCATTCTTTCTTCGTCCTTATCACTCTCTTTACGGTAGCTTTGGTTCACTAGCATTATTGTATCCTTTGGTATGCATACATATTTAATACGGGAATATAAAAAACCTGCTGGAAAAGAAACATAGTATAAACGGGTATATTGGGAATACGCCTTCCTTTTCATCTCCTCGTGGAGGCGATACGTCTACGGGCTTCCTCTTCTCGCTCTCTCCAGAAAGCTATTTCCGTCTGAGCTTTAGGGTGGGTTGCTGGGCGTGGTCCATTCTGCGAGACATGAGGACAATATAGACAATTTTATTGAACGAAAAGATTACTCACACTGAGTGCTTGTAATAACCCTTCGAACATTGTTGATTGATAAACTGCAGCTTTCGCAGGGTCTTTCAGTTTAGAAGATTGAGTAACAATAAGGCGTGTCAACTCTACTCTTAATCGTAAAAGACTAGAAATATTCAGAGAAATTTCAGAATTATTGACTGAATCCCAATGTCTGGAAGTGCTTACTTGGAAAATATCATGGTCTCTTCTTCGTTCGTTGTGAGTGTAACGAAGGACATGAAATACACAGCATATCGATGTGCAACCTATACAATGATTAATAAGCTCAACACCGGAAATACTACAAGTAAACTGACAGCTTGGACGTTAGCATCCCTAACGGAGGGCCTAGTACTCAAGAACCCTCCAGCTCCAGCTCCGTCCGCTAACTTTTTAACACTTTCCACGTGAGCATTCATATCCTTTTGGAAAAGTGGCCAGAAACTCAAACGGAGCCCCATAGCGAAGGTCTCCAAAGGAGGGCAGTCGCGCTTCTGCACTTCCCCGAGTGCATTTTCCAATAAACGGATCATCGTCAGCAACGGAATTGTAGGCGGTGTGGAATCAAGGATGCCCTTTGCGAATGTCTATGGTGGAAGTTGAGTAATAGGCATTAAAAATTTAAGTAATGGCTTATACCTGGGTATATTCTAATACTGGATCCATCACTTGCTTCCAGATACCGTCAAGAAGAGTTTGTTGCTCTTTACTAATATTCTCCCTGACTGGCGTAGCGATTGGCGGAGCTGATTCCAATATGACGCTGCCAGCGCGGCTTCGCCCTGAAAAACTAAATCCACTAAATTCATGAGGTATGCTCGAAGAAGAAAGGGGACTAGTTAGTGATGGCGATGGTAAAGGCAACAGGACTGGAACATTCGCGTCGAAGAATCTAGTTATAAAAGCATATTCGGAGGTACCGTTATCCATAAGGACTAGAAGAGCGGAACGGAATAATGCCTCCATCGGTTCTTTCTAACATTGTAAGTTAGCATTGTCTTAAAGGATATACATTATAACACACATGAGACTTGTCGTCCGCCATATATGCCAAAGTTACGCTTTGGCCCTCGATATCAGCATAGCCCAACCGAGCGACATCAACAGGATGCTCTTGTGCTTTCTCGGATGCGCCTATCAATTCTAGCCTTTCCGTTGTTCGAGCCTGTAAAAGATTACTTAATCGCTGACCTCAGACTGATGACTATGCAGTGTGCCTACCTTTATCCATCCTAACGACCTGATGTATCTGCGAAATCCCGTTTCATAATAGAGTCGTGCGACTGCAGTATACGCATGTTGAACTTCGTTGGCTACGGAAGATGCATGGTGTTGCAGGAAGAGGAATAGAGGTCGATATTTCAACAATACAGACGTCTGGAGAACTTGCATATTTGTGCTGACGCTGGTTCGAATTGGTTGGAACGTTGATAAGAAGAAGGCTCGAATCTTTGTAGCAGCCTATACACGATAATTAAAATGCATGACCAATTGAATCTTTATGGTGCACACTTACAACTATTCTGAGGCCCTCGCCAACTTCACTCAGTGATCGCGCTGCCTTCACACGAGTTCGAGACTTTAAAGATTCAAGGTGCTTTTCTAGCTCGGGTATATCAGTTAACCATGCCTCTCCGACATCGGTATCAAGTAATCGTTCAGCGAGAGTAGGTGGGATAGAGATATCCGATATAAGATTCGCCAGAGGCCGCTCGATTTTCTAACGATTTGGCTTATGAGATCTTCTCATCAAAAATCGCAGCAAAATATAGACATACCCTTCTTGCCTTTAAGCGGTTCTCTATCTCTTTACTTCTGTCCTGAAGACTGGATATTTGGCCGGATACCGCGGAAAGGTCCCGCTGGAATGTTGACAAGAATGATTCCAGTGAATCAAGCAACCCGACGCTTGACTGAATCATATCTATATGAGCAGATGTCTGATAATCAGATAATCCAACGCACTTCTACTTGCTCATGTAGCTCCACGAAGTCTTTTGCCCGGTCTCTGTCTGCCCAAGCTGCAGTTAGTTGAGTCACCCGTCTCGCAGCTATGGAGACTGACAGAATGCAATTTCATCATTCCCTTCGTTTTGCGCTTCAGAAATCTCTGGAACAGCTGGTAATGGTGCTCCTAGTCTAGAGTCAAAAGACTTGTGTTCGTCTGACGGTGTGTGACTGTCAAGGGCCATGAGCGCAAAGTAGCGTCTATATTTGGAAGGCGTATTGCAAGTAGTACGCGTCAGCGCGTTTCTTCTTTCCATCTTACTTCTGACTACCACTCACTACCACTCTTCAACATGGATATTGGAGCAATGTTACAACAAGCTCAGCAGGTTAGGGACCAGCAGGCTACCGGTGGTGACAGTTCTATTCCAGATAAGTACGTTTTCTTCTCTTTACTATTGGGCGTGGTCTTGTGGATTGACATGTCGGATCGTCTTTAGCGGAGAAGTCATTCATATCTCGTCTCTAGCTCTCCTTAAGATGCTCAAGCACGGCCGCGCAGGAGTTCCCATGGAAGTTATGGGGCTTATGTTAGGCGAGTTTGTGGATGAATACACTGTGCAAGTCGTCGATGTCTTCGCCATGCCCCAAAGTGGAACCACAGTCAGTGTGGAGAGTGTGGATCACGTTTTCCAACAAAGAATGGTGGAAATGTTGAAGCAGACAGGACGTGCCGAGATGGTAGTTGGCTGGTATCACTCACATCCCGGATTTGGTTGTTGGTTATCAAGTGTGGATATAAACACGCAACAGGTAAATATTGAACTCCATTTTGAAGATATTTTGAGAGTTGATAATTCGCATAGCTATTCGAATCTCTTAATTCTCGATCAGTAGCTGTCGTCGTCGATCCTATCCAATCCGTAAAGGGCAAAGTCGTCATCGACGCTTTCCGCTTGATCAACCCTCACAGTGTTGTTCTCGGTCAAGAGCCCCGCCAGACAACATCGAATATCGGACATATCAACAAGCCTTCGATCCAAGCACTTATACATGGTCTTAACAGGCATTACTACTCCATAGCTGTCAACTATCGCAAGACGGAGCTCCAGCAGAGCATGCTCATGAGTCTGCATAAGCGGAATTGGACGGAGGGTCTGAAGCTGAAGGACTTTAAGCAGCACAAGGAGTCGAACGAGACGGCTATCAAGGTTTGAAACTTGCTGTTATTTTTGAAGAATTTACGCTAAAGCCAATGTTTACAGTCTATGCTCACGCTGGCAGAAGCCTATAACAAGTCCGTTCAGGAGGAATCCACATTGACACAAGATCAGCTGAAGACACGCCATGTCGGAAAGCAAGATCCAAAGCGTCACTTGGAAGAGGCGGTTGAGAAAGCAATGGGTGACCAAGTTGTGCAGAACTTGGGAACTATGCTTTTGGCCGAGCTATAACATAAAATGTTGTGTATTGTACTATATTTTATCCTTGGAGTACCTGAGATATAGTCAAGATATAGTTTTCATGTCTTGACCACTCTTTCAGCTGATAAGAAGTCGCCGTGGTGCTATATAAGCTGGCTGTAACATTCTGAATAACCTTTATAATTTATATTCTGTCATTAGTTAGCTTACGAACAATTTGCATGAAATATGAAAACGCTGATATACGGACGGGGATTCTGTTTAGCAAGCGCCTGCTACTCGATCCGGAAAATGTCGTTCAAACGTAAAGGCCAACCGCAGATAACACAACTTCCTGGTACTCGTACTTCTCGCCTGGCATCTTCTGTTTTCAACATCTCAAGTGGAGTACCTTCGTTGGATGATATCCTTGGAGCCGGAGTACCTCTAGGTTCTGTTCAGGTTGTGCTGGCTCCAGATCCTCATGCGGCATATGCGGATATTCTACAAAGATACTTTGTCGCACAAGGAATCGCTTCTGGACAACGCGTATGCATTCTAGATGATGGGGCTAGTGATTTGGCAGCAAGTTGCATGTGGATCTCCAAGTCTGTGTTGGAAGATGCAGAAGAGAGTCAGTCCGGTGATTCTGGAGGTGTCAAGATTGCGTGGAGATACGAAAAGATGAAGCAATTCCAAACAAGCGTAAGGATGAATGAGTTGGTACCAATACTATAATGTGGCCGTTAATGACGATATTTACGACATTTTATAAAGGTCTTCTCAAGACAACTTTTGCCATCCATTTGACTTGACCACGCGCATATCTGACGATACATTGAACTCTGCACTTTCATCTCAACAATTGCGTTATGTCCCAGTCTCTGGATCTGATGGTTCATCGATCTCTAACATATTGTCTCGATTGGATGCTGTATTAGCTGAAAGCACCCAGGACAAGAAGTGAGTACGGCCTGTTCGTTGGTATAATCGCATTCCTGTACTGAGTAAGATAGCTTTCCTGTTAGAGTTTCAATCCCGGATTTAGGATCACCTCAATGGGGCGACTTGACTCCTATTGTAGGTATTCTTTAATGGGACTTCTCCGAGATGCTAACCAGATAAACAGAACATTCTCCGCGTTTTACACCACTTACGTGCTCGAGCGCGTCAAAATTCAGAAGCATCCAGGGTATGTTTCTTCGTAACGTTGCCTTCTTACATCTCGCAAGAAAGCTGGGGTGGTCCAGGATGGTCGGAGAAGCTTGGATGGTTATCTGATGGTTGCATCACCTTGCGTTCATTTTCTTGTAAGAAATCATTTGACTTCAAATTATCTTATCAATACTAAGCTTGCTTTTCAGCGGATCCTTCCTTAACTTCCCTCTTCCCGTCTCACCATGGCTTAATTGACACACATACCCTCCCTGCCCTGCAGACCCTCGTACCACCCTCAGACAGGCTTTCCGAATTACGGGGCTTATCAAGCACTTCGTCTTCTGCGATCGGAGGTGGAGAGAATAACCTTGCGTTTAAATGCACGCGCAAGCGTTTCATTATTGAAACCTTGCATCTGGATGTTGAAGGTGGCGTCAGCGAGCGTCGAACGACGGCACCTGTCGTTCCCGATGGGAGTCTTCCGAAGCCAGTGCCACGGCAGGCAAGTTCACCGGTAATTGAGATATCGGTGGTGGAGGACAATCAGAGTACCGTTCCAACGCCGACGGAGGTGAAGAAGAAACCTAAGAAAAGTGTAGCATTCCAAAGTGATAGACCAGATTTGTATGACTTCTAGTATAGGGGAATAGACTTTCCGACCCATAATAAGCTCGGTATTACACAGCGTCTCAGATCCGGAAAACATGTGACTACGGCTATGGCTACAATCTACTTTTGCTTGACTGAGTGCCCCCCCATCTTCTTTCCATTCTTCCTTCTACCGCCTTTGCCTCCTCGAGTAGCCAGGAAATATCGGACGATTGTATGTAGCCGAAAAAAAAATCTCGTACGATCACTAATATTGAGGTTCATGATCAGCATATAAGACCACCTACAGCAGACGCCCATGCTCGCTCAAAGTCGCCGTTTACTCTCTCCTCGCTCATCCTCCTCGATACCCCGCCTCGTCCGCTCAGTCATGGTACATGTGCTACCACTCCTTCATAACTTAGCTAATTTTGCTCTTTCTCGATAGTCGTTTTCCTCGCCAAATGAAGTCGTTATTGTTGCTGCTTCGCGCACACCGGTCGGATCTTTTAACGGTACCCTCAAGACTGTATCTGCTCCTCAACTGGGTATTACAGCAGTTACGCATGCCTTGAAGACATCGGGTGTTCCCGCAGAATCCGTCGAAGAGATTTTCTTTGGCAATGTCGTTCAGGCAGGCGTCGGCCAATCTCCCGCACGTCAAGTAGCACTTGGAGCTGGCTTGAAGGAATCGACAGACGCCACCACTATCAACAAGGTTTGCGCCAGTGGCATGAAGGCGATCATGTTCGCCTCGCAGAGCATCCAGCTCGGCCACAAGAGCGTAATTGTTGCTGGTGGAATGGAGAGCATGAGCAATGCCCCGTGAGTCTCGCCTTCATGTTCTCATTCTCTGTTCTAACCGTTTTCCTACAGATTCTTAATGCCCCGTTCACCCCCATCGTATGGTCATTTTCAGGCCAAAGATGCCGTGATTCATGACGGCCTCTGGGACGTGTACAATAATGTGCACATGGGTGTATGCGGTGAGAGTGCTGCGAAGAAACACGGCATTACTCGTGAGGACCAAGACGCAGTTGCAGTCGAATCCTACAGGCGTGCCGAACGGGCATGGAAGTCGGGAGCTTTCGATGCTGAGATTGCGGAGGTTACCATCTCGACGAAGAAGGGAGATGTCATTGTACGGGAAGATGAGGAGTACAAGAACATTAAATATGACAAGGTTCCAACCTTGAAGCCTAGCTTCCAGAAGGACGGCACCATTACTCCTGCTAACGCTTCCCCATTGAATGACGGTGCATCCGCAGTTATCCTGATGTCTGCGTCTAAGGCTCAAGAACTTGGTATCAAGCCCCTGGCAAAGATTATCTGTACGTAACACCCCTTATCTGCTGTTTCTCTCGCTATACTGAGATGTTTTCTAGCATATGCTGATGCGGCTATGGCCCCCATTGACTTCCCAATTGCACCCACAATTGCTCTCCCTCTCGCCCTTAAGAAGGCCGGTCTCAAGGTTGAAGATATTTCGCTATTCGAAGTCAATGAAGCCTTTGCTTTGGTCGTCCCTCTCGTTCAGAAAACGATGCAAGTACCTTCTGAAAAAATTAATGTCAACGGTGGTGCTGTTGCTCTTGGCCATCCAGTTGGCTCTTCAGGCTCCCGTATCATTGTCTCCTTGATCCACGCTCTCAAGCCCGGTCAGTATGGTGCTGCTGGTATCTGCAACGGAGTAAGTTTTTCTCCAAACTCATTTGGCGATGGTAATTGATGCGCTTTACATAGGGTGGTGCCGCGTCTGCTTTGGTTGTACAACGCTTGTAAATTTCTATTACACATATCCCTGTCTAGAGCACTGTGAGAATACATATAATATCATTTGATTAAATATCCCTTTCACTTTGATTCTGAATTAAGATTGTCGTCTTGCAAGTGTATTCTTTCCTAACCAACCGCACCGAAATCCAAATCCAGGAACATTGATGCCATTTGGTTACAGAGAATTCTCACGAAACACGCGCAGCTTCCTTCAAACTATAAGTCTTTACGCCTTTAACGACGTTCAAGAAATTTCAAGATATCCATTGGTTAATTTTATCTATTGATTTATGCCATAAATGCTGTTGATCTAGCGGCCAAGAAAATGCCACTGGTCAGCTCTATAGCTGCCTCTAGCGATACTGTTCTTCGAACGCCATCAGATTGGACAATATACTTAATAACGTTACAAGTATAATACTGTGAGTGTCCGAATACCTATCGATATATTTTTCGGATATTGGTTCGATTATTTATGATGTTTTATCTTGCCAAGTTTATCGTTTTTTAATTATAAGCAGATGGTTTCATAAAGCTGTCATTCGGTTTGTCTCCAACATTAAATTAGAGTTGTTCTCAAGACCTGAGTGGTTCCTTGAGAACTGTATGACTTCATTGGATCAGCAAAGTCGAACTATGAAGAGGTCGGCGGGCAATTCTTGTTCTAACATTAGCATTCGAAGCCAGGACTTCGTTATCGGTTCGTTATCGTCTAAAATTCCCGAGTAAGTGTCTGTTATCTCCGCTGTCTTTTATTGGCATTGACTTCGTGGAGCAGCTAGACGGCATGGGAAGGAATAATCGGCAGCTTTACTCTGGCGGTGCTCCGTGTAACTTTTCAGCCGTCTGTGGAACTTTCCCCATGCCGTTTGGGACCTGAGTACCTATCTGCATCCCATGTAGTGACACATCTTGGATAAGTATAAAGGATCCCTTCTTCTTGAGCAGGTACCTTCGCCGCTGTAAAGCCTCTTCTCTCCGGACCACTGGACACTATGTCTGCTTCCGTCGTCGAGAAACTGTCGACAGAGAACGAGAAGGATGCTGTATCAGTTATTGAAGAGAAGGGAACCCCTTCCGAGCAGAGCTTTGATATCTCAGATGGTGATGAAGCTCTACACCTTGTCGGAGCGCAGCGGACCGCACACTTCAGCGAAGAATATAACCGCAAGTTACGTCGTAAACTGGTGAATAATTTCCGTTTCTTGTAACGTATAAATTACCTCAGGCTCATCATGATCCTCGATAGGATCTATTAATCCCGCCTATCTGTGCCGCAGTTTACTTCACTCAGTTCTTAGACAAGACGTCACTGAACTATGCAAGGTATGTCGAATTACAAGCCAATTCAGCCGGCCCTCAGTCAGGAAATTTTACTTAGTATCATGGGACTTCCCATCACGGGCCAGCATTATAATTTAGTTTCTTTGGCGTTCTATGTTGGTCAGTCAGAATGTTTTTAAACGACGAAAAAGGGAGGTTCTTTATCTTTGTCTTTCAGGGTTTCTTTTCTGGGAATTCCCTACCATGTATATTTCTCAAAGGACTCGAATTGCCAAATATCTAGGTTGGTTTTAGACGTAATTTAGGGGGATGTTTGCTTACTCTCAAACTTTAGGCTGTAACATAGTCCTCTGGGGATGTTTATTGATGCTACATGCTGCTGCCCCGACTTTTGGAGGCTTCTTTGCCTTACGGTTTCTCTTGGGTTCGTAATTATCTATATTTCAATGATTCTTATATTGATTCGTTATAGGGATGTGCGAATGCTGCGTTGCTCCTATCCTGATTCTCATTATTTCCATGTTTTACAAGAAGAATGAACAGGCAAGTACTACAGTTTTGAAATATCACGAAATTGGAGGGCGATAACGATGATCTTTAGGCCAGCAGAATTTCTTGGTTCTATGTGATGGTTCGTAACTTGCAACATTCTATAATCGTCGCCACTATTTAAATCCTTTCTTTAGAACGGGTTAACCCAAGTTTTTGGCGGCTTCGTAGCATTTGGCATTGTACGTATAAGAGGATTATAAAACGTCAGCATACGGTTTATATTAACTTACTTTATAGTCCTTTTCTAACTCACGTTCCATCCCTCCGTATAAAATCATCTATGTGATGTTGGGCGGGTTGGCCATTGTCGTCGGCATTGTCGTCCTCATTTGGCTGCCTGACTCGCCAGTTCATGCTCGCTTTCTCACAAAGGAAGAACGGATTGCAGCTCTTGAACGCGTCAGGGATGATCAAGGGGGTACAGAGAATAAACACTTCAAAAAGGAACAGGTGAGAATTAACCATGACATTTATGATATAATCAATTAAATACTCTTAGGTTTGGGAAGCAGTTACTGATGTTCGCACTTGGTTAATTGTGATTTCGACGTTGACCAGTAAGACTATTGAATTCTGAATAATTACTTCTTACTGAAGGTGTAATAGCGAGTATTCCAAATGGTGGCTTGAGCAACTTTAGCAACATTATTATCAAGGCAAGGTTCATTATCAAATGCTATATGGCAGACTGGCTTACTGTCGCATTGAAATAGAGCTTTGGTTATACTTCTAAGCAAACACTAATTCTTTCTACGCCTGGAGGTGCCGTTGCTTCCGTGATGACAATATTCTGCGGTTACTATTCCGATAAAAAGGTACGTAAATTCCTGAATTGCAATACACTCTGAAAATTAAACATCCATATTGCAGAATGAGAGGATGCTTCCTATCGTCTTTGCCTTAGTGAGTAAACATATTTTATAGAACAAGATGTAATTCTAACATTTACACAAGGTTCCTACTATCGTAGGCTCGGCTCTTCTTGTTGGTCTGAACGGCTCGGATCAAAAAGGTAACCCAATGCCAAAATACTCAAAATACTGCCTTACACCCTTCATCTAGGCGTCTTGCTTTTCGCAACTTACTTGATCGGTACTTTCGGGTCAGCACTTTCTATCATCTACGCCTGGAATGCAAGTAACACCAGTGGTTATACGAAGAAAGGTGACATTTATATTAAAATATCAAGCACCAACGCTGACAGCCTTTCTGCAGTGACCATTAATGCCATGACGCTCGTTGCCTTTGCTCTTGGAAATATTGCAGGTACGCTGGAATACATCATCAAAAAAAAATTTCCTCACAATAATCCCTTAGGGACGGAAACATTTCAGCCCAAGGATGCG
Source organism: Sphaerobolus stellatus SS14 (assembly GCA_000827215.1). NCBI lineage: Eukaryota > Fungi > Basidiomycota > Agaricomycetes > Geastrales > Sphaerobolaceae > Sphaerobolus > Sphaerobolus stellatus. The sequence goes on from KN837076.1 coordinate 563,921, forward strand.
CCAGGCTATGCTCCAGGAAAAATATCTATCTTAGTGCTTCTCAGCGTCCAGATATTTATTTGCTTCTTATTGCGGTGGGCCAATATGAACTTGAATCGGAAGAAGCGTGAAGCCTTGGAAGTCGAAAAGGCACGGAAAGGATGGAACGATGACGATGTGAGAAGAGAACGTGAAAAGCATGCGTTTTTGGATATGACGGATAGACAGTGAGTAGAACTGAAACAATCACTAATAGCACCACTCATCGCATTGGCTACAGGAATATATTCTTCACGTATACCAACTGAAGGATTTTTTTATTCCTGAATTATATGTATTGACCGAACGAAATTTCATTTACTTTACGCGTTTATAAGCACGCGATGTTTGTACGATAACTTTTAAAGTGGGATGATGTCACCTTTGTCACGCCGTGACACCTCGTGTTTTTACGCGTTTACTCGTACATGTCCTATCGGACGTATGCTCCGTTGACCGCTGCTAATATCAGTCATCTTCAACTTCAGTCTTTATCTAAAGATCACGTACACGCTTTTATTTCCTCGCAGAATCAGTATCTGAGTTTGTGGGCGGCTGAAGGACGAGGTTCTTGGGTGAAAGAGAACGGCCTCGCGGTTGAAGCCAATAGACATGCCGGTGACGAACTAGACTGCAAGGAACCCAAGGCTAACAAAGCTTCATTTACGGTTATAAAGGAAATGGGGTTCTCCAGCCCTATGCTAAAAGCACGTGTTGATAGAAAGGCAGAATCCAAACAGCCACTGGCACGAGCAACGAGGAAAACCATGGACGAAGGCAATCAAAACGAGTCTGAAGAGAAGAGATACGACAAGAAAACCAAACGTGAAGGTCGTTCTGAAGTTAATCCAGTGGGCAGCCTCAAAGTCAAACCCGTCGTTTTATCTCGAAAGACTCGTCCAACAGAGGAGGTTGAGGAAGTCACAGCAAGTAAGTGGATTATCTTCAGTAATATTATTAGGCTTATATTGTGTGTTCAGGATTGACAGAAAGACGTGAAAATAGAAGAGCTAGACGCGCGATACGTAGCCCGAAGGATGATCGAAATACCAAAACTAAAGAATGTAGAAGCCGAAACCCTGATGATAACTCAAACCAACAATCGAAATCTCAACCTAAAACGAGGGGCAAGAAGTCTAAGATCAGCTCAGAGCTAACATTGATGGAGGGCTTTTCCGCACCGAATATTGGAAAGGAACGTATCACGGTGAGTTTAGGTCGTTTCACCAGAAACTTTCCATGGCATTATCGCAACCTAAAACATTGTTATCACTTGCCAGCTAAAACCAGGACGAAAGATGGGTGTATTCGATAAGGGAATGGCTTCAGTTCCTGTTCCACTAAAGGAGAAAACGAAGAGGAAAAGAAAGGGTACGTCGCGGCGTGCCTGGCAATTGTCCTCCTTCCGAACGCTAAACGTTGTAGATATCGGCTTCTCCGAGCTCAAGTTTTTAGGGAAAGACGGGATTTTGAAGCGCCAAAGATCCCGAAAGGATAGCACAACGTCAGAATATGAGTCAGAAGAAAACTCGAAATCGGCGAAAAGTAGCGAGCCCACCAACATCAAGTTAAACGCGTCCAAGTTTTTTCTGTCTCAGGCTGGACACGCTCAAGAGGATTCAAAACAAGGTAGTCTTCTGGAAATAAACAGAGAACATGTCAGCCCAGCGTCATTACTGAGCGAATCGATGGCATCTCGTGGAGATCGAGGTTCGGAAGTATGGGATATCGAATTGGGCAAGCCACTTCCTTCGGACGACAGTGATATAAATTCTTCGAGACACAGACGCAAGCGAGAAGAAGACTCCAACCAACCAGCAAACATTTCAATACCCGTACAAGATACGGGAATTAGACAAAATGGCTCGAATTATACACAATCGAAGATTAGTAGGTGTCAGGAAGATGTAGTTCTGGCCACGACATCCCCTTCCTCCATATCACTATCTCCTTCCCAATCGATCTCTCAAATACCGGTCAAAGTACAAGGGAAACAAATCGCGGAAGTTTTCAATCCAAAGTTGGGAATACTAGAGTGCGCCAAAGGGAATACAGTATCGGCCATTTCTTTTTACGCACCATTTTCCCCGCAGGACAGGGAGAAGACATCCTTTACTTTCCGTCCTAGGTTCTGGAAGAATGGCTCAAGGATGCATTGCCCTGAAGCAGACGTGATGCAGGAAGACGCTAATGAATGGGAACACCTATCCGCATTACCTCTTGTTCTGCCAGAGCGGCAGATTGAAAACAAGGAAGTAATTTTTGAACCTGCAACCTATGATGAGAACGTTTTAGCTGAAAACGAAATTTCTGGAGTCGCTGAAATCGAGAGATTAATCCCACTATCTGAATCCCTGGGATATGAAGCCATTGAATACCTGCCGAACGATACTATTTTTGAAGTCCCGGAATTTTCTGGATTTATCGAAGGTGAAGAAGTTGAAATCACTTCCATGGATAATCCACAATATTCGGAATTCCTTTATCCAGCTCACGAGCAAGACTCGGTACTAAGATCGGCCAGCAATTCAGTACAATGCGAATTTGAACACCAGGCCATCTACGAATATATGGACGATTCTTTGATGGATTTGAAAGAACATTATATGTACGAGAATACCACCAGTTATGAAGCCGAATCTGCAGAAGATTATCATGGTGACCCAGCCGTGTTGGGGGACCGCATATCCACTACTTACCCCGCAGGTTATTGGGAGAACGACATTTCAGTTTCTTCAGAAACTTCATCGATAGCAAATTTCCAACTTGAACATGATCAACCCTTCATCTTCACCGAAGGACGTTCTCTGTTGCAAGGCATAGAAAACACGTTTAAATATGATACAGGCTTAGCAGATAATACCTCTTCTTTAAGGAAGGCCGTGACAAGTCCAGTCCATCAAGACGTCGCTAGGTTGCTTCATGACCATTGGTTACCTCAGAAATTGTAAATAAATATCTACAATGTACAATAGTGTCTTTTCTTTTGGTTAGAGTCGGATATAGATTCTGGCTTTCTGTTCCAACGTGTACTTATTCAAATCTACAATTTTCATAAATTTACGGTTTAAACATAGTTATCTGGATTTTCTATGTCGATATGCAAGTTCAAAATTAACTATTTCAGAGAGGTCACTCACGCTGAATTCTCTCGACCGCGTACAGTATCACAGGCGTCTAACCGTCCAGCTGTACAGCTGCTAACGTAATCCTTCCCACACAGCGATTTCAAACTCAGCCAGGCGTCTCGTACACACATATCCCTTCAAGACCCCCTCTCCATTTCCTGGCATGGCTGTCGGCAAGGTAGACGTTATCTGAGAGCATTCTAGTGTTTATACTGACGCATTCTGTGCAGAACAAGCGTCTCTCTAAGGGTAAGAAGGGTTTGAAGAAGAAGGTTGTCGACCCGTTCTCGCGCAAGGGTATGTTTCTGTGCCTCTTTCAAATTATCTCCATCCTAAACTTGATTTCAGACTGGTATGATATCAAGGCTCCTAACGTCTTTGATGTCAAAAATGTTGGAAAGACGTTGGCCAACCGGTCACAGGGCATGAGTGCGTACAAATAGGTATTCCGAAGAGTTTACGCTAACTACTTTCGTTTTTCAGAGAATGCCAATGACTCCTTGAAGGGACGTATTGTTGAGGTTTCTTTGGCCGACCTTTCGAAGGACGAGGAGCAATCTTTCCGCAAGATTAAGTTACGGATTGACGAAGTCCAGGGCAAGAACTGCTTGACCAACTTCCACGGCATGGACTTCACTTCTGATAAGCTGCGCTCCCTCGTCCGTAAATGGCAATCCCTCATTGAGGCCCACGTCGACGTCAAGACTCAAGATGGTTACCTCGTTCGCTTATTCGCCATTGCCTTCACCAAGCGGAGACCAAACCAGGTCAAGAAGACCACTTATGCCCAGTCCGCCCAGATCCGTGAAATTCGCAAGAAGATGTTCGAGATCATGACCCGCGAAGCATCGAGCGTGGATTTGTTGGCTTTGGTCCAAAAGTTCATTCCTGAGGCTATTGGACGTGAGATCGAGAAGGCTGCCCGTGGCATTTACCCAATCCAAAATGTCTATATCCGCAAGGCCAAGATCTTAAAGGCACCCAAATTCGACGTCTCAAAACTTCTTGAGATTCACGGTGAAACGACAGACGTGAGTTTAATACCATTAATGTGTCCCTTATTGGCTTATTGATGGGATTTTATAGGAGACCGGAACCAAGGTTTTGAAGGAGTTCAAGGAGCCCCAGATTTTGGACTCCGTATAAAAAGGGAATGGTCGACTTTTCCCCTTATTGCATGTATGACATCTATAGGGCACATATATATGCTTATGCAACCTTAATATGCTATTGACTGATATATAATCATTGTGTGAAATTGAATTGGTTGCGCAAACTTCGAAGAAAGCTCTTAATCGGTCACTTAGCGCCCTTGACAGACTCCTACCGCATACACTTTGGTCGTCCTACCCTTCCTTCTTTCTCGTAAACTTATACCTCAGAGATGGCCGATGTCGAATACTTGAGAAGTCTATTGGGTGTTCATCCTGATTTTCCCAAAAAGGTGCAGCATATTTGTAGAGGAAGCGTTATCTCGACTAAAAATATTTTAGGGCATTACATTCCTCGACATCTTTCCAATCCTCCGCGATCCTCTGGCTTTTGAGACGTTGATCACCCATGTCGTCCATCATATCACTTCGGAAACTATCCCTAAATCTGGCAAGAAGATCGATGTCGTTGTAGGCTTGGATGCTCGCGGTTTTTTGCTTGGTCCAATTGTCGCTCTGAGGCTGGGAGCAGCTTTCGTCCCAGTGCGCAAGCAAGGAAAGCTGCCTGGTAGATGCACCTCTGCCGAATACTTGAAAGAATATGGAACAGTAAGCTTCATTTTTGTCGATCAAATCTCTCGCTTAATTGCGAACAACGACAGGACACATTTGAGATGCAAGCCGATTCCATAAAGCCTGGAAGTAATGCCATTGTCATCGATGACTTAATTGCCACAGGTAAATATCTTTGTCGAATTTTGAGTTTTCGATCGCTTATTAAACCTCGTTATAAGGTGGTTCTGCCAAAGCTGCTGGCGAATTAGTCGCGGCACAAGGGGCTAAAACGCTGGAATATGTCTTTATCATCGGACTTCCTTTCCTTAAGGGACATGAGAAGCTCGATGCGCCTGTTTATACCCTGGTAGACGCAGAAGATTAAGATACGATACGATAGATAGACTTTCTTGGGCTTTTGGTTCTACAAGTAGGCGTGGATTTACACCAGTAATTCAACATTTATTAAAGGCTTTCCGTTTACATACAAGTGACGTGCACCAGATGGGACTCTATCTGAAGATGTTGGACGGGATTGATTAGGTGGGTTTTCCTGATGAACGACGACTGTATGCAACTGGACTCCAGGTGCTGAAGACGCAATCTCCAATAACTGATAAATCATTTGGGCAACTGAACGCGTTACCACCACTAAAGCCACATCTGACAAATTTTCCTGGGCGATCTTTTTCTCCCCAGGATCAGCGGTGGGATTAATGGGGTCTTCTGAGTCGGAGGCGACTATAACGCCAGCCGCACCCGCAGCTTTGGCCATCCTGAGTTTCTGAATGAATGTGCAATCCCCGCGTTGGACGAACAGTACGCTTCCTGGTTGAATTGCTTGACTATATGGCAGGCAGCCGTATATGTTCTCCGGGATGGGTTGTACGAGTAATAAGGGATTCGGACCGCCAAACGGAATCACGTTCGAGGTGTCATTTTCCTTTCCTCCGATCGTAGGATCCCCGCCAAACAACGCGGTATGGCCTACAATCATTATCTCTCGCTCGAAAGTATCGACGGCTACGCCGAGAAGCGATGATGCGTCTCCAACCTGAAGAGAAAATCGCAACGTAATATCAATCTCCCGTTCGATTTCCTTGATTACTGGTGTAATAGGCTCGACATGGAATGATGTATCGTTAAGATAGACCTTCTGACCTGTTTTCACCCTGAAAGGGCCGACTATTCAACAGGCAGCATTAGCAATACGAAAACACAACAAAGAAAGATGTCAACTTACGTCGCGTAATATCATAACCTGTACCGTCCAAACGTGTAGTTATGTGCGCTCTTATTCCAGTCATATTTATTATGACATAACCACCATCGACCATATAAAGTTTGGTGCGATCTGGCGATAGATCCTCCGTTGTGGCCTCTCCCGTAGACGACAAAATAAAATCCAAGGACTGATTTGATATTTAGAACAGGTCATTTTCATCGTGAAAGGAAAACAAACGTACGTAAAGATCAACTTTAGGTACATCACACCATCCGCCCGGAAACCAGTACGCTGAATCATCCTCTGCAGCCCATGAACCATCGGCTAGGCCAACGGTAACTCTTGCAAATTCCGCATCTTCTCGACTACGGATACCGGTCGCCAGGCCGTAAGATTGGTCTTTCGGGCTCCATGGGAAGCGGAGAGGTGAATACGCTGGACATTGTAACTTTTCTCCTTTCCGTAACTTACGGCGCGACGGCGGAGGTGCTTGTAAGTGTTGGGGCAACAGAGTCAGAAGGTGGCCTTCTGTCGAGAAAACCATGTTGGAATCATCCGTATGTATAGGGTTGTCATCATCGAATAATAAATAGAGATACTGCAATAAAATGTTTGTAAGTATACTCAACAGATAAAGACGGAATTATACCTTAAGAGTTTCACTGAGTACGAATGATTCCATCCGGTCGTCCCTTTTATTGGTTAAAAGACTGGCTATTGAAGCCAAGCCACAGTCCACTTTGGATCGACTCTCAAGGTCATCTAGTACTTTTTCACCAATATCGAGGTATAAGGTATCATGAGTAGCCTGTAAAAGTTGAAGTGGCGTTGCGATGAACCAAATAAAAGACATACACGGTATAAGAAATAAGTAGATTCGATAAATTCTATTAAATATATTAGCGACAATCTCCCATTATAATTATGAACGGTGGTCTACCTGGACGAAGTGGGTATTGCCATGCAGATGGTAGGCGAGTATTAAGGTCGAAGACTTCGGGAATACCCGCAAACCTTCGCCAAAGATTCCAATCTAAGAATAGGATATTCAGTTGACCAATATGTCCATTTGGTGTTTAAGCAGGATACGTACAAAATAGATGTGACTTAATTGCGTTCTGTACATCTCCGGCAAGGACCTGCAAACCTAGTGAGTAATACAACAATGGAATTATTTGATTATCTCACCTGAAGGCCAGCCCAGAAAGAGCTCAAAGAGTCTGTGGACGAATAGATAACTTCGCCGGTTTTCATGTTTACTTGGCGAAACTGAAGGCTCCCATTAAATCTATCAAAAAGTTGTGCCCCTAAAACGCTCACCCAATATCCTTCTTGTCCTCTGCTGTAACGCATTATATTACTATATGCTTCATTCCAAACGTCCAAGAACTCAGTCTCTCCTGAAAATTTAATCAGTAGGAAATAACTTCGATACAATGAAATGTCCTACCACTTAATATATACCATTTAAACGCATATTCATAAAAGCTATCGATCCCGGCCCCAATTCCGGTTGCATCAGATGTCCAAAACTATGCAATACGTCAGCCTACGCAATGACTCAATCAAGTACAACTTACCCCTGTCCTACAATTAATAGTGTTCCCAACCAAACCAATATCTGATTTCCTATTCCAGAGTGCAAAGAAGGCCTTATATGCAGCCTTTTCAAACCGAGGATCCCCTGTTAGACGACTAAGAACTCCAAATTCCAATATCAACGTTCCTGCTCCAGCAGTACCTATTGTGAATACAGTTATTTGAATGAAATTCTTGGCTAGAAGAATACGAACAAGTCTCCGGAGATTCTTCTAGTAAAACTCCATGTCGAAGGTTTACCTACAGAAGCAATTCTAAGTAATAACATCAAGCCGAGAACTCATAAACTTACTCGAGCGTAGGGTATGCCAGTTGGTGTGTTGAAAGCTGGAAGAAGTCTTGATCCAAGATCATACGCCAACCGTAACAGCTAACAAAATGCTTAGTGAGGGATACATCAGAAGTGAATGATTCTTACCTCTCCTTTATACCACTTTAAATGAAACTTATGTTTCGGATTTGAAGCAAATTGATGAGCGGAAAGAAGACCTCCTAACACACGTATATTTGTTTCAAAGACTTGGGGTCGTGTATCGAGGTCGAATGATGGGACTACATTGATGACATTCTGGACTGCTTGCGCGAAGCCACGTCGATCGTTCATCACTACAAATGTATCCAGCACGTCAATGAGCGTAACAGAGAAGTTGCCTGCTACATCATTCACGACCCAGTCATTCCTAAAGCCATTGGGCATAAGTAAGGTCATAAAGGATACATAATATTTGTACGTACGGATCGTCATAGGCGGGTCCGCGACCGACGCAAGACAAAGGACGGAGCTGCAGACCACGTTAGACGGGTCTCAATTTAAGAGTTCATAGAATACGAACTTCGTCCATTGGAAATGCTACAGCATCATTAGAAAGAGGTCGTTTGACAAGAACGGATATACGTACCATGTAGCATATAATTATCGAAGGCATGTGTCCAGAGACCCCTGACCCTTTCTCTGTATCGGCATAAACTCAGTCAGACCGTGTAATTGAGCTAGAGGTCCGTTCTAACCTGAAGATTAATTTCCTCAGAGCTGTCCAACTACGCTTCGTTTCAGGAACAGGTTTGGATTCCCAAAACCATTTGGCGTGTATGGGTACGACGAGGAGAAGGAAACAAATGGACCAAAATGGGGATAATTTTGCTATCTGGACCATGTCATGCCTGCTGGAACAGTAGATGTAGGATGGAAGAGAGGAGAGCTCTCAGGGCTCGTAGACTGGCTACGTGTCTACGAGTCTGTATTTGGAAGCCGGGTTTGAAACCCGGCCAATCATTCGCTTACATAGTGATCGAGCTCCTGCCATTTTCATCCTCCAGCCACAATGAGTCGCATATCTGATATCTCCAGCAAATTGGGCGAATACATGCTCAAGGGTTATATTCTCACAGACGAAGGATGCCCAAAATGCTTAATTCCAATGCTGCGAACCCCGGCTAGCCAGGCCCCGCAACGTCTTTTCTGCAGTCAATGTCCTGAAGGTAAGTTATCGCGTCAATATGCAATCGCCCGTGCTCAAATTGTGCTCATAGAAGAGGATGTTGGTTCCTCCTCGAAAGAGAAGGATCCTGTGGAGAGCATTAGTGGTCAATCTACTACGAGTACAGAAGCTTCCAGTGCCTCCACGCCTCTAACCGAAATATCTACTACGAGTGCCCTCAGCTCTCCAACGTTTGCACCTGTGCCAGACCCACAACTAGTAGCACATAGACGTGCCCAATCAGATATGGCTTCTGCCGAAATAGGAAGGCGTATGCTCCAAGGATGGGCCATGTTGGCTGAGGAATGCCCGAACCCAACTTGCTATGGGGTCCCCCTCGTTCGACCGCCGAAAGCTGGAGGCGAAAAGGATCCACGCAAAGTACGTTATTCATAAAATGGTCATGTACTGCCTTTTAATTTATTAACAGGAGTGCGTTGTCTGTCACACTGTCTACGTCTTTGAGACCAATGAATATGGCCAGAATATTCTAGTTCCCCAAATATCCCAGGTTACACCCACGGCCTCAGTTCCTGCAGTTATACCTGTACCACAATTAATGACTGCTCCTCCAAGATCCTCGTCTTCAGAAAGGAACGTTAATCGGGCGACTCCCCCATCCCTCCGAGAAGAGGTAAGCTAATATTATCTTGCCAGAAGGCCTTGCTCAGTGATTATTTCCGTTTCAGCCCGTTGATAACAATGCAAACCTACCGGAACCCGAAGCCCAAACACATGTATGTTGTTAGGATGCTGATTAGTTTCTGTGCTGATAACTGAATCCAGTTACTTCATGAAATATCCACGATTTCCACTCTTGCGGAGACGATTTCGTCATTGGAACTGTCTCTACACGCCTTATCCTCGCGTCTTGCCTCTCTTTCGAGCCAAATTCCTTTGGATCATGTCAAAATCGGCGAAGTAGCCTCCAGCATTCAGCACGTTACAGATGCTCTGAGAACTGTGAAGTTCCTGCATTTCCAGGAAAGAAGTGGGTAGTTCTATGATTCTCTCATCGAGGGATGAATAGGCTTTGTAAGAGGCAGGGATACGCCCTACACCAGCATGGCACCCTATCAACTTTGCCTCCCCGTTTCAGCATGTACTCTATTAGGGATATAGCCCAAGCTCCGTAATACATGAGGTTCAGCGTCTTTACTCTGCCGCATACTTAAGGAATCACTTTCGATACATTTCAGACACATACACATGCCTCAATTTTGTTCTCCTTTCGGTCGTAGCGACCGTAATCCTATGGAATACTCTGACCCCGGTTCACGAAGCTCATACTCTGACTCTTACGCATATAATCAACGTGCACCTCCTGCCAGGACTGGCTCTCGGTGGAGGACCTTTCTAGGCAGAAGAGACCGTAATGTAAGTACAGAAATGATAATGCATTGTTCAATTCTAATTCTCTGTATGGATTAGAGAGAACCCTCGTATGCTTCATATGCAGGTGGACCATCGTATACCGGTGGACCTTCATACGTAGGCGATCCTCTAGTGGCGGATGGGTATACAGAAGAACCTTCGATGATGGGGCCCATACCTACGGCAATGCCATCCCCTCACAGAACTGCAATCGATGATTATTCAGAGAGTGGTTATAGTAATCCGGAAACCAGACACTACGCAAGACAAAGTATGGATCCCCGTTATACTCCTAGTTCCGTATACCAAGGATCCATGGTGCAGGAACAAGAATCGTACCCTGGAGGACCGCCTTCCCGGGAACCATTGCTCCATGAAGGAGAGCCTATACCATCTCCAATGGACCACATGCCTATGCCAGAGCATTTTCCACCGGCAGAACCTTCTTTTACTGAACCTAGTCCTCGCGTATATGCTAATTCAGAGCGTTTACCTTCTCCACTTCACGAGAATCCTTCCCTTCATAGTAGCCCATATTCGTCACGGCATGGAGCATCTCGTAGGATCCGTACGAGAGGAGGTGAACGTATCGATGTCGGAGGAGGTGTACGCTTAGAAGTCGATGACCAGGGCCACCGGGGATACAGAAGCCGTAGAGGAAGATCCAGATCCAGATCAGTGGATAGTTATGATTCAGAAGTGAGTTGCACTTAGTATGCCTTTGATATAACTGACAATTATGCTAGAGTTCTGGCAGGGATAGCTATACCTCGTCCAGTTCAGTCGAACCGCCAGTCAGGATATCTGCTGATCCACATATGCCTATCGAGGTAAGGGCGACTTGTTTAATCTCCGTTTACTCTCGGCATTGTTACAACTGTCATTTCAGATTGGAAATGAACGCGATGGGTTTGTCCCATATCAAGATTATTTAGCACATCATGAAGCTAGACGGCGTACCAGAAAACCTCATCGTCGTAGTAACAGGCATAGGCGACATGATACCAGCGAGGACGATGAACAGGTCTACATTGTTCCTCCGGGGGCTAATGTCATCTTCGTGGACGAAGATGGTAGAGAGATTCACAGGTCCGTTCGGAATTCTTCTCTGATATTAATCATTTTCATTAACCTAAGTACGTTTTTAGAGTAGGGGATATTGATGAGAGACGTTATCCGCCCCGTAGAAGAAGTTCACGAGTAAGAACAACTCGTCGGCCAGATGGCTCTTATTTAATCGAGTTATAGCCAATAAGGGATGATGGATCATCTTCTCTGTCCAGATATTATAGTCACGGTAAAAACGCGAAGGATTCAAAGTACGTGGAGCGTGCGGTCCAGACTGAAGCACATGAAGGCGATGTCGATGACCAACCAATGGAGAATAATCCTCCTCCAAAAAAATCTTCAGGAGAAATCGATGAAAAGTTGATGGCTCGAATGAAAGAGGCCATGAAAGCCTTTGCCAATTCGCGGTCGTCATCTCCTGTTGGTCTGAGGATGGCCATGTCGAATAACCTTCAAATCCGTCCTGGACTTCCACATACTTTGGCATCCTCGGGTATAGGAAGCCCACCTGCCCTATTTAGGCCTTTATCGCCACGCCCAATTCCCGCATCCAAACCTCTCTCTAGACCTGTCTCCATGCTCCCCAGAATGTATACCCACTGAATAAGCCAGAATGAAATTATAGATACCCTGCAGAAGGTTATACTTCCTTGTTCAAGTTATCAACATTGTACAAATATATAGATTGTTACACCCTACCTGCTTTATTTTTTGCCAGATCAGCCTCCCCTGCCTCCTCTGCTTCCCCCGCTTCCCCGGTTGCCTCCGCCCCTATCTCCTCCCCGTCCCCTTCCTCCCCTGCTCCCTCCTCTGCCCCCTCTGCCCCCTCTGTTCCCTCTGCCTCCCCTGCTATCACCACGCGATGAACTCCCCTGAACCTTGCTGATATCGTCTCGAGAAAGTTTCAAAATGCCATTTGAAAACTTGCCAACGCCCATTCGTAAACCGCGTTCTCTCTTTTGCGGTTGTGTACTCGTAGATGTCTCAAACAGTTTCTTGAGGGCGGGATGGTAGTTGCCAACATTCTTGGCCTATTTGAGCTCATGAGCATAAGGGAGACGATATAAGTTAATCGCTTTGACAAACCTCATCCAATGCAGCTTTCTCTCTTTCCATTTGCTTTGACATCATACCATCACGAATACGCTTTGCTGCTTTCCGTTTCTCGGCGGCCCTCACGTCGCCTTCCCCTTTGCCCAATTTCGTTTCACCAGCCAGTTCAAGCACCCGTCCAGCCAATGCTTTTCTTCTTTGTGCAGGAGTTAAATTTAATTCGGGGTTGAGGGAGCCAGATAAGAGTTTTGTATGCACGAGCTGGTGGAGTAACGCGTCGTTGCGTGCATTTGTCCTTCAGAAAAGCGTTAGGTAAGCTGTAGATAAGATGAAGTTACATACACTTCGGCGTCGTTATCATCTTCATCATCATCATCTTTCGACATTTCAGCGGGATCTTTGGTGAGCTTGGACACTTTGGACGACTGTGATCAAGGTTGAGAGTCTGTCGAAATAAGAGCATAAATAAGGCATACCATAAAAGTACGAGGCAATGGTTGTGTAGTGGACGTGCGCGATCTTGAAGTAACTTCGCTAAATACGACAACATCGGGCTGAGGCATTGAATTGGACTCTGAGTGCAACAGACAATTAGCCTTCCAGGTCTACTAGAGCACGCCAAATAATCAGATGTACTCGCACCATGAAGTCTCTCTTCTGCACCATCATTTGTATCCTCCTCCTCTTCCTCAGAACCCGTGGAAAATCCTGTCCACTCTATTTCACCTTCTCCCGGAACAGATATCCTCGCCTTCACATGTCGTTTCAAGTGTGTCGGGTCCTCATCGGCATCTTCTCTGAGTCTTTTGACAGAAGTTTCTGGAAAAGACTTTAAGAACTCGTTTCCCTGAGCTTCTAATAAGGCCAAGAGCGCATCGTTATCCTGCGGCATGAAATATCGAAGTGTGGCGGGGGAAGAGAAAATTATGTCACTATGTGTCACACGAGTGACGACGCGACGCAGGCATGCCACGGAAACAAGCCTCCAAGAAGACTCCGCGGGGGACCACAGAGGAACAAATACCAGAAGAAATATCAGAAACTGAGCAATGGAGGTTAATCCAAGAATCTGGTGTACTCAATTCCATCCAGAAGCCATCTCCCTCCCAAGAACCCGATACCTTTGACAGAATATTCGACACAGTTCTATTCGTCATACCATTCTCATTTTTATATTTGATGATGGATATGTGAGTATAAGTATTGATTCATACGGCATTACTAAGGCTAGTAGAATCGTCCACCAGCAGTATAGACAAAACCCAACTGTTGGTGATTATGCTGGAAGGCTGATCCCCGCCATTCCTGGTGCGTGTTCTCATGTTACTGCACGAGACATTATTAAATATTCTATCCAGTCATTTCAATAATAATATACTATAGTGAGTGTACCGAATTTCTCGCAGCCTGATGAAATATGCACATATGGACAGTTAATATACGAAAATCCCAACGACTTGTCCAAGTTGGCGCGTTTGTCGCGTCCATAGCACTTGGAATGCGGCTCATATGGATCGTTAATCGTTCATCATGGCTAATTATTACGCGTCAGGTATTTATATGGATCTCTTCCCTGATTTCCTCTAACACGCTTTCTCCCCAAGGGCCCGCCAGTGGCGACACTGTGGATATACTCCATCGTAATATTGGATCTTTTACCTGCAGTCCTAAGTCTAGTTATTATATGTGGATGGCTGTGGTGGGCCGGCATGCAGCTCATATTTTAAATCTTTAAAAGAATGTGTGTTAAAATAATAATGCTTAATGCACGGAGATTATGTATCCTCTCGATGTTCTTTTCTCTTTAAAGAAGAGAGAACGGCATCACATGAACATGGCTCTATCACGGATGCCCTTCTGCGAGAGGAATGTGCCCAAGAAAAGGTACATTGCATCATTATCCGCTCCATGATACGCCAAACAGCGAGATTGGGTCTTTATCTCGAGTGGCACCTAATAGGAGCGGGTCGCAGTGTAGACTGGTAATAAAGGGGTATACAGCTAACATCCACTGCAAAGTTGGTGAAACTATTGGTGGCAAGCGTTAAGCCACATCAATCACCTACTGAATCGTAGAATATACAATGCTGATTAAACTCCATCTCCCTCGTCGAGTTTAGTGGCAAGAATTTGGACTTTGCTCTACCGAGGAAAAACATCAGTAGCAGGGAACGTTGACTTGCAAGGCACATACATGATATGATTGCATCCGGCCTTCCAGAACTTCCTCAAGAACCCGTATCTGCCATTTTAATCGTTTTGATAGATTGCGCGCGATGGCAGGGCGATTCCTTTGAACACGGTCCATAAAAGCCTAATAACCGTCATTTCAGTCTTAGAAATCGAATAGAGACAGTAATTAAACCACCAACCTTAAAAGTCCTATCGTCTCGTGCAAAATAATAAGACTAAAACCCTATTAGTGTGGAAGAATCTCCGAAGAATATGCATGCGTACTCACCGGTATCTGTTCTCCGCCAATAGCCTCCGCTGCACTAGTCCACGCCGCCAACAACAGTAGATCCACCGTAGCATTGGCTACACTATAAGATATAGTATGTTAGTAAGGATACAATCGTGCAATATCTTACATGAAGGGACCTACTAATCCTCCAAAGCAGCAATAGAGGCGGCTTTCCCGAGCTCCCTTGTGGCAAATTTCCGTACAGCCTGCTCAGCTGAACTTACCGGTTTACCTTCGGTCCCAGCTCGCAAAGCAAGAGCTACAGTAGATACTTGGGACCATACCCACTTATCACCTTCACTCATGATAAGACACTGCATAAAGGATGCAATGAGATCGGGTTGACTGTGTTGCAAACCATAATCAATGGCGAGCTTTAAATTCGTTCCTAAAAATAAGTCAGCGTATTTAAGGAATTGAAAACTATATTGACCTACTGAGTGCTTTCAACATCGCTTTCGTACGGGGCTTCTCAATTTCAGAATCCTCAAGATGGTTCACATAACGACTTAATGCTCCCACGAGGATTATCGCCATATCACGATGGCTCTGGCCAATTCTCATAGCGTGTAGGAGTGGCGTGGCATCTCCGGAGCGTTGTAACAGTAGCTGTATACTTGACGTCAGAAAAAAAGCTCATAAACTGAGTTTAATTATCTCACATGAAATGCTCGATCCCTAGACAAATTGCATGATTTCAGTCAGACGTCATAAGCGGAATCCGATAATTTACCTAACTTCCATAAGGAAGACCATATCTTTCTGTTCGATGGCACGGAAGATTTCGAAAGGTTGAGGCTCTTTCCAGGGTGTAGCCTTTGTCGGAGGACGTTCATTCACCTTCGTTGATGACACAGTAGAAGTCTCAGAAGACGTGGAAGTGCGTTTTCTTCTTGAATGCGAAGAAGTTCGCGGTGAAACCGGCGTGTCGGGGTGATCTGGGTAGCGTCGTAGTTGACTGTTAAGACTTTCTGGGGCTATCCGTTCTCCCTCTCGCCGGAGAACCGCTACACTGGTCAGCACAAACACGCCAGATGATATAAAATAACTAACCCATAGAAGGTAACCGAGAAGGTAAACATGGACTCTCTTCGAGCACTAAACGTGGGTGAGGTCGGGGAGAATCATCAGTCGTTTCGTTGTCCAAAGAACGTAGGAGAAAGCTGTTGTTAAACATAGAAATAGAAGAAATCCGACACGCTACAAGCGCGAGTTCAATTGATTAGTTCAAGTACGTGGAAGAATAATGGGCGTCGATTGGAGTCATCAGCAACCCCCTGCGGCGGCGTTCAAGAGCTACAGTGACGAAATTGGTTCCGAAGTCCCGAAATACACAAGTTTCGCAAGTCGACGGATTTCAGTCGGCGCAGGAAATGAAAACTCGAATTTGGCTAGAAAGCAGATTATCGGATATCCTCTATAGTCCGTCATGATTCATACGATAAATTTAGATGGGAATCATAAATAAATGCAAAGCCTTGACTAGTGCACGTAAAATGAAGCCAAGTACCCAGTATACCATTAGTAGAGTGAATGAACCAGATATTGTATAATGTATTCGTGTAAGAATTACCGGCTTACTACAGAAAAAGCCCAGGTAAAGGAAATGCCTACAGCGGATCTTAGGCAACATAATGGTATATATTGGCCTCGTTGTCATCCCTTCTGATATATTCACGGTCTATCAGACTCTCGATCTGTTTCTTGATCATCCCTACGTTAGGTTGGAAATGGCCTTTAACGGCGATGATTGTTTCGTTAAGCAATGCTCCATTGGCCATGCGTTTCTTTGCTTTCATTAGTCGAACAATAGCAGCGTCCAACATGAAAACGCGATCTTCTTGAACTCTCTCGTCGGTTGCTTTGGATTCCTCAACCTGGCCAATAGTTTAGGACTGCACTACAATGTAAATATAAAGCAACATACCGACACCTTTACCTGGATGGAATTTATATGGATCTTGCGGCTAGAATCAGTAAACTCTGCGTTATAGACGAAAGTATCGGTGTTGTTGACATCTCTGCCAACTGGAATTTTCTTAAGAACCCGTTTCTTGCCACATGCAAGTGATTGCAGTGTTATTCGCAAATCATCTTCACCTGGAAGAGGTATGGGTCAGAATAAATCTTTATTGACCTTCAAATCCCATTCACACATACCCATGTTAGTTTGCTGTTTGATATCATTGAATCCAAGTTTGTCGGCATCATTGAAAAGCAGCAATACAGCAGCCTGATAAAGGCTGACAGATAGTTCTTTCTCGCCAGCGCTGAACTTAGCGTTGAGTGCAACGGTGCCAAGAGAATGGAACCAGTCTAGTTTCCGCTGCTTGTGTTTGGAAGTATAAAAGGCGGAGAACCGTTCTAGCGAACCGAGCATCTGCTGGGCTTAAGTATTTCATGATCTGTCAATGCAGTGAAGCAACGGACCTGTGATGGCAAATCGATATCTGAGCCTCCCTTTGGTTGATAGGGCCAGCAAGAGTATTGAAGGACCATGATCGAAACTGATCGGTCTTCAGGGTGTCTGTAATGGAATTCCTCCGACAGATCTCTCGATAATGCAAGATCCTTAAACATCTCATCGCCTTTACCAAATTCAGGATCGTACCCTGCTCAATGTCAAAATTTCATTGCATATACAATCACGTGGAAAATACATACCTTCACGAAGCTTTTTAATCACGGCTTTCTCAAAGTCATCTGATGCGCTTCGCTGCAGCAATAATCGTTTCGCTAAAGCTCTATAATAGAAAGTACGGAAAACATCGCGATCTAAAAAGAAATACATTTAATGTAAGCTTTTCGATTGAATGATGGACATTACCTTTGGTGAATTGATACAGAGACAATACGGCATCAAGCTTTGCATTGAATTCCTCGTCGGTTCCGCCTTTCTGGCCCTTACGCATGGCTTTATCTATGAATTTAGCTGCAAGCGTGCTAAGTATGGCGCCCTTCATGATGAGAATGAGTTCACATTACCGATCATCTCAGCCGGTTTTCGTGATCTCTTCCCAAATCCTTTTGCAAATGCATCAGTGGCGGCATATCCGAAAGGACCTCGTCCACGACGTGGCTGACCATTGCCGCCCGAGTCGGCTGAAGACGAAATAGCTGCTTTCTGCTTTCTTTTGCCAACCTTGTCCAAGCCAGCGGAACCACTGGGTTCATCATGTTGTATTTTGGCTTCTTCTTTGAAGGCAGATACAAGGACGTCGTCTATGAAAGACTTGAAGGCGAGTAATTGTGGAATCATTTCTTCCTCCTGTTCGATACGAATAAGAACTATCTTCGAAACAGTTTCCTAGCATTGTATTAAGAACAAAACAGATGTTAAGGCTAGTAAATGCGATTGACACACCTCAATACTCTTTGAAAAGGCCGATTTCAAACGCTCTAATGCATCTACTTTATTCAGCAAATCGTATAGTTTCCGAAGTCCTTCAGCATTCTTCGATTCTATTAAAGAAGGAACTCCTAGAAAACAGCAAATTAAGCTCATCAAATAGCTACTTGAAATATAGTGGAAATACCTGTTTCAACTATCCAATCTATGCGACCATGCAGCAGAGATCTCTCAGTTGCTTGTTCGATATCATGCAGACACTCTGCAGGCAGAATATCATGACAACGTTGCAGTTCTTGACCCAATCGAGAAATGCAGTGCTCCAAGAATTGAACAGGAGTCAAGAGCGGGTCTGTAAAGTGGCAAAAATCAGTAACGTAACGGTCGCCGTGGTAATGGAAACGGACTAGAGGAAAAGGCTAGTGATTCTTGTTTATAAAATTCTTGCGTGGCGAGAACATAAGGAGTATGAAACTCAGTAGAATAGATACCCAGAGTTTGCAGCATTTCAACGAGGCTAATGATAGTAGGCCGATGAGCCTCAGACGGTCTAGATGTGTTTAAGAAATGTCTCCAAGATTACACAAGCACTACTCACATTCCTTGAATACGTTCCAACTTAAGCCACTCCGCAATACAAGGTGCAAGTTTTCCATGGATACTGGGATTCCCTGTTATCACACGTTCTTCAAATGCTTTCAACCCCAGTGTTCTGCTCAGAATTAGAATTCGAATGGCAGCGAAAGATTTATTTCATACCGAATGGAGTCTAATCCCTTGGGCAAAATATAGGCTATATCTAGCCAGGTAAGAAGGGACCGAATGAGATTCTTCGCATAGACGTCAGAACAATGTTATATAGCAATATAGAGCTAAACTTGCCAACTGTTCTTGAAACCAATTCCACTCTTCGATTAGTTTCTTCAACCATTCCAAACCTTCCCCTCCGGAAAGTCGTCGCGCAATACCCTCCGCACAAGTACGGTGTAGTATCCGTTCAACCTGACTATAAAGTTCGGCTCCTTTGCCAGCTATGACGACTGCGATTTCGACCGAATCAGAGATAGCTTTGAACGAAGACAATCGGGATTCGTTTGCTTCTTTATTGACATTCTTATCCTTCTTATCAAGGAGGACGCGAAGAGCATGATGCACTGTGTTGATACACGCTGAATCTTCGCCGTGGGAGGGTAAGAGTGCTGAGGGAGCTGTTCAAATGAGTAGATGTTTAGAAATGACTGCATAGAATTTTACCATCATCGTTATGAAGTATAGTGAGTTTGTATGGACGACTCTGTGAGCTATCTTGTTTTCCTTTACCACTGGCACTGGAATCAAGATCCCCCTCTAGGCGAGCCGTCTTTCTTCGAGGAGAGCCCCGAGCACCATCTTTGGATACAGGTCGGACAAGGGAGAATGCAGCAGAAGTTGTTGGCCAGGCTAATAGCGTGTCCAGAGTCATTATGAAGGTCACGGTAGATCGTGGTACTTACCGAGCCGCTCAAGATAATGTCACCCAAAGTAGAAGCACAAGCGCCGCGCCACTTCTCCTCGTCTTTCTTCTAGTCTGTGCTCCTGGTTTGTCGTACTCTTGACTCAGTCCTGCGGCATTTGCAGGCAGGCTAACGATGTTCAATATCTGGAAACAAGCATGGAGAAATAGTTCGTCGTCGCAGACAGAGAATGGGACTAACGGGAATGCGGAGGCTCAGAGTGGTGGCACGGTTGGCCAGCTTTTCGCTGAGTCTCTATCGGCATCGCTCTCTCCCTCTGGCCTTTTGCCAAGTGATGCTGGTGCATTGACATCGAACGGAACAGGTTTAGATCTCTCTGTCTCTAGGAAGCACTCAAGGATCGAAGAGCCGCCTTCCAGTGATATCCAAGGTTTCAATTCTCGTCCTCTGAAGAAGGTTAAGACCGAAGATGCGAAAGATGAGAAGAAGGACTCAGTGGCTTATTATTTGCCTGAAATGGTCGATGAACGAATCCTAAATTTTGACACTTATGACAATGTGGTCGAGGTTATTCCAGGTCAATCTCACACCTATGTTGACGAAGTAGTTCAGCGTAGTCAACGCATCAACAGTACGTTTATGCATATTCTCGCTGTATCTTGCATTATTTATTCTTTTGGCAGCATTGGCGGTGTTAGATGGGGTTAAACGTAAGTATGCGTACTCCTTGTTTGCGTCCTCTAACCATTTTCTTGACTGTTCAGGGAAGGTGGCGTTAGTTTTGAACCTTCTTGAATGGATTACCAACGGGGAGAATGAGCGGCGAAAGATGGGCTATAATCCGAGAGTGTCCCTTCTTATTCTCAGGTATGTATTCGCACACCCCATGCAGACGGAAGTATATTTTGATATATGCATGCTTGTAGTGACGATATTCTCGAAGATGAAGAAGAACCGTGGTTTCTGCAAAGGACTGAGATGTTTGACATCACGACTTACACGGATCATTGGGGTTCTTCTGAAGCTGATGCATGGCCACAGCTTGTAATGAAGGATTTAGTTATAACTTCTGCCAAAGTAAGAACTGATTTTCTGTTTTTGTTGAAACTGACATTCAACTGATAATGATAGATCTTCTTAGATTCTCTCCTTACTGGCAAACTATTGCTCTCTCAGGTGAACCTCTTGATCCTTGACGACGCACAATATGCCGGCGATCCCCATCCAATTGCACGCGTTATGGTTGAAATGTATAGATCAGCTTTACGTGACGAGAGACCTCGAATCTTGGGCATTATTACACCTGAACAGGACACGAAATTTATTTTTGACCATTCAACTTTGAAACTTGAAAAGCTATTGGATGCTACAATGATCGGTGTACCAGGCGAGAAAAGAGAGCAAGTCATGGCCGTTCCAGATAGACCTCATGAGATGGCCATTTTCTACGATCCTCACTTGAGAATGGGTAAATTGGATACTCCTTTACTCCGTCAATTGCGTCAAATCGACCCGTCTATGGAGTTCTTCAGAAAGGAGTTCAAGGATGCAAAGCATGTGTACGTATTATTCATTTTCACTTCTCTTCAGTCCGACTCAACTTTAGATCAGTGGTTACGAACTTGGATCGTGTGCCAGTGACCTTGTTTGGCGAAAAGCCCTTCGAGAAATGGACTCCATCGGCGCAGGTTATGCTGACGACGACGACGACGAACACACCGATCCCGCTGTGAGGGCGGCCAGGATTCAGCAGAAAGTAAAGAATACTATCAAGAATTGGATATTCGCCATGCCTAATCTCGATTATACGTCCCGGGGATATAATGTGACGCCGAAATTAGTAAAGCTTATCCAAATTCTACGGGCTTGTGAGCCTCAGGGCGATTCTTTTCGCGGTATAGTTTTCGGTACGTATCTGTAATCTTATCGGTGCCCCTCCTTCTGAAAGAAATCAGTTCAACGTCGTTCCGTCGCCCATGCTCTCTTGGATATTCTTCGCGTACTTGGTGATTATGTTGGATTTATTCGACCTCAAGTCATAACAGGCCACGGGCCTTTCACGGATCCGCATGTTCAAGTCAGTATCGTTTAGGATATTCTACCCAAACATTGACATTCTCTTTCAGCAAGACCTATTAGAGGATTTCCGTATTGGTACCACAAACCTGCTTATCGCTACTAAGTTCGCCGAAGACATTGAGATTCCATCTTGTTCATGCGTTATCAGGTGAGTCACTATGTCGAAGATGCTCCCGAAAGTATATTTGACGTTCTACTTGCATAGATTCAATATTTTCGAAAGTCAAGTCTCGTATGCCTACGCCAGAGCTAGGACTCGTGGTCGCAATAGCCATCTCATCCATATGGCAGAAAGGGGTAACGATGTGCACCGCCGCGTTCTAGCGGATATCGCCAGCATGGACAAGCGCATGCAACGATGGGTAGACTCTGTTGTGGAGACCCCGGAAAGTTCTGCGCCTCCTGCTACTCTCACGGAAACTCCCGACCCATATCGTTCGGACAGCGATGATGAAGATGATGATGCGGATGTCTTCGTCAAAGACCCAACAACGAGCGGTTTAATCCAATCTTACAATGCCACCACAGTCATATATAGGTTTGCGGCTTCATTGGATGATGGGAATGAAGATGACTCTTCATCTCAACCTCTCTTCGAATTCCAGCAACTCCGAGGTTATGGTTCCCGCAATATGCACATATGCACTGTCATTTTGCCTTCTAGATCACCTATACGAAGTATCTCTGGCCCACCATATCCAACTCCGTCTGCTGCCCGTCGTGCGGCCTGCTTGCAAGCTTGCGAGGAACTTTTCCATAAAGGTTATCTCGATCACAGGCTCTTCCCTCGTCCTCGCCCGGTTTCCGTACGGCAACAACGAGAATCTTATGTTTCGCCTGCTATGCTTGAAGAAATCAGTGATAAAGACGACGACGACGTACCCTTGGTAAAGCAGAAAAGCTCTGGGACGCGCTCATATCCTCGCCGCAAACCGGACTTTTGGGCAAATACTAAAGGAGTCTTTAATGGTCAATTATATCCCACCGTAATTTCCACCGACTCTAAACTTGAAGATCCAAACCAGTCTTACCAGCCCATCGTCATTCTCACCCGACTACCTCTGCCGCATATCGACAACTTCAAAATATTTTTTGCTGGCAGCCCCGCTAACGTGTTCTTTCAATCAGGCGCCCCATTCGAGGTCGATGAGGAGGAGCTTATGCTTTTGCACAAGTATACTTTACGTATCTGTCGTATAGTCGCAAACAAGCCCTTTATTTGTAAATTAGAGGAGATGACATATTTCTTCGCTCCTTTATCCTCCTCCTGGATTCAAGAAGCCATGAAATTGAGAGCAAAATGGCAGTTCCCAAACGTGTCAAACCACATACCTTGGGATCTTGTTAAAGCTGCCGCGGAAGAGTGGGTTGTTGCGCTGAGAAGGGATTCGATTGAAGTTCTCGCCGAAGATATCAAGGATGCTGTTATTCAGGACAGATGGGTAGAGTTTACTCGTCGTTATGACGCTGTCAGAGTTCGCCCTGATTTATCCCCATTATCGAAACCAGAGGATAGTCCGGTTAGTGTCGTTGTATCCAACTCTCAAATCTCATCTGACATCTTATTAGCGGGAGGCTAGCTACGATAATTTGGTGGAATATTGCAAAGCTAGGCGGAAAGGGTTTGAAGGTTTAGAAGATTATTCCCAGCCACTCGTTGAAGTCTCTCGTGTCCCGGCCGTTACCAACCTTCTCAATCCATCTTCTCGACCCTTCACTTCTTCAAAGAAGAATCCTGCAAAGTGTAAGTCACTTAAATCAGAATTGAATGGATGCTGATTGCGCGGATAGACTTGATTCCGGAGCTCTGCTGCAAGTCGACAGTGCCTGCAAGGTGAGCTACTAGGTGAATGAACTTGACATGGAACCTACATGACATGATTATCTAGTACGATGCGCATGACTCTATTACTTCCATCTATTATCCGACGATTAGACGATATTCTTTTGGTCAAAGAACTGAATGCAAAATTCTTTGATCATAGTATTAGAGAAGATCTCCTGCATACGGCTATTTCCGCTCCATCTGCTGGCGTAGAATTCGACTATGAACGTTTGGAGCTTCTTGGTGAGCGCAATTCTTATATTTGATGTGGATCAGAATTGATCTTCATTTTCAGGTGATGCTTATCTGAAATATCTATCATCTATATATCTTTTCGTCACAAACCCCACCCTACACGAAGGAGCGTTGCATATAGCGAGACAACGCATCATTAGTAATCGGTCATTGCTGAAAAACGCAGATCGAAGCGGTCTACCACAGTACATTCAATCGAAACCATTTACATCTAAAGCTTGGCAGCCTCCCAATTTCAGAGTTTTCCGTCCACCGAGGCCCGTGGTTCCGGACCAAGTGACAGAGAATGGCGAACCCGACACTGCAGAAAAGGGACCGGAAGGTATTTCTCAGTTGCAAGATGCAGACGACACCCAGGATACCCCAGCTCCTACAATGAACAAAACTGCTGCAGTCTCAAAGCCGGATGATATGACAACCCTCACGGTCGGAGAAGAGACTGAGAAACCATCTCGACCGCCTAATGGCACCGAAGGTGCTCCTGCCAACAAACCGGGAAGGAGGGCCAACAAACGGCATGAAGATCCAAATGTGCAATGGTTAGGAGATAAGGCAAGTTTAATCAGAATTAAATGTGTAGCCTAATAATAAATTTGAATAGGGAGTGGCAGATGTTGCAGAAGCAATCATCGGGGCGGCATACATTACAGCTGGTCGGGAATTAGCCCTGCGTGTCACGAAAGCGATGAATATCCCCGTGCCCCACATAGATCGCTGGACGGATTTCGCCCGGAAGACATTAGCTCCCCCTCCTGAAGTATCTGCCCCGTTGAAACCGGGCACTGTTGAACATATTGAGCGAGCTATCGGACATACCTTTAAGCGCCCACATTTGCTTGCCCAAGCTTTGGTATGACTGAACACCTTATCGATTAAAGTTAAACTGACTTTTACCTACCTGCAGACCCATGTGTCTATCCAAGGACACGAAACCACCTCTTACGAACGATTGGAGTTTATTGGCGATGCTATTCTCGATTTCCGTATGTATTATAACCTGTGTTATTTTTAAGTTGACTAAATCAGAGACTAGTTGTTATCCGTTATATCTTTAATCGAGATGGACAACAAAGTCCTGGAGCATTGACATTATTGAAGGTAAGATTTAATGTACTTGAATCTCGTAGAGATAGCTTATTCATGTGCGTTGACAGGGTGCAATGGTATCTAACTCTACCTTGGCGGCCGTTTGCGTTTATTCAAGGATCCACGAGTTCCTTCTTTACGAATCAGAGCTCATTACCAACAGTATTAATGTGTACTCGGAGTTACTAGAAGAGGCGAGGAAAAAGGACGAGATTCAAGCTAACTATGAAGGGCGTCTGCCGGGTCAGTATTGGGTGGATATCGAACAGCCGAAGGTGATACTTTCGTTAACAAAAACACGCAAAGGCTAATAATTGAATAATAGGTATTATCTGATGTTTTGGAATCTGTTATGGGAGCCATTTATGTCTCCGACAACTTCTCCCCTGAAGGCGTGGAGGCATTCTTCGATAATATCCTCAGGCCTTTCTTTGATCGCCATATTACTCTCAAGACTCTGTCACATCATCCGACCAAGATTCTCTTCGAGTTATTCCAGTCGCGAGGCTGTCAAGAATTTGAGATCAGCAAGAGCACAGATCCTCAACGGCCCGGCGTTGCCATCTGCGATGGTAAGTCGTTTATCAAATGCATGCGCACAATCATTGTCGTATTCTGAAGCGATTTGTCAGTTATTATCCATGATATAATCCTGGCTCGAGGAGAAGATCAAACAACACAATTTGCCGCTAGAAAAGCTTCGTTCTTCGCGTTAGATGCACTGGACGGTGATCCGGACTTTATGGCGCGTTACTGCTCTTGTAGGGCCCAAAATGACGCTAAGAAGGCCGCAATGAAAAGCATAAAGAATGTGGAAATGTTCTTAGAACCAGACGCGGAGGACGCGGATGCAGATGCGGATATGGAGATGAGGATGGTAGAAGAAATTGCTTTGGGGAGTGTTTAGACGGAAGGAACTCAGACTTGACCATTTTGCCAATGTTCCTCGTTCCTTATATTTTGTGTCATCTCTTGTTCGCATTTATACGCGTTGCTTTAGTTTGTTGTCTATTTGTTATATTTCCTTCTTGTACCACTGCTACTATAATCGATAACCTCAGTGTCCAATACACCGTTTACATCGTCATAGTTGCACTTGTTAATCTGGAGGGAATAATCTATTCTGCGGCGGCAGACTTCCTCCTATGAAATAACTTTCAGAACTGAGTCAAGACAGGGGAAAGGTAACGTACAATTGCCACCACGCAGCACCGAAGGGGATGGCGAATCCGGAAAGCAGGAAAGCGCTAAGCTGCTCTGGTTTAGATGTATCGACCCCTGCAGGTAAGAGAAGCTAAAATACCTTGAAAGCGAAAGCCTTGGGGCGGCCTTGGTACTTAAAAGGCATGTTCTAGAGAGCGCGAGTCAATCAGCCTAAGGAACAAGGGGGACGGAACAGGTAAAATTGAACACGTACGTTTCCAACGGTGTTCTCAATGTGAACATTCCTGCGGGCAACAATGCGGCCTTGGGCGAGGCCCTGGCGGAGGACGGGACGAGCAAGCATGGACATGTCTAAGTCTGAAGAGGGTTTCCGGAAAGGATGAATATTCTTAAATTATGTAATCAATCACGTCCATTGCCGTCATCGGCTTCCGTCGCGAAACTATCTATAATACAACGCGCATGCCATTTCATACAATTCACTTTGTTATTCATTTGCTAAAACTACATGAGATTTTGCATTGCGATTGTTCAGATGAGAGGAGCAAATTCCGCGTTTACAATGGCCAGTCCAATTTCTCTGCGAAATTCCAGTGTACGGCCTTGACGCTCACGTACTCTGAAAGAGCATACTCGCCCAATTCTCTGCCGATTCCACTCTGTTTGAAACCTCCGAAGGGTACATTGTTGTGCAGGATGTTGTATGTGTTGATCCAGACAGTTCCGGCTTGGAGTTCCTTTAGGAATTCGTGCTAATCAGGTCGTCACTTCTACAACTGAACTCGTTTGCTTACTCCTGATACACGCAGACATTGACCTGCGTCATTAGAATGCAGACCTGCAGCCAAGCCATATGTCGTATTGTTTGCCAATTGGATCGCCTCCTGTGAACATACTGCATGTTAAACATATTCAAGTTGACTGGGAACATGCAGCGTACCTCTTCAGTCTTGAAACGTCCAACACTAAGAACAGGACCGAAAATCTTAGGTAAAGTTTAATACAGAATACTTCCTTAATCTGCTAGATATCTGCTTACCTCTTCCCTGACCTGAAAAAGGGATGAGTCTATAAAAAGTAGCGTGAATTTGGAATGCTGCTCACAATTTTCATTTCAGGTGTGACCTCCGTAAAAACTAAATAGAAAGAGATCTTAAGCCCATTTCCAGAACAACTGGAATAGTTGACATACTCGTAGGATCGACAAAGTATCCCTTCGTCGTCCTCTTCTCGCCACCAACGACGACCTTGGCACCCTCTTTTTTACCGGCATCGATATATCCCCATACTCGGTCATACTGAGCCTTCGAAATGAGAGGTCCTCCAGCAGTCTTCTCGTCAAACGGATCACCAACAACAAATTCCTTTGCCTTCTTGACAAGTATGTCAATGAACTTATCGTAGATGGAGTCTTGCACGTAGAGACGGGACCCTGCTGTGCAATCTTGTCCGCTGGAGAAGTGTTGGAATATACGCAGATAGATACCATAGAAATCACAAACCTGTTCCAAGTGATACCGAAGACGGCCCAAGTTGCAGCTATTTGTGACGATATTGGCTCAAATAACAACTGGGAAATGCACTTTGCGCACCTTGCTCCAAGTCCGCAGATTCGAAAACAAGGTGAGGAGATTTTCCGCCGAGTTCGAGAGAAACCTATTAAAATCTAAATCAGCGAGAGAAAACTGACAAGCATGAGAAATATATTACCTTCTTCAAGTTACTCTTTGCAGCAGCTTCAAGGATCTTCCTTCCGGTGAAGGTCGAACCGGTAAAGGCCACCTTATCAATACCTGGATGAGAGGAGATTGCCGCACCTCCGACGCCTCCCAGAGAAGGAACGCAGTTGTAGACGCCGGCAGGGAAACTATATGTATTTCAGTATTGGAAGACAAGGAGCTGAAAATTTATAGGACAGACCCAGCTTCTTCCACGAGTTCGCAGAGTTTCTAAACATATATGCGTGAGATATATGACGATGAATCGTTTTAAAAACACGTACAAGAGCAGTCAAAGGGGTATTCTCCGCAGGCTTCATGACGATTGTACATCCTACCGCAAGAGCTGGTGCGATCTTCCAGGACCTGCAAGATGAAATGATGGCACAAAGATTTTGTAAACAACATTTCTACATACCACATGTTGATTGGATAGTTCCATGGGATACTAAATAGAGAGGTAAGAATAGAAAGATCCGCGTCGGGGAGGACTTAAAAGTTACATTTGACCACAGACCCCAATTGGCTCGTGCTTGGTGAATACGAATTTTGTCTTGTCGTTAACCTCAATCGTCTTTGGCAAGAAGGTTAGCATACGTGGATGTCGAATTGGTTATTTCAATACCTTTCCGCCGATTTTATCGGCATATCCAGCTAAATCCACCCGCATATATAAACCTTAAGGTCCCGAGAGTAGCTTCTGACACGCACCATAGAAGCGCAAGCAGGCAACCGAGTCTGCGATATCGGAATCCCTGATAATGAACGATGTAGAGTTATGCCATGCATCCCCGTAGCAGAAAGAGCATACCTAGCAAATCTAACGGGCTTTCCGCTGTTGAAAGACTCCAATTCCGCTAACGTCTGTTGATCTCTCTCGATCAGATCGGCTAGCTTATTGAGAAGCCTCGCGCGTTCTGTGGGAGCAGCATTTCTTCCCCATGTTGTCTTGAAGGCTTCCCTCGCAGCTCCTACGGCCAAATCGATATCCTTTGCAGAGGCTGAACCAGTCTCAGCGAAATCCTAATCTGGAGATGCGCATCACATACCATTTGTGACCGTAGCAATGACATCTACGCAACGTTAACTTGAGAAATATGGTGAACCGGAGAAAATACCTTCGGTGAAGGGGTTATAAACTCTGAAGACTAGTCAGTAGCTATATTGTGAAATATCTGACATAAACGACACACTCCAAGTCTTGCTCAGCGCTATCTGAGCTTGCAACCCATTTTCCATTGATGTACAATCCAGTTGGAACGGCGAGTTTTCTGCCAGTGGGAAGAGTCAAGGTGGTAGAGAGGGACTTTGCAGCCATGGCGGAGGAGAGGGAGGAGAGAGGGCGAGAGAAGACACGGAATTTGAATAGGGACCCCAGCTTTTATGTAAAGTAATGATATCAGATACTGATAATAGGGAGATAACTGGCGGATACATTCCGCACGTGACAGGGGATATTTGATTCCTTCACATCGCTTCACGTTATCGCTCATTCTCCGGCCATACTAATCTGGTTTGGTTCTTTCCCTCACAATCTCGAACGTTTCATTAGCCAGTACCAGGCGTAACACATGTGCATGTATTTCAGATAGTACGCGTATTAGAAGCAGAATATACAAGTGAGGTGGGGATACAATGCTTTAGCATCTTTTTATTATGTTTGTTTATGAACCCGGGTTCGATAGTTCTGACGTCGCATGCAATTAGTGAGCATACCCCTTACTCTCCACCAAAAAGCGAGTACTTACCGGCATTCAATTCTGCGTACCGCGCACCAACCCGTTCCGAATGCTTGAAGAACTTGTCCGCACAGTTTTGGACGCAAGTGACCTATAGAAGCACATCCTCCCTTCAGCAAAGCACCAGCCTGGCACACAACAACTCTGACCTCCTTGCCCATAAGAGTCTTGCTTGTGAAGTCGTTCACGCATGAATTGAAGCACCGGTCGACCAAGTTGGTATAGACTCGCATGAAATCTTGCATCTAAAGTCCACAGTTTGTGTCAGTATCACATGGCTTTATTATCACCTAAATTCATCGCACCTGTTTTTTTTCAATAATCCTATTCATGGCCGCCTGCTCACTTGGGTTCATATTTGAAATATCCATGGTGGAAAGTCTCTGAAGAGAATGTCTATACGGTGGAGGGGAAGAGAACTTCGCGGTGCTAAAAATAGGTAGTAGCCGCCGAGATCACTCAGTTGTGTGGCCAATAGGATCTCGTGGACGAAAGACTGCATGGTATATGGGCTATAGATACAAGGGTATACAGCTATGATATGATATATCGAGAATATAGTTCTAATCAAGATGATTGCACGCCACTCCCAAAGATTAAATCGATCTTCTTGCGTCTATGAACACGAGTCAGTGCCTATGAAAGGACTACGAAGAAAGAATTCGACACACCTATCCCAAACCAAGACACCATCGGTCTTCCTTCTGAAGTGCATTACACGATGGAAAGGAACCTGAGATAACCAGATCAGTTCACAACTCACCGGACAAGGTTTACAATCTACTCACAAACTCCTCGTGTTGGGTGTCTCGCTTCCAGCTCGTCAAAGGCATCTCCATCAATCCCGTGAATCGATCCTCGTAACCGATGAGATAATCATCTGTATTGAATTCACGGTCCCAAAGAATCCTGTTGTAAATATCTGCGCTGATTCGCAACTTTGGGGACGGAATTGAAGACGTCGGTGGCTCCTTGAGCTTCTTGTTCTTACTTTTCTTTCTTAGTTTCGTCAAAGTGGAGGGAGATGAGTCGAGATCATCGTGTTCATCGAATCGTTCAGGCTCGCTATCGCTGGAACCATCTTCCAGAGGGTCAATTCCTCCATCCAGCCATTCTGGGGGTGCTACGATTTTCGCTGGCAACTGAGAATGCTCAACGAGGGTCACAGAAACGAACATTTCTGTGGCATCATAGAACCGCTCATCACGCCTGAGCTGATCTTCAAAGCTCCACAGGGTAGTTTGTAACTTGTTGTCGAGTGTTGAATGACTAGGGGCCTTGAAGCCTATGAGATAGAAGCTTTGAAGGCCGTTGGTTGAGTCACCTGGATTGGTAGCATCTGCAAGGCGAGCAGGCCACAACCGAGCAACAGATGATGGTATAGCTTGTAGAGATACCAGTAACTTCGAATAAAATTAACAACGGGGATGCCTGTGGTAAAAGAATTTACTCACATTCTGCAGCCTGGACTGGACAAAGCTAACCCATGCCCGTGCCTTCACAGTACTGGGACACCAATAAGATAACTCGATTTTGATGACTTTATCAAATAGCTCCATAGCAGATTGGAAACCGTTGCCATACAAGTCTCCAGTCGCCGATACAGCACTCCAAGACCGACCACTCGCCAATTGTTCCTGTGTACGTTCAAATGAAGAAACAATGGCGGCAAGTGTATGTTGATTAGCATACTGCACAAGGTTGAACGTCGGTTTCTCCAGCGAGAGGATTACCATAGGCTCCCGCGATTGAGCCCTGGTATATACAAAATCTTCGTTGAGTCCGGGAACAGTGATAGCATGGTTAGCCCAATCCCAGCCTGTATATGTGGCGAAGAAGGATTGCAGTAAGTGCTCCGCCGAAGCATCTGGAGGAGAGAGGACAGCTATGCGGGTCATGAGGATGGTCAAATGAATCCCACTGAGGTAGCCAAACTTGGCGGAATAAATTCCTTCAGATACACAGTGGATCTTGAGTGCACGATAGGCAAGGCGGAAAACCGGCATTAAGGAGACGGGGATGACACGCTGGATCGAATGAATCCATCTGTAGGCATTCAAAGTGCGCAATGTAGGTGCTGGCAGGAGGAACAGAGGATCTGTGCGAGGAAGTATCGCAATTTCGGACCAGCTGGCATAACATTAATAAATTGGAGTGGGCATAATGTAAGGTCATTACTTACCGTTCAACAACCGAAGCAGCAGGACAATATTGCAGATCCACAGCCACACCTCCAACAAGAAGTTCCATCATGGGTACACTGGCATCTCTGACAAACCGTTTAAGAACAATGGAATGCTCTTCAGGCGCATCAGAATATTTCTCTTGCTTTGAGGCAGCTTTGCGAAGGAGAGAGAGGACCAGTGACCAGAAGGTATTCCGAGAAATATTGCCCACGACG
This sequence comes from Sphaerobolus stellatus SS14, assembly GCA_000827215.1. Lineage (NCBI taxonomy): Eukaryota > Fungi > Basidiomycota > Agaricomycetes > Geastrales > Sphaerobolaceae > Sphaerobolus > Sphaerobolus stellatus. The sequence goes on from KN837076.1 coordinate 596,104, forward strand.
AGAATGTCGACGTCACTCGACTCAGTGTCTATGCTTAGCCCAAAGCTTCCTACAGGAACAATCTCAAATTTGACGACAGAAGCTCGTTGGGCTGGAATTTCCTGTTCTTCATCCACGTCAGAATTTACAGACGGTGTTGGCAATGTCAAGAAAGTCTTCAATACAGGGACGACGTTTGCCCGTGCGACCTGCTGCGAAGGAGATGGGAACCCGCCTTCACGGAGTAACAGAGCTTCAAGCTGACCCTCTGTAGACTGATCCTCATTGGAGCGAAGTGCAACGAGAGTCGCATTCTTGGAGTCGATCCTCTCCGGAGCAGGTTCATTTACAGAATCTGAGAAAATTAGTGAGGTAGCAAGCCCATAATGATCACTAGCCACATCCTCGCCTTTTCCAAAAAGCTCCGCAGTGCCAATAGTGACACCATGGCCGTGGCGTACCCAGACCCTATCGTATCGCTGAGGCGTGCGATCGTCTTTGACAGTCTGAGCTGCAATGGCATTGGTGCTAGGATCGTATGTCTCTCCTGCGACTTCGGAACCATGAACAGAAAGCCAGGCGTCGTCGAAGATCTCAACAATATGAGAAGGAAGAGCTTGTGACACCGAGAGATTAAAATCACCTGCGATAATCCAGGGTGAATTGGGGAACCGACGACGCAAATGGGCCAAAAGTGTTTCCAATTCCTGCAACTTTGCAGCATGATGGGTCATCCGCAGACCAGCCTTCAAATGTATGGCAGAGACGATGATAGGTGATTCTTCTTCCCGAGAAATTTGGAATACAACGGCCGGTTTGTGGTTGCGCAACTGTACGCTCTCCCACACGAACTTGAATCCATCGCGCGCAAGACAAACGATATTCCATTCGTTCGGCAATACACCCTGACGATCATGTGTGCAAATAGGCCATCGAGATTGTACGCGCGAATCGGAAAGTAAACCTCGTAAGAAGCTGTCTGTCACTTCTTGCAGAAATACGATGTCTGGTACAGGCGAGACCGAAAGTAATGTTTCAATAAGCCGAGGAAATCGTGCTGCCGATGAATATCGGGGGTCATGAAGAACGTTGTACGTCGCAATATTGATGGATGGTTTAGGTGAAACTGCTTCTGGAGATATTAATGGTGTCCAATTCGGCGACTCGAACCGGTACGTCGTAGGCTTCAGTCCCGTAATGACTGTGGAAGGCTTGGAAGAATCCTTGGCAAACGGGATTTCTTGGTAGAGTTTCATCTCGCCTCCCTCCGACTCCGATTTCTTCAGAACTATGACGCTATGAACTTCCCATTCGATGGGTTCTTGCAATAACAATCTTCCTTTATCATTGAGGAAGGTTCCCGAGTTATCATTTCGATGGGCTTGTCCAAGTGTCAGATGCGGCACGAAATCCCTACCAGAATAATGAAAGATTGAGCTGACGGTACTCCAAACATTGTGAATATCGGTGGAATTTGATGCTCCGAGGTAGATTGTGTCATATTCCCGTTGCTGGAATCTTCCAACTTTATCCAAGGCGAACCGGAATGGGGAAAGATTGGCTCGGGAGAATTTCTCTCGTATGAGAGAGCAAGCAGTGTCGAGCTCATTGGGCTCTACGAACGGGAACACGAGTGTTAAGTGAGAGGTCCAACGGGGAAAGGACTTGTCATTTCCATTTCGAAAGGTATTAAGCCGTTCTTGAAGGTGAGGAGGTGGTAAAATAACCACAGCAGTTGAGAAAGAGGTAAGAGTAGGAATATGTGAGTCTTCCGCCATGAGCTTTGATTTAGCAGGGCGTTTTGGGTGAAGGGTTTTCAGATGGTGACTTTAGACGAAACCAAGGTCTTCTTATAATGGCCTTCTGCATCGAATAATGACTCACCTGTTGCATAGAGATGTGCATGACAGACTACAGCCTGAGCAGTTCGGATCCGGAGTGTGACTTGTAGTGACATGTCCGGATCCGTCGAGGCTGATCACGCCAGGCTCCCGGACCACGGTGACCATCGTATTACGCGTCGCAGACACGCGTCGAGGTAAATATCCGCGTTTTAAACCACAATCATGGCCAGTGCAGACGGTGGTGCTTACAGGTAAATGTCTTCATTATCTTCAGGTAACATTATTTAACGTATTCCCAGTTATTCCCTTACAGTCTTCTCGCCGTCAGGCAAGCTGGTGCAGATTGAGCATGCTCTTGCTACTGTCTCCCAGGGCACAACAAGTCTGGGTATCAAGGGTGAGCTAGATTGTTCATTTCACATTTCTTGCGTTCCTTATATGATATCAGCTACCAATGGAATCGTCATTGCAACTGAGAAGAAATCCTCGTCGCTCCTAATCGACTCCTCAATGATCGAGAAAGTCGCCGTCATCTGCCCAAATATCGGATTTGTCTACTCAGGAATGGGTCCCGATTTCAGAGTACTAGTAAACAAAGCACGGAAGAGCGCACAGGCATACTGGAAGATCTATGGCGAATACCCACCCGCCCGAGTATTGACGCAAGAGATTGCTAGCGTCATGCAAGAGGCCACTCAATCTGGGTACGTTAGTTTGTAAATGAGATATTCTATTTGGCTTATTTGGCTTTAGTGGCGTCCGTCCATATGGTGTTTCACTATTGGTGGCAGGTTGGGATGCGAACCGTGGACCGAGTTTGTACCAGGTGGATCCATCTGGCTCTTTCTGGGCATGGAAAGCCAGTGCCATTGGAAAGAATATGGTCAATGCTAAAACCTTCCTTGAGAAACGGTTCGTCTATTTGATAATACAAGTGTCGCTCGAATTACCAACTGTCTTTGTCCAGTTATAACGACGACATTTCGCTAGAAGACGCAATTCACACAGCACTCCTGACTTTGAAAGAAGGCTTTGAGGGTCAAATGACGGAGAAGACGATAGAGATTGGCGTGATTACGGTTCCGGAATTGAACGAATTTGGCGAGCAGGATAAGGTTGGAGGCGAGACAGGACGCCCGCGACCGACATTCAGGAAGTTAACTGAAGAAGAAGTTAAGGATTATTTGGCGTTGTAGTTGTAGCTGCAGTATATAGCATTTGATACTCGAATCATTCCCTATACAATTTATTATTAAACTTCTTGGAACTGAGCGCAAATACGTATAGGATATATCTTGAGATTTCAATCAACAATTATAATACTTAAATACAAACTAACGATATACTGGCTACAGCGTTCCAGAGATAACTTATAGATATAACGATGCATGAACCCCAAAGCTCAGTAGAACGCAACTGCGTGCAATATACTATGTGGGTGCTTTTGTTGTTGAACTTCGAGAATTCGATCTATATCTTCATCCAAATCATCCGAAGCCTCAATCTATTATACAAGTTCAGTATATACCAAACGAAAATAAGAAGTAATACGTACCGCTGCGGCTAAATCTATCATAGCTCTTCCCGCTATCAACGCTTCTTCGTGGTTATCTTTGATTTCAACGTTGATAATGTGAACCGGACGATTAAATTCACCACCACGAGAAAGAAGGTCTGCCGATCATCCGACAATTTCAGTCGATCAGCTTGAGCACAGGTTAGGAGTCACCCACCATCGCATACCGCGTCGAAACATCGTTCTTCACAGGTAATTACTACATCGGCTACAGTTTGACTATCATGCCAACGCTCCGGTGCAGTCTTGATGTGTCGATTACGGTCCAGCATTTGCAGTAGTCCATTAGCTGTGTACCTGGAAAGCAGTTCATACGTGACTCGACAAGTACGATAACCGATGACGTACAATCTAGCATCTTTGGCGCTGAGATCCTCATACATTTTGTTATAAGGTGTCCCAAATGCATATATATTTGGCTTGTCTATAGAAGAGCCAGGCAATCTGACAGCAGAACCTGTCCCATACGAGACGACGCGGTGGCCGGCCTTTCTGAATACAGAGACTGCGATGAATAGCGTACTAAAATCTGAGCCATGCCAACTCACAGAAGAACATTATGGCCCTCCATTGAACGATTCTAAGAGGAAGAATAAATTTCATAAACGCGCCTGGAAGAAAAATATCCATACCTGATTACTTGCACACACGACACAGAATAATGGCTTGATTTTCAATTTCTTTGTCGCAGTCGTAGTCGTAGTCCCGCTAAAAGAATTGCCTAACTGATTTGACGATGAAGTCTCCCATGATGTTGTAGAGGAAGTCGCAACTTGGGGTGGTGGTGGTGGTGGTGGTGGGGCATTTGCCTGAGCAGCAAGGCGAGGATCAACACGGCGAGGGTCACGTCTTCGGGGATCCATGATCACAGAACCTAATCAGAGAATGGATAAGCAATTAATAAGAGAATGTTTGACCGTATTGCGGGAGAAACCCTCAAAAGTATCTAGTTCACTAGGTCGTCTTCCTGACCCAGCTATCTTTGTAGCGGGTCAGTAGCAGATTCCACTCTGAAATTCATCATCGGGAGGAGTATAAAGGCATCGTAATTACCTTGATAGACCAATTAGTGATGTGGTATTTACGTCGTGAACGGTGGCAAGAACTACTAGTAGTTTCTAGTAGTTTCAACTTTCAAGCTCCGCATCGACCATAAATTCACCATGATGGGTCATGGCACAACTGGACCTGCATTAGCAACTGGATAGGTCTACCTACCTTCAATTTTCTTCGGAAGATCCACGATGACCGTCCTATTGTCTGACCTCACCGACGAACAAACACGGGCGGCTCAGGAAGGAATCGCATTTCACCAGGCAAAGATCGCGACGATCGATGCAGAGATATTCTCCCTCTTAGCGAGTATAGGTTCACTCCGGAAAGTGAAGGAGAAACACTTGGGACAGCTTCGCAAATGGGAGGGTGTCTTGACGTTGGCTAGGCGGCTTCCAACCGAGTTGCTCGGGCATATATTCGAATACTGTGCTGCCGTGTACCCAATGGCCCCGCTGGTCGTATCCCAAGTGTGCACATCATGGAGAGTGGCGGCACAGAGCACGCCTCGCATTTGGTCGTCGCTAATTATCGACTGCGGACGACCCCGTGCAGCTGAACGGGCTGCACATTGGCTCAAAATGTCGGGTGTACATGTGCCTCTAAAGGTTGCACTATTCCTTCACGATACCTCCCTTCAGACTGTGCTTCGTATACTCATTCCATATAATTCTAGATTGAGCCATCTAACTGTTGATGCTGTGTTGTACTCTCATGCTCAGGAATTATTGGACACTGTGGAGGCTGCTCAGTGCAGTTTCCCCATCCTTCACTCGTTCGATTTGACGGTCCATGAGCAAACAGATCGGTCTATCGAGCTACAGAATACATTTATTCCAAGAAGCTCACCGCGGCTACAGCACATTCGACTACGCTCCGCGGTCTGGCCTCTTGCACGCTTCCCCCAGCATTTAACATCCTTGACCATTAGTATTTCCTCCCCAGAAGTCCCGATAGCGACACATACCAATATACTTCGCATTCTGCGAAGCCTCCCTCAACTCAGTAGCTTCACGCTAGACTTCCCAGATGGAAGTTTTGTTGAAGAAGGGCTTGATAACCCCGGTAACGAATACTTGGTCATGACCCATTTGGAGAGTATGATTCTCACTGGCTGCCATCAACTATTCAACATTTTGGAATACCTTACGCTGCCGGCATTGCGACGTCTTGCTCTCCGCGAAATCGGGAAGGACTCAATAAATACCCCTCGGATTGGATCATGGTTTACGGAAATGCTCTCCCGATCATTGCCTCCTATATCCACTCTAGAGCTGCATTGCATCGATGGCACAGATATGGACTTTATCCGATGGTTTATGCTCCTACCAACTTTGGAGGAATTTTTATTGCACGATTCCGAGATATCCAACGCCGTTTTTCGAGCTTTATCTTCCCCTATTGCGGAAGGAGAAGCATCCATGTTGGCCTGGATCTGTCCGGGATTGAAACTAATCGATCTCCGTTGGTGCGCTCATCTCAGTGGTAAGGTGGTCGCAGAGTTCGTACAAGCGCGTTGTTCTTCTAAAGAAACCGTAAACATTGAGAAAGTGGTTGTAATAAATTGTTCTGCTGTTCGAGAGGCGGATGTCCTCCACCTTACAACTCTAGCGACATGCCGGCTCAGATATACGCCTGACGATTTTTGCTGTAAGTCTAGTTTGGCGTTTATCTTTCAGACTATTCTAACGATTCAACTTTAGATTATCGGGGTTGTTGTATAAACGCTCGATATCGACATCGTTTCTTCCTTCGTCATGCGGTCGATCTGAGGGAGCGTGGCTTGCTCGATCGATTGGAATTATGAATTATGGCTATTCTTCGTTAAATAGTACTAGACTAGAGACTATCAGTTATGTATATTTCCTAATATAATCGTCTGATAAAATGCGTAAATGAATCTCAGGATTCCTGAGAGAAATATTATTAAATGCCAGCTATAACAACATTACAAACTACATCCGAACAGATGAGCCAACTGGTATACCCCAAAAATAAAGCAAAGATTCGAAAAGCAAAGATGCCAGTAGATATAAAGGGGATAGCCCCCAATACAGGGTGACGCAGGGTATTAGGGTAATGATACAGTAAGGCGGCATGGCGAAAATACATTTGGACCATACGAAAGCAGACAGAGGTGCAGTCCAACATCGGGATGTGAAATAAATAATACGCCAGGATGGATGAACCGAAAGTATTAATGGGTCATCGACCTGGCTGGGACTGGGGATACTTTGGGTATGAGGGCTGGTGGCGTAGCAGGTGTCCCGAGGCTGGGGAAAATATTATCCACGGTCATAAAAGACATCCATTTGATCATTTCCTGCTCAGGTTCTTCCCAAATAAATACCGTTTTGTCGCTGCCACGGTACATGGCTGTCGAACATTGGTATGTTTCTTCTAAAAGCACACCGTGGCGCTCTACACCAAGGTTAGCTTTGAAAAGGCGAAACTCCCATCCGACAACAGGTTTGCCATCCACTTTGAGAGTTTCCTCAGGTATGTTACAGTCTATTCGACCGTAATCAAAACCAGCAGTTTGTCCAACTGCTTTGACATAAGCCGCCTTGAGGGTCAGCAGTATACACAATCGACGGAGGATTACGTCTTCCTTCAATTTAAAATCAAGCAATTTCTCTTCATTTCGTGTTAGCTATAAAGTGAATTAATTCAGACGGCAGAAACTAAAATCTGGGCACCTTACCTTATGAGCGTAGGACTCCACAAACTTAGTGATTGACACTTTGCCGGGGATGGTTACCTGCATTACATCGAGACCGATGTTAACTACTTCGGATTTACGACCATATGCATGTGCAATCGCGACAATCGATTGGGACCAGCCTGTGCTGAAACCAACCACTCTGCTCTCGCGAAGGGGATCCACCTAATGTCGTATGAGTGGCAAACAAGATCAATTGGATTCGCCACACTACTCACAATATATCTCTTCCCTGTCGATTTACTTTGCGAAAAGGGGGTCCACCACTTTGGTGCATCTCTGCCGTACTTCTTGCGTATTACAAGTCGAGGAAAGATCTCAGACATCACAAAGCCTGTCGTTACTCTTGTCAAACGGTATCGAACATGAAATTGCTAGACATGACTTACGAAATGCTTCGCTGATATCGATATCGAGGAGTTTCCTTGCTCTCTCTCTCGGCTTCTCATCAAGTAACCTCATGCAATGCAAGATTTCCTGTGCTTGGAATGTGAAAAGTTCATTCAGGTGTATATTCCAGGGTACGAACAAATTTATGAATCTGTCGATTGATATTGAGTATCCATACTGTGAGTGGAGGCTCTCGTGGCGAGGAGTCCATAAGATGTTTGCCTGAATACTATGTTCACACACTCGACACTAAACTGCTCGATCGCGAGTCAGTAGACGCCATGCTAAGAAGCGAGATTGCCATACATACCTACAATAGAGTCAGCAATTATAATTCGATTTCGACGTGTACAGAGTAATAGCACTTTCCCAGTGAGGGAAGACGGTAGAAGAGATCGTGATAATCCAAAGCTTGGTATTTGGTGAGGCTGCCGCACCTGAGCTGTGCATCTTGGTCCACCGGATTCCAGCTCCGCCCGAAATTAGTCATGCGGGAGCGAATGACGCTGCCGCGGTACTCCGTAAGCTCTCATACTCTACCACCATCACAATGCTTCGCTCTTACGTCTCAAAATCCCTCTTGCCCGCCCTTGCTCAGGTCAGTAGGAGACCTGCTCTCGTTCGCAGCTATCACGAGAAGGTTATCTCGCATTACGAGAATCCTCGCAATGTAAGTGAAAGCTTACCAATCTTTTTATCTGATAACGAATTCGCGCCCAGGTCGGTTCGCTTCCCAAGAACGACGTGAATGTTGGCACAGGCTTGGTAGGAGCCCCTGCGTAAGCTATAAACCCGTTATCTCGATAGAACTACGGCTGAATATACACACTTCGCAGCTGTGGAGATGTAATGAAGCTTCAAATTCGTGTCGACGAGAATGGAGTCATTTCAGACGTCAAGTTCAAGACATTTGGCTGTGGAAGTGCAATCGCTTCCAGCTCATATATGACCGAGCGTGTAAAAGGCTTGACGTTGGAGGAAGCCGGACAAATCAAGAATACTGAAATTGCCAAAGAACTTGCCCTACCTCCAGTGAAGCTCCACTGCTCAAGTGGGCTCCTTTTTTTTTTTTTACGTCACGTTCTGTTTGTTGACTATCATTAGTGCTGGCTGAGGATGCCATTCGTTCTGCAATCCGTGATTACAAGACCAAACGCAGCAAGATGGCAGACCCCAAGAAAGCGGCGGGCTTTATCGACGTTACTCAGAGCGCTGCCACTGGCGAGACGATAGCGACCGCTCGTCCTGGTGAACAGGGCATGTAGACTGTTCTATTACGTTAAGTACTGTCAGAGATCTACGTTTTGTTTAATTATGCATTACATTCCATTTCATGTACTATTATCATCATGTGCTTGTAGGTGTTTGTGGAGGCGTGGAGTTAGGCAAAAGGAGTATTTCATATAATGATACACCACTTTTTACACATAACCCTTTATTTCTTACTAGAACTACTGCTCCCTTTCTCGCCTATAAACGAAAATGAACCAGAAGCTGCGAACCATCTCTCGTTAGCCTCCTTCACCTTTTGTGCCGCTGCAGAATTGGTGATTTGGAAGCCTAAAATAGTGAAACGTTAGCGATCGCCAAGGAAATTTCAATTTTGGTTATGGAACGTGCCTTGAACTGGCGTCACAATCAAAGACGTAGCAGTACCAGAAGTCTGGGTGCCAGATTGCTGAGCAGACCGTGCAAGGCTGGCCGTCCGTAGCTTGTTTGCTTTGGACATTTTCGCTATCAAGGTGTCAGTATTATAAATTTATTCAAAAGAAAAAAATACCTCGGCTCTTGGAGTCTGCAATACCCGCTCTGACTTTGCCAGTACCTACTCCGATCATTCCGAGGCCCTTCGTCTGGTCGAAAGCGCCCACTTCTTCTTCTGCCTCTCCGAATGCCATTCTGTTCTGCAGCTTTCTCAATTCTGTCTGTGCATATGCTTCTTTTGCTTTGCGAGCACTATAGTACTTATAATCAGCTACGGTTTAATCGCGAACGGTAATAACCTTACCGTTTGCCTCCTCTCCTCTTCTTCGGACCATCGTTGGGAATGGGCAAGGCTTTGGTTATTCTGGCTGGTGGTGGAGCCATGAGCTGGTCGAGACGCTTTTCAATTTTATCTCGTAATTCCTGGCCAAAGCTACCTGCGGATAATGTTAGTACTGTGAAATAAATGGTTTAACTTGTTTAAAATTACCATCACGCCTTCTTCGCTCAGAATCCATACGGGCAGCAAGTACACACTTAGCACCAATGGTACGTTGTGCCTTCATGCGATATTCTGCTGGTGTAGATTGAATGAGATCCGATTGAAATATAAAACCAGTATGGCGATTCTGCGTGGCCGTCGAAAAACCCGCTGTGATTTTCTTCTGTGCGCCCAATAACTGAAAGCATTATATTAAGATATGCACGTGGAATAAGAGGAGGGTAAGACATACATGGACATTAGCCGCAGGCATTTTCGCTAGCGGAGTCAGTCCACCGGCAACACCTAATAATTTCGCAGCAGTGGTGGGTCCAATAATGGCGGACAAATTAGGTGCTAGGATGTTCATCCGAGAGCTGACATACGAGAAGATCTAACAAGTCGATTAGTTAGCTCTAGTCTAACAGGGTCCATGGAAACTCGTACTTTTTTCCGTGCTTCTTCTAGTCTATCAGCGAGGTTGCAAGCTTCTTCAATGATTTTCCACTTCGGCGGAGTAAGAGGCTGCCCTAGAGTCGTCGTTGCCGTCACGAGAATACTCATAACGATAGCCGGAGGAAGGACTGCATTCAGGTTCTTCTTCGTAGGATCCTAAAAGACACCCTTTAATAGCTAATCGTTAGGATGATAAAGGAGAGTCACCTCAAAGTCACCCAAAGCCCTCACAGCTCGAATATACATGCTGGCATCGGTGACAAGCTGTTCAAGTTCTGGGAACTTGTGAGCATAATGGTCTCGGATAAACTACGTTAAACCGTTGATATTAGTCAATAAATAATATAGATATATGAATGTACTAACCTTGTTCACGAGAAGGATCTCATTGTCAATGTCAACTGAGAGGTTATTCGCCTGCACGATTAGTTGATATTCTGGATTGGAATGTGATGGTTGCGCCATTTGTTCGGAAGTACTGGGATTAGAGATATATTTTTCAATGTCCTGTTTCGTTAGGTCAGACGAGAATTAAACGAAATAGAGTTTCGCCACCCACTCTGAGAATCTCTGTCATTCTCTTACTTCCGTCAAGCTTTGCGATCTTGAAGACGTTCTCAACCTCACCCATCTCCATGCGCTGTACATCTTCTGGATCCAATTCATCGGCAGGCTTTATTCCACCCTCCAAAACCAAACCAACTTGTTCATTTGTCTCCCCTTCCTCCCCTTCGTTATCGGACATTTCTGCGTCAGAACCTGAGTGTTTCCTCTTCAGAGAACTCGGTCCCGCCTCATCCTTCTGCTCCTCTTCTTCATAGTCTTCGCCTTCTGAAAGTCCTTCGAGATCAGCTAAGAGCTCGTTTGCAAGGTCGCTCATGGTGAGTTGTAGTTTCGACGACTCGGAGTTAGGAAGGAAGGTGTGGCTAAATCCATTATTATCTAATCTAGGGTTGGCCGTACGCGTATTTGCCTCCGTCGTGATCATGATAACCTATTTAGTATGGGCTCCTGAACGTTTGAACGTGAATACCAACCATAATGTCCTCTAATATCCATATTCTCTCTCATCCTTTGGTTAATTCCAAGCTCTCCGTTCTTCGTCAAGCTTCCACTTCACCTAAAGAGTTTCGTGAGGTAGCTTTATCTGAATTTCTGTTACACGTGTTCTCGCCGATAGCTCACCACCTCTATCTGACAGGGTATTCACGAACTCACCTATTTTCTAGGCATCGAGGCATCTAAAGATCTTGAGGAGACTACGTTTGAAGGAGTAAGTTAGCAATTACCGAGCTCCTCGAATGATTCAATCGCTAACACCATGAAGACTACACCTGTCGGGGCAAAATTCATGGGAAAGGCAATCGCTCCTAAGATTGCCCTTACACCCATCTTACGTGCAGGCCTTGGAATGACGGATGCCATGCTTAGCCTATTTCCTTCGGCTCGTACCTACCATGTTGGTTTGTTCAGAGAGAAAGTCAGTCTACAACCCGTCGAATGTAGGACCACCCCTTTATCTTTGCATCGATTTTAATGACAATGAGTCTATATAGATTATTCGAAGCTTCCGAAGGAACCAACCGTCGACTTGTGCTATCTGCTTGACCCTCTCGTCGCTACCGGTGGAACTGCTTGCGCTGCCATTAACATGCTTTTAGACTGGGGACTTCCAAGTAAGCACTACTCGAGTCATTTTTACGATAGCGCCAATAGACAATCTTTAGTTTCAAAGATTAGGTTCCTCGTTATCCTCGCTTCTGCTGCGGGAGTCGATCGTATTCGGTCCGAGTTCCCGGACCTGCAGGTTAGTACAGAGTATATGCATCTTATATTCCATCGTAACCTGACGGTTTGAATGGTCAAAAGATATGGATTGCAGCAGTCGATGAAAATCTTACTAAAGATGGACTTATTTACCCCGGTCTCGGCGATACGGTGCGTAGTACCATAGTATTGTCTCTTTGTCAGTTCTCATCCTTGCTGCAGGGAGACCGCCTCTTCCATACATAAGCGTTGATAATATTCGTCGTAATATGTTTCTTGCACCAGGCTTTGCACTATTAATATAGTGACTCATCTGTATATATTACAATCGTAAATGTATGAATCTACCCGATAATATCTACACAACAAGATAATGCTATCTTCGCTTATATTCACAAGGCTTCAGGACATCGTGCTTCGATTTCAAAGTTTGCCATTTCTTCTTGGTAAGTAGTGACCGGTCGATCTTTTGGAATTCGAAAAGAATGAAATGTGTGTTTGAATCATCCTTTGCAGCGATCGAATCAGAATAAGATCCGTGGTGCTACAATCTATAACTCACCTTGCTCTTCAACTTGAATCCAAGCTCTCGAATGACACTGATAAATCTCTCAGGTTCTATGATTCTGCTAGTGACCTCTGCTATCTTGAGTTCGCCACTAAAAATGTAACTGTTAATATTTAATATTTTCAGGTGAAAATATTAGAATACCCTGTCTTGAGAATCCTCCAGATTTCTCTAATACAACTAACCCAATCCAGACTCATGAGGCTCAACGCACAAACACAAACATCCACAACTTGGCCTTCTGCTGGATCTTCAGAACCAGGCAATGGAACTCGTTGACAAACGTCTGCTTCCAAGATATAGCTGCCATCGGAGACAAGGTCATAGGATAGTACACATAATCCCTTTGGGACAAGCGTTTGGGCCAACATAGCTTCGCCGCATCCTAAATCTACGATGACTGTTCCCTTAGGATACGAAGACAACGCATCGATATAATGGTTGACAGGATTACTTGGCCAAGAGAGAACCTGCTGGCGGAACCCTGTGTGATACTAGGGACGGTCGATATCAGATATGCTCGCCGTACACGACAGGTAACGTACTTCTTCAAAAACCTTAGGATCCTCCTGCATAAGCTTATGACCTTCGGCACTATCCGTGGTATACAATACTTCGTTAATAAACCTATTCCATGAAGATTATGAGTTCATCTAATTTGTGAAGTAATTGAAAACAGTACCTAAATCTCGCTCCGTCCAGAGATCCCTTCATGCTGGCCTGCAGCGATGTAAGCTGTTTGTCGGCCTTTTCAGTAGTATTCTTTGGTTTCTCCTTCTTATCCTGTTTATTGACATTTCCCTTCTCATTTTGTGCGGTTCCTGCAGGCTTTTCCTTTTTCTTTTCCTTCTTGGACCTTTTGCTCTTAGATGGCGAAGAACTATCGGCAACCTGTTTAGTGATAACTTTGTCTTTATTTTGATCCTTCTTCGACACATTAGAAGAATTTTTCGCATTGCTATCATTTTTTGGCTTCTTGCTTTTCGGGTTAGACTCGTGGGTGCCTTTTTCTACAATCGCCATTAAGGTATTAATATTAGTTTCCGCTGCGGTAAGGTCCTTGTTATCAGCCTGTGGTCTTTTACGTTTCTTTGATGTCCTGGGACCTGATGCGACAGGTCCAGAGGGGACATCCCAGCCTTTAACTTCGAAAAGAGACATTGGTAAGAGGAGAGTGGCGCGTTATGGTCGCATATGGGTGCATTGACCTAGTATGGAAGTGCACGTGACCGCCTATTGCGTGATATGCAGCTAATGCAGAGAATCTTGGAATCCGAACGAGAGCCGGCTCGGTGTAATTTTCACTTCTCTTCCCCTCTATTTCCACCATGGTTCAGGTCAGAGAGCGCAGCGTGAGTACTCTTGCACGATCCATGATCAATAACTAACGCGATTTATAGTCAAAGCTTGGGCAGAAGCTCAGCGGTCGTCCTCACAGCGTAGATGCTCCAGCTTATGCGATTGTCGAACGTCTGGCTTCTGAGAACAGCTCCATTATATTCTCATATGATCTTGCAGAAGAATCTGACTTTGGTATTCTCACAAAGGATTGGATAGGGACAGACCCGTCGCTCTCGCGATATGTCTCGTTGCAGACACGTACTGGTGCAGGTCTTGCCATCGTTGGCCGCTTGTCAGAAGGTACCAGCAAAGAGGGCGAGAAGAATGGAGTATTTACTACCTACACTACTCCCGCCGGACTTGCCCAGATGTCTATATCTTTGGGTCTTCTACCCAAGCCAACACCCTCGAGACGTTTGGTCATCCAGTTGCCTGCTATCACCCCCGTGGGTTCAGACCTCGTTCTATCACCTACCCTTGCACCCTTGAACAGTACAATTTATTCGCTATCCGATTCTTTCGTGGTTCTGCTTTCTTCGACCCCTCAAGAGATCGTAGAGCTGGCATCAGTTTCCTACAACTTGCCCAGTAATCATGTCGTTCACGTTTTCGACCAATACAGCTCCGGAAGGGAGAATGGCCACCTCGTTCTTCCATCGAATGTTTCCAGCAACGCTACGACTATCCAGGATGCTCTGTCCGAAATAGGATACGGTTTCTTCGATTATGCCGGAGACAATGAGGCGACCTCCGTCTTAGTCCTCCTTAATGGACCGCTTGCGACTGCTGCCAAAGTTTTTGCATCCCAAGTACCAGGCCTTGGTGTTGTTGTAGTCCGCGTTCTTCGCCCATGGGACGAGCAAGCCTTCAAGGCAGCTTTACCCTCAACGGTCAAGACGATTCATGTTCTTGACGAGGTTTTCTCGGAGACCTTTCAAGGAGGATTATACGGCGACGTCTTTGGGACTGTCTTTGACCCCTCTGCGGATGGACCTATCGTCAAAGCGCACAGGATAGTACCTACGACTACCCAGGAGTATCTTGCATCTCCCAGTACGTTCGCATCTTTTTTACTTGGAATTTCTCCCAGCAGCTTGGGTTTGCCGGCGTCCTCGCTCAACCTCGCAGCCATCCCCAACCTGAAGAAACTGCTCTTCTTTTCTGGCGCGAATACTGGAAGTGGGGTACCAAACCTCATCATCAGCAGTTTCCTCTCCCATAAGAACATCAAGACCCGTCATTTGGCAGCATATGACGCATTTAGCAGGGTTGGAGGAGTGGTGGCCGATCGTATCCTCTTATCAAACAAGGCGAGCGTTGACGACCATGTTCCAATTCCTTTCCTTCTTCCCTTGGGCGAGAGTGTTCCGGAACATGGCGAGGGCTCAGCAGATTTCATCGGCATTTCAGACCAAGCTCTTCTTAAGACTCACTCGATCCTGAAGTACGCTCGTCGCGGAGCTCCCGTGCTCATCTTATCAAACTGGACACCGGATGAGGTTCTCACAAATCTCTCATACCAGACATTGAAGACTGTTCGCCAACGCGATCTCCACTTGTACGTTGTGGATGCCGCAGGAATTGCTGCGACACTTTTACCTGATTCTCAAGATCAACCGAAGGCGGCTTTGGCGCCAATTGTGGGCTATCTCGCGTTCTTGCGTCTATACATCGGCCAAAAGGACGAAGTCGCCAAGCCTGCTGTCGCACGAATTGCCCACGAGCTTTACGGCAAGTCAGTCGAGGGAGTCCACGTAGATATTGTCTGCTCGAAGACATGGTATTCGTTAGCATCGGTCATTCTTCCTGGTGAGGCTGAAGATGTCGAACCTGAGAAGCCCATCACCCTCAAGGACTTTGAGTTCAACACTGTCGATGCTGAATCAATTGAGCAACCTGCCGAAGACGAAGCAGCCAAGGTCAGCACATGGCATGAAGCCGCTAAGCACCTTATTTTCAAGGAAGCCTTCGCAGCACCTCCTGCCCCTGCTGCTACAGAGGAAGAGCCCTATTCCCAGCTCCAGGACTTGCGTCCTGACATCCCGGAACGTACATTCCTCGTCACCACCTCCGTCAACCGTCGCCTCACGCCAAAGGAATACGAGCGCAACGTCTTCCATCTTGAATTCGATACCCAAGGGACTGGACTTAAGTACGCTATCGGTGAAGCCCTTGGTGTTCACGGGTGGAACGACACCGACGAAGTCATCGAATTCTGCAAGTGGTACGGTGTTGATGCCAACCAACTCGTCACGATCCATCTTCCCCATGGTGTACCAGGCAAAGAGAAGCTCTTGCACACCAGAACGGTTTTCCAAGCGCTCCAACAACAAGTTGACATTTTCGGAAAACCACCCAAGTCGTTCTATGCAAATCTGTCCAAGTACGCGACAAAGAGGGAAGAACAAATGTCCTTATACTTTATTTCCTCCCCCGAGGGCTCTTCCCACTTTAAGAAGTTCTCTGAAAAGGACACCGTCACATTCGCTGACATCCTCAAGTTGTATCCCAGCGCAAGACCCCCTATCGCAGAGCTCTGTGAATTAATCGGCGAGATAGAGCCTAGGCACTACAGTATCGCTAGTTCACAATCCGTTGTAGGCGATAGGGTCGATCTTCTCGTCGTCACTGTCGACTGGGTCACTCCGAGTGGTGAGTGCCGTGACTACGATTCCTGAATGCCGTAGCATACTGACATCTGGTTGACAGGTTCTCCCCGCTATGGTCAATGTACCAAATACCTCGCAGGCCTTAAGGTTGGCCAGAAGGTCACCGTATCTATCAAGCCCAGTGTCATGAGACTCCCTCCCGACCCAATGCAGCCTATTATCATGGCTGGTCTGGGAACAGGGTAAGTCCCTTCATGCCTACTCTCACACATATCTATTAACTAACATCATCCTCGAATACAGTGCGGCCCCCTTTCGTGCCTTCATGCAACACCGTGCCTGGTTAGCCTCGCGCAATATCCCCGTCGGGCCCCTGGTCTACTACTTCGGCTCGCGCCATCGGTCCCAAGAATACCTATACGGCGAGGAAATCGAAGCGTACATCGCGAACCATGTTATTACGCATGCCGGGCTCGCGTTCTCCCGTGACACAAAGCGCAAGATATACATCCAGCACAAGATGCAGGAAGACGCCGAGACTCTCGTGCGGCATTTGTCGAGGGAGAAGGGCGTGTTCTACCTTTGTGGCCCGACGTGGCCTGTGCCTGATGTGTATGAGGCACTGGTCGGTGCGTTGGTTAAGTATGAGAACATGACTGCCGAGGAGGCGGGTGAGTACCTGGAGGCTTTGAAGGAAGAGGAGCGGTATGTTCTGGAGGTGAGTTATTTCCATGTGCCGTTTATCAGACTGTTATTGACAACAATATATAACAGGTATATTGAAGTTCATATAGAGAAACATGTATGCATAGTATAACTAAGCATGTTAGACATAGACTTGAGCATTTCAATCATATCACATCATATAGAGGGTATATCGATCCCAAAAGAAAAAGAAAAAATCACATGCGTGATTAGTATTTTCGCGCGTCAGCAACGCACAACCAAATCCAATAACCACCCAAAACCAAGAAAGTAAGTGAAACGAGGCCTACGACGACCCCAATAAGGATCTGCTGCCACTCCTTGAGGGGTGTAATCCAGCACGGGAACGCCGAATCGCACGGCTTGCCGTTCGGACGTTCCTGGGCGTATAACCCTGCCTTGAGCGACGTATAGAACGGATCTTGAGCATTAGTCTTCGTGTTATAGGCCGCGAGCGATAACATCGGTGCAACATAGTCTAGGGCCACCTTAGAAAGTCCAAAACCCATTAAGCATAATGACTCTAATCGAAAGCCGCCAAGTTCAAAGGTAATTAGTACTAACCTCTGTCTCAGGCCAATCACTTCGAATATCAAAGTATCGATCTTGCTTATCCGGCCCTCCAACGACGCCGCCATAAAGAACGTGTGCCTCATTAAGCGGTTCAGTGTCTATCGCGTCAATGTTAGACCCTCCACTAGCCAGGGCCGAATGCGGATTGGACGGCGAGTTCTGCGGGGTAAATCAGGGAAGACAATGTTAGCGGAAGATGACCCTGCGCAGCAAACAATACGCTTACAGGGTTTGATCCTACAATATAAGGCACTGAAATGGATTGGTGGTTAAATTAAATATAAATTTCGAGGAAAAGCTTATTTCTTGATGACGTACCGGACATGGGGTTTTTGCCGAGTGCATAGTTTAGCTGGTTCATGGCGAAAGACTTGGGGAGGATTAGCTATGAGTGTAGAGAATAGCTTTAAAGAAGTCGACATACCTGATATAATGCCCGTTTAGTCGAGTTGGACGTCAACGGAGCGTACCGCAGCATGAGCATCGCCGCATTCAATGCGGGATTGAGGCTCGCAGTGTCCGAAACACCATCATACCACAACAGACCATCTAACAAATAAGGTTACCACCAGCATCAAAGGAAGAGATGTGTCGTACTGTCAGTGAAGGAGTAAGTGGTCTCCTTTGTGATCCTTTGCTCGACGATATTATCGAAGTAGCGTTCGGCTTCAATCGGCCACGCAGACGCATTGTTCGAAAGACTCGGATGAACATGGATGATTTGCGAGAAGAGAACGGGGATGGCAGGCGTCTTGTCATCCCAGTTGAGAGCGCCGTCTAATCCTCCGAGGCTGAAGTTCTGCCAGTAGGTCTCCGCCTGGGAAGCTAGTTGCTGGGCGCTGAAATTTGAAGAAACGGAGATGTTATTAGCAGTGGCATTAGCGACCGCGTAGGAAAGGAATAAAGAGGCGATGGTTAATTCGTCCCCGAAAGAAGTTGACGGGTATGTCTCTGCGACCTGTGGGACGGATTTCTGGTAAGTTACTTGACCTCCAGCGGCATTAAGGGCAAAGTCGTAAAGTTGGGTGGCATGAGAAAGTAGGATCTGAGCATATGTTGTATTTCGAAGAGAAGCGGGACGGGCGGTAGCATTAAGAGGTTGACCTGCATAGAGGAGGGAGCATGCCGCGAAAGCAGCAGAGGCTTGTGCCGCTGCATCGGTTCCTGGACTGTTAATAAAAGAAGTGTGTCAATAAAGACGCTTGAAAGGGTAAACGCCGCAAAAATAACCTCGTGTCGTTTATTTGGAAGGAAGGTCGTGGGCCAGGAATTCCCTGGTCACCACCCCAATAAGATGTGTCTGTCTGAGCTGTCGTAAGAGTTAATTTTGCAGTTGCTAAGCGAGAGAAGCAGAAAGACGCACAATCGGCGACTTGGACGAATAGTGTTCGAGGGTTGGGGTGCGCCTAAGTGGGCTGGTGAGCAAAATTTGGAGCGGAACAAAGAAGAGAATATGTACATTAACCATCCAGTCCATTCCCCAGCGAATCATAGCGTCGAGGTATGGGGTCTGGTTAGCCAGGTCGTACCCTAGAGTGCGAAGGTGAGTGTAAACAAAGGGTGAGTGGTTCGAATTACCTTCTCCGTAGTCGAGAGCACCCCAGCATGTGGACATTAGCGTAAATGACTGAGAAGGGAATAAATCAGAAAGAATAGAGCGGAAGAATACTACGTATTACCAAAGGAAAAGTGCATTTAACATAGTCTGTGCGCTACGAGTGAGGACATGCCGTTGAACGGAGAAAAGCACGATTACCTCCTGCATCAAAATAACCGCCTGACAGATCGACGTTGGCATCCTGTCCATCACTGAGTGCGCTACTATTGCGCCAACCTACACGGTTCGAACTTGGGAGATTCCCGCTGCGTTGAGCCTCGTAAAAATACAGAAGATTTCCGAGCAAAGTTGACCAGTGTACGTTGGGTGTATGGGGCGACGAAGAGGGGGATGCGCCGAAGAGGGATTCCGGTGGTAAATAAGGCGGAGATGGGAGCGAGAGTTGTGCAGAGACAAGAGGGAGAAGGAAAAGCGAGACAATACCTGTTCGTGTCATGGTCGTTGCAGAGTTCGTTGGGGCTAAACAAACGCGTCGGTCACACTGACGTCACAGAACAATTGATCGCGCCAGTCACGTGCTGTGGGCCGCTGTGGACGGGATTCCGACTACTTAAACCGCATCAGGCCATCACGTCGAAAGGGGTCGAATGCCCGTTCAGATTTGCTGCAAATAGACGTGCTAATTTCAAGCTGATTTCCAGAAGACAACAGTGGGAGCGAGTCAGGTATAGAAGATCGGGGAATCCGAGGCAGATAAACGTCGCGTCTTCGTACTTCGCAGCATATACATATTCTGGTGCTCGACGCGTCGCATTTAGCACTCCCTGCCACGGCCCCGAGCTGCGGGAGATCATGGAGGCATTCTGAGCGAAATATCGTGAGAATATGATCCGGGTGGCTGAGTACACAAGGACACACACCTTCTATGTCGCTCGGGTCCCGGTCCTGTCTTACCGCGCTATAAGAAGCTTTGTGTAATTCGCTCTGCCCATGTCCCCCTCATGCCCTCCTACTCCTGCGAATCTTTGACCGTCACCGTCCTCCCCGACCTCCTCGCTCTTGTCCACATTCCTCGCTCACGACTCGTTCAGTTCTCTCACCAAGTCGTAAAGCAGATCCTCTCCCCATCTCCATCATTTCTCAACATAACATGCAATAATATAGAGCTGTATGTCGCCGCCTTACCAATATTATTTTTTTCTCATTTTTTTCAGATCCCTCTTTGCCCACCATTCCGTGCTTGCAGATTTCGAGCCCCTCGCCAGGAGGGACCGCCATCGCCTTAAAAAAGCGCATAGCAGTCGGCGAACACAGAATCGCTCGCGTCAGAACTCCGTCAACACTCCGGAGCCCGTGGAAGTCTCGTATGATACATGGAACGTCCTCCAGCTCGATTCTCATGATGACCGACTCGGTGCGTGTATGCTCTTTTCCCATTGCCAGTCTCTGACACAATTTCTACATCCTTAGACAAGGCCGGCGCACGTGTAAGGGAGCTCTCTGCTCCCCTCGCCCAGGCCGGCATTTCAATCCTCTACCAGTCTTCGTACACTTCGGACTTCATTTTCGTACGGACCCTTCTCTTCATCTCATCTTATATTAATCACCCATCCCCTTCTATTAGGTAAAGTCATCTCGGCTCAACGAGGTACTCGCCCGCCTGGCTCAAGCAGGCTTCGAAGGATACTCGTCCGATGTTCTTTCTGGAATACCCTCGATCATCCCACTTGTCCAAGACGAAAGCGAATTAGACGACACCTCCATCAGCCGAACCGGATCGGCGACCCAGCTAGTCCTGCAAAGAGACAACACACCTGTATCCCAAGCCTCTTCCTCCCCTTCCGATTCCGAGACTGTAACACCCACTGCGACTCCCAGTTCCGCATCCCGTACCTCTGCTTCCCCTTGCGCGGGTGACGTGCAAATTCTCGACCAAGATGTTGTCTGCGTCGGCCTGTCCGACTCGGCCGCCGACGTCTGGACCTCGAAAATAATCAAACTTGTTGCCTATCCTGAGCTCCTCCTTCCCGCGTTGTCCTCCACGTCAAGAGCGGCCCAAGCAGACGCCATCGAGTCTGATCCAGCAGTGGAGTCTCTCGATGACGAGACAGCTCCATCTTCTAAATTTGGCATAGACATTCCTCGACGGCGTCCGGACTTCTGGTCTTACCCTTCTCCCTCTGCGTCCTCAACGTCGTCTTCGGTCGGTACTCCACCGTCGTCATCGGAGGATGGTTACTTCTCTTCTGAGATACCATACACGCCACCATCTTCTGGAGAAGGCTCACCACGTGCCTCACCTATTGCCTGTTCGAGATCCTTTCCTGAGCTCACTGAACTCATCAAAGGGTCATCAAACATACATTCGCATCTTCCCCGGGTTAGTACCGTGACAGGGAACATGTCATCCGCATTCAGACCTGTCAGTACTTCCTTGAATAAGAAGGCCAACCCTGTGCCGTTTTTCAGTTTTACTCGAACCGACGAAGGGTCGAGTTTAACGACGGGTCGGGAGGTTATTACTGCCCTATTCCCCCTTCATGAACGACACATGATCATTTGTGGCGATGAACTGGACGACGATGAGGAGGAGGAGAACGATGAGGGCGCGTGGGGAGATGAATTTGAAGATAATGTAGGGGCGCCATCGAGGATGAAATGCCTGCAGATCGATTTACATCGTTTCGGACTCGACAAACACGGCTTGATTAACCGATTCTCGAGGGTGTTAGACTCCAGTGGCATTAACCATATGTACAGCTCGACGTACAAGACCGCCAATCTGCTGGTGAGTAGAATTTCAAATTTTACTCTCATGTGTGGCGTATTTGATCTTATATGCGCCTTTCTCTTTGCTTTTCTTTCTTCTAGGTGAATAAGAAAGATGCATTAAGAGCTTCTAATCTGCTACGATCCTGTTAAACGAGATTTCTCTTTTCCTTTTTCTCTTCTCTCTCTCTCTCCTCTCCTTTCACATGATACCCCTCGTCAAAAAACGAACCCAATTGCAATAAAATCTAATGCAATTAGCACATCTATCATCCATTCCATCCATTTCATTCATTTCATTATTCACCCTCCCTTGCACGAACTTATTACTTTCCCCCTCATTCGTCTCATCCTCTCTCACCCCTCCCCCCTTCATCATCCCTTCTCACGTGTATTACCATCCCACTCACATCTCTCTGCGTTCTTGATTTAATATTCTCACTTTTCTTGGTCTGTCATTTTCACGCTACTTAAAGTATTTAAGCGCGTTGTTGTTGTTATTGTTACCCATTACTCCTGGACCCTACGAGATCCAGCATGTCCCTAATTACTGTATCAACAACAACAAGTTTTAGAATGGCTTTAGACAGGCCGTATTTAATCTCCTTCCATTCCAGGAATTTATGAATACATACTACTGGTTGAATTTCGTAAGGAAGTCTAAACGTTATTGCAAGCGAGCCGGCCCGTCACCGTCTGAATCGTGTGAGCTCGAGGCTCGCGAAGCAAGCGAATAAAATGCGGGTGCATTATGGATTACATATGCATCAGGTGCTTTCCTTACTCTTGGATTCCTCGTGTAGGCACCGACCAATTCAGTAGACCATACATACTTGAGACGTACCTGCAGCTTACTCAGGATCGTGGACATATGATATAGGGGGGATGCATCAGCGTGCGGGGGGAGGCCCTGGTCGAACCGTGAAAGGAAAGGATGTTCAGTGCTAATCAACATCAACGCGTAGACTCGCGTAGATCCGATCCGTTAGCGTTCCCATCCCGAATATTCCCGCAGAAATTCGGCGGAAATTCCGATGTCACATGTCACGCCAAGGTGACGCATTTGTCACGCTGCGGCGTATCACCGCGTTTGGATGCAGGCCTAAATTGGTCGCCAGCCACCACGCTTTAGCTTCCACTTTCAGTCCGTTCTTGTGAATGAAACAGCCTCCACTGAGTACGTTCCCAAAAATAGCAAATTTCATGTCCCTTACATTCTAATCAAAGGTTTTATTTTCCAAACGAACAGACCATTTCGCATTTCGCATCCCAAAGGCCATCCAAGCCTCCCTCCCCGCCTCCGCCTTCTTCGCCCGATTCGACAACACCGGGCGCTTCATCGCAACCTCCCGCTCCGACTTCAGCGCGGTAATATGGGATCTAGACACGATGTCCGAGGTTCGTGTCTTACAAGGACACCAGGGCAGCGTGACGGAGATTTCGTGGTCGGGGAATTCACGATACGTCTTGACGGCGTCGAGGGACTGGACGGTGAATGTGTGGGATTTGGCAGAAGAGTTTAATACGCTTCCGAGGATGACAACGCATCGGTTTGATTGTCATGTTTGGAGGGCGAGTTTCCATCCGAGGAATAGGTGGGTTTGATATTTGCTTGCTTGCTCTTTATGAGATTAACCTTATTTCTTGGATTTTAGTAATATCATCCTTGCGTTGTTGATAACTGGCGAAGCATATATAATCGATTGTAGAAAAGGCCATGAATACCGAAGTGAACTTGTCGAATTATTCGACGAGCCAGGGGAAGAGACGTCCGGTCATGAACATGCACGGTATGTTACCTTTAATTAGTATGCTTCATGTACTGAAACGTAAACA
Source organism: Sphaerobolus stellatus SS14 (assembly GCA_000827215.1). Lineage (NCBI taxonomy): Eukaryota > Fungi > Basidiomycota > Agaricomycetes > Geastrales > Sphaerobolaceae > Sphaerobolus > Sphaerobolus stellatus. The sequence continues at coordinate 620,035 of KN837076.1, forward strand.
AAGATCCTTTATGACATACGTAGAATTCGATCCGACTGGAAAGTTTATCTTTGGTGGGACTACAGAAGGAACGGTCCTTGTCTTTCGGACAAGTACGAAGCGGGTATGTCTTCTTACGCCTTTACACCCCCCCGTACTGAAACCCTCATCCAGATGATCGCTCGCCACACCCTATCTGGCGCAGGTAACATAAAACAAATCAAACTAAGTCGGTGCGGCAGGTACGTCCCATATCCATCCAAACATCCACGTCTTCCCTTCTCTCATGCTTGATTTTGCTCCAGATACCTCCTGGTAAACTCGCAAGATCGCGTCATCCGACACTTCGAAATTCCAACATACCCAATACCTTCAAAGCAATCAGAGGCGAACGACGGATTCTTTGATTTAGATTTAGAGCCTATATATCGGTTTGCAGACCCTGTGGATAAGGTGCAGTGGAATGGAATTGGGTATAGTGCGGATTCGGAATGGGTCATTGGAGGTGTGTAGAAACGGATCGCTTCATTTGTGCTATGAAAGTCTGAGTAAATGGTTTATAGGGGCTGCGGATACTGCTACGCATAAGATTTATGTGTGGGATCTCAATCAGGATGGTGTGCTGTACGAGGCCGTTGAAGGAGGAAGGGAACGATTGGTAGATGTTCAGGTATGACTCATTTGGTCTTTCTAACCAAGGAAAAGAAAATTCTAAAATTCTTTCAGTGGCATCCCACAAAAGCGGCTATGGCATCAACAACTATTCACGGCAATATTTTAATCTGGCATATCCCAACATTAGAAAAATGGAGTGCATTTGCGGGCGACTTTGAGGAATTAGATGAGAATGTGGAATATATAGAGAAAGAAGATGAATTTGATATCGTACGTTCTAAATTTCCACTTCATTTTGTTTTACCTTGACCTCCATCTCAGGAAGACGAAGAGGAACTTCTAGCGCGTAAGATGCGTGCAGAGGAGGAAGACGTCGACGTGACCGACGACGATGACGATGACGTCCCCGAACCTCACATCCGAATAAACGAGAAAGGTTGGGACGAAGATATACAATGGGCAGACGACTACCCCGACGATGATACCCCGAACTGGGAAATGCGCGTAATAATACAGGAAGACCATGCTCCTGAGCCCGATCCTCCTCTTGTAGTCTCAGAGGCATAGCCAAAAGTATCTCAACTTATAATTTCTATGTAACCATTGCTTGTACATCTGCTTGCTTGCTAATTTGTTGTGAGCTGTATTAAATAGCATACAATGAAGCCACCCTACCATAAAACATCTACTGTACACGCAAACATAAATATGGACGACCACTCAAGTATCATCAACCCAATCTCCCGAACGCACACGCTGAACATACTCAACAACCCAGAACGGCTTAGGCGCAATACGCGGGATTTCCGTCTCAGCCTCCTCAGTCACCTCCAACCCCTTTCTCCTATTCTCCTCCCGTTCCGCCCGCTCGCGTTCCCGTTGCTGAATCCGAGCCTCCCGAGTCCGTGCCTCATCACGAATGCGGACTTCCCTCTGTCGCAATGTTGCGCGTCTTCTATCCCAGATGGCAGGATGCAGAGTCAACCCTAAGAGAACGAAGAACGACCCGACTTTATGGAACAGAGAAGGGCGCGGGGTGCTTGGGTTCGGGGTTGCCTCCGGTTCAACAAGAGCGGCTTCTTCTTGGATATTAAATTGGGATAGTCGATTCATGATAGCATCTTGGGTATTCGGAAGGACCGGTCTGACACCATTGTTGTTGTTGTTGTTATTTGCGCCCTGTCGTTGCCCTTGTTGAGCACCCTGCGGCGCTGCAGCATTGGGAGGGGCATTATTGTCCATAGCACCATTATTCGCAGCAGCTCCCTGTCCAGCCGGATTTTCTCCTGCACCTCTCGCGTTATTCCTGCCATTTTCCTCTCCGAAGACACCGCGGACGGCAGTAGCAAGCTCCCAAATAACCCATATTAGTACCATGAAGGCCATGAGTGGTTTGCGAGCCGGCTGGAAAAAGTAAAGCAAGAGAGAGGTTCGAATGAACAACATTATGACAGGGAGGATAAGGGGGCGAAGGGGAATCTGGTTGAAGAGTGCTTGGGGACGGACGGCGAAAGGAGCAATCGGACGGGGTGCGAGCGGGTTAACTTGGAGAAGATTACTTGGCTGCTGAGCCTGTTCGGTAGAATTGACGCATAATAATGGGAAGGTATAGCTGAGAACTCGAATGGCGTGAGATTGAAGGGGTGTTGGGGTTGCATCGGGCGTTTGGAGGGTGAGACAAGGAAGATTGCTACAAAGGAAAGATAGGTTAGACCATGAAAGGAATGAGAAATCACAAGACTCACTTGACATAAGAGCTCCTGTATCTAACGCCCTCATTCGCATCCTCGGGAGTAGGACCAGGAATATCATCATTTAGAAAAGACGGCCAGCCACGTCCAGACGACTCTACACCTCGCTTCGCAAATGCACGTGCATCTTCCATCGATCCATAACGCTGAGGCCATGGAATACGATCCTGGTGTGCAAGAATTCGAAGGGCATTGGTATGCATGTATTGGATGTACAGATATGTCGTGCGAGGGACAGCTGTGATGCTGGGCCCTTGTGGCTGAGTGGGCGTAGGTGCGAAATAGGGTTGTTCCGGTTGTGCGAACATACGTTGTTGTGGTTGTTGGTGCTGTTGTGGCTGCTGGAATAAATTATTGAAGCTGGTGGAATTGGTTGGTGGAGGGTTATTATTTGGAGGAGCAGACTTCCATGCGGAGGGGTGGACGGCTAAGTGGCAGACATGAGGGCCTTCCTCATTCTGGATATGCTTCAGAACAATCCCGATAACATTGTAGCTCGCATAGCTTACCTTCCAGATGTCCCTCACACACTCAGCGTCTCCGAGTACTCTGCCTCGGTATATTACACGTTGCCCAGAGACCTGCGGCTCGCCGGTGCAAGCCTTAGAGATAGCATCTTTGAAAGCGTGGATAGTTGATTCAGAAGGAACAGAAACGTTGAATGAATGCGAATATGCTGGTAAATGAACTTGAATAGTGGTGATCGACATGAAAGTTGAGGATAGAGAGAAAGGAAAGGCAAAGTGAACTAGGCCTTGGACGCGGCTTGATCGCAACTGACGTGGAAGTAATGTCAGCACCACAGGCGCCCGTCATCAAGATACGCCACGACAGCAATTCGCTGACAATTCGTGCACATTCGCGTAACGTCTATGCAATTGATGCTTAAATTCCTCCGAGTATATTTCTTAACGATTACACGGTTATATCAAGAGTTTTTCCTTCTGCTGAGCTTTGCTTCGCCAATTCAATTATTCGAATTACCATCGCTGCATCTTCCCATTTTACATCCAGGGGTGCACCCTCGCGAATAGCAGCAGCTACGTTACGGTATAGAGACGGGTATGTTCCTTTCTCGGATATAACTCTGTCGAGAGCGTCAGATATGTGGACGAATAATATTAAGAACCTTACTTGGTTTCTTTGATCGTCGAATCTTGCTGAAGGAGTTCTAGAGTTCCATAAATTTCCTCAGGTTCAGTCCCAAACGAAGGGTCGGAAACGGCGATATTTGCTGCTTTGAGTTGATCCTCTTGAACGTCAACACCGGTTTTGGTGAACGTTCCTTTGAGACCTTTGATGCTATAGCGGAGCTGGGTCTTTCGAGCAGACTGGAAATGTGACCGCAAAATTGCTGTGACTGGGGTAGGCCTCTTCGGTGTTGTTCCATAGTGTAGGAATATGGTAAACTAAACTGTGTCAGTTTTAGATAAATTATACAGTGAGAACCACGTACGTTATCCTCCACATCGCCCAATTTACCGATATTTTGCAGGAATGCAGTTACTTTCTCAGGGACTCCGAAAAGTACCAAGGACTGATCAATTAAATGCGAACCAAGATCATAAATTAAACCAGATCCCGGGATATCACCACCGTGCCATTGCACTCTGAGGCTTGTTCGATAACGGTCGAAACTAGAAGATCGCAGTGAATTTTAGCATTTTAATAGCAACAAAATACGACATACTGGCTCTCGAATTCAGTCAAATGGCCCAAATCTTGCAGAAAATGAGTCGGTTATCATAGCATATATCCGGAAAAAAACTTACTGCCTTCTTGGATAAGCTTCTTGACGGTCAGGAAGTCGGAATCCCAACGCCTATTCTGGAATGCATCTATACAAGAGGCTCAATATTTACGCACTCGTAAACAGCGCGTATCAACTAACAGAGAACAAGGTTCTTCTCCTTAGCCAGCTTGAATAGATCCATGGCCTCATTGTAAGTAGGTGCGATTGGCTTGTCAACAAGGACTGCCATACTCAGTATTTTAATTGCTATAATAATATTGCTCACCATGCTTTCCTGCAGTCAATGCAATCTTTGCAAAGGGATAGTGAGTGGCATTTGGTGTTCCGATTACCACCTAAGAGAGATCTAGCCAAGCTGCTAGAGCAGGAAATAATCATGCCTACAAACTCAACGTCGGGGTCAGCGACAGCCTCTTCGATAGTCGCAACGACCTTGGGCTTCAACCCAAACTTGGCGGCCTTTCCTCCCTCCTGCTGGGGATTGCGCTCGACGACGACGGTGACCTCGAAGAGCTCGGGGAGAGCGACGAGGAGCGGGAGGTGGAAGACGGTGCCCGCGAGGCCGACACCGACGACGGCGGTCTTAATGGGCTTCGGTGACATTGGAGAAATGCGATGGTCAAGTCAGAAATACCGCGAGGTGTTTGTGTGATCACTCCAAATCAGGCAATCGATGTGCCAAACCAAACAACCCCAAGCAGAAGACGTCACAGGGGTGACACCCTCAGCTCCTTCAAAGGGTCGCCTCAGCCGATATTAGCAGTCCGAACGTTTTAACGAACACCACATCAGCGAGAACAAGCAAAAATCGTCAAAGATGACCTCCGTCGTACCCCCGTTCGATCCAGCTCCCGTCGTCAAACTCGATTCTTATCTCGAACCATTCATCCCTGCCATTCACCAGAGGTATCTGAAGTTTGCACAATGGAAGGGATCCATCGTCAAAAACGAGGGAGGATACGATAACTTCACAAAGGGTTATCTCAAGTTTGGTCTCAACCTCCAACCGAACGGCGATGTTGTCTATAGAGAGTGGGCCCCCAATGCGAAAGAGGCCTACTTGATTGGAGACTTCAGTGAGTCTACTGTAATTAATATTCGAATCGCCAGCTGAAAATGGCATTCAGATGGTTGGGATAGGGCTTCCCATCCCATGAAGAGAGACGAATATGGAGTATGGGAGATTACTGTCCCAGCTAAGGGAGGTGTTGCTTCAATCCCCCATGATTCAAAGCTCAAGGTAAGCCATAACGAGACTATGTATACATCGAAGCTATAGTTTGTGTAGATCTCCTTGATACTCCCCTCTACAGAGCGCGTAGAACGGCTCCCAGTATGGGCTACTCGTGTAACTCAAGACCTTACCATATCATCTGTGTATGAAGCCCGTTTCTGGAACCCGCCTGCTGCTGAACGTTATACTTTCAAAAATGCTCGCCCGCCTAAGCCTATTGGCGTTAGAATTTACGAGGCCCATGTTGGTATATCTACTGCAGAGCCTAGGGTCGGCACGTACAAGGAATTCACCAGGGACGTCCTACCCAGAATCCACAACCTCGGATACAACGTTATCCAACTCATGGCCACCATGGAGCACGCTTATTATGCTTGTAAGTGCTTCTATGCGTCCAAACTCATTTTTATTGATTATTCCTAGCATTCGGATACCAGATTACAAGCTTCTTTGCTGCCAGTTCACGCTATGGCACGCCTGAAGAGCTCAAGGAACTAGTAGACACAGCCCATGGCCTGGGCATTACTGTCTTGTTGGACGTAGTCCACTCTCATGCGTCCAAAAACGTGCTCGATGGTCTGAACCAGTTTGACGGCACAGACCATCAATACTTCCACGAAGGTGGCAAAGGCCGTCACGATCTCTGGGATTCGCGGTTGTTTAACTACGGAAGCTATGAAGTCTTGCGATTCCTCTTGTCCAACCTGCGCTTCTGGATCGAGGAGTACCAATTTGACGGGTTCCGCTTCGACGGTGTTACCAGCATGATGTATCTTCATCACGGTATCGCCGCTGGCTTCTCTGGAGGGTATCATGAGTATTTCGGAAGCGAAACTGATGAGGAAGGAATCGTATACTTGATGCTCGTAAGTTTCGACGTCATTCCCCCGTCGACATAAGCTTACATTAAAGATAGGCCAACGATATGATCCATACTTTATACCCCAAAGCTCTTACCATCGCAGAGGATGTTTCTGGAATGCCACTTCTATGCAGACCTGTGTCTGAAGGAGGTATTGGGTTCGATTACCGTCTCTCCATGGCGATCCCCGATATGTGGATTAAGCTTCTTAAGCACTCCCGCGACGAGGACTGGAAGATGGGTGAGATTGTTTGGACACTCACTAACCGTCGCTGGCAGGAGAACAGCATTGCCTACGCGGAAAGTCATGACCAGGCTCTCGTTGGTGATAAGACCCTGGCGTTTTGGCTCATGGACAAGGAGATGTGTAAGTTGTATCTGCTTGAATGGTCCGCAGTGGCTTATTTCTCCTGGGAACAGATACAAATATGTCAGATCTCTCCCCGCTTACACCTACCATCGAGAGAGGTATGGCTCTTCATAAACTCATTCGGTAAGCGATGCAAATTAAACCGCAACTTCACTCTGTTGACATTTCAATAGCCTGCTCGTCCACTCCCTCGGCGGCGAAGGTTATTTGAATTTCGAAGGAAATGAATTCGGTCATCCTGAGGTAAATTATATATGTCCAGTACTTACGACACCATAAACTGATTCATCCTTCGCAGTGGCTCGACTTCCCCCGCGAAGGCAACGGCGACTCCTTCCACTACGCCAGGCGTCAATGGAATATCGTAGACGACCCGTTGCTCCGTTATAGATACCTCAACAACTTCGACGCAGCTATGAACAAGCTCGACGACAAATACCACTGGCTCAGCTCCCCGCCTGCCTATGTCTCTCTTAAAAACGAAGGTGACAAGGTTATCGTGTACGAACGCGCTGGGCTCCTTTTCATCTTCAATTTCAACTCTACACAGTCCTTTGCGGATTATCGCGTGGGCGTCCAAGAAGCGGGTGCATATCGTGTTGTTTTGTCTAGTGATGATAAAGAGTTTGGAGGGTTTGATCGGGTTGATAAGACGATTAAGCATTTTACGACGCCTGAGACGTGGAACGAGAGGAAGAATTGGTTGCAGGTGTGTTCTTGATTAGTCTCATTTTTATGGAGCGTTTGCTGACATTCTAGTATATTCAGGTGTATATACCCAATAGGACTGCGTTGGTCCTCGCAAAAGAATAGACTCTCTTTCTCTTTCTCTTTCTCTCTGTCCTGCAAAAAGTTTAAACCCTCCTTGATAGACTGTTTATTTCACACGGACACTTAGTTTTAGATTGTACAAAGTTATTAAAAATTTGTTTGCGAAGTATCACAGAAAGTATCAACCAATATATAGAATTGCTTGTTCTGCTTAAGTTGATACCACGTATGCAGATTGAACATGAACATGGAAAAGGATGCAAAAAGGAGTACAATGATAGTGAACGAACCCGTGGATATATATTAGGTATTAATATTCTAAGTAGTGAAAACGTGTCTTGCGGGTTGCGGTTAGACATCCACGAATTAAGATTAGCCTTGCATGTTAGTATCTTCTCCTTCTTCCTGCAGATTGCTATTCCCTTCATGATCTTGACCTTCCTCTTCCTCTTCATCACCATCCGCCAACGCCTGCTCAAATGTACCAGGATGCACTTCAATCATATGGTTCGCCAGTTCCTCTGCCGTCGGATCCCTAAACGTAGCAATTGACTCGACAGGCCATTCCTCCGGATCCGCGTCATAGCGTGCCCTATTATTTAAAATAGTGAGAAGATTATACTTGGTATTAAAGGATGAAAATCTACTGACTTGCAGAATGAGCAAATCTGCTTCGACTCATCGTCTTCAGCGGGAGGGTATGCATAAGCAAAGAATTCAGCTGCTATGGGATTATCTCGCCAGTCAGGGGGGTTTGCGAATTGTTCCATTGTAAGATAGGTTTCTATAACTAGCTCTTGAGCCTGCTTTTGAGCAGGCTCTTGAAAGAGTTCCTGGAAGAGTTCTTGAACTGGCTCTTCATTCGGTACAGGAATGGAAGACTGGGATTCAGGTTCTTCTGAATTTTCCTCCACATCCATCTGTTGGCTCTTCGGGTGTTCCAGGCCTGCAGGCTGGGGTTCAGGTTCTTTTGGCTTCTCTACAGGGCCTGTACGCTGGAATTCAGATGTTTGTGGGGTTTCCATATCCACTTGTTGGCTCTTCGGCTGCTCTAGATCTGTTGGCTGGGATTCAGATTCTTCTAGTTTGTCCACATCCATTTCATGACTCTTCGGTTGCTCCATAGTGGGCAGCGATGAAACCACTTGACTTGGAGCAGGTTGGTCATTTGCAAGCGGTTGAACATGTGTTACTTCCCGAGGCGACACTGACGCGGAGAAGGGCACTGTTTGTTCAATGGAAGGTGCAGATGCTGAAGGCGGGATGGGTTCAACAGGCGAACCAGCCATTGAAGGTTGAGGGATAGAACTGGTAGAAGGAATGGCCGTAGTTGAAGATCCAGCGACGGAGTGCTGCATAACAGCTGGTGCTGTCGCTCTCTGCTGCTCGAGCTGGGGTAAATCTGACTCCGTCTTGCGTCTCTTGGCGGCAGGAGTTTGAGAATCTGCATTTTCGTCGTCCTCAAGCGTCAAATCGATCACTTCCGAGGTGATTTGACTGGTAGACATCTGACGTTTTACGGGTGAAAGAGTAGTAGGCGATTGTATGTTCATGCTCGGCCTAATGCTAGGTGAACCTGGCCGGCTAGATGGGAGCATACTTCCAGCAGTAAACGGAGAGGTACTGAACAAAAGATCCAGATTAACACTAATATCAGATGAGCGGGAAATTTATACTTACACTGATGACTGTGTAAAAGCACTGCACAGGGCGGAGGGTGAAAAGGATTCATTACTCATTAGTTGGCTAGGAGCCTGAACAGCTCGAGGTATGTTGATATTAAGTTGTGGTTGGTGGTTTATTCCCGGCTGTTGTGGAGGACGATCATGGGGTATTTGTGGTCTGCCAGGAGCTTGGGCTGCGCCGCCTTGCTGCGTTGGCACCATGTCGTGCTGTTGAGGATTTAAAACGTGAGATGGAACGAACATCTGGTTGGCCTGTTGTTGATAAACTTGAGTAAGCCCCTTTACCAGGGCAAACCGTTGTTGCGGATTGAGTTGCGATTGTTCAAAAATATGCATCCATTGCTGAGTGGTTAGAACTTGCTGCGAAGAAACGTTATACGGCTGAGGAACAGGGTTAGGATGGCCAATAGAGCCCTGACTGAGCAAATCAGGAGAATGTCGCATAGGAGAACCTACACCGCCATTATTTATCTGTGTTGTCATCTGTTGTTGCTGCTGTTGCGTTGGCTGCTGCATTGGCTGCTGCATGTGCATTCGCTGCTGAGGTGACAATTGGCGTATGGGATGGCCCTGTGGAACGTTGATTAGACCGCCGTGCTGCTGATATTGACCAGTATTAATTACTTGTTGATGAGCCTGATGCTGAGGATTTTGAAAGCTTCGTATTGCGCCTTGGTGTCCACCTAGTCCTGGACCCTGTTGCGAGCCAGGTCGGCTTTGCAATACCGGCATAGTTTGCAGGTGCTGGTTAGGAACGTTTGCAGATGAACCATGTTGCACGCCCTGGGGATATAAGATATATAAAATGCCTGAGGTACATTATGCCACTCACCTGTTGGATTTGGCTATTGGTTGAAAGTAAACCACCTTTCTAAAAATGATTTAAATCAAGATGTTTAGGTATGAGAGAGAAAGAAGCAAATATACCGCTTGAAGATCAGCTTGCAGCATCCGTATCCTATTCCAGAGAAGTTCGATCTCCTGGGGTTGGATAATAAGCTCGTGCGATATATGAGAGTGAAGAATTAACCTTCATCTTAACTTCACGGGGTAGGGGAACTTAGACAGCATGTTTAGGATCATCCCGATATCCAGTGAAATTGATCGAATACTCACAGTTTGGAGACCACCCCCCCAGGGCATCCAGTTGCGCTCCTAACATCTGGTTTGCCTCAACAATCTTCAAGACCTTCTGATCTTGGTTGCTAATTTGAGTTTTAAGCTGTTGGTTTTGCTCGATAAGAGTCTTGACCTGGGTTTGGAGTTCATTTGGATCCTGAACAGCATTGGATAGGGCCGAGCCAGCCAATTGCTGCCTCAAAGCCACATTCTCTTTTCGGAGATCTTCGTGACTAGCTTTGACATCTTTGAGTTCCTTGCAGAGCCGAAGGACCAGGTTACTATCGATGCCAGTCTCGCTCACGAGGTTCTTCAACACTTTTCGTACATCCTCGCGTAGGTGGTTATCATAATCGCTGTGGTCACGTTCTAAGAAATGAATATTAAGGAGAAAATGCGTCAATCATACGCGTTATTCTGGGGTGGCGCTTGGGTAGAGACGTTAAAGGCAGGCTGAGGTTGCACCGATGTTCCCTTTATCTGGGTCGCAGGACCTGGATGTTCTGGATTATTTTGACTCATGAAAAAATAATCCGCAGAGTCGTCCAGAGTAGTCACGATTATTGTGTCCGGACTTAGGGAGCTCAGGCCATGAGCGGATTCGAGGTTATGATAAGCCTCTTAGCGCGACGCAAGCTCCTAATAGGGAATTGTCTCCGTCCGTCCGAAGTAATATCTGATTCTTAGTCTAAGATAGTGTTTATATCTAGCTGCAATACATACTATAGCAGTTACAAATATCATGTTGATTATGCAAGATAAATTAGAATAAAATAAAGCACAATGTAAAATGCATAGAATTCTGTGTTACGAAGTTGTCTGGGTCCGTTCTGGTGGGACTGTTGGAGGCACTGGCGTTCGACATGAATCCTCTGGCGTTCGACATGAATTCATTGGTGTTTGACACGAATTCTCCCTGCTTTGATCTATAACTTCATCATAAGATGGTGCTGGCTGGTACGGAGGCGGAGGAGGCGGAGGAGGTCTCTCCTGTCCGCCAAGATTGAAGAATGGCGTCCGTAACATAGCCCTTGCTCTTTCCACCTCTCCAATTTCCGGCATAGGACTAGCGCTACGGGTAGGTGTTCGGTGGTACAACCAACAGGTTCGTATCGCGCCTAGCAGTAATATCAATCCAATAAATGCCCCCACGACCGCCAGGGATATTGAAGCTATGGATGGAGAATGGGGAGGAGGAGGGGGTGGGTGCGGGTGCGGGTGCGGGTGCGGGTGCGGGTGACCGGTCGAATTGAAAGGTAATGCCCCAGGCGTTCCAATAGGTCTGGCGAAAGTGTGTGTATGCGACGTTGTGTCTGCTGAATTCGAATCTGGGACAGGATGTGGGGTTGGAGAGGAACGTGTGCCATTTTTTGTGTTTTTAATCGAGGTGACTTCAGTAGTCGATGTCTGACTTTGAGCTCTAGTGGCTTCGGACGCGTCTGAACCTTTCACTTGAATCGAAGCTGCGTTTGCTGAAATGGTCGAAGGAGCGGAAAAAGAAGAAAATGTGGACAAGGATGTTGTTAAAGGAGCGGGCGATCGGTTCCAATGCACTGGACCGGCATTTGGACTGCAAATAATTGGTGAGAACGCGCACATATAGTGTCAAGTTGGGGAGACTTACAGCCCAAGGACCCACGAAAAGCAGAGAAAGAAACTAAGCACTGCAGCATGGCGAGGCGACATTCAGTGAAGCCCTCGGGCTCCTACAGGACTTCAAGTGGGGAGACCAAGGTTAATGAGCCATTCGATGATTCGCAGGGCCATCTCGAGGCAAGAAATATCGGGAGGCCTATTTTCGGCGCAGTGGTCGCTAGCTGGGGCTTGTCACACGGATGCCATCAAGGATTGGCTTCTAATCTAATGCGCTTTTCTCTGAACACCGCAGCCGCAGCCTTGCCATCTCAGCCGTGAATGTTTTTATCCTACTCCAATATGTTTCAATTGGCTAAACCTCCATTTGGTAGATCATCATGCGAATATTTTTTTGCCACCTCTCCGTACTAAACACTCGTTCCATGAGGTTCTGTGTAAAAGCGAATTGCGATGCCGTTGGAGATGGCGGGCTTTCTTCATCCCCCGCTTTCGTAGGCGGTCACCTTGTTGGTTAGCACGTCCAATTTATCTTCGAAATATTTTCAAACCGGGAAGATATCCGAAGTTGAGCCCATCGCTTCAATTCGCGCGCGGTTGACAGGTATGACACATGTTCCCCTTTAGGTTCAATCCAACCCTGGAAGACTTTCTCTATCTTTGATCCCTATTGGCAGGGTCGCCAGAGCAAGGATCTTGATAGCATACACTTGACATACACACGACCCTGTCCAGCCTTGCCCGGAGCCTAGCGTTTCGTAAGTGTACCTACTAATATATATTCTCTGTGCAAAGTATACTTATTACTAGAGTATACTGTTAACTGCCATTTCATCCTCTTCATGTATCAATAGGACTCGCCCGTTGGCATCAATATTGCAGAGACCTCCCGTAGCCAGTAATCAGAAGAAGCCAGTACGACGGTCCTAGGTGGTTTCCTATGTACAATGATGAATGGCTAAAGCTATAGCTTTTCACCAGCAACCGTCTCCATAAGAAATCAGAATTTCTATGCCACTGATCACGACTAATTATTCAGTATCTAGTACGTACCGATGGGATAACTACCCTTCTCGTTTAGTGCATGGACGCCAGCGAGCATTCAATACTCAAGGATGGAGCGCATTGCATTGTTTCATTAAAATCCAGGGATAATCCAGGTCCGCCAGCCATTTTTCAGGGAGGTCGCGTATACATACCCATTTCAACAGGCACTTATCATAGAGGCACCTGTCTAAACCTCCGCTTGAAACGCTAATTCGAGGTTTATTTCCGGGCCAACCGTTGGGAATTCAGGTCCGCTGGGACTCGCTCTGGGATCCTTTCCGTGCCCCATATCTAGACAAAGAAACATTCCTACGTTTTTCTTTTTCGAAATCGTTAGGCCATTACTTATTGTACTAGTCTACATACTCTTTCAGCCTCTCCTTTGTTCTTCTAGCTAAGTTTTCAAATATTTGAGTGATGTTCTGGGACGGTATGCCGTCGGAATCCTTCTATTACAACATTCTCCATGCGGCTGATTGTAAATACCGTTGTGAGTCCCTATATGCTCTCCAATACAAACGTGTATTTAATAGTTCTTTCCTATGAGCACCCTTATGAATTCGGGATGACTACTATGCAGTTTGGGCTTCCTCTTTATAATCACTCCGACTATTCAACTTCCTTTCGACGCCTTCATCGTTATTTTATCTCAGGTTATATAACCCATAAAGCAGCCCATCTCCTGTTCTATCGAGCCATTGATGAGAACAGTCCTCTGAATATTTACTGAAAAAAAATGTTAAGAGTTTCCGAACTTGCTAAAACGGTACCGAACGTACCACCGGGAAAGTCAGCAAATTGCTGCTGGAGGAACGGTCTAGTATTCAATCTGTTCTCCGTCAGTCCGCCGAATTATCACACGATGTTGCCTGCTGGCAAGGCCTACATATCCTCGAAGTCTAATAAACTGTCATATTTACTCAGCTCCATACTAACGATTTCATTTCTTGTATTTCATAGGTACCATAGTCTTTTGCCATCTTCAGACAATGCTGCTGACGATATATTTAGCTGTGGTATATATAGCAAATTAAGAAGTAGAATAATATTAAGAAGTCTGCAGTATTAACGAAGAAGCCCTATCTTTATCTCCTGCATAACTGGCATTCAATTGAAGCTTGTACTGTCACGTATTAGCCAGCTTTCTTTTTTTAGATCTGGCTCAGAATAGGTCAGATCTTTGTCTTCCATAAGCTAAAGGAAATGATATTTCAATGCATGTTTATTTTATGAATGCTGCTACAGAACACTAGCAGTCCGAGTCGCCGAGTTACGTCAAGTGACTCTCAGCTCGATAGTTACACGATAGGCCTCGAGCAGAAAGCTTTCACTAAAAAGAAGTAATTATTTCTAATTCGTCCAGAAGATTTTTTATCCTGAAAAACTATTTGAGCTTTGACTTAGTGGGCGCGCAATACAATCCGACTCTGAATGGCCTAGTACTAGTAGCGGGTGAAATGTTCTGCCATTACTAAGCCTACTATTGTCCAAAGAAAAAGAAAAAGAAAAAGAAAAAGAAAAAGAAAACTAAAGTAGTAAAGTAATTAAAGGACCTCTTTCAGTAATGAAGTTAGAGGAGAATTCAGCTTCAAAGGGTACGGAATCAAAGCCATTCCTTGTATATAGAGCCGCTTTATATTATTTACGCTTCGGACGGCTTAGTACATAATAGGCTTATCGCTGAGTTTATATTTTATCAGCTTCATTATGACGCTCGATCTTGAAATGGACTAGATTACTATAATTCGACTCATGAAAAAATCACGAACTGAGAAGGATCGCTGACACGAGGATCTCAGCGCCCAAAAACATCAGAAGCAAATCAGAAGATATAGTCATCCATACCGGTCTGTCGGGGAGACCATAATACAAAACCACTTGATGAATACGGCACTGGTTCAAGAAGGTTTGGAATGGGTTTCATCTACAAACGGCTTGGAAAACTGACTAGTAGCTCAGCCTTCGGAAAGCGGAACAGACTCGCTAGATAGCTTAGCTACATTAATTATATTAGAGCTTCAATAATTAAAAAGAGATCAATGCCGTTATGCAACAACTCCCCATGAACAGAATGTGTGGGAGCCATTTGAGTCCTCCTTTCTTGTCAAGAAGGAATCCCCGGCTTGGGAAAATAAGGGGTAACGACATAAAATGTAAGTGTACGCAGCTACAGAGGCTGATTGTGTTAGTAGTACAGCTATACAGCATCCAAGATATAAGAATGGCACGGTTGACCTCTTGTGCATTCGAAAGGCGTGTCGAAAACACTGTCTCGCAGTGTAGGATAATTCGTACCTCTGAGAGCGGTAGAAAGTGGCCTATATGCTCTGGTATACCGCCATTGATGAGCACGAGAATAGACACCCAAGCCTATCCG
The DNA here is from genome assembly GCA_000827215.1 of Sphaerobolus stellatus SS14. Taxonomy (NCBI): domain Eukaryota; kingdom Fungi; phylum Basidiomycota; class Agaricomycetes; order Geastrales; family Sphaerobolaceae; genus Sphaerobolus; species Sphaerobolus stellatus. Next base: position 635,191 of record KN837076.1, read on the forward strand.
ACAGCGTCGCTGTCCATCCACGTCATTGATCCGCACTTGAGAAGGCCGTACATAGCAAGACCTAGCCAGGATGTTGCAACTGTATAAAGAGCACCTGAGCGCCATAAGATAGGTATGAAGAGCTGGACGGACAGGGCTCCGTTCCGTTATGTAGGCGGTAAAGGCTTCCCCTTTGAAGAAAACCAAAGTGCGGCGAGACATCTTGAGACGAGCGGGATATACGGAAATAAAGACGGGATGAGCTCCTTTGAGACGCCAAGTAGGGTCAAGTAGATCCAATCTGACTTGAAGGGAACGGTGAAACGAATGGTGACCATCGATTGCGGTCAAATCATTTCGTCGTTAACAAGCAAATACATTCATGACATGGATGTGGACCTCCTGAGAAAATTGAAACCGTGTCCCAAGCAGCAGTACTATCTTCCCCGACTCGTGGAAGGACATGAGGAGACCTCAAGCAGACCTATTGTACATATTCGAGAGCCACGCGAATTCCTGAGTGAAAGCCCGAGAAATGGCAGTGGCATGTGCTTTTGCGGCGCATTCGAAGTTGATGGCAACAATGATTGTCATTCTCGCATCGCCCACTTTAGCGTATTGACGGAAACAAGCGAGATGCTGTGACCATGGCCCCTGCCGAAGTTATTGATCCGAAGAATGTTGCCGATGTCGGAAAGAAATGTTGAACACACGACCCCCATTTGATAAATAAAAGACAACAGGAAGACCGCTCAAAATTGAACGACTACGTTCACTTTATTTTCATACAGGGCCACCGTGGTCCCACCCAGTTGCAGTCGGACGGCATAGACCACATGTACAATGCATTTCGGATTACTAAAGCTTCATTTCGGTCTGATTTTGAGTACTTACGAATTATCAATTGAACTAGTCTTGTAGTAGAAGGGAATACAAACATACGAAATCGGTTGGAACATCAAGTAAGAAATAGAAAGGCTAGTTCTTGAACTGGCTGTCGACATCATTCTTCTAGGTCGATCTTCAAAAACATCGGATATAGCCGCCTGTAAATCGAAGTGGCATCGTCAGATATAAAGAGAACATGAGTTATCTGCGTGATTATTCCTTGCAAATCCGAAGCGGGTCGGAATGTGTAGTCAAAAGCTTGAGGCCCTTTCAAAAATACTGCGATTAAACCGTCTGATAAGATGAGTCATCTCCAGATATGAGAACAGGAATTTTGTGCTTATTCAACGATTCTTATTTTGGCTCCTTCATGCTCAACTTGAATTGGTTCGGCACTAATAGGAGATTAGACAACATCGTTGCTGTATGAATTAGGCTTCCATTGAAGTTCCAAGTACTTCAATGTTGCTTCAATGGGGCACATCGACTTTCATTGTAATCTTGGCATACGTGAAAATTCCGGAAGGTTCCAAGTTTTGATACTGCAGAGAAAAATCCTTGTCATTGCCAGATACAAAGGAGAACAGGAATACCGTTCAAAAAGCGCAGAAGCTGATGGTTAACGATTGTGGTCGGAGCGCCAATCAAAACCGACGCTAGCGCGTGGTGCGCCAGGTCTTGGGAACATGGCGGCATGTTCTTCTTCTTCTCTGGTACTTAATTTATTTTCGTTAATGAATCTCGTAGATCCATTTGCTAAGTTGATGCATTCAATGTAAGTATAAGTATATTTTAAATTCTGCCCCATGTGTCCATCCATAGCTAGAAAATTAGATTTATTGACTCATCAAGGCGAGTACTACTACTCTAGTAAATCAAGGACTATCGCCTATGTGGTAGGACACAGTGGTTCTCAAAATTAACATCTTCTGGTCATTGGCGTTGTATATCGGAAGATGAGACTATATGCGCTTGAGAATGGTACAAGGGAGAAAATAGAGGGTACATAGATACGCTGCGTGTTTGGTTCTCGAGCCTCACTGTAAGTGGACCCTCGCAAATGAGCGAGAGACCTCGTTTTAAACCAGATGACTTAACTATAAATAATAGTACATAATGAGAATAATTAATGGAATATTAATATGAATCGAAGTAAATCACTGGCAGTGGGAGACCCCGGAATCATAGCCCGGGAATCCGAGCAAGGGTTGTATGGCTTTCTGCTTGTCACATAACCCCCGATGTGTCATCCTCTCTTCCAAGGAAGAATCTCGAAATCTTATCATCTCTTGTGGAGGAATACTTGAAGCAGCTGTGGTAACTACCACCACAGGTGCAGAACTAGAGCCTCCTCCTCCACCCGGACTGCCATCGCTCAAAATGTCAAACCGAGCCGACTGGGCGAAAAGGATGTTGACATTCTGCAAGTCTTTCACAATATTGACTAGATACCTATTTCCAGTAGGAATAGCTCCGTCCGTGATCGTTCTTGCGCCTTTCGTCCCGTCGACGTTCTCTGTCAGCTTACGGACGAGCTGCCCATCATGTGTCTGCCAGTAAAAGGAGGACATCAATTAATATGAGCTCTCCTATGATGACTAAAGACTTACCACCAAAACGATGGCAAACTTGGTAGGATTATGACTTGCCAACTCCCATGAAACCTAGTTGGGCCCATTCCTACACCACATTGTGTCCTCCCTAGGGTCAGTGACGGTAATCGCGAAAATAGAGAGCATGCACGCTAAAAGAACGAAGAATTGTCTTATAGCGAGCATGGCATAGTCCTCAGAAAGAAACGGGATGCCATCCAAGCCTGAGTAGCCACCACCGTATTTGAAAATTTCTAATAGGCTTGCCGGAGGTGATCATCAGTGACTGCGCTTAAACAAACCATAAAGCAGCTTCTCTCTTTCAAGTCAATCTTGAGAAGCGAAAGATAATATTGGCAGTTTCGCGAGGAGTAGATTTTCAGTAGGATCCGCGACTTGCTAATTATTACTACTGTCGAGGCGATACCTTTTGTCGAAATCAGTGGCCTACTAGGTCGAAAACATCAATTACTTAAATATGTCGGTAGGACAAGAAGTATAATCGAGAAGTATAATATGGTTATTGATTTTGCTTATCTGTTTGAAGAATCTAAACAGTCGCAACCCTGGCAAGCGCCCATAGACACCAGTGGAGAACGACAGTGTGGCGTTCGCACGGTACGGGATAACAGATAGGCCGCACGCTTGTAATTTGAAAAACGTGTTGAAACATTTGAGGTCTCATAGACCCTCAACAAGTTTCAAATAATCAATAAATATCGGACAAGTTACCCCTTAAAAAATCTTACAACTCACACTGAACAATAGAAAGGATTAAAAAGTCATATAAAGCCTATCCCGATCCATAACCTAAGCTACGTACTAACTACACAGCAATCACGAGACAACTACACTTGATAGAGAGAGGAGAAAAGAAAGAACGATCCAAGTCCAACGATAGGATGAGTACAGAATTCAAGTTTATGCGACAGCAACGAGAGGAGAGAGTTCGAAGTTCACGTCGTGCCCCTCATAATCATCACCATAGTCCTCGCCGTCCTCACCTTCCGCGTCGTCCTCGCCGTCCTCGCCGCCTCCACTCTCAGAGCGCTTGTATTCGTTGGCCTTATCGTCCGAGGGGCCGCTGTGATAACTAATGAATCGCAATCCTGCAGATTCGGAGTCGGAGTCGTCTTCGCCATCGTACTCGCCTACAGAGTCGGAGTCTTCCATGTCGGGCTTGTCAGTGGAGAGAGAACGTCCGACGCGGGCGGAGTCATCATCATCGTCATCAGCGCCGTCGTCGTTATCACCAGACTCGTCACTGTCAGGCTCGGTGAAGAGAGAACGCCTGGCGAGGCTGGAGTCGTCATCGTCATCGTCATCTGATGTGCCGTCGTTGTTGTCAACAGAGTCACCATTCTCAGGCTTGGAGTCATCCTCGCTGTACTCCACTTCGTACTCAGGCTCGGCATCGTCGGTGGAAGCGTACTCAACGTCGTTTTCAGTAGCCTCGAGAGAACGACGAGAGACAGAACGCTTGCCGGGGGTGGAGCACTCGATCATCTGGGAAAAATGTGTTATGGACCATCATGATGGAGTGAACATAGAGAAGAAATAGAAGGGAAAGAAAACAGATGGGATGAAAAAGAACACGGGAAGTTGGGTGGAAAATGATGGCGCAGGGAGTAACAAATAGAATGGAAGGAAATAGAATCGGCTGTAAAGCAGGGATGGATAGAGTTGGGGAAGACAGTGGAGATCACGAGCAAAGGAATAGAACAGTTAGGATGGAATTAGAATAAGTAAATTTGTAACATTGAATGACGATAGAGCGGGGACTAAAGTCGAAGGAGACGGGGAACAACGAGCGAAGTAATAGGCAAAGAAATAAAAACAGAAACAAAACAGCTAAGAGCTTACCTCGTGGCCAGAGGCACTGACGAACTTGCGGCAGAGAGCGTTGTTAGTCTGGGTATTCTACAAGAAAAGTGCCAACAAGGGCGCGGAAAGGGAGGAATTAGCAAAGCAAAGGATAGAAGACAAGCATGATAGAAATATTGTAAGATGGATGCGGGGATAGTACGAAGGCACTGAAAGATAAAGGCGGATAGATCCACGTTGAAGGCGGGGATAAGCAGGAAGTGAGTAACAGCGAGGATAGAGACGTCAAACAAAGGAGGAATAATGAGAGACCAAGTAAAGACGAGGATAGAGGGGTCGAGGATAAAGTGGTCGAGTAAATGCGAGAATAGAAGGATACCAAAGACGAAAATAGAAAGGAATGAGCAACGAGGAGGACTTACGAGAGCTGCAGCAGTGACGATGGGGATGGATAGTAATGCAAGAATCCATAAAGATACAGCGAAGGAACGCATTGTGTCGAAGTAGTAGTGATAATAAGGAGAATGAGTGTTAGCGATTCCTTCTGAAGAGTAAGTGAATGAGCGAAGGTGGAGAGAAAGATGCGGAGAGACGGGAGAGTGAGGCTGCTACTGCTTTATACCTGCCACGGATTACGCCATGAACCCGGTAGAGAGTGGGCAAAGAGAAAAAGAGGATGACGTCGCGTTAAATGGGTGGCATCAGGTGAGGGCCATCGAGAGGATAAATCGTTCAAATATAGACTTTTTGAGAGGTCGACGATCACAGACCAACTTTCCTTTATTCCGTCCTTTCGGTATATTTTGTTGGGGTCCTCCTGTCGTCTGCGGCATTGAAAATCAAGAATCCATGTCGAAACAGGGGAGCGAAATCAAGAGAGTTATCTGACAAGTCGTTATTCCGCCAGGGAGATCGATTGTGGAGCACGATGGACGCGTTTAATACAAACTCCTGCGTATCCAAGTTCAGAGAAGGACCGGAGTAAATGCTGTAAAGGACATGAAGGTAAGGAGAGCAGACGCGAGGGACCAATCGTAGAGAGGTTATATTCGGTTACCAACGCATTTCTTAACATCCGAGGTTCTAGAATAAGTGAAAATACGGAGAAGACATTTACGGGGATAGTCACGGCGGCGGGGGCCAGATAACTCTAAATCGCGATTTTTTTTTCATTATCGAGAAGTTGATGGACGATAAATTAACGTTCTTCTCGGGTGGGGGACAAAGCAGAGAGTAATTTCGCCATATTGGGAGGTGGATTGAAACCGTAAACGGAAGGAGTATTGCATCGAGTCTGAATGAATTGAGAGTGGCGCAATTGTCTCGCCAACGACATAGGCGACGAGGAACGTCCACACTAATGCCGCAGACGATGAGCCCGAGCCTTTCCTGTCGTTGCAGACGATGAGGACGAATGGCACGCGTCACGGTTCCGAGGAACCAACCAGCCTGAACTGAACCATTCACGCGCGTCTGTGCTAATGAGGACTGGTGCCTCCTAATCACCGTCCCAAACGTCGACAACGTTAACGATATCGATACTGAACATTTCTAATTACCATCTAAGAGTGTTCTATCCGTCGTCAGTACAAACAAACAAGGACCGCCTTATAGGTTTATGTCGTCCAACCCAGTCCACAACGCGTCTTTCATCCGCCGCACAGCAAGCTCCCCTCTAGCTCAATCTCCTTCAACCCCACAAGCTCAATCTCCCCGCCCCTCCTTATCCCGTCCACATTGGCCTTGGACCCCTCATAGAACTTCGACTGGTCACGCCCACGCTCATAGTTCATCTTCATTTTCCTCTGCCAGCCCTGCCCCGAATTGGGAAATATTACCAGGCTCGTCGGCCTGGGCAAATCTCCATTATCGTTCAGAGGGTAATTATAACAGTATGGCACGACAATCACAGGGGTCAGCGCAGGGCTCGGTTTCCCAGATGCAGGTGGAACAGACGATGAGACAGTGGAACTTTACTGTGAGTTCATTCCGCTTTATCTCCGCGTGAGACTGTTGCTCACATTCTATGTTAGGCATTAGAATGGGTCGTCCGCGATGTGCACGCTTTAAGAGACTATGTCGAGCAAACACCAACGGTAGACCCAGACAACGAAGGCTCTGAAGAACCATACGAACTCTTACGCGAAAGTCCTCTCCTAGGTGACAAATTCAAGCTCGAAATTGGTACGTCCACATATCCTCCTCTTCTAATACTAAGCTAACCCCCACTTCATCCAGCCCGCGAGGTCGAATCCCCCCAAACCACGCTCCAAGAAGACCTCGAAGTCAACCTCAAACACCACCTCTCCCTCTACATAACATGCCTTACACTTGATCATCTGCTAGAATACGACGTCACGATGCTCGTCGCCGTCAAAGTTCAAGACGACAGAGGTGGTGAACGCGGTGCACGTGCGGACTGGGTATGGGAGTGTTGGGACAAGGATTGGAGTTTTAGGTTGGATAGTGAGGTTTGGCGTGCGTGTTTCTCCTCTCTCTTTTCCCTACGCGTTCGTGTTTCCTTATACTTACTTTTGTTTGTTATGTTACAGAGTGCACCCTCCCTCCTCTCTCAGCCCTTCTCCAAAATCCGCGCATCGCCGAAACAGACTCTTTCGTAATCTGCATCCAGATCCATAATCCTATTGGCCCAATCTACCCTCAACACCCATCAGCATATTACGTCCCAAAGGATCTTCTTGACGGCGTTGAAGCTTCACTTGATAATTCTCGTACGTCCATTCTCATCTTCTCCATTATACTAATTACTAACTAACTCCTCCAGATACCGGTAAGCAACACTGACATTAGACTATAAGCATTACAGTCTTTAACGCATGCATGCAGGCGACGTGAAGTTCATCTGCCTCGAACGCCGTCCTTCCTCCTCCACTCCACCCTCTCCCATGTTCGCCAGCACGCATAGCCGTCGTTCCCTAGCGACCTCAGAATCCTCCGCCTACAGCTTCACCACAGACCCTAAAGGCCGCAAACGCGTCATATATGCGCACAGCGATATCCTTGTTCGGCGGTCGGAGTACTTTAGGGACATGTTGGGGAGTTCGTTTGCTGAGACGCAGAGTAATGGGAATGGTGAGGGGAGGAAGGTGTATGAGGTTGTTGTGGAGGAGGCGGATTTTGTTAGTATTTATTGGTGGGCTTTATTTTCTTTCTTTCTTTTTCGTTATATGTGAATTTATGATTAATGTTGTTCTTGCTATTTGTGTATAGGCTCCTCAAATACTGCTACGCCAACTGGGTTCTCTTCAAAGAACAAGACGACCCCCGCGCGGCGGTCGAATGGATCGGCGAAGGGTGGAGTACCAAGTGGCTTAGCAAAAAGGGGGGCGAGTGGGAGTGGGAGTCTTTTAGCAAACCGGGGTTATACCACGATGATGATGCCGCGGGGAGTGTGGTGAGTAGGGACGATGATGTTAGCGTGAGTGTGCGGTCGACTGGGGTTGTTAGTCCCGTTTCTGCGAGATCTGGGAGGGCGGGGGAGAGGAGCGATGTTGTGGAGGGAAAACAACCTGTACGGACTGCGACGACACCGACGTTACAGGCTCCGCCTGCGTCACCAAGGGTTGCATCCAGATTAACCAGCCCTTCCACCCCTACAACATCTAGCAGCAACACACCGCGCGCGTCATCTACAAAGCCCTCTTCTTCCACCACGTCAACGCACAAAGCATCATCATCATCCGGTGCTCCAAGCCGTACATCAACCTACACATATCCTCTCTCACCCAGACAACCTCGTGCCGTACACCCAGCACATCCAACTCATCCACATCCAACCCAAACACAACAAGCACAATTACAAGCACAATTAGACCCGCATGCGCACCCGACGCCCCAACCCCAACCTGCATCCGCGTTGTCGCTGTGGTTGATTGCGCATCGGTATGCGATGCCGGGGTTGGAGGCGCTTGCGTTGGCGCATATGATGAATACGTAAGTTCTTTTCTTTTATGTGTTGTGTTTTGTTTATTGGCGAGATGATGCGGATTGATTATGTTGCGAAGGATCCAACCAGCCGCGGCGTTACCTTTACTCCTAGCCACGACGAGGTGGGATGAGCTGCATGATTTGGTTGAGGTGTGTTTTTCCCTTCTATCTTCCTGCATTCTTTTTATGACATTTTTGGTTTGATAGGACTATATAGTCGATCACTGGGACATCGCGTGTGCGTCTGAGGAATTCGATAGGTGTTGTCAGGAGGTCGCGGCTGGAGAGTACGTCGCCTTATTCCATGATACAATGCAGAAATTAACCATTTTACAGATGGGGTCCAGAAGGCGGGAAGACGTTCGCTGCGTTGTTTCGGAGGTTACGCTCGAGGTGAACCTACAACACATACATAATAGACATACATCCATATAATCACCATCATTGTCATGCTCGCTGGACGGGCTTTGTATCATTGTATCTCATTGTACGGGTTTCATTGTTTGTTTGTTTACTTCCTTTCTGTCTTCATCCCGGACTCTTTTCTCCACATCCCATCCTACCTATTCTTGCTAAGGCAATCGGACATTCACATTCCTTATCTCTGCACATTGCACGCGTTTACGACTATCTAATCAAGATCCTTCCTTATCTTAGCCATGTCTTCCCCTCGCGTGACCCTGCCATCAAAGAACTAGTGTATAGAAGCCTCCTAAAGAGGATGATCAATTAATTACCTCTTCAAGGTTGACTCCTTCCTCCCATTTCGTTCATCCCTCTCAGTATACCCATCCACACAGCTCTTTCTTATACCAACTCTGAATACCAGACAAGTGCAATGTTCCGCCAAACCCTCGCTCGGACCTTCATCCCTGCCAGCGGTGGGCCCACGCGCTTCGCTTCATTATCATTACGACCTCGCCGCTTCGCAACCTTAGCAGACGAAGTACGCTCAGACGACACCTTCCACATTCCGATAGTCGATTTTGGAAAGTTCCGCTATGCAAAGGATGATGTTGAGAAACAGGAGGCTGCGAGGCAGGTAGTGGGGGCGTTTAAAGAGGTCGGTCGGTCACTGCTGCTCGCCGCGGAGTGTTGTTTATTGATGATGTTTATTGTTTAGGTTGGGTTTGTGTATTTGAAGAATCACGGGATTGAGAATGCAACTGTTAAGAATGCGTTTAAGAAGGTTGGGTCCTCTCCTTAGATTAGATACACTGGGCGTGCTATCTAAAATGCTTCGTCTATTGGCAGAGCGATGAATTCTTCAAGCTACCCTACGAGGTTAAGGTGAGTCTTTCAGTGGTGTTTCTAGAGACATCGTATTGATAAATTCGTTAGGAAAGACTGGCGTGGCGCGGTTAGATACTTTTATCTATCTTTATCTGTTCGACCGCTGAAACCAGGATAGACCCTCGTGCCAACCGCGGGTATGTAGCAAAGGGTAGAGAGCGCGTCACGCAATCCGCGGATGGTAGTTATTTTTATTTCGCTCGTGTATATTAAATGCTAATGAACGTGTTACCTCAGCTGCTGAAATCGCTGCTATGCGAGCCAAAGCACCAGATTTCAAAGAATCAATGGAAATCGGGCGTGATTGGGATCCACTCTATAAGAACTTCTGGCCTGAGGAATCGGAACTTCCTGGGTTTAAGACTACTGTGAAGGATTTCTTCCAGGTATCTTTCTATTCAAAGTGTTCGTGTACGTTGGACGTTTCTGATGCGTAGTTTATTACTAGACTTGCCATGACCTGCATGTCTCGGTAATGAGTTCGGTCGCGATGGGGTTGGGGATTGATGAGAAGTTCTTTGATTCATTGATTAATGAGCAATATCATAATATGAGGTTATGACTTATGGTTTTAATTTGGTCTGTTAGATATTTATCGTGATTTTATGTTTACAGACTATTATCGTATCCTCCAGTGAAAGCGTCGGTTTTGCAACAAGAGGGCCAGGCTCGTGCGGGAGCTCATTCTGGTAGGACGTATTATTTCAACAATACAATTACTCACTTGTATCGTATTTTAGATTATGGAACGTTAACATTTGTATTCCAAGATTCTGTATGTTATATGCGTTTCGAGGTCATATCATATTCGGAACTGATTTCTCTGCCTATGTAGGTTGGCGGACTGGAAGTCCAAAATCCTCACACCAAGCAATTCCATCCCGCTACTCCTATTGTAAATCATCTATTAACCATTCTTATCATGACGCGTACTAATTCCTTCATAGGAAGACACAATAGTCGTGAATGTCGGTGATCTGCTAGCTCGTTGGTCGAACGACACCTTTCGAAGCACCCTCCATCGCGTAGTAGCACCCAGAAGGCAATTCGAGAATGATGAATTTACTCCTGCTCGTCAATCAATCGCTTTCTTCTGTAATCCGAATGGAGGCGCAACAATAAGTTGTCTGCCTCACATCACGGCTAGCCAAGCTAAGTACCCTGCTGTTACGACTGAGGAATATATTGTTGGAAGGTAAGGGGATGTTCAGTGCATTCTTCGTGTCCAACCGTTGATTTTATTGTCCAATTAGGTTAAAAGCTACTTACTATTAAACGTGAGCTAGGGTAGCTCGTTTCTGAATGAGTATGTAAACGTAAATGAGTATTCTGGATTTTAAACTACCAATTTCCCTGGTTTTAGCGTTCGCGAAGCTTCGTTTTATTTCTCGTTTCATTTTTATGCTGGAATATGTGGTGGAAGATGAGGAGGATAACTTGTCTACGTGTGTCTGCATATATGTTCCTGAGATACTCGTGTGACCCTCGGATTGCCATCGCATACAATATAGAAGCCTGTCAGTCCAAAGTAAATGTTCACTTGTTAATCTTATCTGTTCATTGACGCCTTCTATTTTCAATTCTTTACTTCGTTTTATACGCATCCCATTCCGCCCTCTTCCGCCCTTTTCTACCATTCATCTCTTCCATCTATATCAAACAACGATATTACACCAAACCCTCAGCTCTCGTAACCACGGTCCCACGTGTACTCCCACTGCGCGTTCCATATCCCCATAGTCGATTTTGGAAAGTTCCGCTATGCAAGGGACATTAAGGAGAAAGAAGAGACTGCGAGTCAGATTGTTGGGGCATTTCAAGAGGTCGGTGCTTGCAATGTTTATTTATTGGTGATGTTGATGAGGATGATTAGGTTGGTCTCGTGTATTTGACGAATCTTGGGATTGAGGATCAGATTGTGGAGGATGCGGTTAAGAAGGTAGTTCTTGTGTATTGATTGGCTGAGGCATTGGATGTCGCTAAAATACCTCATGCTGGTAGAGCGATGAGTTCTTTAAGTTGCCGTATGAGGCTAAGGTGAGTTTCCCGCTCATAATTTATATCTAGTTATAATGGTATTGATTATCGACAAATTCTTCAGGAAAGACTAGCATGGCGAGGTTAGAATATTCCCAGCTTTATGTGTCGACGATTGACGCCATAGTAATAGACCCTCGTGCCAACCGCGGGTATGTCACAAAGGGCAGAGAACGCTCCACACAATCCAAGGATGATAACTTATCTAATAATTCTCTTTCCTCAGCTGCTGAAATCGCCGCCATACGAACCAAAGCTCCTGACTACAAAGAATCAATGGAAATCGGCCGAGACTGGGATCCACTTTATAAAAACTTCTGGCCTGAAGAATCAGAACCCCCTGGGTTCAAGCAAAGTATGAAGGAATTCTTCCAAGTATTCTATTTAAAATATTCGTATGAATTCGATGTTTAACGGGCAGTGTTCATTATCACTACACTTGTCATGAATTACACGTCTCCGTCATGAGTTCTGTCACGATTGGGTTGGGAATTGACGAGAAATTCTTTGATTTGTCGATTAATGAGCAATATCATAATCTGAGATAACTATTTTTTAATTTTGATTTGTTATAGCTTTAACATTATCTTTATATTTACAGATTATTATCGCATCCTCCTGTTAAAGCATCGGTTTTGCAGCAAGAGGGCCAGGCTCGTCTGGGAGCTCATTCTGGTATGATGTTTCTCGTATTTCACCCGATAATGCTATCAATTCATTTGTATTGTATTATAGATTATGGCTCATTAACCTTTGTCTCCAAGATTCTGTGCGTTATATGCGCTTTCAAAGATAATTGTTACTAATTTTAGGTATGTAGGTTGGGGCTTGGAAGTCCAAAATCTCCACACCAAACAATTATATCCCGTCACTCCTATTGTAAGTCAATTTCAATAGATCACCATTACATGCCATACACTAATTTTTCGATAGGAGGGCACAATAGTCGTTAATGTCGGGGATCTGTTGGCTCGTTGGTCAAATGACATCCTTCGAAGCACCCTCCATCGCGTAGTAGCACTGAGAAGGCAATTCGAGAACGAGGAGTTTACTCCCGCCCGTCAATCAATCGCTTTCTTCTGTAACCCGAATGGAGGTGCAACGATCAGTTGCCTACTTCACTGAACGGTTGGCAAAGATAAACACCCTGCTATTACAGCTGAGGAATATATTGTTACAAGGTAAGAGAGAGTTCAGTCCATCATTCGTGGCAAAACACTGACTTATTATCACATCAGATTGAAAGCTACATATCATTAAATGGGATAGGGTATGTCGCGTTTTGAATATGTATGTAGATGATTCTTCTGGATTTCTAACTATCCATATCTCCTGGTTTCGTCGGTGTTCTCCGCAAACCAGTCTTCGTTCCCTTGGATTTCTTCGGGAGAAGCATAATTAATAATAACAGACTTGCTTTGAGAATCTGTTGAGGGACGGATGTGAAGTGTTTCGAGGTTACGCATAAATGAGACTCACAATGTTCAAGGGCTTCGACGCCATTTTCTCTCCCTATTCCGCTTTCCTTCATTCCTCCCCTAAAAGAATAAATTAGTTATTGTTTATGATAGTCTTGAATACCTACCAAGGTGAACTAGGATCATTGCGGTGATGAGCATTCACCCATACAAGTCCGGCTTCGATTTGAGCTGCAGCTCGGTGGGCACGCGAAAGGTCTTTTGTCCAAAGAGCCGCGCCAAGTCCTACAAGCACAGATTTAAAGGATGCTATACAACTTTTAGGAAAGGTATCTCACCATATTTGCAATTATTAGCCAACTGAATGCCTTCTTGTTCATCCTGGATGACAGGCACAGTCATAAGCATGAAAACAACTACTCGTAAAATGAATACCTGGAAACGCTTCACAACGACGACAGGGCCAAAGATTTCTTTCTGCCAGAGTTCATCCTCTGTACTAATATCAGTAATGATTGTTGGAGGATAGAAAGACCCCTGAGATAGATCATGCTCGTCTAAAGGCGATAATCCAGTCATCTGCTGTCCTCCAATCGCGAGATTTCCTGACTTCCGTCTTTCAATCATTGAATTCATACGGTTGAGAGAATGTTGAGATATAACACTGCCCATAGATGATTCGGGATTCAAAGCTACGTTCATGTGAGCTTAATTATATAATCACGGACATAAATCAATAGACTCGACTACTTACGGTTCCCAATCCTCTTGGTAATGCTTCGAACCTTATTCAAGAACTCATCCATGAAACGATCATAGATCCCTTCTTGTACAATGATACGAGTTCCAGAAACGCATGTCTGTCCTGAAGCGATGAAAGACGCGAATGCACTATGCGACGATGAGCTTCAAGTAAGAGGTGCATCAATTTCAAACTTACACTCCATTCACTGCACCAGTGAGGTCAGCATCATCAAACACGACAACTGGAGCCTACGTCGAGAAAGTGTTTAGGCGACTTAGCATTATCGCATTGTGAAAATTGTGAAGTCTAACTTTGCCTCCAAGCTCTGCCGTATAATTGGCTAGATTTCTCCCCACAACATTACCAATAGCTCGCCCCGTTCTTGTTCCGGCCTGCGAGAGTTTCATGAAAATGACCCCCTAAACCGAGTGCGACTCCTTACCGTAATATCAACTTTCTTGATGCGAGGGTCTGACACCAAATCCATACCAGTCGTCATCCCAGCACCTGGTAATACCTGAAGAACACCGGCAGGGACTTGATGGATACAAATAAATAGCCAATTCTCACATTTCTAATTGCAAGCTTACCACCAGCATCAAGTGTCATTTCTGCAAATTCTAGCACAGAAATTGGAGCCATCTAATGTCTATTTAGTATCCAAATGTTGATGTCCCCCAGTGAGCTCACCTCGGACGGTTTCACGAGGACACTGTTTCCCATTGCTAAGGCGGGGGCAATCTTCTTGACGGCGATGAGTAATGGATGGTTGAAAGGCTGTAGAAAGGTTAATAAATCAATAGGGACCTTGCTACCGATTTGTGATTCACCGTAATCTGTGCAACAACACCTAGGAAGAGTGCTCAGCGACTATTTGGGAAAATAAAGACTCTAGTAGGATACCAAGTGGTACTCTGGTCACATAATTCAGAAGTTTTCCTTGAGTTGGAGGGATAAAGGATTGGTGTGTTCGTATCAAAGCGGCGTAATAATCCCTTCGTGGAGAAGTTAGTTTGGGACAAATATAAGGACAATAAACCATCATACAGCCTATACTGAATATCAGTTAACATTCATAAATAAAATTCAATATTTACCATTCAGGGAGTCTCCCTAATTGGGCTTTCATTTCTCTAATTGCGCGACCTGAAATCAGGTTTAGTCCGATGTTCACGTTCCGACGAGGTTTCGAGAAGTTACCTGTTTGAAGAGACTCTAATGTAGCTAAGTTACCTATGCGAGATTCCAATGACCTCGCTAAACGCGATAAAATGACAGAACGTTGCTGGACAGGAGCTTTAGACCAAATGCCGCTTTCAAATGCTTCTTGAGCTATATCGATAGCGTGTTTAACCTCCGCGGAAGTGGTACTTATGACGTTTGTAACATGCTCTCCATTGCCTGGATTTACTACGGGGATACTGCGTTTGAGGTTATAAGCGAATCACGTTCAGCCGCCCAGTACGAAATTGACTAACAGATGTGCTGCATCGCGGCTCGTTGTAACTGGGAGAAATTTCCCAGAGATAAAAGGTGTATAGATCTCCTTAAGCTTCAAGAAAGAATTAGAATCTAGTTTATAAAACCAGCTTTATAGCCCTACCAAAATGCTAGGAGGCTTGAAGGGCATCGGTATGACTGCTAGCACCAAATACTCCCGCGTCGGAAACGGAGCGGAACCAATTGAAGCTCCGACTTCTTAGAAATTGGGCTCCCACTTGTTTCCCACACTACTGGTAAAGTATTACGTAAATGGTTTCAGTGGACTGGCGGGTAAAATCTCTAGAGTAAATCTAGCGCAAAATCTTTATTTATTTATTTTTATTTTCGGGCTCTTTTTATAAACTCCAGGACAATTTTACTGAGTGGACTATTTACATCAGAAAGAGCCATCACTGGGATGATTCTTCCTGGAACTCGGATACTCCATTTGATTCCGTGAAACATTGTTGCTCGCCATAGCAAGCCATTATAAGCTCTGAGCCAACTCAAACTAAATGATTTGTTTGAAACTAGTAGCTTAAAAATTTGCATAAATTAAGTACGAGAACGATAACCGCGATCATAAGATAAGGCAATATAGTTTAGACGCTCATTGGCTTAGTCTATCCGACGTCGTTGAACAACTGCAGCGTATCGTAACCCACATATTCTCTATACCTAATCTATTGACAGTTAAGGCTGTCCATACCCGGTATCTAGAACGAAATGGCGACAAGATTTTTAGTTGATATTCATACTCACGTCTATCTTCCACGATATGTTTCATTTCTTCGCACGAGAACTCAAGTACCTCGCATTTCGACTCATATAGGAGCTGGAGGAAAGGAAGATGCCAGATTGCACATTTTGCCAAAGGAGCCTAGTGGCGGGAGACCCGTTGGGCCCCAGGTAGGACTCAATCAGGTATGCTCGACGCCAGCCGTTGTTGACCGCTATTTTTGTCTAGTATTGGGATCGTGCAGAGAAGCTCAAGTTCATGGACATTCATAATATCAGTGTTTCCGTAGTAAGGTGCGCATGATGATTAGCAACTTGTGCGCTACGATAGCTGGAACTGCGTTCAACAGCCTTGCCAACCCCTGGCTCGACTTCTTGGACGCCCCAACAGCCACTGAACTGGCTGGACTTTTGAATAAGGATTTAGAAGAATATTGTTCCGATGCTCCTACTCTACAAGCACCTGGTATCCAGAGTATTAAGAGGCTCTATGGCTTTGGCGTACTCCCCTTAGTTCCTTCTGTCTCTGTTTCCTCCTTGCTGGACTCGATTTCACAAGTCGCATCTCTCCCACATTTACGCGGAGTCATAATGGGAACAAAAGGGGTTGGAAAAGGATTGGACGATGATGCCCTTGAACCCGTGTGGGAAGCACTTGCACGGGAGAAGCTCACGGTCTTCCTTCATCCACATTACGGTGTCGATTCATCTGTTTGGGGCGAGAAAGACAATGGGCACGTTTTACCTTTGGCCTTGGGTTTCCCCTTCGAGACCACTACAGTATGTTGGCCGCCGCTGATCATATAAATATACACTGATTAAGATACATAGGCTACAACGCGACTGATCCTCTCAGGAGTGTTTGACAGGCATCCAGACCTGAGGCTGCTTATTGCACACTCTGGCGCAGCTTTACCGCAGCTATCGTCGCGTCTGGCCTCTTGTATACATCACGATCCCGTAGTTGCGTCCAGGCTGAAGCACGATGCTCGTTTCTAGTAAGTACGTCAGGTAACTTTTCCGGAAGGGAGCTTATCTTGTTTCCAGCTTAGGAAAACTCTGGTATGATGCTGTTGCCTATGGTCCAGAGGAGTTAGACTTCGTAAGCAAAGTCATCGAAAGGGCTGGACGTTTTGGAGGAGATGTGCAAGCAGGAAGCGACAGAATCATGTTTGGCACAGATCACCCCTTCTTCCCACCTTTGAACAGCACCGATAAATGGATGAGCGTAACCGAAAACTTGGATGCTATCGAATCTGTTCCATCCTGGGATGAAAAGCAACGGGATGGCGTCTGCGGATCTAATGCTATATCTTTATTTAACCTCGGAAGTACACAATGATATCGGGATATACAGCTGTTATACATTTTTGGGAATTTGAACCTTCAAGCTAAAATCGATATGTTGGACGCTTTGGTGAACAGCACTAGTGCTTAGGATGTCAATCTCTACAAAGGGCGTTAGTGACTCGGAAGGTGACATCCTCTAGCGTTGAATTCTTACCATTGATCGCTCTTGTCTTAAGGTTTCCTTCTTCAATGCCTCCGCTAGTTTCAAGCAAGAACTTCCGATTTCCACCCCAACGTTCTTTCAATCGCCTGGCTACGCTAACCAGTTCTTCTCCCTCCAAGTTATCCAACATAATAATATCAGCCCCGGCTTCAATGGCTTCGTCTGCTTCTGCTTCTGTTCTGACCTCAACGTCAAGTAAGAGACTGAATCCCCCAACTTTACGAGCTTGTTCAACCGCTGCTGTTATAGAACCTTCGAAAGTCGTGAGGACGGAACGAACCATTTAAGGTCATAATCACATACCACATGACCAGACATGGTTATCTTTCAGCATTATCATGCTAGAGAGATCGTGGCGATGGGGATCTATCCCACCTACGAGCATCCCATACTTCTCGACTAGCCGGAATCCTGTGATGCAAGTAAGATAACATAGCTTGACTTCAGCATCCTCACAATTCACCTGGTGTAGTCTTCCGTGTACCCGCGATTATACCTTTGTAGCCATTGTCGCGCGCAATATCCCTGAATCGCCTTGATCTAAGGTAGAACTGAAAATGAGCACAGGTTGATATTCCTGGAAGATGGTTGATTCACTTTGTAGCAATTCCACTGCATCGCGCAAGGATATTAAGAGCAACACGCTCTCCTAACAGCAGTAGCCGGGCCTTTCCTCTGACAGTTGCGACATGCTTGACTGGCTCGAAGGTATCACCCTCCTTCATGTGCCATTCAACCCTATGAAATACCAGCCTCCGTTTAGCACGTAATGAATGAAGAATGCAAATCCTCACGTACTCGCAACCCAATTGAGCAAAGATCTCATCCACGAAAGGTACACCTGCCAACACTGCTGTCTGATTGCCTTTACCTAGCAAGAATGCTTCCCGTTGCGCTTCGCCCACAACATATCCTCCCCAATCAAATGAAGGCGTATCCTCCGCTAGCCAGGCGGTGACAATGGATTTCCAGCTTGGAGGCAAGAGATATGCGTATTCAGGCATTGTAGGATATCAGGCTGAGTCTCCTCAGGAGGTGAGTATCAGTATGTGGCTCTTAAGTAAGGTGCAGTGACGGGTGCATTCTCGTAAGTGGCCCGGCATTGGTTCCGATTGCAGTCTGTAGAAATCCGTGCAGAATCACTACTTTTAGAGATTGGAAATACCGGCATATATGCTGTCGTATATATACATATTACATTCTCTGAACCAGATCATTTTAGATAAGGGAATGTCCGTAAGCCATATCTGAGAGAAGAGTCCAAAATCCCATAGGAAAAGGATGTCTAAGTATTCATGAAATTATTCAAGGTTCAGAAGTTCGTCCGAAATGACAGACGAAGTTGATTAAGCGAATGCGACGCCAAAAAGAGTCAGAATGCCGATCAACCCACCGACGTTCCGAGGGACGGTGACGGCGGAATTTCCAGTGGGTTGAAGAGATATAATCTGGCTGGTGCTTTGCACGACGCCGCTTCTATCGGAATAGATCATATATAAGTGCACATTATTTAAAGCAAAGGCGCATATTGTCTCGTACCCTGAACCACCGGATCCAGTGGTGGATGCGCCGTTTTGGCCTGCAGTAACGGTCGTCGTGCTGGGGACACTGTTAGACGCAGAACTAGCAGTGCTCTTTGTTGCGGAAGGTGGAGTAGTGCTTGAAGGAGTTACGGTAACCGTCACCTGACCGCTTTGCGTGCTCGAGGAAGACCCAGAGCTTCCTGCACCACTACTGCCACTGCTCGAAATGTCAAACTGAGGCGACTGCGCCAAAATGGTGTTCACGTCCTGCAGGTCTTTCACAATATTGACTCGATAGGAGCCACCAGTAGGAACACTAGCAGTGATTGTTATCGAGCCTTTCGTCCCGTCGACGTTGCCCGCCAGATTCTGGATGAACAGCCCATTCTGCGTCTGAAACCAGAACCTCGATTAAGATATGCTCTCCTACCGAGATTAGAGACCCTATAAACTCACCAAAACGACTCCAAAGTTCGTAGGATCCGTACTGACCAACTGCCACGAAACCTGGTTGGGCCCATTCGCAGACCACGTTGTATCCTCACTGGGCTGAGTGACAGTAATCGCGATAACAGAGAGCACTAACGATAAAATAGCGAGCAATTGTTGTACAACGAGCATGGCGTGGTCGTAACGATACGTAAGACGTCAACCAAGGACGACGGCGTAAAGAAAGGGCGGGCTAGGGCTTCTATTAAGAGTAAGTATACGAAAGCCGTGACATTTCTGGATGGCTTGCCCTTCTGGGCTGTATTAGAAGCGGGCTCGGATCGCGGCACCTCAGGCTCGTGTTGGCCTGTGCTGGCAGAACGGCCTTGTATGCAGGCACGCTAAAAAAATAGAACACGCAGGAACAAGCAGACACTGACACATGGCGGTTTTCCATACATATCGTCAAGGAGCACAAGGTCATAGCCGCTTGAATAAATAAATAAATCTATTGGGTTCTCAAGATCTCAATAGCCTTCTACCTATCCTCGCGATACAGAGAAACCCAACAATAATGTTGCTTATTGTGTAAATCCGATATGTGTAACGTCCCCCAAAGAAGAATGCTATCAAGGGCAACAATGAAAGCACAACATATGTCAGGTACTCCAGTTTCCTGCATAACACTATCAGTATCATCGTTATTGTGTTCAGAATACGCAATAGCTTACTTGGATTGCGCTCTCTCAAATGGAGGTATTGCAGTGTTTGATGCAAAGTCAACGAACAGCAAGAAAGTAACACACGCTAAAACATCATGATCTCCGTCGAACGGCGTCGTCAATCCAGCTGTTTGCAAAGTCCGAACCCAGACGACCAAAACAGGGCCAACAAGAGGCAACAACCAAAAAATCAAAAGCAGGATATGCGTCTTTTGCGCATTGCTTTCGACTTGTGGTTGTGAAGAGCCGACCGATGGCCTTTGGGAAGTGCAGGTAGAGAGATGGATTAGGAAGCAGACTAGGAATGCGACCTGTGATGGAATGATAAGAGCCACGAGCACTAGGATGAGGATGAAAGACCATATATTTCGTTGTCGTGTGGAGGTTTCTTTAGATGTTCTAGATGATACAAGGTTAGTATAGTACAATGATAGCGTAGAAGGCAAACATACCTCCTAAACATCGATGTAAAGCGACCATAAATATATTGGATTCCTTGGAGAACTGACATAAGACCTTGCAGTAATAAGCAAGATAGAGCCACACATCCACTGGACACGAATAAAAAGAGTGACGCCAGAGGGGCTAGCAAGAGCTCTCCCGAATTACCAAGCAAGAGCTCGGATTTTGAGGGAATACATGAAAAGATAAATAATAGTAGCCCGAGTGGTAGCATGCGTTCTGAAATATACTTATACATTGATTCCATCAACGTAGGGAATGGATCTGTGAATCTCATCAACAAGGATAAACCACCAGCAAAGAAAAAGAACATACCACCAAGTTCAAAAGTGATCCAAGCCTGGAGTAATATCACCCCAACAACACCCAAAGACCACGCACACAACGTCGTCCAATATCGTAAGCCCCACGTACTCAGACTACCCTTCCAGTCCACATTCAACTGAATTTCCGATACACCGCATTCAGCCGAAGAGAATATCTGCAGTTCAACGTCATGCGTCAAATTCGCAGGGGTATTTAAGAAGGGCCCAGCAGAGTGGGTGTGGATGAGGATCGGCCTGTATCCGTCCATGGTGTGGAAATGTGATTCGGCCGTGTTTGATGTATGAAGGAGAAGCGGAGGGAAAATAGCATCTAAAAAACAATTGTTCATCAATTTAGGGATAAGAAATGGATTATACTGTGTGACCTTTACAAGAGCCTGCCATCTTAGGTGTTACGCGGTAGACCAGTAAGGCATTGGAGAGAAGGTTTGGAAGACGGATTCTCGTTGATAATTTTGCTGGATCGAGCTGGATATCAATCGGTCGCCATAAAGGAGCTTCTCTTTCAAGTCAATTCGATGCGCGCGGAAGATGACATCGGAGTAAATCCCGTACCGAATCTCCAGTCCTCAAGTATCACATCATGCACATTTTCAATTCCGCCGACAATCCAGCTTCGTGGGTCGGGCTTTCCAGATACTTGGACGCTTATCCATTCGGGCTCATGTGTGGCTTGACGCTGGATCGAAGCTTCGAAATGGATAACTCCATCGGACTCATCTACACCTTCTTCATCGACTGGAAAGCGTTGACCCCATACGGGATTGGGTAGTAGTCGTAGAGTATCCGGTTGCAAAGGTTTGCAATTGGCTTCGGTCTGCGCGCATCTGAATACAGAGACTTGGAGATCAGAGGCGTGATGTGGAGAGGAAGATCCGATTTTCCCTCGAGCAACATATAGCGTGAAATGGCTGCTTGAAGAGGTATCCACTGGTAAAAGGTACATATTGGACTGAGACTGTAAATGTCGTAGACGCAGTTGATGACCAGCGGGTAGACGCGTTACAGTGGCGTCCGATATACGAGAAGGCAATTGAGAGGTAATCGATTCATCCTTCACGACATCACGGAACCACCTATCGAAAACTGCACCTCGTTCTGCGGGTGTCTTCGCATTGCCCAACTCAAGGGCAGCGCGCGCAACTCGCCAACGCACTTGATGACACCAGACCATCTCCCGATGGCCCACGCCTGTCCAAGTACCTTCCATGCATGTAGTAAATATGGTTTTACGCCAACCGACATAGGAATCAACGTCGTGGTGTTCCATAGAGCAAGTATCCGAAGGAATCATCAGGTCGGTTGCACCGCCGCAAATGGATAGAACAGGCGTTGAGTCGTTCTTGAGGGCGCTCCAACTAGACTCATATATTGTTTCTATGCGCCGGTCTAGTCTTGCAGGAGGGAGAGAATGAGGTGTGGACATGGTTATGACGGCTGATATATCTGAAGAGGGTAGGAGAGACATGGCAACAATGCCGCCCATAGAATGGCCCATTATGATGATTTTAGTGTTTGGAGGGTATAACGATAATATATAGGCAATAGCTGCTGAGGTATATTCGCGTTGAGATAAGAGTGTAGGTCCGTGGAGAGCAGAGAAATCTTCGTTGAAATCGACTGCAGAGGAATACGAATGAATGAAGCGTTGTGGAGAAAGGTGTAGTTAACACTTACCCGCAAATAGATCTAATGGCTTTAGATGCATAGATGCAAATTCTGGGTTTACATGGCCTGCAGTTGTATAGTATTGTCGACTAGCTGAAGAAGCGATGGAGCGAACTTGACGGGATGATCCAGCGTTTCCAGGTATGAACAAAACAGGAGTACCACTCAGCTAAAAAGAAAGGGATGAGTATCGAGTTATAATAATTGGAGCTACTCACTTGATCGGCAGAATCCCAACCTGCTTCGCGGTATAACCATAGACTGTATCGTCTGGCAAGTCTTGTCCAATTAGAGTTGAACTGGTCCTGTAACAGATAACTAGGAGACATCCAAGACATGCGACATCCTTGTGGTGATAGTGCATCAGGAGACTGGACTACAGCCAAGTAGGTGCTGAATAGAGATGCTAACGTCGCTGTCGTCAGCAGAAGGAGTGACAGTCGAGCCAAGGCCATTCTTCGAATCTTCCTGTAAGTTGAAATGCTTCAATCTTGTTTTGTTAGAGCTGTTATATAGTCACTACAGAGAACATGAGTTATAGCCTGCAGTATGACTACAAGCTGGTCAACGCGGTGTGACGGGCACTCGTCACGCCCGACGCGCTTCTTCCCGAACGCCATCCATCGTCAAACGAGCAAAGCAGCAATTGCAAGGACGTATTGAATTGCTCATAAAAGACGGCATATCTCAATCTTCGAAAGATGTTTTGTATTCCAAGGCGTTGAAACGTTGAAGCTTGAAGGTTCACTTGAAATTGTCGAGTCGTCGATGGGAAGCATTCGTATGCAAGTTCGAGTGCTCTGAAGGACATCCATGAAGAAATTATCAACTTTAATATGTATATTTGTGTTTGTATTCTTATATTTGTATTATTATTCCGGGGTTTCCGGAATCTGTTGTCTTTAAATGTCGTAGCTTTTGATGGTGATAACTTGAAGTACTCCTCCTACTTTCTTGCTTGTGACATTCACAAGGTCACACTGACTTCCTGGGATATATGATATTGCAGTTCCTCTTCCTCCTTTCTCAACAACCACCATCTCCCGGCAACGTACAGAACGTTTACATTCATTTGTTATTACCATGCCTTCTTTCTCTACATCATTCTATGCACTACTCGCTCTCGCGGTCATGGTTGCTTGTCGACCTACACTCCACAAGGTATGTCCACATGGTCCACACCTCATTGTATGCGCTCTAACGTCACACTAGGCTCTCAAGCGTTCTAACGCAAGCGGCTCCCGTGGTCTCAAACACGGCCACGGCCATCGTTACTCACAAGATGACGGTTATGTCTTCCACGACGAATATGAACACCATTATAATGAGCACTATGACTACGACTATGAACAGGAACAGGAACACGAGTACAAACGGCCTGAGCGCGCCTATCCTTGTAATACCAACGGTGTCTTTATCCCTGCACCTTTCATCGTCCTCGGCGCAGGTTCTGCAACATGTTCCATCATCCCCATCGTCGATATGCCTGCTCCCAGTCTTGACGCTGCTTCGGGCATCATTGATCCTTCCGCCGAAGTTCACCCCGTCAAGTCTATCGACGCGGGTGTCTCTCCCACCCACGAGGCTCTTCCAGACGCGAACATTGCTCCCTCCAGCGTCGAGGCTCTTCCCGCTGCCCAGGCTCTGCCTTCCGCCCCTTCCAATGTTAAGGTTCTTCCGGCTTCCTCCACCGACCCGACTTCCTCAACTGACGCAGGCTTCAGTGCTCCATCCGTCGCCTTTTCCACTGAGGAGCCTATCCAGATCTTCTCGACCGACGCGGGTGCTTCCTCCACTCAGCAGGCTCTCTCAGATGCGCGCTTCATTGCGACATCCATAGAGACACTTTCTGTCCACTCGACACACGCGAGTTCTTCCGTTGCCCAGGCCTATTCCACCCAGGAGGTCCATCCCTCCCCGTCAACGGAGAAGCCTCTTCCCGTCGCTTCGACCCAAGCGTCTGTCCCGGTTTCGTTCACCGAGAAGCATCTGTCTTCCCCCTCTCTTTCCCCTGACACAGGAGTTGTTGCCTCCTCGACCGTCAAGGCTCTCTCAGATGCGGGCAAGTTCATTGCCTCATCCATACAGGCTCAGCTCGTCTACTTGACCAACATAGACTCTTCCGTCGCCCAGGCCACTTCCACCCAGGAGACCCATTTCTCCCCTTCGACTAAGGTCGCTCTTCCAGCCCCGTCGATCGAAGCGTCTGTCCTCACTCCTTTCACCAAGTCGAAGGCTGTTCCCTCTGTTCCCTGTTCCCTCTCTCCTTCCTCTTCCCCTTCCTCTTCTCCCCCTTTCTCTGTATTCATTTCCCCATCGACCATCAAGGCTCTGTCCAGCATAGTCCCCTCGATGGCCTCCGATAATGCCGCTATGTCCTCAATCCCTTCCATGCACACATCCAACGATAAGCCCGCGACTACCAGCTCCGGCTCCGGCATTACGCTCTCCACAGTCAAAGACTCGATCACCTCCTCGCCTACTAGCGACATTTCCTCTAGTTCTAGCACCTTTACTCCTGTCCCTACCACCTCCCCGGCTGTTTCATCCGTCGGAAATATCTTCCCCAAAGGCAAGGCTACTCCGCTGAGTGTCGCTGACGTTGTTACTCTCACCTTGGACTCTGCTCATTCCACGGAGTCTGTGGAGACCGTAGTGTTCATTACCTCATCGTCCGTCAAGTCTCTGGCCGACGTAATTCCCTCGATGGCACCCAATAATACTGCTGCGTCTTCAATCTCTTCTATGCACGCATCCATTAATAAGCCCCCGACCATTGCCAGCTCCAGCTCCAGCGTTACACTCTCCACCGTCAAAGGCTCGATCGCTTCCTCTTCGACCACTAGCGACGTTTCTTTGGGTTCTCGCACTGTTACACTTGTATCCTCCACAAGCTCCTACATGGTTATTTCGTCCGTCGGAGATAACTTTCCCAAAAACAAAGTTACCCCGTTGAGTGTCGCTGACGTTGCTACTATCACCTTCGACTCTGCTCTTCCCACCGAGTCCGTGGAGACCGTTGTCTTCAAGCGTGAGTCTCGTACGTAAAGTCGTCAGGATCAGGGGTCGTTGACTCGCGTAGGTCTGACGTCTATGTAGCAATTGAGCAAATGTGTATTCTTATTCAATATATGTAAGTTTGACTGATTCTGCTTTGTTAGTAAATCATAGTCGCCTTTCAAGCATATTCTGAGTATTATAGCGAATTATAGTTTTTTTTTAAAGTATATGCTGAATATACTAATTTGTGGACCAATACGAAAACAAGGAAAATTATTTCACATGGATTAGTACAAGTGGATAATTTAAAAGCTTCGCCATTGTCCTCTCGGACACCAAAGTTTATTGGGTCTCAGGATGGAATTCTACTCAAAAGAATATTCTAAATTTCGAAGGATTTTAATTTCTTTCATTACCAGTATCTCTAGACAATCTAGACAATTAAATATTGCTGGAAGAATTCAAATGCGATAGTATCGATAGACATCTAGATGACCATCATCACTGGCCAAGCACTCGGCGCACGCCGCCGATTGAGGGCACTGCCACAGCCCCTGTTAAAGCCTGCCCACTGCGCATTATTCATCGCTCAAACTCTTAAATCTCCCAACCAACTTGTAATATAATGAACAGATTATTTGGCTCCAGCGCACCTAAACCCAAACCCACTCTCACAGATGCAATCTCCTCGGTCAGTTCACGTCGTATTTGACGTCACAGCCAGCCTTGAACTTGAATTGACCATAGCATGTAGATAGATACGCGTGCTCAGTCGATCGAAGTGAAGGTTCGAAAACTCGATGCTGAATTGGGGCGATATAAAGACCAGATGTCCAAGATGCGGCCGGGACCAGGCAAGGTGAGAGTTACACCTTCAATTGTGGCAAACTTGCGGCGTTTCGCTGACCATTGCCGATCCGTGTTAGAATGCGGTTCAAGCTCGGGCGATGAATGTGTTGAAGCAGAAAAAGATGTATGAATCGCAATTATCCCAGCTTCAACAGCAGTCGTTTAATATGGAATCCGCCACGATGGCCACCGAGAATCTCCGGAATACTATGGCCACTGTGAAGGCGATGGAACAGGCGAATAAGGAGATGAAGAAGCAATATGGGAAGATTGACATTGACAAGATTGAGGTATATTTTCCCTTTACTTGTGCTGACATATATAAGGGCATCCGACTGATTGAAGTTATTTGCAGAGTGTACATTACGACATGGAGGACCTATTAGAGCAAGCGAATGAGATCCAGGAATCTTTAGGACGCTCGTATAATGTCCCGGATGAGATTGACGAAGACGAATTGCAAGCAGGTAAGCCATCCGCACAAGCATTCGTGAAAAGAAATGATTGAAGATTTCTGCAGAATTGGACGCCTTACAACTGGAAGAGGAGGAGGAGGCAGGGTCATACCTGAATGATCTCAACAAAGCACCGGACTTTGTCGACGAGGCGCCATTAGATGAGGCAAGTCAAGTCAAATCGTGTCTCTTGCATTACAGTCAGCTGATCCCACCAATACCCTTTTACCCATACAGGCAGAATCAACAAAACCGGAAGCTATTCAAGCAGCAACATATTCAGGCTCGTGATCGTGAGCGCATCAAGCATGCCCTCTGACATCACATCCGATGGTCTTTTCTTGCGAATTTCGTGTTTTGTGTTTTCGGTCCATGTACCGTATCTTTGGATTATTCCTTTGTCTATTATGTACACGCCACAAACGTGGCTTCATTCATATCCGTGTTTAAAATATCCTTCCTACGTTGTTAGGTCCGAACTTGTTTCGAGCACATGGAAATTGGAATGGAAGTATGTCGGGCGGTTAATTAGACTGACAGAAGACAAGTAAGTACTAAGTATATCAATTCGAGAAGTATCACGCAACACCTGCAACAACTAAACGCGACAACGGATAACGACAAAGAACATAACAGCTACACAATAACATCAACTAAAAGGTCCATTATCCCATCACCATGTGAAACTACACTTCATCCACTCCAAGTCGGACCTAAATCAACTTCTTCGTCTTCCTCCTCGTCCACAAAAGGACGTGCCCGAACAAGCGCACATGTGACTGCCACCGGAGGCCGTTTCACGGGAATAACCGCTTGGCTTGACCGCTTGCAAAGTCTCGAACGGTTCCACGGTAGGCGTGCATTGCCTTGGTATGAAGAACCAAAAGAGTTACGGGACAGACCGTAACGGTTGATGACCTTGAGATCTCTGTCAGGGACAGTCAACAGCTTTCCATGGGCGGCATTTTGCGGCGTGGGAACAGCATTATGGCAGGTCCAGTCAACGTCGTTGAGCGATGGCGGCGTTATAACGATAAGTGGAAGGCAGATACTCTGCTTTTCAGGAGCGATAATTGCCTTCACATCTTCAATGTGGCACTTCGTTAAAGCCGGTTCGGGGAACGTTACAGACGTAGTGACGCGACGATCCCTAACAACCAGGGCTGGTTGGGACGCTATAGGGCCCTTGCCTGTACGAAAAGTCTCCGAGCATGGCGGTTTGTAGGCAAGAGAACGTACAGAACTCTTCCAGAGAGACGCGAAGCATTGCAGGGCACTGCGGCTATCGAGTAGGGACGCGACAAGGATATATGAGCGTAGTCCTCGAAATTCGCGCTTTCTAGACTTGGAAGAGGCAGCATTCGCTCGAGCCGCGGGGGGACGTCGCACAGGGATCCTGAAAGTGATCCCAGCATCGATGACAGTAATCTAGAGATGAATTAGCAGGGATAAATCATCGACGGTCTGAATGGCTTACAGCGTTGAATCTGCCAGCTATACCTTCTATAATAGGTTCGGGGGGTTCATCGTCGGTGGAAGGCACGAACATGGTCTACATAGCGACGTGAGTTATGGCCCGGAGGCCTCGCGGAAATCGCGACTACTGACCGACACAGGGTAACAGTAGGAGAAGAAAAAAGGAGTTGTACAAGGGAAAGATGGCTAATGAGCAGCCATCTAACGAGAGGAGGGAAGGGGGACGAGGAGAAAAGAGGGAAACTGGGGAAAGCTGCTGCACAGCACAACAACGTTTTAAAGGAGGGTGGGTATGATCTGCGAACCGAGGACAAGCGCCTCAAGCGCTCAGGGACATCAGTGGCCAGATTGCTGACATAATCGTACAACCCGAATTCTGGTGTGCTATTCTCCTACCTATGCTATGCTACAGTTGTGGAATGTACAGTCGTGAATAGAAACCCTAATTATAACAACCTATCAGTCTATCGATATGTGGCTCGAAGCCCTCTAAATAGAAATTCGTGCTCGTGTGCCGCCTCAAAGTATGAATCGAATGGCTTCGTGCTTCGCTTTTAGTGTAATGTAAAAGTGGAGAGTGAGTGATATCCTCGGAGATCCTACCAATTCTCAGGCAGCGGCGGCAACTCATCGTCATCCTCTGGAATCCAAAATGGCGACTGGGGAAAAGCCTCCGGAGCTTTCACCGAGCATTCTGAGACAGGTAGAATCAAAGCCGTGTCAGCGAATGGATCTTCACCATGAACCGAACATTCATCGATACCAGTGGTAAGGTCACTACAGGTACTTGAGCCATCCTCATCCGGGACCAGAGCCGGGACATCAGGAATCGAATCATCTGGCGCAATTGTCCTTCGATCAAGTGGAGCGGATGAAGATTCGCCGGAAGACGCGAAAGGGTAGGAGGCAACAGCAACATTTATGACGAAAGGACGAGGACCGGCGAACGAGGATGGCCATGGAATAATTAGTCGTTGACCCCATGCGTGGTCTTGGCAGTCCACTTTGTTAATCCACGCTGCAAAGTAATGAGACTCTTCTGGCGGCGGTTGTGTAACGATAATATGTGGCACTGCATAAGGAAAGAGTGAACGGGTCACATTGGCCGGACATATTCCATAGGGTGACGGGGGTGGAAGCATCCGCTGTAGAGGCACATGTCAAATTCAGTCTTTGAACGATGTAGAATCCAAGATAGCCCGAGTAACTCACCTCCGCTGGATCTATCCAATCTGGGGGACCATACAGATCATACCGACGACGGAATCGTTTAGACTTCCGTACCGCATCTCTAATAACGGGTAGGAGGCTCTTCTTGTTCTGCACAACTTCGTTGATCCAAGACTCTGGGGAATCGCATGGCGCTTTTGCGCAGGGTGGACAAGGAACACGCCGGGTAACGCCGGCTGTTCTAGACACTTCTTCTACTTTGGGTTTAGTCTGTGGTCGTATGTTCTGTCATTGCGATCAGTCTGGAGGCTTGACAACTGCACTCACCTCGAGAACGACGTCCTCGGTAAGCAGCTCCTCCAGAACTTGTGCAAAGTCTTCAAACGGTTCTATTTCTGCAGGCTCGCAAAAAGGGTATGCTGTATGGACGGAAAGGACATAATCCCTGGTGTACTGTAGACAGAAACCCTGAGCATGACGACATGATGGCTGAAGACAAAGGAGAAGACTCACAGCTCGGATGACGATGAACGCCGCTTCCCCAAATCGCAAGATGATATTCTCTAGAAAATGGGACGTTTCGCAGATAGAAAATATGGAACCCATGTAGAAAGTGTGGTGTTTGTAAAGTAGTTTTCTTTTATATAGATAGGACGACGCGTTGAACGGGCGTACGTTGTGCGAGACGACGGAGGTTTTAATTATGATTAACCCGGGCACGCGGGTGGCTTGAGGCTGAACGGTGTTGGCGAGGGCGTGCACTGAATGGGGTAGAAGACACTTCTTCCTAAAGATCTTGGACGTAAGAGACGGTGTTCAATGAGTATACTTGTAAGCTTGTAGTGGTTGAATTTTCTTTCTAGGATGGCGAAGAATGGTCCCTTATAAGAATATGCGGTCCCATTGTCCGTGTCTCCGTGGACGCTTTGAACTCCACTTTTACTGTTATCCTTGTAAACCTCTTCTTTGTTTTATTCTCCACTCAAAGATTGTTTAAAAATAATAAAACAACTCAGCGCATCGGACTGGCAGATTCAATTATGAGCTGCAAGGCCTTATATCCTCACAGCCTCAAATCAGATAATTACGGCCTTTCATCTATTTCCAAAATCTACCCGGAATGGTAATGATTGCGAGTAAGACTGAGCTAGGATTAAGTAAGATGGCGACAAGCTGCTACTGAAATGGCTCGATGACCTTCGATGACCCAGAAATTGCCCACAAAACACGGCAAAAGCATAACAAAAAGGAAGGAAATCGATATATAAATATCTCAACACACAATAATTAAATATACCCCACAGAACCAGGTGACGATATCCATCT
Organism: Sphaerobolus stellatus SS14; assembly: GCA_000827215.1. Lineage (NCBI taxonomy): Eukaryota > Fungi > Basidiomycota > Agaricomycetes > Geastrales > Sphaerobolaceae > Sphaerobolus > Sphaerobolus stellatus. The sequence continues at coordinate 666,054 of KN837076.1, forward strand.
TCCGATTCCTTGACGAGACTGTAATCTAATCCCGCTTAGAGCGCTCAGTAAGTGGGGGAACATCTCCTTCTTCTGGACGTCTTCCAGATACCTTTACGAATCCCTGCATAGCATAATCCGCACCAGAGATCTTAAGAGAATAATCAGTCCATAGACAATTTACAAAGGTTCAGAAAGCTTTACCCATTGGAAGAAATCGCGGACATAGCTCGGGAGTAATCCAACAAAGGGGACAAAGTTGGTGTAGAAAGGCAGATAGATCGTCTTGGACTCTTGAGTGTCCAGTGCAGCGATGACCGCCTTGGCGACTGAATGTGGAGCAACCGAGGGGACGAGGAATTTATACCACCATGCACCCGGGAGAGACACGCGGGAGAACATTGGCGTCAAGGTGTGGCCGGGCAAAAGAAGCGTTGTGCGAATGTCAGGAGCATTATAACTAGGATAAATCAGTGAGTGAATTACGCTCAATAGGACCAGTTAAACCTACCGCTTATCGAGCTCATAACGCAGAGACTCGTGAAGTTTAATCACCGCAGCCTTGGAAGCTGAATAATCAGCTGAAATATAGATGTGTTATTATCAGGCTCAAGGTGGCATAGAACGGGAAGCCTACAGATTTGAGACGCCCCGACTAACCCCATGACGGACGATACGGTGATCTGGGATCAATTTAGAAATTGCATACGATCTATTTATCAAAAGAGCTTACTATATGACCAGATTTTTCTTCAATCATATGTGGGAGGAATGCCTTTAATGTCCAGAAATGTGAAAGAACGTTAGTGTCGAAGGTTCTAAAAAGGGAATTATAAGGAGATGAATGACCTTGAGAATAAATACTCACTGTTTCACATCTTCAGGCTCAAGATCAAGAATCAGCTTTCCTTGAACAACACCTGCGTTGTTAACGATGACTGTAGGATGACCGATCTATCGAGGGTAAGGGCTAAACTCGGGAAAGTCTGAAAGGACATACCTCTTCTTCGATTCTTTTTGCGACAGCTTGAACTTCCTCCCATTTAGAAACATCGCATTCGTAATAGTCGATATTGTCGTCTATAATCTTATTTAGGAATTGACACGTCGATGAGATAAGCGAAGGCATACAGTTTCCCCTCTCGACGGGCTTTGTATCGAGAACGATGACAGTCACATTGCGTACAGAGAGTGTGGTTGCAATTAACCAGCCGATACCGGAGGCACCTAGTAAAATATTCGGAAAGTGATCCCATATTGAAAACGATGCTCATACCTCCAGTAATTAAGACCACTTGCTCGCCCCAGTCAAATCTCTTAGGTTTAAGAGTTTTCAAGCCATTCCTCCAAACCCTTGAGAGCAATTTGAGTGACCCTAAATTCGTCAGACAAGGGATTATACGAGTTAGTCGGAGAAATGCCTCACAAAAAAGCGATAATGCTACGAAATATGCCAGAGATGTGACAATAGTAGGCTCGCTCCAGGGTGCTCCTTGGGAACGATAGAACATGGGGATCCAGAATATAAAGAATGGACCTATAAATTAAATATCAAGGTGATCAAATGAGTTAGATGGAAAATACGTTATCGAGTAACTCACTGAATAGCGTATTCGCCAAAACTTTCACTACAATGTCAAGGTCCAAGGCATCAAACATCGATTCCACTGGAGGTTCCATGCTTTAAGTATACGGTGGGCAAATAGAATTCCAGCTAAGGTGTATGTTTATCTTCACTTGATGGGACCCTCGGGCAGGAGTTAGGTAGGATGACGGAAGGTAATAGAGATATGGAATAACCGGATGATTCCTTTAGTAGCGAAGTAGAATAGGAAGTTAGAAGAAGTAAGCTGATACGAGGAAGAAATGCGAATATGATTGTATGAGTTCCAGCTCAAGTCGTGTACGTTTCCCTCTACTCCCACGGTTGTGGACCAGTGTAGGCGCAATCGTGATCTCGATCACATCTCTGATGCTCGAGTCGTGTCCTCAACGCGTCCCGCTCGAAAGACTCGTGTTTATTTCCTTTCTCATTGAGGAAATGCTCCGAAAGCTGATGACATTGGAATGAACGCGTTGTGTCGCGTAGATCACGTGTTGCTGCTAACTTCACAACACGCGGCTGTCAAACTTGTGTAGACAGAGTCGCCTGAAACGGAATATTCCAGTCCAAGTACAGAGACTCTTAAAAAGGTATTGCTTGATTCTTGTCTCCACGGTAATTTATTATTTTACAATGACATAATAAATTACTTTCCTCGTTTTTAGGTTTAACGCAAAAAAAGGGCGCGTGCTGTGTCCCAGGCTCCCAGACTCCAATCGGAGTTTCTCTTCTGAATATTTCTACGACTTGTTCTGTTCCCTGGCACCCCGAGAATTGTTGATTCTGGGCAAATATCGTCTCCGCTCCCGTATATTCTATTTGCCGGTTCTTCCGTGTCAAAATTAATGAATTGAAAACTCAAAAAATGAGTAGAAACTCTTTTTTTCAAGATATTTTTTACCTTTCCACTGGGTTCCAGAAATTCTCGTCGTTTCAACTTAGACGCTTCCGATGTCTCTTCCTTTTTCCCAACATCAACTGCAATCGTCCTTGTTGTCTCCCCCACTCACTCCCACCCCTAGTGCTAGTCTAACCATGCAAGCTTGGCCCGACAACGACGCTCTAGCTGAGCATCCGGCCCAGGCCCAGTCACTCCAAAGTTCCTTCGATGCGGCGGATGGTCGGTCAACCACTCCTTTGAACGTGAGTCTTCATCCCTTCTCCTCTCTCGTCCCTCTGACCTTTTGCTAGGAGGATGACATGACTGGATATATTTTCCTTCCCCAGCTCAGGCTCCCCGAAATCAGTCTAAAATTTGAGGATAATATGCTCACCTCTAGCTCCGCCGTAAGTCCGTTCTTGTTTTAGGCGACCTTTTCCCTTCAACGAACCCTTACCAGTTTACCGATGATAATATCTTCCCCAAAACTACTACTGAGTCCCTCAACGACACGACGTCGACCCCGAATCTTTCTGTCCTCGTAAGCTCCGTTTCATATAGCGTCGTATACATACTCACCTGGCTTCAAGGGCAATGAAAAGATGGATAATACAGCACCATCCACGTCTGTCTCTCCCTGCGATACACAACTCCTTTCAGAAGACTTTAAGGTAATGCATACAGTGCCGCCGGCATCCGCTTCTCCTTCGCTAACATTGAAAATTAGGCTCTGGAGCAGGAGTTTCAAGTTACGCTTACGTTGAACTCGGTAATCCTCTTTATTCCTGAAATTCGAATGTGACTTCACTAACACCAGCGATAGTCCTCCAATGAAGTGTCCGGTGCTCATGTCCCAGAGGCAATGGATGCCCTTCCGGATCGCAACACCGACGCTAAATCCACCGTTTTGAGAGGTGCGGCCATAGAGGTATATCTCCTCGTATTATATTGCACTCTTCCTTTGTAACACGAAGCACAGATTAAAGATGATGATTCCCAGTCTGATGCAACTTCTACCTCCTCCAACTCCCTTGATATCAAGATCGAAGCGTCAGAGCCCGATACTTCAGCATCGATCGACGTACGTATTCTTTCGTGGCAGTCCTCTCTTTGGGGTTATTTGACTGATGTTTTTTCCTCTTTTATAGGGTGTGGTTGAAGAGATAAAACTCGGAGGCGACGGTATGCAACCTCCGACGAGCAGCGAACTCGTAAGTCCTGCCGTTGTACTTCATGCTATCTTGAAATAACGAATCGACCCGCCAGAAAATCTCGTCTTCTATGAGTTCCCCCGTTATTGTACGCTAGTTTGATGTACCCATGTCTTCTTCTGCCGCTGACGTTGATACAGGTACGCGAATCGTCATTCGAGAATGGTGATACTATCCTGGCTGCCTTGAACGACGTGAGTATTTCTTTCTATTACTAGTGTGAATGATAATAAATATTGTTTTCAGACTTTAATTGAGCCAGCAAATCTTGTCAAAGAAGAGACCTCGAGTAGTGAGAATTCCTTCGTGAGTATATGCGGCCCATGTTGCTTTTTTTAGTCCGGCCAGCTAATGCTATGGTGTAGGTTGTGGTGGAAGAACGAAATTCCGATAAGAGTAGTGATATGTCGCGAGTAAATATTCAAATAAAACACAAGTTATTCATTTGCTGATATCGAACACAAAGGTTGGAAATGGAGTTGCCTATGAAGAAACATCGTATACCTCGTTGACTCTCGATGATAATTCGACCCAGAACACTGCCGGCGTTGAAGGCCAAGCTCAGCAATGCTTGACCTTCACGTTACAAATTGATACCACCGTGGAGGCCGACGACCGCGTTCTGTTCGACCAACTTCAGACTGAAGAGACATCCGTTTCCGATACGAACAAAGACTCACATCCAGAAGACACCGATACAGAGACCGTATATCCAGACGAAACTGATTCAGAAGCGGTACAACAAGGAGAATCCGACTCCGAAGCGATTCAGCCAGAAGGTTCAGAATCGGACGCAACTACCCATCCAGAAGATCTGACCATTGCCAATCTCGAGCTCAATAGCGAGTCCGGTGCACTTGTCCATTCCAGCACAGTCCAACACCGCCTTGGACCATTCTCTTCGGAAGTTATGCAGAAGATCAATCTCAACACAACCGTAACGATCAAGACTTACTCTGATGCTAGCAATCTTTATTATGCCCTTATCGACGAAACGACCCATGAAGAGCTCTTCCCAGACGATGGCAAGGCTGACGAAAACCTCAGCCTTGTACTGGCTCCCAAGCCTGGCGAAGAACACACTGTTGATCGTCCGAAGTAAGTTCACGATATTGATAATAGTCCATGGATTGTTCATTGATCTTTTTTCTTTCTATAGCTGGGCATTGGCACCTCCAGTCGAACCCGACTTGACCTCCTATCTCCGCCGTCCCCCCAAGGATACACACCGACCTAGGTATGATGAAGGCTTCCAGAACGAACTCGCGCAATTCGATGGAGCCCGCAGACGTCCAGGTTTATTGGAAGATAGGCCCAACTTCAGTCGTACAATTTTTTTTGAAGACAAGCCCATCTTTAACAGCCACACGAACAATTTTGAAGCCGCACCTCAGCCGGAACGAGCTCCTCGACCACCTTCTCCTCGACCAGCAGCGCGGTTCGATGCAAACCCTTATCCTTCGAGTACCACATATAAGTTCAAGTCTGCGGCCTTAAAAGCTAATATTAAAGTCGGCGAGGCAAGTTGCGATGGTTAGTTGCCTAAGAAACACTGATTAACTGAAGCTACAGTGGAATCCCGGCCCTCAAGCGGCATCTACTGGAACCCCAGCCCCTGTACAGGATGATGCATGGAGTACTCCCGTACCGTCTCAACCAGCCGCTGTGCAAGACGATGGATGGAACAACCCCGCGCCGACTCAACCAGCTTCTGTGCAAGGCGATGGTTGGGGAACCCCCGCACCGGCTCAACCATCCACAAAGCGATCCAAAAATTTCGGCACTGCAGGAGAAACTGATTTTACTCAGAAGGATATTCCACCGCACTTCAAGTGCACTAGCTTCCAAGGATCTACGGGTCGCTTCGACGAGGATACTCAAGGCGACGCTGGTAATGGAGTCTTCGGAGCAGCTGAGGATGGCCCTGGTGCTGATCGCACCAGCAGATTCCTTGGTCGAAAGGATTTCGGAGATGACCGCGACGTCAATTCTATCAACTCCCTGGGCAACAGTTTTGCAAACGGTGGATATCAGAACAACAACGGGAGATATGATTATGGCAAGGGTTACGCCGGTCGTGGCCGAGATCAAGGATTTGACGAGAGGAGACGCGATCGTGACGGTGGTTTCGGAGGAATGGGAGGACGCGATACAGGTTTTGGCGATAATAGCTTTACCTCTCCGGGCGTCGGCGGGGACTTCAAAAGCGGACAGGATTTTTTCGGAGGGAGGCGATCTGGTGGAGATGGCGGCTTTGGCGAGGCTCGTCGAGGACCTGGCGGCGGTGGCTTTGGAGAGGATTGTCGAGGCGGCGGCGGAGGAAGTCGAGGCGAAGGATTCGAACAAAACGGTAGAAGGGAGTTCGAGAGGGATGAGCAAGATGGATTCGATGGTGCTGCAGGGGGAGGATTCGGCAGAAAAGACGAATTTGCTAGAGGACAAGGCGGACGTTTCGGTGGCGGTGAGCGTGGAAGATCTTTCGGCAATGACAGCAGTAATTCCTTCGGGGGAGACCGCAATGCTGAGCAATTCCAAGGCGGCGGAGATGGCTACGAGGATACTGGTTATGGCGGTATGAGAGGATTTAGAGGTGGACGTGGTGGAGGAGGCAGCTTCAGGGGAGGACGTGACGACGGCAGTCAAGGTAGAATTAGTGATGCAGGGTGGGATAAGAGCGGCCCGCATTTCGACGGTTATCGAAATGGAGGAAGTCGTCAAGGTAGCTTTGCAAGCGGTGAACGCAGGGGCGGTTTCAGAGGAGGGGTTCGTCAAGATGCTGGTGGGTACAGGGACCGCAACGCCGACTCTGGAACGGGTTATGGTCGCAGGAATGGTTCCTCAAATGATATTTGGGGAGGGGATGCGGCGAACGTAAACACGAACGGGGCAAATGGCTTTACCGACTTCGATGATCCCACTGCACCCTCGGTAGGCCAAAGCAGCTGGTTCAGTCCGCCACAGCAAGTCGCAACCACAGAGCCTGCGGCAGGATGGAGTTGGGATTGAGTCGCTTTATCTTGTGCTTCATGTATGTCGTGGCCGCTCAGCGTGCTTCCGAAAACTAACGGGTAAAAGTCAACCAGAAAACCGCGAAGACAACAGACCTGTTATAATCAAAGTAAAAGTAAATTGAATTTCTTTCCTATACCGATGTTTTCCTTGATATTTCCTGTTCCTCTACTTGCTCCTTCGATCTCCTTAATTCGTACGACTTAAAAGTATCTTGTCCGAATTTGCTTCCGTCACTAGTAACTCGTCACTGTCACAACTTTCCGAGAACATGTAGCTCGCAACTTTAGTTTTAAACAATCGAATGTCTTCTGCTCTTAAAGCTCTTCGTCTTCCTCGTCTATCTCAAGCCGCCATATTGAACGATACCCCGGAATATGCCGATCAAATTCAAGAATGGAATACACAGTCCCTGCAAGTCGTCCAGGAATTACAACAGTTGCTGTCGCAAGAAGATGTCGTCCTTCTTCTTCCTGAGGATATCGCTGTAGTCTTTGCGATAAGTGTACCATTATCTAGCGAAGAACAGTGGATAGACGGAAGCTTGCGTGTAGTTGCGGAAAGTAAGCATAGTTGTCAGCTCAGAACCTCAGCACTTGGTAACCCATTTTGCGGGCTGACAGGCCTCTATACCCAACTTCCAGCGCCAACATTGGATGTTATAACTTCCGTTTTAACCTATCATGTTAAACCGTGCTTCATAAAGAATCCACATTCTCGAATAAACGTGGAAAGCGGGAGGAAGCTACACCGAGCTGCTGGGGGTTCTGCAGGTGTCACTGACTTTTACGAAGATCAAGAATGGAAGAATTATCCTTGGATTGGACATATACTTCATTGGTGCATAAAGCATCTTAACGTGCGTTTCTCTGATACTGCACCGAGGACATTGTACTCACTTGAGTTCGTCAGTCAGAGGACTATGAACGACTGTGGCCTCTCGTTATTCCACCAAGCATGACTCTTCTAGACGATTATGAAATTTACAGCAAATTGAATGGTGTATGGGTCATTTCTGAAATGCTTGTAAATGTCCCACCAATCTTACTCAAACGGACGGGGATAGACGGATTGCTGAAAACTGTTGAGTTACTATTCACTGCTTTGCTGTGCTTTTGGTTTATACAACTACAGTCTCTTAAATCCACCACCCTCCATTTGCATTCGCCTCTTACGCCCCAATTAATTCGAACTTCAATTCCTGCCTTTATTACACTCACCAATATCACCACGACAGATGGGTCAAGGGAGAGATTCGACGAACTCTCGACTTTACTGGGCGATAATATCCTCGGTGGAATTTGGTTGTATGCTTATAACGAATACGCTACTTTAGAAGTGTCTATTTTAGCATTACCTGCTGTGCTTGAGGAACTAGGCATTGGTTCTGTGAGGTTCCTGAAGGTATATTTTGAATGTTTATGATTCTCGTTAAGACATTAACATCCTCTCTTCCCTAGCCTATTATATCCCAGCTTATCCACAATATTACGGAAGTTCCTACTATTGAAGCCAGTTGTGCCATGCAAGTGGCGTCCGTAGCCCTCTTAGAATTCCTGATGAATACCTATTGCGAAAGGATTTTCCATTGGTCCGGATTCATCGCGGAAGGCTTCGCCAGATGCTGGGTCGCCCTCCAAGAATCTTCCTTGGTTTCCAAGACAGGTTAATGAGCCCTATCTGACCATTCATCGTGTTAACATAAACATGTAGTCGATCTGCGACAAGCTCTCAAGCAGGCGTGTGCCACTCTGATGGAAGTCTGTCCTTCCGTCGTGCAGGTACGTAGGGTATCTTAATGATAATATTATAATAATTACATAACGTTGATTTGATCAGAATGAGTACAAGCAACTACTCTCATGTGACAGTGACATGTTTGGACGATTACTTCCGACGACCATTATGCAGCAATGTTGACGGTAATTGGGTGGTATTCCTCCAACAATCAAGTTATTATTATTGACGGCGACTAGCTCGTAAGTGTCGCCCAGTTGAACCAAGTGGTGTCAACACGCGATATTCACATTGGCAGGTCATGATGCAACCGCGGAGGATGCCAGTGGGATAGCGGGTGCCGATGTTATTCGAGTCGGTATAGGGGCGAACGATCGTCTGAACATGATAAACGTATATTAGAATTAGTTCTCAGTTTTCTTAATGCTACGGACCTGTTCAAGACGAGACCTTTGAGTGCACGTATCTCCCTCCTTACTTCTTCCTGAGCAGGGCTTAGCTGATTATTCGAGAATCCATAGCCTCGGAGACCCGTATTTCCATTGTATGTCGCGAACGTCTCTTTTGAAAGATAGCCTGTTAAATCTGTTAGCGACTTGAATGTGTGTCCATATACGCCCTTTTCTCTGGATCCTTGTGATACGACTTGGTGCAGAGCTTCTAGTCCAGTGATTGTCGAATCTGCGACAGGAGCTTCTATCAAATCCACGTATGACCATAGTTCAGCATCTGCTTCCGTATCGGCTTTGTATCGTGGAGAACGAATAAGTTGCCGAGCAATTGCGTTCTATGATAGCGTTTAAATATTATATGAGTGTACTCAAGGAATCTTACGTACCTTGAATTCGTCCCGCTGACCAAACGCAGGAAATTGCTCGACCAGACGGGTGTACAAGTCATCGATAGAATATTTCTGCTCAGGAGATTCCAAGTATACACATCGAATAACCGTGGACAAATCCTGCGTGGGTAGGCCATTCTCGTCCACGGTCAAGTCTTTAAGAGATTTCACGTCAGGAGACAGCTCTTCTGGTTCAAATGAGATAATGGTGTTGTAGCTTTCATCCTGAACTTTCTTGACGTCGACCAAACGATTCCTCAGCCGTTCCATAAGAACTTTTTGATGTAGGCTAAGAGCATGCCTCGCGTCCAATGTTCTGCTGATGCGAGGAAGAAGAAATCTCTGTAAGAGTTGGTCAGTTGAAAGATCAGTATAATGGAGCTGCAGGCATACATAATGTACAAAGGCGAGAAGACCCGATAAACCAAGACCCCATGAAATAATACGGAAAAGCGAGGCAAGAAGTAATGGTAAATTGGAGGGTGGGGATGGTGGATACGTTCGAGGAGGTATTGGTGGAGGCTGACGATTCTAAGAAGCTAATGAGATCTAGACTAAACAGTAAATGTTGCAAACGTTAACGGACTTACAATCTCTCGCATTAATATGTCTATCTCTTCTGTAGTAAGCCCCTTCTCCTGCAGAAACTTTCTCTTGTTGTCCGCATTCTCATCACGGATATCCGCAGATTGGAGGAACGCTCGTGCTTTCTGGATCAGTTGTGAACGATCAATCGCGGTAGTTTCGAGCTCTTTAGAAGATGTAGACTGTGGATTAGAATCTTCCACACTCATGGTATTTGTGTAGTGAACGAGCTGTTGAAGAGCGGTGAGCGGCGTCTTGTAAGGCGTAATCACATGGCAGTCATATCACTTAGTCACTGAGGCTCAATGTCAACGATGAAAAGGAATTCCCTCAACTTGCGACCTCCAGGTATCTCCTCTGTGTGCATCCACATCTTTCAACTCGTCTCTTTCATCGTTCTTAATGGCTTTGGAACCCAGTCTAGCATCATGGCAGCCCGGCCCGTCTGCTGCAAAATTCAGACCGAACTTCAAGTACTTAGCATCAGCCTTCGAGCAATCCGTGCCTCGTATAATCTTTCGAAAAGGCAGGCTTCATATATATCGCTTTTAAGGTTCGACTGCTGGACTTTACAAATAGTTTCGGTCAATTATCGACTGCTCTTGCTCCTATCGTCCGCAACGTGAAATTGGACTACTTATGGCTGTAGGACTTTGGTTCATCTCAGAACACACACATACAGCTTCCGTATCGGAAGGCACGAGCTGGAGATAGGCCTGACTAACATAAGTAGTCTTCAAGTACCCGGCTAAAATACATCGCTTCGCCTGTGCGTTGCATGTTTTAGTATCTTCCTCCTCCTGGTCCAGGGGAATGGAGTCTTATTTCTCAGACGTCGTAGTATGTGGCACAGTGGCAGACTGAGATACTATCTTGAAATGCGACCTATAAGCTGAAGCTTATCCGTGCACATCCGATTTACGTCTACCTTTAGTGCGCTTACACCCACGGACTCATAGATAATGCAGGAATCAAGGAAGACTTCTATAATTCCACACGATTTGGCAGCACTCTGGCGGACCTGGCAGCTACTAGCTAAGTTCTTGTGCCTTGCTTCTCGAAGCTGCGGACTTGGTCTTCTAATAGCTCTACATCGGGCTTCCCAGGTTGCGGATCTCTCGGAAGCCTATCATGGAATACACAGTGGAAACCGAGAATTTTTTTTTTTAATATGATATTCTTGGCCTTTGACGCAGTTTATAATACACGCGTTATACGCCACTGAATGTCAGTTAGGTTTGGATTCAGTCAACCCCTCGTCATCTTTCCAGATAACCTTAATTGATTACCGCAACGAAGTTCCTCTCATTAACTAGGAAAGAAAGAAAAGAAAAGGCATGTATATATCCTGGGCCGGTAGCAAGTACAGGTGCTACAAAAGACACATGCACAGTATATACGTAAACTACATAATAATAAAAGTCCTACAAGCAAGCAAGCCATAATATTGATGACTACTACCAAGCGGTATGGTAAAAGGGGAAAGCAAACTCTCCGTAACCGAGAAAAATGCCAAGAGAGCCTAATAGGCTACACCTGACGGCGCATTGTCCCGGTAGAAAGACTGCGAAGAACTAGGGCGCCGATTTGAAGGTAAAGTTGTAGCGTATGGGTGCTCGGGGGTATTTTGACCTTCCTGTGAAGGTTGATAAATAGGCCCAGCCGGATCATGGATATGAAGATCGGAAGTGGTGAATGCATATGCTGCATCGCGGGGAAGATATGGATTAAATTCACCGGGTTCCGCTTGAATTGGGATTGAAGGGGTATTATTATAAGGATTGCTTGAGGGTATTTCATCAACATAAGGCCTTTCAGCCATATTGATGGAGGGACTTTGTAATCCCGGAGTCGACGATATGCTTCCGTGTATGGTTGGGAGAGTAGGTTCAGTAGGTTCAGGAGTGGCTCCGCGCTCGGCCGAGCCGCGGTTGAACTGCCAATATTCATCTTCATATTGTTGCCTATTCTTGTGGCTACGGTATTTCCGACGACCCCAAAAGAACGCGCAGAAAAATATTGCTGTTACGAATAGTCCTACCACCAGGAAAGTGCCTGCTACGGCGCCGGTATTTGAAAAGAACTTACTATATACATGTTCAAGTCAGTATGAGTAGAAGAAAACAGGTAAAGAAACTAACTCATTCTTCGATGCAATTTTGGATGCTGAGCCGGTACCACCGGGATCGGCAACAATGGCAGTGACCGTAAAATTCGATGAACTGGAACTTGACGGGCTTAAGAAAGAAAGGGTGGTAGATGGGACGAAGACGGTGCTGGAGGAGCTCGGCGGTAAAGTAGACGGTGCCTGTAGTGAACTGGATGTCGAGGGAACTGATGTAGCAATACTGGAAGAACTGCTGGTAGAGGCTGGAAGGCTGGTAGTGGTCGTACTAGTACTAGATGTTGTTGAGCTAGTGGCATCGGAAGTGCTGCTGCTGCTGCTACTGCTACTGCTACTACTTGTAGAAGCAGTGGAAGTTGTTGAAAGAGTGTCTGTACCGCTCGAAGTCGATGTAGTCGTCACGTCGGAAGTGGTGGAGGACTGTGTGGTTGAGTCCGATGTGCTAGTACCGGTTGCGTTTAAAGATGTCGTGGGCTCCTGACGCAGGCGCAACACAGTGTGGACATCGACCGCGAATACAGATCCCAAAGCCAAAAGGATAGTAAGGATAGTAAGGATGGGTGCCAATGGCGACCGCATCGTTGGATGTTGGCAGGACTCGACTTGCTTGACTTCTCGAAGTTCTTGCTTATGTGATCGACGCCCACCAGGAACCAGCTTCCCCTGATTTTTGATTTACTCCCGACTTATTCCATTGTTGCTTCATTCCGTTCCAACGAGTTCTCAACTCCAACTCAACTCTTATGTTTAATCCTTCCTTGTCTCTAAAGCCCTGAAATTGTATTGGATGTTGATCCGTGGCGTTTCAAATACTTGCCCTCAACTTCAAGCCGACAATCATCATCATCAAGCCTTCTATAAATTAAACTGTTACTCTAATTATTGTCATTCGCGAATACACCATAATTCCGACTAGTTGTTTTGCTACCTACGTTACTAAAAAGGGATTACTTGTCCTACGCTGTTATCTGCCATCATCATAACTCCTTCTCCGGCTAGATTACTGGCAACTCAATCTATATCTATTCTCATCTACTCTGGTCATGTGTACATTCTTCTACCATCGGTGCGCACTTCTTACTTGCCAAATGTATGTCTGACTTGTCATATACATGCCTTGCGTCAACATTGGGAGTCAATCGTTGGTCCTGGAGCCATTCACTACGGGACCCCAGACCACATTATGTACTCCATTTTCAGCTTCTCTTTCTCCGTTTCTCACAGGTCTTGGAATAGGAAGACGCAAATGATAGCCGTAAACCCCCAGAATTTGATTACTAGCGATATATCTTCGGACGTTCCATCAGTCCCCACACCCCATGGGGAGGTATGTTGTGAACCGATTACCGATTGCGGCTCGATAACCTCCACCTGAGAACAATAACGTGAACTAATTGGAATTATTCAGGGGTATCCTAGAATACGCACCGTTAAATGTCGTTCATCTTGCACGCCAGGTTTTTCGTTGAGTCTCCCTCCTTGACACCACCAACGATGGCCATCACTCAAGGACTCAATCTTGAGGCCAATGATCATGCTCATAAGGAACGATTGATGACGAAACGTATTCTTTGGAAGCTCGACACACATACATTACCTGCTTTGGCCATGCTGTGGCTGGCAAACTTCCTTGACCGGTACGCTTAGGTTTTTATTTTTAAACAAGTGTGCTGATTTCCGTTACTTATAGAACGAATATCGGAAATGCTGCGTACGTTTTGCGTCAATCCAATCCTGCTGTTCGTTTACCTCTCATGACATTTCCAGTATCGCCGGTCTGCGTACAGATCTCCATCTAAAAGGCAACCAATTTAATACTGCACTTGCGGTATTTTACATCACATATATTGCTTCGGAATTGCCTTCGAACTGGATTCTTAAACGGGTACATGCGAATAGATGGATCCCCGGTATTGTTGTTGCGTGGGGCGTAGTAACAACTCTCAGTGGTCTTATGCAGACCTTTGGGGGCCTCGTTGCGATCAGAGTATTCCTCGGTCTATGTGAAGGTGGTCTTCTTCCGGGAATGGTTTTGTACCTTAGCAGCATGTATAAGCGTAACGAGCTTCAACTCAGGTTTGTCATATCTTCTTTTCAACAGAATTAATCTTTACGTCATTGAAGGATTGGAATATTCTATGCTTCAGCATCTTTATCTGGAGCATTTGGAGGTAATGCTTCCTACCATTATATTTTTATTATCATTAATGTTTTGTCAAGGTCTTTTGGCTACTGCCATTATCAAGATGGACGGTCTTGCTGGTGTGGCCGGATGGAGATGGATCTTTATCCTTGAGGTAGGATTAAAGGCGATTATGTTTACTGATATCCCGTAACTGAAAGCTCTGTAGGGAATTGGCACCGTTTTAATTGCAATAGCCTCTGGTTTTATGCTTCCTCGGAATATCCAGACAGCATCCTTCCTCACCGAAGAAGAAAGAGCATTTGCGGGTAAGATTTGATGATGAAATTCGGAGTAGTTGGCTGATCCTTCTTCCAATAGCCTATCGGCTTAAAGTTTCGAATCTAGCTTCCTCTCTTACTGGAGCCAGAGCAGCTCAATCTCCAGTGGCTGAATCTGCTGAGGATAAAGAAGAGTTCGTTCAAGCAGAGACTGTTGTGCCTGATATCACTTTAACGGACGAAGAAGAAGCCTTCGAGTGGTACGAAGTTCGTCGTGGTAAGTAACTACCATTTTAGACAATAAACTTTTCCTGATCTATGTTTGACAGGCATGTTAGATATCCAGGCTTGGTTGACTGGATTCGCGTATCTCTGCCTTATTGTTAGCTTATATTCCTTCTCTCTCTTCTTGTGAGTCTCCCAGTTTGCAAATTAAAGGTTGTGACTCATTCTACTTCTCTAATTTAGGCCCACTATTATTGCTGGTCTCGGCTTCTCTGGCGCAAAAGCACAGCTACATACCGGTAAATTTCTTGATTTCCGTGCAATATATTATAATTGCTGATAACGTTTAATCACTCTCAGTACCCCCATATGTTCCTGCTGTGGTTCTTACGAGTAAGTGATTTCTAGGGCTTACCAGTTTTATATATATATTTATAAACATTCCAACTAGTCTTCATATCAGTATTGGCAGACCGATTATCGTGGAGGTGAGATATTAGATGCTTCTTTCTAGGATTTTTCAAGATGTAACCTTTCTTTAAGAGGACCTTTCATTTTGATTTGCCTTCCCATGACTATCGCTGGTGAGTACTTGTTAATTAAGATAGCTTCCCGATATTGATTATCAGCATAGGATACATCATGGCCATTGCTGCTACTACAAATACCGTTCGATATGCTGCGGTGTTCCTGATAGCAGGAGGAATGTAAGACCCGAGCTGCTTTTCAATTTAATAACCTCGAAACTCATCTTAAATCCTCAGTTATCCTGCAGCCCCATGTATTCTGTCGCTCATATCCAATAATTCTAGCGGACATTATAAACGTGTAAGAACACACCTTTAGTTATGACATGTGGCTTCAATCTCAGACTTTTTCATAGGCTACAACGGGAGCTCTTCAGTTGATGCTTGGGTATGATAATATCGTTTAACCTTATTTTCTCAAATCGTGGCTGACGCCTCTCTCTTGTTAGAAACTGTGGTGGATTCATTGCGACATTCACGTACACCTCAGGCGAGTATATTCTTAAAGGCAACAAGTTGTTTATTTTTCTAACTTACGCGATATACAGACCAAGCTCCTGAATATCACCGTGGACATACCATTACGCTTGCATTCGTCTGTCTCGCTTGGGTGCTTGTCGCTGCCAATGTGTAAGTGAATACCATCTATCATCGGTTGTTTTCAGACTCACAGCGCCTTTGTAGCGCTTACTGTGCATGGGAGAATAAAGCTAGACGAGAAGGAAGAAGGCAAGACAATTGGCGGAAATATGAACAGTTATGGGAGTCTGGAAAGACGCGTGCTCCTATTGGAGATCGAAGTCCTGAATTCATGTTCACTTTGTGACGTGTTGGTTTATGTCCCTTACGAATAAGTACGATTCAGATGTCTTTATATGTCTTTATATGTCTTTATGCGTAAATCGCAAAATGTAAACTATTAGTTCGTGCCTTGATCATTTCATTTCCATGAGCAAAGCTCGGTTGGGGGGGGAATTGGTAGTAAAGAATCTGAAAGAGATGTTTTCCCCATGTGACGACGATGTCGACGTCGCGTCACTTACTTCTCCCGATGGACCACTGTGGTTGATGGGAGAACGTTTAAAATGCTTGAGGCTTCCTTTCAAGACTCTAAAGAACGTCGATGGATTCTAATATTTGATTCCATCGATTCCTGTTTGATAGATTCAATACCCCGGGCATGGCAGATTCGGAAGACGGTGTTTTCACGAAAAAGGCACTACATGGACATGCCACTCTTCTACCGCGCTCTTTTTGGTAACAGTCGATTAGTCGGTTTAATTTATGCCGTTCTATTTCGAAACTGATGTCTCTGTTAGGCTCCGGTAAAGTGCATGTTCTCTCAAGTAAGGATAACAGCTGACACGCTCTGACGCAGGCCATGAGAGATTTTCATTCTGGCACTTGCTGACTGTCAGAGAAATTCTCCTGATCTTCCTTGATCCATACTTTCAGCCCATTTGGAAGCCCTTACCAACACTCGGTTTACCGGTCAGCGATAAGGATAAAGACCGACCCTGTGACTACTGTTCCAGTATAAAGCATCAGATAGAGTTGAGAACCAGCGTTCTAATCCTCTTGTCCTCGTTATGGCTCTACCAAGCACTCTCAGCGATGAGCGATTGATGACGAAAAGGGTCCTATGGAAACTCGATATACGAATCCTTCCCTCTTTGGCCTTACTCTGGCTAGCTAGCTTTCTGGACAGGTGAATCTGCGTTTAGTTTGAATTATCCAAGCTATTAAATTCCCGACCATTACAATAATAGAAGCAATATCGGAAATGCAGCGTAAATCAGTCTAATCATCCTTGAAACTCTGAGGGCATAAACTAACATAGCGATATTTTAGTGTTGCAGGTTTACGAACGGACCTTCATTTAAAAGGAAATCAGTTTAACGCTGCACTGAGCTTCTTCTATATAACATATGTCCTCGCTGAGTTACCTTCAAATTGGATCATGAAGCGACTCCGTCCGAGTCGTTGGCTTCCTGGCATCGTCGCCGCCTGGGGGATTGTCACGACTCTTAGTGGCCTGGTACAGAACTTAGGTGGCCTCATCGCTATCAGATTATTTCTAGGTGTATGCGAAGGTGGTCTTCTCCCTGGATTAATTCTCTACTTAAGCGGTCTATATAAACGCGAGGAGCTCACCTTAAGGTAGGAACCCTTATCCTCTGCATGCGACATTAGCTGGAACGGAAATCCATAGGATAGGAGTGTTTTACGCATCTGCCTCTCTTTCAGGGGCCTTTGGAGGTATTACTGCCTCGGAATTAGTTGTTTACTGTTTACCTATATGATGCAGGTCTTCTGGCCAGCGTTATTACGAAGATGGATGGCATCGGAGGGCTTGCTGGATGGCGATGGATATTCATAATTGAGGTGCTATCCATCATAGCATTCATATTTTCATTCTTACGTTCTCATTAGGGACTTGCAACGGTTGTGGTAGCTGGATTTACCGCCAGACTGTTACCATCGGACATCCAGACCGCAATCTTCTTAACTGAACAGGAGAGGGCTTTTGCGCGTGAGCTGTCTTAAGCTGTTCTAAATATGCTGGTTTTATCTGATTCTGTTAATCCAGTTCGACGTCTCAAGTTATCTCATTCATTTGAATATTCGGTGACTGAGGAAATTGACCACTTGCGATCGACTCCTCCAGCCGGCAACTATCTAAAGGAAAACGAGGAAGATCTCAAACTTGAAATACAACCGTCTCTTGAAAATATATCATCTGTTGAAGAAGAAGTTTTCGAGTGGCGTGAAGTGCGACGTGGTAAGGCGGACTGATGGCATGAGGTCTTATCATTAATATTTGGGTATCGACATTTTCCAATAGGAATATTTAGTATCCAAGCATGGTTAATAGGTCTATCAGCCATGTGCAACCTCATTACCCTATTGTCTTTTTCTTTATTCCTGTAAGTACACTTAATAATGGTCTTTCTATCTCACGGATAGCTTTGTCCTCAGGCCTACCATACTCACGGGGCTTGGATTTAAGGGCACTGAAGTCCAGTTACGCAGCGGTAATGTCCTTCACACGGTTTCCTCTCAATCGTGTATTTATCTGTCCACTCGATTGTTCAGTTCCCCCATATATTCCGGCAGTATTCCTCATAAGTAAGGAGTCCTTAAAGTTTGGGTCAGGTCTCAAATCTCTAATGTTATTCTCTTGCTCAAGTCCTTGTTGCTCTACTCTCTGATCGCTTCTCATTGAGGTAAATAGACATCTATCTCTCCAGACATATGCTAATGTTTGACACTAGAGGACCAGCTGTTATGCTTTGTTGTCCCATATCTCTCATCGGTACACAGACTTCCCCAGCTCTCAAAGAAGTAGATTTCAACTAATATCGCAGGATATATCATGATACTTATTGCAAAGACAAACGCCATTCGATATATTGCAGTTTTCTTTATTGCGGCAGGGATGTAAGCACTCGATGATTTTACTTAATCGGACTCATACTAACAATGTATGCCATATTTCAGTTATCCTGTCGCCCCCCCGCTTTTAGCACTCATAGCAAATAATTCCAGTGGTCATTATAAAAGGGTAAGACGGATAGTTATGCTATATTAATTGTATTTACATATACTACTGCAGGCTACAACGACGGCCTTGCAAGCAATGCTCGGGTATTTGATCCCCCCCCATATAGTCCTAACCACTTAATTATCTTGTCTCAAGGAACTGTGCTGGATTCATAGCTACATTTATTTATACATCTGGTGCGTATCCCTTCCAATTTTCCTTTGATTCTACGTCTGAGTATGGCTTACTCGCGTTACGACCATGAAGACCAAGCCCCACAGTATAAGCGAGGACATACGATCGCACTTGCATTCGTATGCCTGCAATTCACGCTTATGGCTTGCAACGTGTAAGTAAAAATTCCCATGCTTTTAAAGAAAAATTAATACATCTACTACTTAGGGCTTACTGTCATTGGGAGAACAAGGCAAGGAGGGAAGGGCGAAGAGAAAGGAATCAACTGGAATACGACGAACTCCGGAGATCTGGAAAGACAAGGGCTCCAATTGGCGACCGCAGTCCTCAATTCATGTTCTCTATTTAACTTTCGTATCAGTAGTAAGTGTGCGGAATCCGCTACATAACAGATTGTGGTGAACGCTCTTGCGAATTGTGAGCATTGTATGAATAAGAACATAGAGCCGGCGTTGTTAAATACTTGTGTATATTTAAAGGCACTGGTCATAACAGGTCGTGACGAGGTCGTGAACAGACTATTGAGGATATTTAAGGATACAATCAAAGATAGCGGATTACATGTTAGATGAACGTGAGGGATGCGTAGAAACAGGAAAATGCAGAGAATGCGAAGATAATAACGGAAAGTTTCTGGTACTCAAACATAGAACCTAGTGTAAGAAATGGAATATTAATGTCAGTCTCATTAAAATTAAATTAAAAATGACTGACTCTTTATTGATTTGGTATAGCAATAAATTGAGACTGAACTTGGCTGTCCCGTTGAAAAGAGCCAATGAAACACGGTTTTCGAACTGCGCCTGCAACAGGTCTTCCATCCGGGTTTCAGTCGATGCCACTGGATGAGAGTTACCCGTGGCAGTGTTATAAAGCTCCATTGTGAAGATTCCAACCTCGTCAGAAGATATTACAATGTCGATCCGGTCGAATTGACGGGGGGAATATTGATCAATAGAAAGAAGCACGCCTTTCTCGTACAATTTCTGAGCGCTGTACTTATAAGATCCAAATCGGGGGTTCTTTCCTGATTTCTGGAGCTCCCTCAGATGGAAGTACTGCTTTGTGAAAGGAATGACAAAGCGTTTTTTGCTATCAGGAGAATTAGCCATAAGCAGAGATCAAACAAGAATGTATACTTACCCTTTCCCTCGCTGCATGGTATTCATGGCAGTTTCAATATAGCTATTATAGCTATTTATCTGTTCCTCGAAATATTTCTTGCGCTCGGCAAGGTGCTTTCGAGCCTCCTGCATGCTCCGAAGTTCGGTCTGCCGTTCCAACCGCTTTCGATGCTTGCTTCGAACATCGCTAGCTATTGCGTCCAGGATTCCTTGATAACCGTCCACTCGAGTAATCTTGCCCATCTTTTCGAGCTGGAGCAGATACGTTATGGCATTAGCTTTAACATCCCGGAAAGAGAGACTGCAGCATTTGAATTAATGATGTTATCCCTTATCGATAAAAATTAAATGCATTCACCTTCTGATATCATCCAAACGATATGCAGTGTCAGCTCCTGTAGTAGAAGGCATGCGCCGATTACGTTTATGATGAAGAATCAACTCGTGCTCCACAATATCCTCCCAAATGAATTCATGCTCCTCTTCAACAGGCTGGAATAATGATTCGAGAAGATCCTTTGCTGGTTGTACTCGCAATATAGCGAGAACACCTCGCTTGCATTGAACCCAGAGAGCCTTTTCCTCGGCGTGTGGATCTGAATAGTTTTATTCAGAATGAACTGATGATATATCACTATCACTAACCTTGAACGTGTGCGAAACGATTTGTTAACTCCAGCGTGATGGGGTGATCTCGAGCGTCATTTAACTCTTCGTCGCCAAGGTTAGGTACGCCATTAAGCTCCGTCAGAAGGATTCTTAAATCATCATCCCTCCCCAAGATCTAGAGATATAAATTGGTAAACGGAACATGAAGCGATTCAAAAGGCTTACTAATTTTTCCATATTCTGGGCCAATAACGAATGTAAGGTATAGACTTCGTTGGGCGAGATGTAGACTGGTTTAGGCTGTACCGTAACGTCTAGGAACTCATGAGCATGAAGTTGAGCCTCGGCATCAGCGACGTTAGCGACTGAGTATATAAAGTCAGCAAACGTAGCAGACAGAAAAAGATCATACAAACCTTCTAAAAACCACCGGGAAAAATCCTTAATGGCGGTATCAACGAAGCTATTAATTGGAATAAGACAGGGGTCGTTGTCTCCAAACAGATGACCAGATGAAATCTGCGTCAGAATTTTCGAGATTTCTGCCAAGTTCTTTCGAGCAGCCGCGCTTAAAGTAGAAGGAACAATATCGAAAGTCTCTGGGGTACTGGACAGATATGAGAAACGATAAAGTGCCCGTAGCAAAGACTAAAAAGACTAACACGATGGCTGGATTGATAAACCTATAGAAGATCACCCTGCCTAAGCAAGCAGCATATTGTTCTTCAGTGGCAGAGGGATATTTCGCCTTGAGGAACAATATAAACGAAAGATTTGCAGTACTAGATTGGTAAAAACGTACTTTGAGTTCACCGAGGATTTCCTTGGCAATGCATTGCATCCCGTAAGGCATTTTCTTTGTCGAATTTACGATCGCGGTGACGAAACCGCGGGAAAGTGCAACAAGTAACTGCAAATCTGAAAAAAGGCATTACAATTAGAAATGAAGGCGTGCAATTTTTAAGTAGTACTAACGTCGAATGAACTCCGCTCTGGTATCGGGATCATTCACCGCTTGGTGGTAGGACAATTCTTTCGGCTTATCACTGACACGACCCGATCTCATCTCTTCAACATTAATCCGAGTGCGATAAATCTGAAGTCAGTGTTGTAAGTCAGGTACAATAGTGAAAGTGGAGACATTAGGCGACATACCACAGTCGGATCGGTTTCGAGGTCAAGATCTTCTTGATCAATAACCTCGTGGATTACAGCATGTAATGTTTCCTTGACATAGTTGACTTGCTTTGGACGAACGTAGTGGACAGCAATAGCCATATACATTGGATGACTCTCAGTAACCTCTTCAATCGTGCGCGCTGCCCGAATCTCTTCGCGAATGCAAATCTGGAAGTGATATGAGTGTTATTTCCTCGGAAAACAGTAGGTCAGACAAACCTGCAAAAGCTTGAGGAGTAGATACTCCTCGCGTCGATCTTGGCCATACCCAAACAGAGTCAAGACTATCCTCTCCGCGGAACGCTTGTTCTTTTCCGGAACATTCGAGCGTGAAAGAGTGAAGAATAAACGTGCAAGGTATTCACCCTTTGTCTGTAACATGTACAACAATTGCTGGTAGAGCTCCAACTTCTGTCTCGCTGTTCGATCCAGGGTAGTGGAACTTGCAAAGGGATCACCGTGAGCCGCGAGGATAGATGCTCGGGCGGCATGAGCGGCCGCAGAATCCCCAGAATGACGTTTTCGGGCTTTGATAAGTTCCTCGAAGCTCTTGACATTCTGAACTACAAGAGCGATCTTGACATCCAAGTCGCTCAGCTCGGTCTCTAAGCGCTGGTTTTCTCGAATACCTTCGACGACTTTCTTGCGCAACTGCTCTAGCTCGATTTCATCTTCGAAATCGGCCTCAGAGTCGTCGAGTAAATGTACAAAATTCTTGATAGTGCCAACACTGACATTAGTACCCATGGTCAGCTGTCGGTACTGTTCGCGAGTTTCCTTCGCTCGGAATAGAGATTGGATCTTGACGACCTTGTTGAGGTTAGCCCGGTAGAAGTCCATCTTCTCACGGAACTTCTTCTGCTGCAGCAAGCCTCTGAACAAAGACTGCAGATGGATAGCAGCTGGATGACTCTGATGCAGATGGTCTCTCCATGCTAGGTAATCATTCCGAAGGAGAGCGCCACGAGCTGCAGCTTGGAAGCCAAGAACATCCGGTTCAACAAAGTCCAATTCCTTCTGCTGCTCCCGATGACGGTTTCTCGTTATTGCTGCACGAGCCAAAGCCTGGAATCGACCGACGGACGAGACAACCTGAACCTTGTACAAGGCTTTATGGAGTTCTGCACGCTTATTCCTGGCAAGGCTTGCCCGAGCAAGGGTCTGAACAGAGACGATAGTGGGTGTGGCCTTCCGTAAGCCACGAATAAGATTCAACAGCCGTTTCCGTGCCAGATATGCTCGGGATACAGCCTGGATACGCACGACTGTATCTGTCACATCGTCAAGTTTGGCCAGTTGATTGCGAACACGGCGACGTAAGAGAGCACCCCTGACTTGGGTTTGCAGACGGATGATATGAGGCGTGACGCGCTGAAACTCAGCGTCTTGTCGGCGCAGAGCTCTTCGGGTCAGAAGACCACGAGCAGCAGCTTGTAATGATACGACGCCCTCCATAATCACTGGTGCATGGAGCTTCTTCTCTACCTCCTGATGAGTCTTCCGCACAATCCTGGCGCGAGCAATGCTCTGGAGCTTGACGAATGATACTTTGCTTCCCCGTAAAGCCGCTTTAAGCTTCGCAAACCGCCTCCGAACTAGTACACCGCGACCCTGTGCTTGAATCTTTGTAGCTATCTGTGAGGCAGCATGGATTCGCCTCAGTCTCTGCTGCCACTTTCGTCTTTCTACAGTTCCGCGAGCGGCTGCTTGTAAAGCAATCACCCAGGGGAGCAGTCTTGTCTGCTGTTTACGCCGCTGATCAATGACGCGCCTGGAAATCACCGCTTTGCATTGCGCTTGAAGTTTCACTATATGGCGCTGACCTAATCGCAAACGTTCTCTGGCGTGCATGCGGGATTTCCGTTCTAGGAAACCTCGAGCCAACGACTGAAGTTGTAGAATAGAATCTTCGCACTCCAAAAGCATACGATCCCGGCCTAAAAGTATAATGAGTCAAAGAAATCAGTAAAAATAAATCATTTAACGTACGCTCTTCTTCGGATTCTTCTTCCACCACTTCCTGTTCCGGCTCTTCATTGATTTCCTTGGCTAACTCACGGCCTACGTTACCGAAATTTGGCATGGAAACGCCGGCGTCCTTAAGTCCTTTTTGCGTCTGTTGTAGTTGATCATCCGAGAATTTCAGACGTCCAACAAGATTTCCAATACGCTGCGCCATTCCTCGTCGAGCAAGTAAATGACTGAGAAATTTTTAGTTACGATCAAAGAATCTGCTGAATAATAGTCCCTTACCTCAGCGCGTGGATACAATATATGACTTTCGGAAGGTTTTTCTTGTTGTAAAGATCAGTGAGCTCAAAAATAAAGCACTAAAACAATATGAGTAATATCCATAATAACAATTTCATACACAAAATTACCTCGGGCAAGCCAACTTTCCGGACGAAACTAAAGAAATAATTAATATTATCAGAATGCCTAAAGTCCAGCTTAGGAGCCTAAATAATTGCTTGTAAGACTGGATAATGCCCATAAGTCAAGATGAACTCACATCATAAATTCGCTTTACAATCGCCTCTCCTTCATAAACTCTGACTAATTTAGCCAGTACAACACCATTGCGCAGCCCTTCCTCCATCTCGACGACGCCGAAACCTAATTCGTCACCAATACAACCTTCCATCCACTGCTGTGCTTCGCCGACATGACAAAGATATTCATAGGCTTGTAACAAGTGACGCTGGGTGTCCGCCCATAAGCCATTGCCGAGTCTTGCAGATGGTAAAGGAGTAGCTAAGCCAGGAGAACTGGGGGCGCTCGTCTTGGAGAGTCGAAGGCGACCGCGTAGGCCTTGTACATCATCTGCGCCCGTGATGCCTGGAATTATCATCTCTTGTTCACCTTGAGACTCATTAACTTCTTTCTTAACAGATAGATCATATATATCATCTTGCTGGATCTCCCTTCCATGCTCAAGGTTCCATCGGCGCCGCCGTTCCCTTCTTTCCTTCTGCCTCTCTTCTTCCTCGCGTTGAAGTCGCTCATCTTCGTCCTCTTTCTTTCCCAAATCTTCTTTATCATTGAGGTCTTGGTGGTCGTTGCCGTCTCCGCTGGCAATACGGGGCAGATGTCGGCCAAGCTTGCGCCCTACAACACTACCATAAGTGCCCGCCTTCTTGCTCGTTAGATATGAACTTCGATAAGGTGTAGGGGTCATAACAGAGGATTTCGACGGTGATATGGGTGGAATGGGTGAATTACTAGCTAGTCCCGATGAGGGTCGTGGAAAAGAGCGAGTCAGTGATGAAGATCGACGGGGGGTATTAGAAGATACGTCAGAAAGGGATTCTTTGGCACGATAAATTGATGGCTCGTTATCTGTATGTGAAGTTGCCACGGGAAATGGAGAGGTGTTAAGAATGTCTGCACGTCCTGATGCAGTGGAAAGGAAGGAATTCGATCTTTTTAACGCTGGAGATAGTGCAGGGCTTGGTGAAGGACTTGGTATTGCATAGTCAGAGAGCCGCTTTACAGAGGAAATGGATGACGATTCCAAATTGGTAGATGCTGGAATATGCAAAGGTTTCGGAGTAGGCGTCGCAAATGAAGGCGACATGGCCGCCGTATTACTATGTGTCGATCCAGTCGAATCCGGCGATAAAGGTAAAGTAACGGGAGTGGGTAACGTACGCCGTTTGAGATGAGGAGGTGTCCTGTATGTTGGCGTTGGAGGATCCTGGTTTGTCGGAACGTCTTTAGAGGGCAGGCTTGGAAGAGGTCGTTCAAGTGACCGCTCAATGGACCTATAGCGTCTACTGCCACCATATTCCTGAGTCCAGCTAGAGCGTTTCGATAATGTTCCAGGACCGGGACCAGGACTAGGACTAGGAGCAGGACCATCTCTGGGAACAGGAGCAGGAGCAGGAGCAGGAGCAGGAGCAGGACCGGGATCTCTGAGACCAGCACCATGATAGGGACCGGGACCATCTCCAATTCTCGAATCCAATGCTTCTTCTTTCGTTGGAGAACTCGATATACCCACGGCAGCTAACTCGGCTTTCGCTCTTTCCTCCCATTTGCCTCGCATGGAATCGACGCTACTGGCAACCCGGTGGGTTGGAGTCCATCTTCTGGTGGCCTGTGGGGTGGACGGACTGGCCGGTTGAGGAAATCTTGAAGAAATGGAACCGGAACGAGATAAGGAAGCAGTCCGTTCTAGCAGACGTGTCTGGTAAGCAAATGGATTTGCGGACGAGCCCTGGCGACCGATGGTTGGAGATTCGGAGCTCGAGGTTGCATTAGGGGATATAGAATTGGACCGATCCATAAGGAGTCGTAAATTCGTGAATTACGGCTAGGAACCTATGCTGGGCCACGCTGGTATCTCAATTTCGTAGTTTGAGGTATATAGGCTGCAGCGGTATAGGGACTGGCGGAGCTGTAAGACGCGTTGCAGTCGGAAGCGCTGGTGGGAATACCTCACTGGAAGTGTGGTTCTTTTCTCTAAACTTTCATTCATTTCGCGTCAGAAAACCAGGTATACTTTGGTTCTCCCTAGAATCTCTACAATTGAGTAATATGGATTGGTGACTCGGCTAACATTGAATTGAACAGTGAAGCCGGCATGATTTAGGCAGGATTTCAGCATCTGCCTAATTACAGCAACGACGTTCTTTATATTCGTAACGAGCCCTCTATCCGATATGCCAAGTCTATCGTTGACCTGGATGCACTGGCATATATTTGCGAGGAAATTGCTGAAAATCGACCACAAACTTAAGCGAGCGATGACGGGGATCCGGTCGATCAGCAGCCGCTAGGAGTCTACTTATACGTCTTGACCTTAGCTATGTCCACTACTGTTCCTACAATCGCCATACGCGATCTTACCTATTCCCATACACCAACTTCAGCGCAGTCATTGATCAATGTTAATTTACAGCTTCCTCCAGGTTCAAGAACTCTCTTAATTGGTGCCAATGGTGGTATGTTTTTGAGATAAGAACAGATCGTTGAAGATACTAAGATTTCTTCGTTAGCTGGAAAGTCAACTCTCTTGCAGATCTTGGCTGGTAAAAGGATGACAAAAGAATCGGATGTCCGTGTATTAGGTAGAGATGTATTCAGAAATTCACCGCCAGTTCGTCCCTCTGCCCTTAGCTTTCATTCAATTTCTTACTGCATGTCAAAATAGGGCATAACTTACCTTGGAACAGAATGGTGACGATAACCTTACTTAACCTGGTGGTCATTCTCTGACAGCAAGGCGCAGGGCGATGAATCCTGTCGTTCGAGGTGATATACTCGTGTCGGCCTTTCTTGATTCAGTTGGAGGTTATAGGTATAAAGAAAGAAGAAATCACCTCCTTGATATATTAGACGTGGATCTTGACTGGCATATGCATCAAATATCGGATGGCGAGCGTCGCCGCGTCCAGTTAGTGATGGGTTTAATGAGCGATTGGGACGTTTTATTGTTGGATGAAGTGAGTTACATGAGTATATCTCTAAAAAAATTGTTTATCTAACCGTCTTTATAAAGGTTACAGTCGACTTAGATGTGCTTGTGAGAGATGATCTACTGAATTTCTTGAAACAAGAAAGTGAAACAAGAGGGGCAACTATTCTATGTACGAGCAAAGCCGTTTTGCTCCTTTATAGAGATACTGACTGCATTACACAGATGCAACACATATATTCGATGGTAAGCCATCTCTAGAGTGCCCTTTGCCTCTGTGACACTGTTCCTCAGGTCTGAATGCTTTCCCAACGCATATTCTTCACATGCGATTTGGTACATTTGTTGGAGAGCCTGTTCAATGGCATCCCGAACAAGTCATTTCCTTATCCGGCTCTTCCTTGCATGCAATGGCCTTGTCTTGGTTAAAGGAAGATAAAGCCTATCGAAAGAGCGAAGAAGAGGCAGGTCGGAAGACGAGGACTCGAGGAGCTCGCAGAGATCAGGTATGCCGGTTACTCAATGTGAAAAGAACCCACACTCACTCAGCACAGACTGTACCATCCGATTCCGAAATATTCTATAAGAAGTGAATTTGTCCTGTCTATAGTCACTGTTTCCTCGCTTATCAATTTTTCTCCAGATATGACTATGGTCATTGATTAACAGACTAGCTGAATCTATTCGATCCGGATGACACTCCATGATTCCACTGATAGAATTTGTATACTTCAACAGCATATACTTATCACATTCATACACAACATATGATCCATGTATTCAACATCCTCATAACATTCCAATTTGTATACTTCAACAACATATAACGTTCATACTCATACTCAACGTATGATCCATGTAATCAGATACAATTTGTATACTTCAACAGTATATACGAACCACGTTCATACTCAACATATGATTTCATCCCCTGTATATACATTCGACCTGAAGATACCGTTGTTCTGTTATTATGCTATCATTGCGTCGACTCGGATACGTCACTAGGAGTTGGGGGTCCGTTAGTACTTCCATTCCCTAACAAGGTAAGCTCTATAGCATCTTCATTCCCGTTGGGATCAAAGCCATCAGAGTCCTATAAATTTTTTGAGAAAGGTTTTGCTCGATGATTTAGTCAAATGCATACCGGAAATACACGCCCGAAATGTTTGGATAGCTTCTCAATCACTAAGCTGTAGTCCAAATGTTGGGTCAATTTCCTTTAAAAAATGTCAGAATAGTCCGCCTAAAACATATATAGAGTTGGATATACCTTCTGGGCTGGACATTCAAAGCATGACGAGCATCCAAAGCAGAATCTAACACATTAGACGAGTGTGCTCCTTCGCTTAGTGATAATCTGATTGAATATTCTTTATCGGATTTGCCACGTCCGCCATTTCGCTCGTATAACTCGAAGCTAGAAATAACTATTAGAACAGGGAGAGGTATAGAAAGACGCAATTACGTTATATGGGACTATACAAACCGTCAATAGAATGTTAGGGTAAAGATATTAGAGACATACCGCATAGTCTAGCTCAGGAATACGAGGCTGGGCGATAGGTAGACCAGACAATAGAACAAGATTAACCAAAGTATGAATATGACTTTCCTATAAATTGATCAATAATATGACTTCTCAATAATCATCAAATACCCGAACCTTGGTAAAATAGGTCGTCAAGGAGCTTCCATTATTATTTCTTGCTATTTCAAGATCGCCCACGATCTTTTTAAGAAGAGGCAATGAAGTAAGAACGCCAATCTCTTCCCTAAAAAAAAGTCTGAATTAATATGTCTTTATATAGAATAATAAGACCTGACTGACTTTTCATGAGGATCGATACCATATTCCTGAGGTGCCACTAGATCAAATAAGGCTTTTGCACGGCCATATAACTCATGCAGTTTTCGGTCTTTGGAATTTGCATCTCTGCCACAATTCTCATCAAAGATTGCGAAAAGGAACGTGCGATGATGAAGAGCGCAATATTTGATAGTATCGTATAATTCAGAAACCTTAAAACCATCATATAAATTCATGTAGGACGATTTCAAACGTAAGACTTACTCGTGAAGGATCGAATTTCTCCTGCTTGACATCGCAAAAGTCTTCAAATAACTTCTCCCAACGTTCAGCGAAAAGCCATGGCTCATCGCCACAACACCTGACGATTATCGCCTTAATATTGAGATACGGTTAATTTTTGAAATACACTTACCATCGAGGCTGAATCTTATCAACATCTATAGTCTTGAAATTCTGCCTCATAATGTCCCTAAAGGAACTGAGTAACTGGATAACTTCTTTAACGACTTCAACAGGCTCTTTCTTCAAACTCTTGGGCCATGTCAAATCAGGTCGCTTATCAGGCTCCCCTGGACGCAACAAGATTTTCAGCCGCTTCTTAACGTCGTCCATGAGGTCCTTGGCTGCGTTCGAGTCATCCAATAAATCTTTTCGAATGATTAGACGCGGGGGTTCTGCAAAGACGTTAGAAAGTTCGAAATAAAGTGATATCAAGACTCTTACCTGCTGTCTCGTCGGGAAGCAGCGAAGCAGCGAAAATCTCCGCTGAGCTAATTACTCGCCGCTCCGAAGACGTATATATCTAATCAAGATCAGAAGGAAAGCAATATATAAAAGCGAATGATACTACCGTAACGTTCTTCAAAACTTCCTTGTCTGATTATTGATTAAGAAATGTAGATGCAGAGCGAATAATTGACAACGTACTCATTATAGAAATATCCTTCTTCATATTCTCGCCCAAATCTCGCGATTGATACTTGGCAGCATGCGTGAACTATGTCCAGTAAGCAATCAAGTTATAAATCTTCACCGACATGGACGTACCTCACCGCCCCATTTGAAGACGAGCTGTAACTTAACAAGCTTCCGTTCAACGCCAGGAACACGCTTTGAATAACCAGGTTTCAATTGAGCCTTCGTCCCCGGAAGGTCGATCTTCTTCTGCAGTTGGACATTCAAAGCTTCCAGTTTCGCCAGGTCATCTCCAGACGCTCCCAACGCTTTGGCTTCGGCTATAGCTTCTGCAATAAGGCGCAATTGCTTGGCTTCGCGTAAGATAATCTCTTCTTTCTCGCCATTTAACAAAACGACAAAAGGACTAGACCACGTCTCCGCAATTGGGAAGTTAAACTTGAGCTTCTGCTTAGGCGTGCGATCCGCGTGTCTGAACACTGCATAAAATTCAACATCGGATTATAAGTGCAATAAGGCGGAAACATACCTGTGACATTTGCTTTTAGCAACCATGTGTTAGAGTCCTGCGCTGTGGCCTCGCTGGCGGTTAGTGAGGGCAAAATGGGTGTCTCCCGGAAACACATTTCCGCGATAATTTCAGCCGCTCTATCTAAAATCCACATGTCAGGATCTATCGTTTACCTTCCATACCTCATAACTTGCCGTAATAAGAGTCGTTACCCTTGACAAAGCTCCACCCGTTGACGTCGATGACGAGGCTCTTGGTACCTCCTTCACATCTCAACAAATCGAATCCGCACACCTTCTGTCCGAATCCGGAAGCAATCTTAGCTGCCCATGACTTCTCTTCCTCAGTAAGGTGTGTAATGAATCTAAATGAATTAGGGCTGTGCAGTAAGGTTCGGAGATGTAGGCCTACCGAATTTCCTTGCCGTCGGTATTTCGACGAACAACGCCGTCTACGACAGGGGATTTGCGAGTTTCTGCATGTCTATATTCTGTTCCAACAGTATACACCTTGATATCCTCCGCTGGAAGCGGCTCGTTGGTGGGAGGTTGAAGGGAACCGGGGGGATACACCGACTTACAATTATCGACATCGATGAATTCTTCATAGATGTAGGAGCCTTCCATTCGAGGATGGTTGAGCCCAGGATCCAGTTCGCTAGATTTATTTCCGACCTATTCAGAGAGATTAGATTGGGAAGCCGGGGTACAAAGATAATATTACCTTTCGGAAGAGTCTACGTCCACCTCCCTCTCGGAAGTAAATATACACGTTGTGATCTTCTCCGCTGACAGGTTTCTCGACAAAAGGCTTTTCAAAGACTTCGCCATCGACTATAATCGCTTTGCCATCTTCACGTAGCGAGACTTTCTTCTCCGGTTGATGGCCACCGAGGTCTAGGCCCAATTTATCTTTGGCATATTTCTTGACTTCAGCGTGTACCTGAGGTCCACCGTCTCTGGATACCTCTACGCGACGAGGAGTAGGTACGTTAAGATGGTCCAAAATAGCATATACGAGGCGGCGGTCCCATAATAAAGATTGCATAGGTAAATCATTGACGCAAAATGGCCTCCGTAATTTGACATAGGAAACGGCCTTCCATAGTGGAAAATCGACACTGAAAAACGATATGAGAATATCGCAGCGGGGCCAGTTCTCGACATCTGCAGAGAAAGGAAGAGAAAACCGATTTAATACGATGGGCGATAATTGAATGTATGTACGGACCTTCATCAAGTATCACTTTATCGCCGAAGACTTTTACCTCAATAGCACCCCGACTCCTATCACGAATTCTAGTGAGGATCTCTCTCATGGCTTTGGAGCGTGCCTTTACATCCATTGCGCAGACACCCAGGACGCACGAAGGAGGCGAATTGACTGGCAGAATTGAGCGATGCCATGGATCATGCCGTGAACTTATAGAAATATTGGATACATTCTCTGAAGAAGCAGTTGGTGCAGGTGAATGTGAACGGGAGGCGAGCGAATCAGGCCTTGACCGAGCTCGGCTGGAGGTATGATTATCTGAGGGAAATAGATTTTTAGCACGGCTTCTAGAGGGAGAACGAGCGTGCTGGACACGCTGAGAAGACTGGTCCATTCAAGGCGAATAGGAGGAGAAAGCAGGCCACCGGTGACCCTTTATAGCTGTGGCTGGTGCACGCTGACAGAGACGTAAATTCAAGCAAAATGACGTAATTGATTTTATTTTCACGAGTTTGCTACCATACCGGAAACCAGCGGTATACTACCATTAATCCAATAAAAAATACAGTCCAATATCTGATAAAATAGAATACCCCAAGTTGATTGCCCAAGGGAAATGCTACCTAAAGACAACAACACGGCGACAATAATAATAAACAAACAGACGCCAGCGAGAGAAATGCTATAAAACACACAATTTTAAGAAACACACCGGAATAGCCATAAACGAAACAGGGACTAAGAGAGAGAGAGGAAGCGAGAGAGAGAGTGAGCGAGATATCGAGTTGCAAAGCGACAAGTCGGGTATCTAAGTGGGGCGGAAAGAGATGGAGGTTCGCACCGACAGTAATATAAAAGGGTCATTGACTTCTTTCACGTTTATCGACGTTTATTTGCTTGAGGATATCCGTCGTGTTCTAGGGGAAATGCTGCGAGGTCCTGAGCGATCTTCAACGTATCCAAACTAGCTCTGCTCCTCGGTACTGATACTGATGCCGAGGGTGGTTCATCGCCAAATTGGAAAGGGTACGTCTCCAGTCCTGAGCTAGCTGCCGACAATGTCGAAGTGCCTCTGGCATTACTCGCTGCTTTAGAAGTCTGTCGTCCTATTATACTGTTTGGGCTTAAAGACCCTTGGGTTGTTGTAGTAGATCGAGGTGACATGGGAGGACTGTTCGGTAACGGTGTAGCCAACGCCTGTGACTGTTGCTTGGCGAACGTCGAGCCACCCGATCCTGGGCTCATGGCAGGACTCGTGGCACCACCGGGAGAGCGAGGGGGAAGAGCAGAAATGGGTGATGGT
This sequence comes from Sphaerobolus stellatus SS14, assembly GCA_000827215.1. Taxonomy (NCBI): domain Eukaryota; kingdom Fungi; phylum Basidiomycota; class Agaricomycetes; order Geastrales; family Sphaerobolaceae; genus Sphaerobolus; species Sphaerobolus stellatus. The sequence goes on from KN837076.1 coordinate 699,003, forward strand.
GGAACGAAGGGGAATGCCGCCAAAACTGAATCTGCTCGTGATGAGGACGTCTTGTGACTGGCCATCGAATATGGGCGAACGCTGTCAATATCATCTTCATGTCCCATGATCGAGCGTGTAGCGTTTGTCTGCATGCTCGTCGCACGCGACTGACTGAAGCCCGGGGAATAACCTGGCGACAGACCGGATTGCGAGAAGCCTGGAGATACAGCGGTCGCAGGTGCACTCTGTAATCCCAAAATAACGCGAGAAGCCGTGCCAATGTCAGCTCGAATGCTAAATCCATCCACAGTACTACCGATACTAGCTGGACGACCGAATGTTCCTCCAGGCCTAGGAGTGAAGGGGCCTTCAGAGTGGTAGTTTGGAGTGCCAAAGGTGTCAGTGGTACGGGCTGAATCAGCGAAAGATTCTCGGTTATTTGGAGAAGCGGAATCAGTAAATGGATCGGCTCTGCTGGATGTAGGTGACGATGCACGTTGCTCGGGTATATCGTCAGACGTGAACGATTGTTGAGCCAACGGTGAGCGGCCGACAGTAGCCTTTGAAGCTTGTCTGATCAATGCAGCACCTCGTGCGTTACGTGCTTTAGTTCCAGATCCATTTGAGGGAACACGGACGACTTGGGCGGGCGCAACTCCTAGAACTTGACGTACAACCCCTTGCGTTGGCGTTACGATTTGAGGAGCCTCGTCGAAGTCTGAGGCCATAGAAGAAGTCGTCATGAAAGACTTGCCAGAAATACCGGACCGTGCAGAGGTGGCATAAGGCAGTCGGATATCCAATTCTTCCCCGAGCAAATCCCCTTCCGGCCTTGGCGGCCGTACAGGTGGGTTGTTCACATTCTGCGGAGGCGTTACAAGCGCAATCGGAATGACATTCGTTGACTGGGAACGCTCAGATGCCGTTTGAATTGAGAGCTTGTCTGTGAAAGGATTTGACCGAGACGATACTGCACTGGACTGCAGGGGCTGTGATGGGTCGAGATTGATGGTGCTATCTGATTGATTGCTGTAAACCCGGATGTCGCCAAATTCGGTTGCGCCTGTGTCAGAGAACGTCTTCTCGGCGCTGTTGGTACTTGAGGCTCGGGCAGCAAAATGGGGATCAGGACGCGATAATACCGCATCCGCGCGGGCAGGAATATCGGGTTTAACATCGACATTCTCCTGCTGCTTGGCAGCGGCCTCCTTGGCAGCTTCACGTCGACGGTAATAGATATATCCCAGGATCACCAACGCGAGAAACAATAACGCCCCGATAATTGCACCTGCGAGAGCGCCGGGACTTGTACCCCCGCCAGAGGAGCCCGGTGACTTTGCGTCGCACCTTACTGTCGCACAGGTAGTGGGACATGCACTGATAAAAGAGTAACATCAGCACAGAAGAGAATCATCTAGGACGCCTTGACGACTTACGGTGCTACGATGGCACAGTCCTGGGTTTGAGTATTACACGGTCCTGGACACTGGGCCTTTGGACAACTGGACAAGTCACAACCATCTCTCCGGAGAAGCTCAGCGATATGCATAGGAAATAGAAAAGGAGTGTAAATGGAGGAAAACAAGGAATAAGTAAGAAGACGACAGAGAGCAGTGAGCGCACTGCTCGAAGGAGATGGGAACGGGGGCAAATGACCTGGCGGAGTCGGAGTTCGAACATGGAACGACCCTCATATGGCATCTCATTTGGTCCAGACTCCGCAGTCAGATGTTCGCCTTCAAGAAACTTCATAACATTATGTCAGGTATATCTTAATTTACACGACAATCGTTCTATTTCTTCGCTAGAACCGGAGACGTCGCAGCGCTCACTAGTTCATAAATCCGTCTCTGTCCAGCAAACAGAATGGCTGCAGTCAGCACGGACTGCACGAGTTTGCTCCCAATGCCCCTGTACAGGCCCGGCAAGCCCTCTTCCTTCAAGATCTTCCGCAGACCATCCAACGATGAGGTGTAATTGCGAGACTGTGCAGAGTTGGCCTGCAGACGCGACTTGATTACAATATATGGGTAGGTGACGCTTGTGGCAACTTTTCATGGGCAATCAGTTTGAGAACGTAAATATCCGTAATATGAAACTTCTCACCCAATTTCGAAATGGCTCCCAACCAGAAGAAGTCCAAGTCGGTCAAAGCAGCGATAGCTGTCTTGCTGCCTGCTGCCCTAAGCTTAGCGGTGCGACTCCTGATCACCAAATTTTTAAGCTGCTCAAAGACCGTGTACTAAAGAATATAATTTAGGATTAGCGATATCAATACCAAGCTCATCCTTACTTGGAGAATAGGGTTAATGACAAGGACAAGGGCAGGGCCCAATCCGCGCCAGAAAGCGGTAATGCCGTCCTTGCGCATGATGTATTTAACAGTCTCAAACATGTTCAGTTTACGCTGGGCAGGGACATCCGTACCCTCTGCGGTGGCCATAGTCTGAGTAGCTTGAGTGACCTGGGTAACCCAGATCGGGTTGGAAATGACAGTGGTCGCAGTTCCTGTGATTATAACGTCAGAAACAACACAATTGAAGGAGGTTATAAAGCTCACCTGCAATGAGTCCAGAAAACATACTCTCGATGGTGCTAAGAGCCTTGGAACTGCGGCCAGGCGCGCCGACAATGGCCTCACGAGTCCGCTCATAGAAATAGTAATAGACACTGAATCGTCATAAACTTAATCATATATTTCTTAGTCATCAATACATACCCATTGGTGATAGCAATACCAAGCAAGGAGGAAGAAAGACCTGCATACACGCCGGTAAGACCCTCGCGTTGGATTATGTCAAGGGCGGCTTGAATGGTAGACTAATAACATATACATCAACAACGCGGTAAATACGAATATGAAGTCATACCTTTTCTTCTTTCTTTGTCTCGACAGCAGCACGCGTGCTGATAAAAATCAATGGGCTAATGACGCGTGAATTGGTGCAGCCACGTCAGGAGAACATTAACTGACTAGGTAGCAGTCATGGCTACGATCCCGCCAGCAGCACCAGCAGCAGCATGTACGATTGAAGAAGACATTCTTGCAGTTGGTATGTAGAGAAAGACAGAGGTGTAAGTGCTGAAGGAATGCGGCGGGTATGAAGTAGACGGGTGTATATCACATGGTTTCGGGAAACCTCGGATGACATAATCACCTGTTTGCGGCGAAGTGCTATCTAGTGTTTGAGCATGCCAACAGCTATACCACGTCGATGAAATGATATTCAGAGCTATTTGCCTTGCTACGCTACTGGGGCTTGTACTCTCTCAGAGTCTCCCGACCTCATTCTCTATCCAAACCAGCATCCCCATCCTCAGCAGCACTCGTCAGAGCTTTACATTGCCTGTATCCTCTCCCGCACAGGGAACAGAAGTCCCAACCACAACGACTGGAACATTGTATGGTCATTCATTATTGTTGTTGTACACCGACACGTGCTTAAAGTTCTTGGTTGAATCAGGCCCACCACCCTTTCTTCGAACACTACGATCAGTACTAGTTCTGAAATAACTACCTCTAGCAACGCGACGACGACGACAGATGGCCTAACACGGAGTTCCGATACTTCGATGGTTGGGAGTACATCTGCGACGACTAGTGTTATTGGAACGGGAACTTCTTCAGCTACCTTGGGTCAAGTAGCCAGGCTGAGTACTTTGAATGTATTGGTAGGAACTATCGGGTTTTACTTAGTTTTCTGATCCCTCTTCTCTCGTACATGTATTAGTTTCTCTGTAGACACTGTACGATAGGACCAGTTTATAGTTACATATTCAAAGACCCAATAAACAAATGCTTAAAAACAGCGGTTACTCTGCCACGAAAAGGAATAAAAACGTCCTCTGAAACTGAAAATCACGCATCAACATCCATTGCTTGAGTCTCCGTCGATTTAGGAGGATATTCTCCCTTCTCCAAAGCTTGCAACAATGCTTTCATCTCCGCAACATCTTTTGCAAACCCATTCGTGCTGCTTCCCACATCTGGCTCTGCTTGCCCTTTCTTGAGAACAGGACCTATTTGACCACCATCAGGAAGGAGAGCCCGTCCATCGTCTTCTGCTAACCATCGATCCAACTGTGTCATGATGGTTCGTGCTTTCAAGCGGAAATGTGTACGGATAACGTCCTCGAAAGGCTCAGGAGGATTCTTCAGCATTCCTAGCATAGCTATGCTTACGACCATGCGCCGTACGTTGGCAGAATCTATAAAATTTAAGGAAGGCATCTTAGAGTTGAATCTCTTCGAGACTTACAGGCCATGGACTGCGGAGTTCCAGCACACGTTGCCCAACCTGGTTCGTTCAGATACGGCTCTTCGCAAAGGATCATAGATTGGATTGAAATCAACACCTATGTAAAGTGTCTAGATTTCCTATATGCTTTGTCATTAAAAAAGACTTACTTGAAGAAGTGTAGATTTGCCAGAGATCCATCCTGGTCCAGCCCACGTACCGAGCAACGACAAGCAGACCTTCCCATCCTGAACAATATGTGAGCAAATGACCTTGAGAACAGCTTTACGGAGCTCGTACCGCATAGAGATTAGGATTGAATCGAAATTTGCCGCCTCCGGTCTGCGATTGAGGGAATGAGTAACCAAAGATACGGGAAAAACATGCCAACCATTCTTTACGTACAGTCATGTACTTGACACTAGGCGGTGTCTGATTATAGCTGGCACCGAGGAAAATGTCAAACATGTAACTAAGCGGTAATCTTTGTTAATGACGATGAGTTGTATATAATTCATCACACATACCATCCATTATCGTATCTATATTACGAGAATTAGTCCCCGTGTTCGTATATGAGATGCAATTACTTACGGTGTACCCTCTGGACCAGTAATCTATAGATAACAATAGCTGGATGAATGTAAATGAAAGTACTTTGTGAAACAAACACACCAAACACTTGATAATATCCACCCTAGACTCATCAACGCGTAGCAGGATCGATGAATCCCATGAAACAGGAAGATTAGTCGTCAACACAGCCAACTTGGAACTTCGTTTAATAATGAGATTCACGGAGAAGACCAGAATGTTGTACCTCTTTAGCAATAGCTAAACTGCGCTTGGGAATATCCGCATTAGCTAGTAACCTTGCTTCGTTATTATAGAAGAACTTGTAATTTGGAACTTGATCCTCAGGAAGTACTGCATTGCCATTGCCATTCCCGTTTCCGTTAGGTTTGAAATTCAATGCGGAGGACAGGGATAGATCGCAATATTCAAATCGTGCTCGGAACGCCCATTCGACGTATCGCTTCCGAGTCTCTTCGTCCGTGGCACCTGCAGAAACCGTAGCTGGGGCAGAGGAATGGCTCGAAGGAATCTTGGGTAGAGAAGCATGTAAACGCTCAACAAAGGCGTCGCCTTTTGTTTCTCGAAGTGACCTATCAATAGCATTTGCGGTAGACAGAATCCGTTGACTAGAGAAGAAATTAGGATGATTCAACGCAATATTTCAATACATACCAAAACTGAAGGAGTCGCCTATTTTCAGGGGAAACGGAGATTTCTTTTTCTTTCCCTTTGTTCCGGTCTTCAGTGGTCATCCTCTTCTGCTCCTCTGTCATCTCTTCAATCTCGCTTTCCGCGGTAGTTTTCACGCCTTCTAAGCCTTTAAGTGCAGCCTGCGATTGGATGACGATCGCTTCTAGCAATTCTCGTGGACCAGAACTTCCTTCATAAATCACCGTTCGCTCACGAATGCCTCTCGATGTTGGGCTACTAGCCTGCCTAGTGACCACAGATTTCACGGTCACAGGTACCATTATAGGCATCGCCATCATACTAGCTAATGCTTCGTGGTTAGAGATGGTCTGGAAAAGTTACGTTATGTGTATACTCCGGGAAACTAGTAGAATAATTAGCGTACCTCTAACCATTCGAATAATTCGAAATACAACACAGAACGATCGGACATATCTGTGAGGGAATCGTTTCGAAGCAGAGCACTACCCACATAGTTAAAGCGTCGGCGTAGATGAGCAAGGGCGGTTGGGTGAACCAAATAATCACTGGTTTGGCCACCTCCCGAACGTTGTAGACTTGGAAGATAGACGCGAATGGCTGCTAATAGTGAGGCCAGCCTCTCATCCTTAGAAGTTTGAATTTGTAAGGCTTCAGTTTGCCCAGAGGTCTGTCCAGAGATAAGTACCAACGCGCAGCATTCATATGTTGAATAACTCACATCTTCTTTCGTATTTCCGTCATAGCCAACGCCTCCCTTGGATTTCTTCCCTTTACCAGCTGTAGGCGCATAGTACATATCTTCATCATCTCCAATGTCATCGGCTGTTTCTTGTACTTTCCTCTTCTTGCTATTCTTTTCGGTCAGCTTGGGTGCATCTCGACTTTGATCCATAAAGAGATCCTCCAACATTGATAATCCTACTCCCAATATCACGCCTTGCAGATTTGAACAGTGAAATAAGGGGTCATCGTCCGTCGCCGCGTTTGGTCGGTGTATCTTCTCCTTAGATATGGTTTCTCCACACGCTAAGCAGAATTCAGCGGAGCATTTAGGACAACGTTGACGGACCAAATTCCGCAGATTATCAATGTATTCCGAAAAATCCGTCTAAATAGTATCAGCATTGTCCATTAGATGTATGATAGATCATCGCAACAGTTAAACTTACATATAAAGCGAAGAAGTCCGTCTTCTTTCGTTGAGATAGGTGACGACAATCAGGACACGGACATGTTCCATGGGACAGTTGGTCGTATAAGCTGAACAAGAAACCTTGTTCGCCACCCTCAGAACATCCTTTCATCCATTGTCCTTGCGACATCGTTTTAACGCTCTTGCCCGTCCCGGGAATAACGATAAATTCAGGATCCTCTTCAATCTCGATGACTTCTTCCCGGCGATCCTTTGAAAAGAATATACCTAGTTCGACTGTCAATTATTGACATATTAATATGTTCGTCGTTACATACCCGCGTAAGGATCAACATCCTGAACTCCTCGAGCTGCATCCGCTTTCGCGTCGTAATCTGAATCGTAGTCTATATAATCTTCAACTATTTCTAGTCAATAGTTGTCAAAGGTCATTTAAACAAGAAAGTCTACCTCCATCGTCATCGTCATCGTCATCGTCAAGCTCTTCGTCGTCGTCGTCGTCAGGTGTCTGAAGGCGATGAATATAGGTGCTATACAGAATAACGATGAGCCTGAGCTTACTACCATTCTCGTAGCCTTGCTAGCCTCCTTCTCGCGTATACTTCCTCCAACAGTTTCCTCGTCTGCATCGGCTGAAATATGATCGAATTTGCCTTCAAATATCTGTTCGGCAGCCTCCATCACATCCTTATATTGTCGTAAAGCTGCGCGGGCTTGAGCCGCACTGGCTCCCTGATTGAATATATAGTCAGATGAGCACTGAGAAGCAACTTATAATCCAATTCACCATTTCTACCAGCTGCTGCACCTCCCTGTCCATGGCGGTGGCGTAAGTTAAGGAGTGAGAGTTCTAGACGCCGAGTATGATCAGGCGGTTCAGAAGCGGCCTTCGGAAATAAAGGAATCGTTCTGAGTATCTCCATAGTGGGAACGCCGAATCACATGAGACGTACGCGCAAGTAGAAGTAATTCGCTGGTTTTAGCTCTGTTCAACTGCATTCGAATGCGATCGAATGCTTATCCAGGAATCCAATTTGGAATTCCAAACTCGGTTAAGTAGCTCGCTACCAAGCTCCGACAAAGCATACAGCGGCATCAAATCTCGTCTAAATAATATGGTATCTGAAGCATATTGTCGGTATCTATACGAAAGTGGCTAAATGGGAAGCGTCCTAGCTCTGAGAGGCCGTCTGGAAATCATCAGAATCCTCTAGTATTTTCCATTCTTCAACCCCAAGCTTCTCTCGAAGGGTCTGCAAAGAAGTCTGGTCGATTTCAGTAAAGGGTAGACCATCATATTTACGCATGGTCATAGAAGGATGATCTTTGTCGTATAAAGCCGATTTCGAATTCGAAAGTGCTGCTGTCTGAGCCGCTAAAGCCGCAAAAGAGGGCGTTGCGTCTCGGTACCTGAGTTACCTCGTTAGCTCACTTCTGTCGCCTATAATTGTACTGAGATATACTAACAATCTTGAAGAATTTGTTAGATTAGAAGTCCGTACAAATAATGGACCATACGAACCGGAAAGCATCTGGATTAAGACAATCTTTTTCTTCCAATTGGTCGAGTTGTGCACGTTTGAAAGCAGCCTTAATACAATGAAGGATATGGAAAACATGGTGCTCTTTTGATCTTTCAAATGGAGAGTCAGAAATTGCCATAGTCATTATTTACAAAACATACTTCCAATGGCGAAACTGAGGCGAAAGATTGAACAGCCCATCCTTTTGCGAAATCAAGGGATGAAAGACATCCGTCGCGAAGTTAACACGGGGAGGATTTTCCGGAAAATTCCTCGGGAATGTCAAGCGGAACTTCAAGACAGAGTCAGCATAATAACCTCTCCTTTAAATCAATATAGAAGAATAACGAGATATAACTGTTCGATACTAACCTTGATGCACAAAGAGGACTCCATCCCAATGGTATATGGATTCTGAGGGGATAATGTAAATTCCTGACGGACAGTGCTGCCTTGTAGAAGAGATATTCGCACTACAAGAGTAAGACTGGGTGGTATGAGTGAATGGTGGTGACTGACTATTCCATTGCTATCGTGAGCGCTACAGTTGAACTCGAGTCGATACCTTTCGTTACAGTCATATCGTAGATTAATAGAAATTTAGAGACTCTTTGAAAGATAGACCAGTGGATGCGACTAGGAAACAGGGATTTGATTGGCTCGTGTTCAACGCGGACGCGGCGGTGGCAAAACAAATCTTATGCACCTAATTATGTAACAGCCCCTTTTGATCTTCAATCCATTGCTTCCATCCATGGCCAGTCCCATTGGGAATGTAATAGAGAGGAAAGGGTCTTCAAAATCATCCTCAGCACCACCCGCACAATGGAAACCACCTGCCCAGACCAAAACGGGATTTCCAGTCGTGGAGCATCGGTCGAAGGCTCCGAGCGCATTCAAACGTGCACGTCAGCACCAGCAGGATATCCAGACCGCCGTGAATCCCTCGAGCCCATCATTACCAAAGAATGGAGCGTCGCTTATTCAGCCGGGAGTCTCCAGGAACTTTCAGCAACATGTACCATCCGCAGAAGGACCTGAAGAAGAAATATCTAAATCTAACGACGCCGTCCTCCAAGGAATGTCAGAAGACCAGCTTTATAAGGAGAGGCAGGAGATTATTGAACATTTCGGTTCAGGCATAGAGGAGTTGATGAAGAAGGTGAGGCAAGCTAAGGAAAGGCGTGCAGCAAATAAAGCTCTTGCTGGTCAGCCATTTTGCATATGTGAGGTTATAACGCCTGATATATTTTCTTTCAGATAACATAGATGACTCCGAATTGTCTGTCAAAAGAGGGGAAGACCCGACTACTCAGGCTATATCGCCGACACCAACTCGTAAATTACGCTTCGCTGAACCAACGGATGCCGATATTTACGTCTACGAGTCCCATCCTTCTTCACCGAAACGTACAATGGGTCTTCTTCCACCTGTACCGGGTGAAAATGAAACGGGTTCATCGGATATCACGTCGTTGGGGACTTTTGGAAGCACTTCAGTCCCTGCGCGATTCAGGGACACCTTTTCTGAACCTGTCGAAGAGGGTACTCCCGAAGATATACACAGACGATATTTTCCAGCTGAAGCCCCCCCTCAAGAAAATCCTTCTCTCGCCTGGATGCTGGGTGGTGGCGATTCTGCACAGTCTGAGAATATTGACAACTCGCAGAGCCTTCTGGACGCACCTGTTCCTTCGGAAGCTAGATATTCTCTCTCTGGAATACGGTTGACACCGTCAGAGATACGGGATTTGCCAACGCACCTCGGACTACACCACCATGCTTCTAGAGGCAACCCGTTGACAGACAATCCAGCTGGATACACGTTGAATGATCTGTTACTTTTGTCGAGAAGCTCTGTTCCCGCTCAGAGAGCAAATATTCTTGGAGTTCTCGCCAAGATTTTAAAGTTTACATCTGAGGAGTACTATGGGCCCTGTGGTACACATCTTGCACCCGATAAAAGAATGAGCGAAGAGGAGCTGAGCAACATGCGGAGAGATATACTAGATGCATCATTAGATGCATCTGGAGAGAAAGGAGGCGTAGGCCTTCATGCGATGGATGCTCTGTGGGAATCGATCGTTGGATTCACTCTAAAGGAGTTGGACATAACTCACCCGACCCAGCTGCCTTTGGTAAATCTTGAGGTCCCTTCCAAATTCCTTGCGTCGAAGCAAGGTCTTGGACACGATAGTTCTGCTTGGACATTATCATCGTCCTCTGTCTCTTTCCTGTCCTCTTTACCTCTGGCCTCGATGATCCCGGTTTTGCGTTCACATTTGCTCAGCTCACCTTCGCCGTTATCCACGCCTCACTCCCAGGTGCTTGATATCCTATTTCTTCTGGCACATTTCCCTCACCATGCGTTAACTATGGTCGATAATGAGCATGTTGGCCTCATCTCAGCCATGATGGACCCTCATCTAGGCTCTTCTTATGACACCAGCTCTACTGCGGAACCTATCATTGGAACTACTCAATCCATCAACCTCTTACAGATGCTGGCACGGACTGGACGGGAAGCAGCTAAATCCCTTCTTGGTCCAGCAGATATCCTACTGCGATATATAGCGACGCCGTTCCCAAACCTTGTGAATGCCAGATTGGAATCGCAGGACATTTACCGTGTTGATCTGGCAAGAGAGACTGCTGTCTTTTACAGTTTACTTACACAATATGGTTTATACGCCCATGTTGCGTCTGCAGCGCAGACTGAATTCTCGGCCGTTGCGACATGGGTGTCAACTGCCCTTCGACAGGACCCACTTGAGGCCATTTTATTATTCGGGAGTGCATATGTGCGGTTATTGGAGATTTTGGCTGTTTGCGCGCAGGATCCGCATAAAACTACACCTACACATGATATCTTATGGAGTCAGGTAGAAGGGTGGAAATGGATAGAGTGGATATTCGATATTGCTAGTGGTTGGGTGGCCAGAGTTCGAACAAGTTCCCAGAATAGTATAAGAATAGGTCTGGTGGAACGCTTTTGGGCAAACGTCTTCCATTGTCTAGCAGCGTTAGTGGAAGGCGCGTCTATCAATGGTGTTAGAGGAGGAGAGCAAGAGAAGGCGATCGTTTTTGCGCGCCTCCGCTCTATCCTGGACGCTCACAGTGAACTTAGTGGCATAATCAGGGTTACCACCCACAATGTGAAAGCCTGGCTTCAAGAATCGAATTTCTCGACTGCTCCACAGGATTTCTTGAACGCCTCAGAACTGCTTCTAGGCGTCTCTCGACTGCGTTTGGCATTATCAGGGGACTCCCTAGGCGATACCGACTTTGGTGGTATATCTCAGGATATACACGATATTTGCATATGGTATGTAGACAGACATGTGCTCCAGCAAGTCTTTCAACGGACCTTGAATGTGCGCGAGGACGTCCTGGAAACATTAAGTCCAATATCGAATCTGTTAGCGATCGATTTGCGTTTATCAATCCGCGATATGGGCTTATCGCTTGGGACCACAGAGAAAAGACACTGGATGCGGTACGCTTTACGTATTTTGGGTTCATTATTACCGGGAGATGAAGACTATGCTAAAGACATAATCAAGTTGTTGTGTAATTCGGTTGATTCCTCTTTTATCCGCGAAGTATGCCCTTTAGTTCGAATAGGGGACAATTGGGATGAGGATGGGCTACGGATTCTTCTCCCATTTTATCTCGGTTCTTTCTCGTGGAGGATCGGGGAAGATGAGCCATCCTCTCAATCATACTTGCATTGCATTGCACCTTTGCATCCGAGACCGGATTCACTTTCCGGCTCATCCTCCTTGTTGATGCCCTCGCTGAACCAGTGGAGCCGCATATTCTCGTCGTATGAGCCTGGTGTTCTTTTGCCTCTTAGAGAAGATTGGCCAACTTGGCCATTAAACCACCTGCTGCGTTCAGGTTCATCCCCAGTGTTCAAGAACCTTCCGCCAAATTGGGACGCGAACGAGACAGAGGTGGTTAGAGCATCTCTACTTCTTTCCCTATTAGCACAACGACTAGGGAACGATCCAGATCCAGAGTTATCGACATTCTCAAAGATCAAGAATGAGACCATCTTCGCCTGTATGAAAGTGTTCATGCTCGAGCAAGGTCAACAGCAAATAGATTCAGGCGCAGAAGTTTTCCGCAACTCTTTGGTAACGCAATTGATGGAAGAACTGTTGGAACCTTTCACGGCGGCACGAGCTCAGCAATTTCGCGAATCTCATCCTAGCGACTCTTTTAACAACACATCGTCATTAGATATTGTCTCGAGAACCTTCCTGGGGAATCAAACGCCGTTTTATCAGTTCTACACTGATTTCGTTGCACTTTATGATGCAATTTCTTTCTCTTATCCATTATTTGGACGACTCATACTTCCTCCCCTCGCTTCATTCTATGAACCGGACTATCGAAAGCTGCTCTTTGGGGATTACAACCATATACTGCGTACCATTAAAGTGGAACCCCAAAATGTCTACACTACTGATATTCGCGAATATTTCTGGCCCGTGGAAGAGAATACTACAATGATTGGTTGGTATGTTAGGACAGCTACCACGCCTGCGGTTGAAGGGTTTGTACGATGGATGGCTGTGCATCACCTCGCGTGCAATATTTGGCCAGATCTTGAGGGCAGCAGCAATATTACAATTGAGAAAGCCAGTAAATTGCTGAAAGCCGTCATGGTTCGTGGGGATCATAAGATTGTCAGGGACGTGGTCTTTTACAGGCAAACCAGAAGTAGCCCTTGTTTACCGCCTCAATGCTACGAGAAGCAAGGCCATGATGATTTAGGCCAACAGCGGTGGCACTTCATCAAGTCCATGGCAGATCCAGATATGGAGAAGCGTTTGGAGGGATTGTTTGTTGAGAATGTATGACTATGAGCATATGTATTCATAAATATTGGCGATGTGCATGTATTAGGATTCTGGATAGATTTGAGTTTCCAAAGACTGAAGAACGAGGTTGCTACTTACTTCAGTTGCCTTTTTGCGGATCCTTCTCCTTCTCCTTGTTTTGAGAATAATGACGTGTGAAATTGAGACGCGCTGCCAGATCCTTACAATCACTGTCCGTGTGGCTCTGCAGTGCGTACACTATGCTCTGAGCCGCTTCGGAGAAAGCTGTTCCATATTCCATTACCCTCTGAGCAGCGCCAGCGACCGTATCGTCATGGGTATGTGCACCTGACGATCCTGTGAAGACGCCCTATCGATGCAGTTCTTAGCGTGTATCCAAATAGGACTTATTAACATACCCTATCCTTGTCCCGTAACTGATCTCTTCTAGCCGCTTCTGCCAAAGAGTAGTTGAAGAACTCATCCTATTAGTATATCGTGTAAACATTTAGAAAAAAAATCAGAAGACATCTTAGTAACGCACCGTGGCTTCTCTGAATTCAAGTATTATATTGAACATCTTCCTGACTCGATCCAAGACAACATCCTGTTAATTGGTTAGGGCTCGATTATAACTATGGACACTAAATACTACCTCTTTGCCTTGTTTACCATGAATCATGAGAATTTTCTTCAGTAGTTCTTCAAGGTATGTTCTGTGTGCATGTATTAAGGAATCCAGATCGCCTTCTCCCTTGTTCACGAATGCAACCAAGTTGTTCCAGCGAACTGCTATAACTTCGATTTGAGTGTACATATGCATCTGACGAATTATATGGATCATCTCTGCCATGATAATGCGAATACGATGCCAATGCGGCTCCAAATCTACGATGAGTTTAGCGATCAAGTGAGTTTCATAACACTCGCAAAAAAGCCCACCTGGAAGCTTCAGAAACGTTCTTGAGGCTCCTGCCAACCTCATCCAGCTCTTTGTCAAAGCCATGTCGATCCTCCGCAGCTTCCAAATGTGGCTGAATAGCTTCATATAATTGACCATGTCATCCGCACCAATGACAGTATCGATAGGTGGATCCACTTTGTACTCCAAACTGAAGACATCCCATCCGATTTCGCCATGAGAATATTCGAGTATTCGGGCATCTAAATGTCGGAGGACATCTGGTGGATCGTTCTGGGCATTCGTCGAACTTATGGCGGCTTCCAATGATGCGGTGAGATTATGCCTATACAAAGTATTTGCTGGTCGAGACAGACTGGGACTATATGATAGCAAAAAAAAATAGGCTAAATGAGTTTTCTAATAAACATAGAACGCCATACCCAAGAGTTTCCATCAGTTGATCTGCAAAATCGCCATGGCCAAGAAGTAAATAATTCTTCAGTCCGGCCAAGTGGTCGAGCAGTCTGAACTTTTCGAAGAAAACTTCGAACAATCGACGACTGGCAATTTGATACGCTTGATCAATGGATTGTTCCAGTCCCGATATATCACTATATTTCAGGGCTTTGAGAATGATTAATTAATCATTATCAATGGATGCGCAGAGCTTCATACCTCTACCCATGCCCGTCAGCTTATTACGTGTGCTCACCCAATCACTATCTTGACAGCTATATCTAATAAAATTTAAACTCTTTCCAGTCGAGAATATCTGAAAATAACTGGTTAATCGGCAGAAGATGCATCTGAAGTACGCTCGTGTACCCTTTTACCAAATGTTTCCCCTACAAAGCGAGGTAGCATTTCACGTTTGAACTTGTACTTGTCTTCCCAAAGACGGATACCAGCGGAAGACGCGCTCTCGTTGAGAATATCTTCACTCGATAGGCGAGCAAACCCTTCGTCACCCACGAGCGAGCCACCTTCCGTCCTTGGCCTCATGTAATCCATGTCCGCCAATTCAGAATTAACAGTAACAAAGAATTCACCAAAAGGGTCCTGGAGTTCACCGGAGAATAGCCACTTCTCTAGCATCATAAAGAATGGCTTTGAAACCTGCGAAATATGGTCAGAGATTGGGTAGAGTTGGCAATGAATATATACGCACTTCTTCCAATAGTTTGTCTGTAAATTTGCGGGTAAAGGGATCCCCATTGTCCGTATACCCATGTATCAGACTCACTAATGCACCCCCTTGAACCTCTACTGACATTAGAATACCTCAAGGCGAAAAGTAGACAAGCTTACTCTTAGCACCTTCTACGCATATTCCCATCATCCGCATCCGTAATCGCCATTCGTCTATCCACACTTCCAAGCGGTGTAATGTCAGACCAGTTTCTTGATCCTTGTGTTGGCCGCCCTCTTCACTTGCGGTTGGTTGACTTGTGCTACTGGTGGCCATGTGGGATTCAAGGACAGCAACCATACGGTAATATTCCGTTAATTGACTTTGCAGATGATAACATAAACTTTGTTCTATTGTTCCTACTCTGGGATAGCCTTCCTTTTCTTGAACGAACGAAGAGACCTTTAAATAGAGCTGACCTAGTTCAGCAATACGGCGAATGAGGGCTCGCGTTTGGTTTGTAATAATATGAGGCTATTTGGAGGCATCAAAAGTGAGTATATTAGATAGTAATATAAACACGTACGCTATCCTCCAGAAAGACAATCTCGTTGACATCGCCGTTTTCGCCTGTTTGTGTCAAATGAACATATTTCCCGGATATGCCTTGTAACAAATATAGGGCGTCCCTAAGAAGAAGTTGTTCTGGAACATGGGGTTTGCCTATAATGACTTAGTGGAAATGATTGTAGGCTGCAATGGACAATGGAACGCGTACTGATACGAGCCCTATAGTCACGAAGAATATCTGCCTTCGTTTTGACTTCCAGGTTACTCGTCTGATTCCTGTCAGCTGTTCGTTGGGGCGTTGGGGCTCTTAATGGAGGAGGAGGAGCCAACGATGTAAGAGGACCGGGAGAAATTTGGGACGAGTGGGGAGTAGAGGAAGCAAGAGATTGCAAGAAGAGCATGACACCGTGCTTCCGTGATAACACAGGCTGGAGGGATACGTTTAGCGTTGGTACCCGGACAAATGAACAATATATACCTGCTGTAGGAGTCGAGAAAGAAGGTGTGTAAATCGCAGAGTGTTTGAAGCTCCACTAGATGTGTGAGCAACTATGACGGGAGGGATCAGTCTCGCGACGGTTACAGGTGTAAGAACCTACTCTGGCGTTTCATAATATCGGTCAAATGCCCAATATCAGGCTCTCGAACCTGCCCGATATGACTATTTGAGGGTAAGAGACGATCGCCAACAACTCAGGAATGTCGGTCGCCTACCTGCCCAAAATATCCTGACAGTGTAGTAAGAGTTCCCGTCGAAATCTTTCATCAACGCGGGTTTTGGGAACTAAAATCTCAATGATATTAGCTAGAGAGGCTTCTACTGAAGGCATAGTAGGTGCTGGGACGCGTCAAGACGCGTTAAGTTACATGTGTTTGTACTTGTTGACGTGACATGAGACATCCGAAAAAGAAAAGGTACTACAAAATACAACAAAATGCTCCGAATAATTAATGCTGATATCCTCTGTGCCTAGTCCATCGTGGTGTCATCAATATCCGTCTGTACAGATATCCTACGCTTTAAGTTCTTCTCATTCTTACGCAACTGTTCCATCTCCATCTCCAACGCGCGTCTTTCCTCCTGGCCTCGCCGCCTCTCCTGTAAGCGAACATCAACAAGCTCTCGATGGAAACCGGCCACTTGCTTCCATGCATCGCGCCTTGGTTGACATGCCGGCGCGGATTCTCTTAAAGCCGCGGATTCCCAGCACGTATCAGTGAAAATCGCCAATTGCCGAGGGCAGACATCGCTCAGGAAACGAGCAACTACGGGTGCATGTGTAACGCGCGATACGCCTACTTGAAGACGTTGAAGACGGTTGAAAGGCTTGGACGGCACAGGATAATCAGAATTTTGACTCCATCGAGTGGCGTTCATAAATAGGCCCAATTCCTTCAAATTGGGACAGTACTCTGCAAAATGATTGAGGCATCCTGGAGAGAGACCTCCGTCGTATACAGCATCTTCGGTAATGTGGGGATCATGGC
Source organism: Sphaerobolus stellatus SS14 (assembly GCA_000827215.1). NCBI lineage: Eukaryota > Fungi > Basidiomycota > Agaricomycetes > Geastrales > Sphaerobolaceae > Sphaerobolus > Sphaerobolus stellatus. The sequence continues at coordinate 716,067 of KN837076.1, forward strand.
AAAGATGCAATGTCTCCAATGTAGGCCAACCTTTGGCCAATTCCTTGATATCGCTCTCCGTAATCTGAAGAGGCTCTCTATGCGTAAGTTTGAATCCAACAAGCCGTGGAAATTCCAACAGTGGACGAAGGGTATCCCAAGTGATAGCGGAAGGGCTCTGTGATGTTTCTGAAACATAGAGGGCGAAAACAATGTGACGGAGTAAGGGACAGAGATCATTGAGGCCCTTGATAAAATCATGTAGCATCGTATGGCTCTCTATATGGAGAGACATAACAGTAAGCGTGGTCAAGTGTCTTGGAGCAAATGGCTTCCTAAGAAGGCTTTCGACGTCTGATAGTCGGCGACCGTCAATATAAAACGTCTTCAAAGCAGGGAAAGAACCTTCATAGAAGGTTATTGATCCAACATCTTCAACCTCTCGCTGGGTCCCTTTGTAAATGGTCCGAGACGGGACATGGGTGCGAACAGACCGAAGGTTCTTCAACGAGGAAAGAGCGTTCACGACTGCTCTCGTCTGCCAGTAGCATGGTAATTGGATGACTTCCAAATACGCCAGCGACCTTAAGAACTCGGCTAGGAAACTTTCAACCGTGGTCACCGGACCGGTGGCATGAAGGTAGAAAAATCGAAGATGAGGAGAACGGTCCTGTAGAGTTTGAAAGAATGTGCAGATGATCCGCGGAGAAAAGTTAAGGGCAAACACTTCAAATGAAGCGAGTGACGGTGACATAAATAGGATAGCCTGTATCAGAGCAACTTCTGCGTGGGCAGACCATCGCAACGATCGTAAGTTCGGAAGGAGGTTTAAGACTGGTCTTGATATACCCAAGGCCGTGAATATCTGAGGTTGAAGTGCCACTCGACGGTCACTGTGTTCTAAGGAACGAACGCGCTTGGCATGCAGTAGGAACCGCGTCCAGTCGGGAGGGGCAAGGTCTCGTTCGAACTGCGGGAGAGGATAAGCAACGTGTCCTTGAGCCACGACAAAGAAGACGTACTCGATCTTCGTAAAATGCGGGTATAAGCCTCAGTAAATGACGGATGTCTTTAACTTCGCGCCACAGTGCGTCAAGAGCAGGATCTGACCACGCGCGGCACACACGAGCACAGATGGCGTTTGTAGCCAACGGACACGACTGGAATATAATTGACAAAATTTCCTACGTAAATTTTAGTAACCATCAGTGCTATAAGACGATAAACTGACCTGTATCTGCAGAACTCGCGGTGGTGACATGGTGGTGAAGCCGAGATTGGGAGGCACAAAAGGGTCGTCACGTGCGACCAAGTCTACCTTGTCCGGGAGTTAATAATAATTTTTAAATAATAATATGCGACTTTCAATAGTCAAAGGCTATATGAATAAGGGCTTCTATTTGATCTCTAGGTTAATTCTTGAAGAAATTAAGAGATCGAGGAGATGTCTATCTACCTGTTAGCTCAAAATCTCGTGTCTACATACTAATTTTGCATCTATACTGTACACAATACGTGTTACAATAGTTATACATACGTATAAATCACTCTGGCGTGACCATATACCTTGATAATTTACATAAATTTGATACTTAGTCCGGGCCTGCTCAGACCCCATTACTTAGTATTAACATTGAAATACATGAGTGGTATTGGAATTCGGTGCAATAAGTAATAATACAACAAATGCAAACAATGAATGTTAATGATAGTGATCCAAAGCGGAAATCTCGACATAACTACGATGTTCCTGGACCTCCCACACGAATCTGGTTTATAAGGGCTTCCCAATATGACCATTCGCCATTCGTATTAGGGACTGTATTATCGCCATTAAGCATGGGGACCATAAGTTGCGGTACGATATCCGACCCTCCAAGCCACTGTTCATTTCCAAATATCGAATTATTTTCAGTCACTCCAGAAGGATAGATAGATCCCCAGTAGTCCATGGATGTGTCCTGTCCTACGAATGCATTGGCATACGGGGCTATTTCATTGGGATCAGTGATATTAGGACCAAAAGAATGCGAAGAGCTCGAAGATGGGAAACCAGAGAAAAAGGGAACTGCTTGCACAAAACCATCTGCTGCTACAGGGTCGGCAGGCAGGTTGGCTGGACAAGTGTCTGATTGAGGAAAGCCGAGGGGCCTCGAAGATTCGGAATTTGAGAAAACATCCGTTTCATTGTTTTCCGTAGTTTGATGGGGGATCGGATCTCTTCCAACGATCTTGCTCCGGAGGAATCTGATAATCTTCATTTCCCGCCCTCTAGCCACATCCACATCGTCGTCGGCTTCCGGTGAAAGACTCAAAAATTCGTCCAGGATATCGTGCATTTCCGCAGCGTCCTCCCGATTTGGATCGATGATAAGGGCAATACCACATATCATAGTAGATTGGAAAGCTCGAAACATTCCACCACAAACAGCCCTGGTTTCCCGGGATGTAGACTTATAGAAATTGCGCCTAATTTTGGAATCGTGTTTTGCAGATGCGATACACGCTTGTCGAGATTTCTCGAAGGTATCCGTGTCTAAACGGCGAAGAAAATATGGGCGATGTAATCCAATACGAGAGAACATAATTTCAGCCAGCAACTGCAGTGGAGTGAGTAAAGCACGAGGCAGAAGGATAAAAAGATCAGACCACAAATCGATGCACCGGAACGAAAGGCCTGGATTCGTCCATGGATGTATCGGGATTCGCGAGAGCATAGCATGGTGGAAGAGCCGCAATATATTTCTGGATTTCTTCTTCCAAAGCCAAGACTTTAGAATATGGCTCGTGTCCATTTACGTGCTGAAAATGACGAGCAATACGTCCCACTATGCTAGCAAATCCATGACGGAGGACAACAAAAGTAATTGGTGTAGGATCGGATAATGGCTTGGCAGTCGGAGGACCAGATGGAGACTGAAATACACTGTCGTCGATGTTTAGGGGTGCTCGTGTGGAGGTGAATTCATCCGAAATGGCGGGAGGACGTCCCGTAATGAAAGCATACGCTCTGTCTGCATGATAAACGTAGGACCTTATACAACACTATTAATTTATAAATACAGATAAAATATATTCATTACCATATACGCCGGCGATATTCCGTTTGGAAGACACCCAGATCCTGCGACGTGTAACTCTGTTTAGTATTCCAAAAGCCGGATCGTACTATATTCTCACCAAGTTCGAGGGATCGCGATGTAAACCCAATGCTTGAGCCGTCCGTATCGCAGCCCCGATCTCGCTCCAACTCTCAGTGATTTGACGGTCAAAGATGTTGAATCTTGCACCTAACAAGCGAGCTAGAACATTCTCTAGAGAATTGGTCTGTATAGCAGAAGCCATCAACAGGGCTCGACGTGATGACCAATATAATCTATAGATTTATCAACATCCAGATAGATCCATGGGTAATGTAGACAGATGTAGACGCGTACCTCAAGGATGATAATTTTCGAACACGTCTACTCCCGCCTACAGGTTCGGGACACAACCGCATAGCTAATGCAAGGACGACAAAAAGCAAAGGGAGAAAACGGATATCTGCCGGCTGCAAATTATGACCATTCATCATTACTGATTCGTATTGTGACCTGAACAACGGTTCGTATAGAGGACACCGAGCATAATTTCTGCGGAAAGGGTGAGAAAATGATTAATCGGCAAGATCAACAAACTTATTACACAGAGGTGAAATAAAAATCGACTAATGTCCGGGAAGTATTGCGGTCTGGAAGTTGCTTCACGACCTTTAGGAACATATCCGAAGAGAATCCGCATTCTAACACTAGGCTTTGCATACGGATGGCAGGGGTAGGTATGTCTTCAAGAACAGCGGACAAACTGCTGTGTTGAAGCTAAGGGAAAGGTTAGAAGTAACTGAGCGATGCACTAGCTTAGTGCCCACCTGTTCAAGAAAAGGTGATCGCGCAATCTTCAACCCCTCCTGATCGTAGTTTGAGCTTCTCGATTCTTCTGGATCGCTAGAGGGTTCTCTGCCATCGTCTATCGTCTTAACATCGTAATTAGCATATTGAGGAAGTGCCATTTCAATTATTTGTTCCAAACTAGTATTGTCATAAAATATAGTCTCATCCCCACAACCTGAATAAAAGAGGCTCTTACCGGGCAACGCGAACATGCAAGTCGATCTCAGACTTTCCAGGAGTATAAGGTTTACATAGCTCGGGGATCTTCCTCGCAACACAGTGAGAACAGGGTACCTGCCTATCGCACTGGAGAAACAACAATCAGTTTAAGCTGGTTTAAACAAATATATCCATGGGAGAATACCTTTTGCTTTCTCCTGTGGCATTCTGCGCAAGAGTAACTGACCCGACTGCGAGCTTTCTTTTGGAGTTGTTCACTGTCCAAATGTGCCTTACGTTTCGAGCCCGAGGAGAACTCTGAGTCCATGAATAGTAGGGAGGTCGTACAGTGCTTCTAACAGAGAAGCGGCATAAAGTACACGGACGGGATTTGGCCGTACTTAGTGCAGCGTAGCGCTGTAAAGTAATTTGAGCATATCGATCAGTATGGAAATAGATATGAATAGACGCCCTACCCGTTTATCCTCCACATGAGCGACACACCCAAACTCTCTTTAGAACGACCATATAAAGGCAGGTGATATGAGGCTTTCTTGTTTCACGATTAACAGTGTCTGTGTTTATTAGATGATAAAGGGGACTATATTTTGAATGTTATTGACATTACTCAAGATGGGGAATATATTCTCGAACCGTAAGGCATTTCATAGGCTCAGTAACCATAATTGCTAAAGCGACATTAGGAGGGAAAATACGAGACAGAGATTAGGAGAAGACTTTCGTCGCATTTTCGTCGAACGGGGAGTTGACTTCTTCGACCGCCTCAAGGCGACAGGGTCCATTCCAGATAATGACCGGGGAACCGATGGTAAACAAAATCTGGAAGAGGACAAAGAGAAAGGCAAGGATGTAGGCCAAACTGAAGCTATGACTCCGGAACAATTACTTCAAATGCGTAGAGAGATTCTGCCCCAACTTCAGTGTGTAACACTCTTCTATTGCTTGATGATATATTAATATTTGAAGTTTAGCGTTGCATATGGTGAAATGTCTCAAGCTCGAGACCTTCTATCTGTTCTTTTGTCTACTTCACAACATACTTCAACTCTCCCCGATCTGCCAACAGGATCCTTGAAATCTACGGTTGTATCTAAACCACCAGATATTCCATCGGTCCAGGCCTTCAATGCTCAGTTAGTCGTGAGTGGAAAAGATGAGGCCCTTAGAGAGGCTGCAGGTGCCTTCAAATCAGCAGCGGAAAGCATGGAGCGGGTTAGAGTCAAAGGGGAAAGATACTGGAGAGATGCATTAAAGATGCGACACGAAAATTGGGGGCTGATTCCTGCTCCTCTACTACCAGGCGCTCCGACAGGCAAGGGAGCAGACAAGACTGCTCGAGATTTCTGGATTACCTTCGGACTTGCTGAATGTGAGAAACCCTTAAACGCGTTTGCTATGTACTGATGGTCCACAAAGCACCGATTATTTTCAGACAGAAGGCAGTGGCTCATCTGGGCATTCACGACTCGGAGGAGATGCCGTTAATATTCCCTCGTCATTCTTCGTTACGTATGCGTATCAGCATGGTGACTACGGACGAAAATGGCGATCAGCAAATTGTTCATGACACCAATCATCGCCCGGATACAGATGATTTAAATACCCTATTGAACTTCGCAAGAGACGAGGTTGTAGACCAAGAAATATTCTCGCAACTTATCAAGGAAGCAGCCACCCTTCCCACTGCTGCAGTCAGTGTGTCAGAGCGGCTGATTGTCATAGAATTAGCACAAGGCCTTGAGCTTCGTTTTGAATTGGTGGGAATCCTTCATCCTAGTCTTCGTCGTTTTTTCTGATTACTTTGGTTTGTTCAGGTTGATCAAGATGTGAGTTGGGATGCAACAAAAACAGGTCAGGAAGACAGTGCTATGTGCGACCTTATACATGCGGGACTCCTCGTCCTTCTTCTTCGTTCACATAAGTTTGCAAGAACCCAAAGACTGTCTGTCATGATCGCCGGTCCGAAACCTCGAACCTTGCACCCTCAATTATTGGTCCCGGTCGTGAATGCTCTTCAGTATAAATTATTCTGCGATAGAGTACACGCGGAGCTGGTTGCTATGGATCGTGCATTATCACGGGCAGGGATCCCCTGCAAGCTTCGTTTTAATACCGTAGGCGAGGCTGGTGCACAATTAGTCGACATATTACGAGGCGAAGATCGAACACGGATGGGAGGTGATGCAGTATTAAGAGTCAATAATATGTGCGTGCTTTTGACGTCCTTGATTAAATACTGACTTTAGTTTCAGCCATACATTACATTTTACCTTTACGGCACCATCAAATTTGATAGTTGTCCTACCCCAGGCCACGTTAACCATTACATCTGTCCCGCAACTCTGTCAGCTTCTGAGGGATGAAGTGGAACGATCCTTGCTGGAAAGTATCTGCAAAGTCGGATACTCAGTCTCCCAATCTGCAGAGGGTACATGGTTCGTGGACAAGTTAAGCAATAGGGCCGTAGGACGATGGGATAGCACTGTCTTGTAAGTGTTTCTTGACTCTCGTTTGCTTATAGCCGCTAAGTGAACTGGATAAACAGGACATGTAAACTGTCGTTCGAGTCAGACGATGGACCAACCTTGACATGCCTCCTCGTCGAGGTTCGGGGAAGTCAAGAGAACAAAACCCTCCGCCGATATGAATCGCAGAACGATACGCCATTCCTGAGTTGGATAAGAGAATCGGTATCGCAAGCATGCACCAATGATCAGTCGCTTCCCAAGTAACATTTGCTTTCTTTATTGACGTTTGCTTTTTCCTTACCTACTTATTTGTATTCATTGACAGTCGAAGAATGCGTTGCTTTGTCGTTTTTTTCCTTAATGTATCTATACCCTGCAGTGTACATTTATACAATAATAAGTAATGCCCCGTGCATGTTTCGATAGGATCGCAGATGGTGTATCCATGCACAGGTATCAATTGCACGAAAGCCTTTAGGGTATATAGTCACAGCCAGCCGCAGCGGGTTTGACCTCGGCCGCGATGTTCGTCACCGGATCGTTCCACATGCACCCACAACTTCTTCCGCCACCCCACTTTGCTGTCAATGCAGACGATTAATCGTTGGCTAAATGGACCTCCACCAGAGGAAAGAATTAGAGGTTGGCAAAGACGATTGAGGAGCGAGCAACGTCAATTGGATCGAGAAATACGGCAGGTGAGGCATACCTAATTGTCGGTGAAGCGTCACGTCATTTACGCTCCCTCACTTTAGTTGGAGGCCGCCACCGGCAAAGTACGCGTGCAGCTGAAGCAATTGGCCTCCAAAGGCGATACCAAGAATGCTCGTACGCTAGCTAAGGAGGTTGTTCGAAGTAATAAACAGAAGAATCGATTGCATGTCAGCAAGGCCCGCTTGGGATCGATTGATACCCAGTTAGCTCATCAATTGGGTATGTCCCATTGCAATTTACATTACTAGTACTTATTATTATGCCAGCAATGGTCAAGGTTACAGGGTCGCTGCAGAGATCGACGGAGATCATGAAGTTGTCCAACTCGTTGGTGAAGCTACCCCAACTTACTCAGTCTATGAGAGAGATGAGCATGGAAATGACGAAGGTATGTAATATATCCATAACACTTTTGAAGTGATGTGGTAATGATATTACTTTAGGCTGGTATAATGGAGGAAATGCTACAGGATACGATCCAGATAGATGAGGATGAAGAACTTGAAGAAGAGGCTGACGCAGAAGTTGACAAAGTACTATTCGAGCTTACGGATGGCAAGTTAGGACAGGCAGGCAAAGTTGGCACTGAACTTCCGGTGAGTCGGATTGACGTCGTCCGCTTTGAAACGGGGCTCATCCACGCGCTGCAGACCGATGCTGAGGAAGAGGAAGAACGAAGACAGATGGAGAAATATCAAGAACAACTTAATGGCCTTCTCAACGGATAAGCTTTCACTTTCACGGATTTCGAGGACTTGAGATATGCAGTCTGATTGTATTTGTATATGTATGGATTATTATTAGACGCTTAATGAGAACATATATACCCTCCCTAATTCGTGTTTGGCAAGATATAGGGCCATATACTTACGAACCAGTTATTTAAGCAACCACATTGGACCTTTGAATTTCATTATGTATTTTTAGTGCATTTCTATTTGCTCAACACATTTGTGCGGAAGTACTTCTGTGTAATTCCCATTGCGTCAGGGATCAATCGGCGCTCTGGTCCGTTTCCTTCCTTAAACTTTGCTATCACCTCGACCTCCGCTCTCCAGGATGTTTACTTCACGTTCGTTGCCTGGTGCTGCGAGGACCATTCTCAGGGGAACGCAGGTAAGCATTCCAGTTGTTTAACAGTATTTAAGATCTTACTTTTTGCGACAGATCTCAATCCGCCGAGGATACGCTGCTCCCCCGCCAACCGCTGCTTTTCAAGGGCAGAAAAACGCCAATGTAGGAGCTTTTGGACTCAAATCTGTCTATACTGATATCTATCTTCTAGGGAAAATACGCGGTCACTTTAATTCCTGGAGATGGTACGTCGATACTGCTACAAATTGTGAACTGCTGTCAACGGTTTCTTTGATCAGGTATTGGTCCCGAGATCAGTGAAGCAGTTAAATCCATCTACAAGGCCGCTCAGGTCGGAAATGTGCTTTCCGTGCATCGCTTTTTGTCTAATCAGCAACCCGTTTAGGTGCCCATCGAGTGGGAGGAAGTCAGTGTTACACCAATCTTGAAAGGAGGCAAGACTGTTATACCCGATTCCGCCATCGTCTCTGTTAAAAAGAACACTGTGGCCTTGAAGGGTGAGCATGGATAATTTCATTCTGTTAATGCTTTTTACTCACTTTTTTCAGGTCCTTTGGCAACCCCAAGTACGTTTTATTATTCCGCAGATTATGCGGTAGCTGACATGCCATCTTAGTCGGCAAAGGTCATGTCTCTTTGAACTTGACTTTACGCCGAACATTCAACCTTTTCGCCAACGTCCGTCCATGTGTCTCCATCAAGGGATACAAGACTGCGTATGACGACGTCAACACTGTCCTGATTCGTGAAAATACCGAGGGTGAATACTCTGGTATTGAGCACGAAATCGTCGATGGTGTCGTTCAATCGATAAAACTCATTACCTGGGACGCCTCTGAGCGTGTTGCCCGATATGCTTTCCATTATGCCGAAGCTAACGGTCGCCCGCGCGTCACTGCTGTCCACAAGGCCAACATCATGTGCGTATTCCTTTAAATGCTTTCATTTACGTTTAATAACCTCCTTACAGGAAGATGTCTGATGGCATGTTCTTGTCTGCCTGTCGCCAAGTTGCGAAGGAATTCCCCAAGATTCAATATGATGAAGACTTGCTCGATCGCGTCTGCCTCCAGGTCTGCCAGAACCCCAAGCCCTACAATGACCGCGTGATGGTTATGCCCAACTTATACGGTGATATACTCTCCGATATGTGCGCTGGTCTCATTGGAGGTCTCGGCTTGACTCCTTCCGGTAACATTGGCCGGGTGAGTTTCGTTTCGTTAATGCTTGCTGGATGTTTCTGACCCGAAATCAGGACGCCTCTATCTTTGAAGCCGTCCACGGTTCTGCCCCTGATATTGCTGGTTAGTACATAGTGACATCTTGGCCTATACGTGTTCCTGAAATTTCTATAGGCAAGGGACTTGCTAACCCCACCGCGTTACTTCTCTCTTCCCTGATGATGTTGAGGTATGAGTAATCTAGACTATCCATATTGGTAGGCCCGACTAATATTATCACAAGGCACATGAACCTCCAAGATTTCGCTCAACGCATCGAGAGCGCCACTCTCTCTGTAAGTGGCATATCTAATATATATATATATACTTCTTAACAACTATTTTTCTACAGACGATTGCTGAGGGCAAGACCATTACTGGAGATCTCGGAGGAAAGGCTACCACGCAACAATTCACTGATGCGATTGTCAAGCGTCTGCATGCATAGAGAATTGGATACGGAAAGGATAGACGATCGTAGCATTATTTAATTATTGATAGAGCAGAGGACTACGTTCCAGGGATGGTTGTATCTTAACCTGTTGTAATTCACCCTGTGCGTATACAGGCTTGTCATATTTTTTAATGATGAGCCGTGAATATATTTTCTTGACAACTCTTCATCTCAATTCAGAGAACTCAGGGGTTTCCTTTGACGCGCGATTGGAGGCGACGCGACTTAGCCCCTCGCAAGCTTGAGCGCTCTTGAGCTCTGCATCTACTATACCAGGGTTTGCCTGTTATATAGCAGTGTGTATCTCGTCCCATCAGGCTGCTAGCGGCACCCTCAAGCCCGATAAGGATATTTCAGCAAAGCTTTAAACATGTCTCGCAAGGCATTACTTGTAGTAGACGTTCAATATGACTTTCTCCCTCCAGATGGATCACTTGCTGTCCCAAGGGGCGACACCCTGCTACCGTTTATCTATGACCTCCTAGAGCGAGCCCAAGGCGAATACGACCTCGTAATCGCATCGCTTGTACGTATTCGAATCCAGCTTCCATACATGGATTGCTTATTATTGGAATGAATTCCATTTCAGGACTGTGAGTACCATTACACCTATGATGCGTACATGCATGGTGATTTACACTGAATACGCTCCACTTCATAGGGCATCCCGTAGGCCATGTATCATTTGCGAGCACGCATTCGAAACCCGCGTTTACAGAGATCGAGATACCGCAGCTGCATGGACACGGAACGACGAAGCAGATGCTGTGGCCCGATCACTGCATACAAGGATCACACGGGAGTGAAGTTGAGAAAGGGATCAAGGAGAGGCTAGATAAGCTGGGAGATAAAGTGAAATGGGTTAAGAAGGCGAGTAGTATACTATGCAGGGGAGTCTGATCGGCATCTGAATTATGGATAGGGGTCGATGCTCGAAGTCGACGCATATTCGGCGTTCGCTGATAACAACTATAACATGTTCACGTCGCTCGCGAAGATGTTACACCAGGCAGATGTTTCCACAGTTGACGTGGTGGGACTGGCGTTAGACTACTGCGTGAGGAATTCAGTGATCGACGCGCGCAAATTCGGTTTCAAGACTCGTGTCTTTAAAGAGGGCACGCGGCCTGTGGACCCGACCTGCGAGGAGAGTATTTTAGGTGATTTGGAACGAGAATGGGGAGTCGAGGTTATTTCCTGAACATATTTCGTGGAAGGAATTGCATACATGCTGTATATTTAGGGCTGGCTTGATTTAGAGTCGGTTCTTGTCGGCTAATTGTCTTTGATCAGCTTGCATAGCATTAGTTACTACCGTCGAGAGCCGTCAACCCGCCCGTGGTTGCAAGTGCACGGTAAACAAACAAACCGAATGTTTTAACGTAGGATACACACGCAAAATGTTTGATAGATAAGAAATAGCTATAAGGAGTAGAATAGAGTGCAAGTCTAATACGAAGGCCACACAGGGAAGCGGAAGCAAATAGTTGAATAGCCAACTCGAGCGCTGTTCGAAATTCAGGCCCCAACCCTTTCGCTCTCTTCCATCCACGACTACCACCGTTCGCCAGATCTTCACGTACTCTCTCCACTCGCCGACCCAGGCAACGCCGTCGCTTTCACCTCCAGGCCAAGCAAAGGCAATCCTCGCACCTCCGAACTCGTACGTTGATATCGCGGCTTCCTATCGTCCGGCGGTGCTCACCTCCCCATGCAGCTCTCCCTTTTCAGCCTCTTGCAGGCTCATTGCAATTCTCAAATTAAGCAGAAACATATTTAAAAACACGTAAAACCACCAAACCCCGAAAAAAATCATCATTCCATTGTAATTTGATCACGAACGACATGTCAGACGAAACGCCCCAGCCTTCGATGGTCAAGAAAGACGAGAAGAAGCCAACTGGACCATCAGGGAACAACAACCGCTCCAAAAGGCCTTCCGTGTCCAAGCCCGCTACCAACAATAACAACAACGGCGGTGGCAGCAACTCGGGCGGCGCGCCGCGCCCGTCATCGAGGGGCAGCAATAAGAAGGAGGAGAAGAAACCCGAGAAACCGCAGGGGGTTAGGAACGAGCAGCAGCAGCCACGCGGTGGTGGCAATGGGAACCGCGGACAGAATCAAGGGCGCGGAAACCATAGGAAAGGCCAGTCCCAGTCTACGCGCGGCAGCAAGGATGTGAAGCAAGGTCCTCCACAACCTTCAGCACCGGTGCCGGTGCCCGGAGCAGAGGGTAGTGATGGTCTTTCGTCGCTCCAGAGAGTCATCAACGAGCTGAAGTCGACCTCGCCGCCATCGCAGACGTCGACCATGGCATCCGCCGCCACCTCTAATCTCCCCCCAAATGCTCCCGTCTTCCAACCAGGCGCTACAGGCTACCCTAACGCTTCCCCCGCAGCCGTAGCCGCCTCCGCCAGGCATCGTAAAGCTGCCTCTTTGGGCTCGTATACCGCTCCTCCCAATCCATACGCTATGCCCCAGTACAGCTCTCGTCTCGGGTCCATGGCCGAGGATAACGAGGACGCACGCACTCCTCAACAGCAGCATTTCGAGGAAGGCGAGATTCCGCAAGGGGCCGACAACCTCGGTCCGTCTGGCCGTCCTATGCTCGCTCCAACGTTCACTTTTGGCGCCAGAAGGCGGAATGCCTCAAACGCTCCGCTGGGACCTCCTATTAGCGAAGATGATGCTGGGTTCCAATTCCCGCAACAGAACCAGCAACCTGAGTTCCAACCAGAACCTCAACATCAGGAGCCGCCGAATAGCGACATTGTCCGTCAACAGGTATGTCGTCATGCTGTTCTTTATTGCACACATAACTGACATTTAATTTCAGCTCGCGCTTCAATCCCAGATCGAAGCTCTTCAGCAGCAGCAGCAGCAGCTTTATCACCAGCAGATGGTGACAAACCCTGTTCTTGCTGCCTTGAACCCACAGCTCAACGCGGGCAATCGCATGAACGCACACAGGCGTATTCAAAGCCAGCAAATTCCTCCCAGCCCCATGAACATGGCCTTCGGTGGTTTCCCTGGTATGAATTTCAACGGTGCTCTAGGTGGCGGTGTCGGATTAGGTTTGCCCTCTGACGACCAAGGTCTCCCTCGGGGTCATGGCAGGCGTCATAGCGTCAACGTTCTTAACAAGACGAGTCAGAGCTCCTTATCGTCTTTCGCACCGGAAGGTTTCGATGATGGTTTCACTCCTCCAGCGGCGTTAGGTGGGCATTCCCGTCAAGCTTCGCGAGCCGATTCGACCTGGCGCATCAGTATGTGATTTATTATTCTTTTGTTATTTCCATGCTGACAGCAGTAACAGATGGCGGTGCTGGTGCGATCGGCGCTGGCAATGGCATGGGCGACCTCGCTCAGGCTCAGGCTCAGCTACAGAGTTTGCAACAATTCCGCGCTGCTTCGGGTGGTCACCACCACAAGATGCCTTCGTTCAGCTTCCCCAATATGCTACCCAACGTTATGGCCGCTAACATGATGGGTCTCAATGCCGGCGGATATAACCTCTTGCAGCAACAACAGCAGCAATTCCAGGTAGGAATCACTATTATTTCCTATCTTATCTATCGCTAATGTGTTGTTTAGCTTCAACTCCAGCAGCAGAACCAGCCTCAGCGCAAGTCGTTATTCGCGCCTTATCTCCCTCAGGCTTCTTTGCCTCCTCTTCTCGCCGCCGGCAAACTCGTTGTTGGTATCCTTCGTGTCAACAAGCGGAACCGTTCCGATGCCTATGTCGCTACCGAAGTACTCGACGCCGACATCTACATTTGCGGCTCGAAGGATCGTAACCGTGCGCTGGAAGGCGATATTGTCGCTGTTGAATTGTTGGACGTCGATGAGGTTTGGTCCACTAAGAAGGAAAAGGAAGAGAAGAAGAGGAAAAAGGAAGAGAATGCTGCCTATGATCCTAAGTCGGTTGCAGGGCGCAAGAATGATAAGAAGAAGGATGATGTTGAGGTTGAAGGTCAAGGTCTCTTCTTGTTCGAAGATGAAGAGTAAGTCATTGCATAAATTTTAGCCTTTCAACTCTAATTAGATTTACAGGGTAACCGACGAAATCAAGCCTCAATATGCTGGTCATATCGTGGCCGTTGTCGAACGTATGCCAGGCCAATTATTCTCCGGTACTCTGGGTCTCCTCCGTCCCTCGTCTGCCGCAACCAAAGAGAAGCAAGAAGCTGAGCGCCGTGAACGTGAGGGTGACCGTGGCGAAGATCTTCGTCGTCAACAACCCCAAGAGAGACCCAAGATTGTTTGGTTCAAGCCGACTGATAAACGTGTTCCTCTCATTGCTATCCCTACTGAACAGGCTCCACCAGATTTCGTCCAGAATCATGAGTCATATGCCAACAAGCTTTTCGTTGCTTGCATTAAGCGTCACCCCATTAGCTCGTTGCATCCCTTTGGGACTTTGGTCGAGGAACTGGGGCCTATCGGTGATGTTGAAGTTGAGACTAGTGCTCTCCTGAAGGATTGCAACTTCCCTACCGAAGACTTCTCGGAGAACGTGCTCAAGTGCTTACCTCCTGTTCCTTGGACGTGAGTATAATCCATTCTGTGCTCTGTTTATTTACTTATTCGAGTCTACTAGTATCCCTGAACGCGAACTTGAAACTCGCCGTGACCTTCGCAGTGAGCGTATCTTCAGTATCGATCCCGAGACCGCCAAGGATCTCGACGATGCCCTCTCCATCAAGCGCAACGAGGATGGCACATATGACGTCGGTGTGCACATCGCAGACGTTTCCCACTTCGTTAAACCCAACACCGCACTGGACCGTGATTCTCGGAAACGGGCTACTAGTGTCTACCTGGTTCAACGGGCTGTACCCATGTTGCCTCCTACACTCAGCGAGCAGCTTTGCAGTCTTAGGGCTGGTGAGGACAGGCTTTCGTTCTCTGTCATCTTTACGATGACAGAGGATGCGAAGGTCCTTAGGAAGTGGTTTGGAAAGACTGTCATTAAGTATGCATATTTTGCTCCTCGATTCATACATATTTTAACTGACATATTACAGGTCTTCTGGCCAGCTTGCATACAGGCATGCGCAGAATGTCATCGAGGGCAAGCCACTTGGGGATGCTCCAATCATCCCCGATTGCGATCCACAGGACATTGAGCACGATATCAAACTACTTGCGGCCCTCGCGAAGCATATGCGTGCTCGCAGATTCGATGATGGATGCTTGTCGCTTAGTTCTACTCGTCTCTCTTTCGATTTGGGAGAAGATGGAATGCCAATTGATTGTGCGCCATATGATTCCACTGAGGCTAACCACCTTGTTGAGGAGGTTGGTAATATTTTTTGTATTGAATTATTTGGAGACTGATGGTTCCGCTTTATAGTTCATGTTGCTCACTAACATGTCGGTTGCTCAGCAAATTGCTCTTCATCTTCCTGAGCAAGCTCTTCTACGTCGCCACGAAGACCCTATTGAACGACGATTGGTAAGTTCTTAAGTGCGCCAAACCTGTCACTTTTATTTAGCTTGTTCTAGATTGCCTTCAAGGAGCGTTCTGCTCGTCTCGGCTATGAGATGGATATCTCCTCGGCTGGTGCTTTGATGAAGTCCTTCGAGGAGATCCATGATCCCGTTCATCGTCATATTGTTTCGATCATGTCGCACAGGGCTACCCACCGCGCGAAATACTTCTGCGCCGGCATGCTCGATATCGCGAAGTATCACCACTATGCGCTCAACGCACCATTATACACCCACTTCACGTCCCCTATTCGTCGATATGCCGATGTTGTTGTGCACCGTCAACTCGAGTCCATCCTTCAAGGCAACGGTGGAGAGCCCAAATTCTCGATGGACCGAGATTCGGTTGCCAAGGTAGCCCAGCAATGCAACATGTGAGCATATCTGCATATTTCGCTGGGTTAGTGAGCTGACGTCTCCTATAGTAAGAAAGATTCGGCCAAGCTTGCTCAGGAACAGTCTGCCCATTTGTACTTGTGCTTGCTCCTCAACGACCTCTCCCATCGCTATGGTCCCGTTGTCCGCCAGGCCCGGGTCATTGGCGTTTTGGATGCCGCATTCGACGTTCTTGTTCCCGAGTTTGGTATTGAGAAGCGTGTCCATGTCGACCAAATGCCGATTGACGTACGTATGATTGTTTAATTTTCGATTTTCAGGCGCTAATCCTCGCGCAGAACCATGTCTACGATGAACACTCGCACACCTTGCAGATCTACTGGTCCGACAAGGACGTTATCACCTGGCTTGCAGAGAACAGCGACGATGAGCATCTGAAGAAAGTTAAGCAGAATGCTGAGCAACATGCGGTGAAGATGGAAGTCACTTCCCGCTCAGTACACGATGAATCGGCTCTTTTCGATGAAGACGAGGAGGAAGATGATGACGAAGTTGTCATTGGACGCACTGAGAAGCCGGAGAAAGCTGAGACTTCCAAACAACGTCTCGTCTCACAGGCCAAGCTGCAGCCCGAATTTGAAGGCCTTAAGACCACCCCAAGCGGACACCGTATCCAAGAGATTAGAGAGCTTCAGAGTGTTCCAGTAAGTAGATTTTTCTTTATGTGTACTCCGTAGTCGTTGGTACTGATCGTATCTTTTCCAGGTCATTGTTACGGCCGATTTGACTAAGAGTCCTCCTGTCATCAAGGTCTACTCCGTCAACCCTTACGCCGCACAGAAGAAATGAACATTTAACGTGTTGAAATTTTAATGCCTTCTGTTGATGATATTCTCTTCCTGATGCTCCTGTCTATGCCTTCCATTTTTCACGTCAGAACCTCTCATGCCCTTGCTTTTCATCCTCCAGTCATGCCCTCGCTTTTCATCTTCCAGTCTTAAATAGCGGGTTCAACTTGCTAATGATTTCGTTTCATCGACGCCGGTGTACATTGAAACATAACGTTCATGTAAGCCTGGTAAATCTGTACTTCGTATTTCGATAATGTCAATTTTTTATGTCCTCGTGAATCACCATATTTTGATGCCCTTTTTATTCGACTGAAGTTTACGACAGTTTAGTAATGAGCAATACATTGGTTATATTTATTGATATTCAGCAAGTAAGGAGCAAAATCGTGCAAGATGAGCCCTAGAAATACAAGACAGATTGATATGATGCAGACACGAGGAGGAAATATGACTATGAAGCCCAGGCTTCATCTTGAGAGTCGTCACTGTCATATCCACGTTTAGGCGGCGGGAAGATGCCCTCCATATCATCGTAATCACTGTCGACTTGGTACGGCTTCCACTCGACGCTAACGGACTTTCCACCGCCTGCTTTGACTTGAGAATCCTGGCCTGGCCAACGTTTCGCACGTTGTTTGTCAAGAGGATCAGCAGAAGCCATTTCTTTCAACGCAATAAGCGTGAACTGCGAAAGGCATGAGAAGCATTATGCGGGCATAGAGAGAGATACTTACATGTGCATCGTTACCAGCATTATGGAAACGGTCAAGGTTGGGAATTTGCAAGAGAGCACACATGCGCTCGAGACCACGAGTTTCGTCACTGCGACCTTCTAGTGCGGCAAAGAGGGAGCTGGTGTCGACGATATAGATTCCTGCAGATGGAGGACCAGAATCGGATTCGGGAAATTGGTATTGGATGTCGTCGATGGGTGCCTCGAGTTGTTTGAGATATCTATATGGATATGATAAGTATTGCGAAAGAGAGATGAAAATAAGAGACTTACTTCACGTCTTGGCCATGACTATGGAAGACAAGATATAATGGGCCTTTAGAGGTAAATTTGATAAATTGGTCGTGGATAAATTTCTTTAGTTCTTTCAAGCGCATAGTCTGGCTAGTCCCAAAAAGATAATGCTGCATCCGAACTTAGTTAAGGAGAGGAGATGGTCAGAATTCGATATCACTTACATCGCGATTATCAATGACAAAGGTCGAGTTTCGATATTTCATATGTTCTTCAACCAAAATGTGGCCTTCATCGAACTTCTCCTTTTCATCTTCCCAGGTCATCGCACTCCATCCGTACTCCGTGATGAGATTATGTTCGTATTCCCAGCCCTCAAAGTCGACAGCGAGCCAAGTGCCTTTGCGCTGAAGCCAACAAGTTCTAGCCTGTTCGAACATGTCGCGATATGTTAGAAGAATTTTGTCAGTGCCCTTAAGTCTCTTGTTATTTTTGCCTATATCCTGGAGTCAAGCTGCATTAGAAAAGAAAGGAGATTTATCGAATGGGATCACACCTTTAAAGCCTGCTTCATCTCTGCACCCGTCTTCATTATGATTGGAGAAACCGTCTTGAGAGTACTGGATGTAAGAAGATAACTGCTTGCGGGAAGGGGCAGCAATGACTCTGTCATTTCGACTGCATGCAGCCAATAACGAATATATTCGACCTGCTTGGAGGAGAAAAGGAGGCGAGATTCGCCGTTCTCCAGCATTCCTAGATTCGTATTTTCGTTTCAGACATGACTAACAAAGACTGTGAATGAATCTTCATACCCATGTACAGCGTGAGTCCATTTTCCTTTGAGTGGAGATTGAGCGGATTTTCAGGGTGCGTGAGGCTGTCAGGAGCAATGAAAGCCTTCAGAGCCGACTTGTCTGAGGGATTCTCGAATACTTGGTGCCTGTGAATTCCTTTAGTGTGACCATTGCGTCTGATATTTTCCTCGTTACCATTCAAAATTGATATCCGTATACCTACAGCGAATTAGACTGCATACAGCATTGAGCTATATCTGCCGCTCACCTGTAGTATCCGTGGATGACGGGTCTGGAGACCATGGAAGATTGTAGAAAGAAGGAAGAAGTGAATTATGAAATCCAGTGACTGGTAAAAGGAAGTATGAGGTCGTGCCAAAGAACGAGGCAGGCGAAGTAGTGGCACTCCGCCATATTGCAGACCTGTTGCCACATTTGGTTCTGGTTCCGCGCGCTTCCGACCGACTTTGTTTCGTGGGTCGTTCCAGTTAAACCGAACGCTCTCGCGTCCACAACGCGTTCTACCTCTTTCTCCTAGATATCTTAGAAAAGCGTGATGGCTGGCCAGAAAACATCCAAA
The DNA here is from genome assembly GCA_000827215.1 of Sphaerobolus stellatus SS14. Lineage (NCBI taxonomy): Eukaryota > Fungi > Basidiomycota > Agaricomycetes > Geastrales > Sphaerobolaceae > Sphaerobolus > Sphaerobolus stellatus. The sequence continues at coordinate 735,130 of KN837076.1, forward strand.
GCGAGTGGCTCGAGAAATCCGGGAACAAGTAACCCCAGTCCTTCACGAAGGAAAGCTGCCGCAGTGGATTCACCACCTAGGAAGAAGAGCACTGCGCGGAAGTCGACAGGAGGGAGAATACCTACAAAAACTGCCCAAGTCGGTATGTATTTAGGCTTCTCGCCTATTCTGACTGATCGTTTACCCCGCCGTCTGCCCAAGCACGAAGAGGACAGGACGAGGATGAACAAACAGCTACTGGAAAGAAAAGACGATTCCGTCCGGGGACAGTGGCTTTACGAGAGATACGGAAATACCAAAAGAGTACAGATCTGTTGATTCGAAAGCTTCCTTTCGCCAGGGTGGTGAGTGCCAACTTACTTGCGGTCGATGTGATACATTATTAAAACGCCATACAGGTTCGAGAAATCGCCCTTGATATGATTACGGATGAGCAGGACTACACTGGCGGTGGTTTAAGATGGCAGAGTAGTGCGATTTTAGCGTTGCAGGAGGCGACAGAGGCATATTTGGTACATTTGTTTGAAGATGCGTGAGTAAATTCATGTCTCTCTTTCTCTTTAATGAAACAAACTATATATTCCTTTAGAAACCTTTGTGCCATTCATGCCAAACGAGTAACGCTAATGCAAAGAGATATTCAACTCGCACGTCGTATCCGTGGTCCATGGTTGGCGTGAAACCGATCATGAATAAACCGATAATTTTCTTTTTTGTTTATGGAGTCTCCGTCTTATGACCATGTATCATGACCAGCCTGACTTATGTTTCCGATACCCGAACATTCTTTCCAACCTAGCTTTTATCAAGCATGTATCTCCCTCGTTGTGTTTTCATACATTCTTATGATCCGTAGTAAGCGAATATCAAGTCACAGAAAACATAATTATGAAACTGATTGAATTATTCTGACACTAGGTAACTAAACTCCATAACCTTGCGAAACTAAACACTATACCAGCGTAAACATAACTTCCACATAATTCGCCTTATTAATTCCTTCTGCTCGACCTTCCTACATCACACCCATTAGAAATAAGATCCCATAAGGTCCCGTCTTTGAATTAGAAATTCATTGCGATAACGGAAGTGCCGCGCTTGCTCCCCGCATAAGCCATCTCTGAAACGGAGTTTCCATTTAGCCACTGATATGGGATTCTTTTGTCTGCGGTCTTTATTTCCCCGCTGCTTTGTTTTAGGTCATTTAATAGACAACGTCTTTTGTTCTTACTATGTAACTGCAAATAGAATATATTTCCTATTCACTGGGCGATTCAAGCTTTTAATTTAGTACTCAGGCTGCAGGCAGGAACCTCAGGCTCCGGGGAATCGCAGTATAAATTGTTCTTCTTAGAGTATGATATTCTCGGAAGAATATGCACATGATAGCAACAAAAAGGAACTACTGCGTTCTAAGGTCCAGGTCCGCCAAATATATCTTATGCATTCTGCAAGAGTCCTTCGATTGTAAGCGAACGCGGGGTGATCTTGCATTCAAATGGAGCGGGACAGCTATATCGACACAATTGAATTAAATGGTTCTCTTTAATTAAATATAAATTGAAAGCTCACCTTATGCTTCCCTCCAAAAAATCTTCAGCTGAATTACCACCTTACCATCTTTAACAGGAGCCAAGACGTTGAAAGCTCCTGCGATGGACGCGCAGACGGTCCACACAATATTACTTCAGCAAGTATAATACCATGGAGTAACAGAGTTAAGGAGAAGGCTAATAATGGGATAAAATCCTACTAGGGCAAATACTACACGAAAACAATTTAATCGACTTACGAAGCTACAAGATATAAGAGCGGATTACTTACTGACGGCCGTACCCAAATACAAAATCTTTGGGATCTCTTTGCTTATCGTTGCCTAAAAATTTAAAGCGTTCGGGAATAAATTGTTTTGGCTCCGGATATGTCTTAGTATCTCTGGTGAATTGCCTGAGAGGAAAGCCATGAGACAATTGGGTGTCGTAAATGATTTATTTCTAGTTACGCACCAAATGTTTGGAAGGACAAACGTTCCTTTTGGAATAAAATAGCCATCATGAATATCATCCTCCCTAGCCACATGAGGGAGCACTCCCAGCAAGACTGAGCATATATATGCGGCGAAAGAGACACCGTTTTGCTCACCGAAAGGCGCGATGGGATATTTGCGTATGGACTCAAGATATGCTGCCTTTAAATATGGAATATTCGGACGGTCATCGAGGGTGGGTAAACGGTCTTTTCCGAGAACTGATTCCATTTCCGCATGGATCTTCTCGAGGACGTGGGGGTGCCCGGCCAAGGATACCATAAAAGATAGCATTCCGGCAACAGTCTAGAAAGAGCAACATCATCATTCGGATCCGTGTTTCCTGGCTTGAGCTTACTGTGTCTGCACCGCCTGAAGAAATGCTTAAAATAAATATTCTTGCAAACACAGAGAGAGAGATATTGAACACACCGCTATAGATTCCAGCCGCAGTCCATTGAAGGGTACGATCGTCCTTGGCGGATAGTTCCAGCTCTTTCCCATTGAGGATGTTAGTGACAAAGCATGGCTCTGCAGTACCGGCAGCCTACAAAAAATAGGGAGTTAGGGAAATAAATAGAAAGGAGAGACACCTTACTTGCTATCTGATTTTTGGCCCAAACATAAGGCGTAGCCAACATTATTTTTCCTGTATTGATTGGCATTTTTTTTCCAAGTCGCCCCTGGGAACCACTCAGGAACATACTGCACTGCTCTTTTAACGAAACGCTATTTAAATCTCGGAGAGAAGGACGTACAAATAGGCATAGCATCGACAAGAAATGCGTTAGTCACTGTTGTTTCGGGGAAGTTGTTTATGGCAGTGCTCGCGAGGTTGACCATAGAATCATGTTCGTCGCTAGCTTTGTAGCCATATGCTAGGAAGATCACTATCGCACCTGCGTAGCTAAGGAAATATTAATCGGCATTAAAAGATTTGTTTCCAGATATATATATAAAGGTGCGTACTTTGTACAATGGTCAACATATTCGGTGGGCCTGACAACATGCGTCGCACAAGTTCATGAGCCCCTTTCTGGAAGAGACCATTAAAAGCTGCAACTCTATTGCGACTTCCCATGAACAAGGCCATCAAACGACGATATTCGCTCCAAGTGGAATTGAAATTAATAAGAGCAGGACCTTCGCCCCAACCCAGTAATTCGCCAGTCATCATGAGCCGAGGTCTTTCGCTATACAAGCGGCCCTTCTTGTCCAGCATCTCTTCGGCATATTTAGGATCATTGAGAATAACGAGATGCGTCCCTAGAGCACTAATGTGAAGGATCCCGCCTGCAATAATAAATAACAGATCAATTCCCATATGCTCTGGTCAAGGAAACGCAGAATTACCGTATGGCTCTCCCCATTTAGCATACGTCTTCCAAGGGACACTCTGAGGCAAGCTGAAGAGATTTCCGATGGTGGCGAGTCCTTTGGGCCCGGGGGGAAGTGTAACGGATTTCTTCTGAGTAAGCCTGCAAGAAATATAAATTAAAAGACACACGGCTCCAGAAGATATGGCTTCACCATATAGTCCGTTCATGTTGAAGAGGTTGAACGATTAGTTGCAAATCTTCTCATAGTCAAGGCATTTGAGTCGTAGAAGCCTAGAATATTTAATATAATACATCCGATGGTCCAGGACGAATGCGTGCTCATATAAGGTCGTGCAGAGCCGACCTTACCCAAAGTGAGATAGCCATGATAGCCAATAGTTTAGCCCGATTGTAGAATTTCCCAGAATTCTTACATCATGGTGTTTGTCAATCCCTTTGGGTATATAGGATCTAAGGATGATTTGAGATGGACCTAATCTACGCGCGGGTTGATCATATATAGTTAATAAAGTCGGTCAAATGTAACTCGGCTATGAGAGGCCATAAATAAGGCCTTCTGCTCGAGACGGAAATAGAGAGAGGGGCTGCTCATTTAGCTTAAGAAAATAACATGGACTCGGAACTGGACTTCCGCGCCAATTGACCAAATTTCAAAGATGGCAGAAGCGATTAAAAAACAAATTTCACGGGCTGATTCGATTCCAAGGATAGGCAGGGATGGCACGCTATTAATATCTGACAGGATATTATTACACTCCCTGACATTTCCAAAAGTGAGTGATATAATGCTAGGAGGCGGGAAATTGTACTCACCATCGTTGAAAGCTTGTGGTAATTGGCACCAAATTCCGTCAATTCCAAGCCTTGTGCTTTATGTCCCTCAGAGTCTGGACCAGAGAAATTGAGATTGACAGGTCCCGAGAAATTATCGAAAGTGCGCGTCGAAGTTGTCGTGACCATAACGCCCTGACCTTTCACTGGGAGAGGCCTAGATCCAGTCCTCAACGATGAGGATGGATATTCCGTATTACTAGCATCGACTTCACGAAGGTGGTTTCGGGCATTCAAGGTACCTAAGAAACTGTTGGTGTAGACTAGGATAGTTTAATGAACGCGACATCACGGGAAGAGAATTGGACAATGCTTACGCGCTACTGCGACGAACTCAATAACCATGGTCCATATATCTTCGGGTCTTACGATAAGCTGAGAAGCAGCAGTTAGGAATTCGCCTGCACAGATAACTAAAGGCCATCCTACAATGATTGCTTGGAATACGACAACACACCTAGAAATCCGGGAGTGTCAGTACCTGGCCGAAGGATTAAGAACTTTTTAACGTACACGGTGAGGACGAAGCGATTTATGGCATATGTGATGAGGGTATTAACAAGTTTCATGGACCTGTCAGACTTAGTTCGATTTCAAAATTACGAAAACGGGCGCACTTACTTTCGGAATCGCGTCAATGTGATCTTTCTATTCCACAACAGTATACACAGTGCCACAGCGGTGCTCGCATCCGTCGCCACTCTGATGAATAACAACGGAATTAATGCAACGTATTGTCCATTATTCGTATAGTGGTTCCATTATAATGTTATTGAGAGCACATACCACAATTTCCTTGATCTTCAATAAATCCCAAAAGATGAACCTATGAAGAAAATGAGCAGGATCAGACTTCCGGAAAACCGATTGTAGAAAGTTGGCATACAGCTTGGTTGTGTACACTGAATGGTTTTTGGATCAATATAGGGATGTCGTCAAAAAAAAAAAAGCACTCACTGAAGCCAAATACTGCCAAATGAAAAGCATTGTCAAAACGGGAAGTATCCGGAAATACGAAGCTACTAGTACTACTCACCAACCTGGGCGAGGATGAGAATTCCCTAATCATAGACAATATTGAATCCAGACTGTGCATATACTATTCGAAGACAAGGCGAAACACATACAAACCAGCCTGTCAGACAGCCAGCGAACTGCACCCTTGCGTTAGCCAGGGCTCTTTCCACTCCCTTTCAAAAACGGGCGTCTCTCACATCTATTTGTATGTATGGATGTAGGTCCATATGTACTTCGCGACATTTATAACCGTTCCTTTTAAAAACACGTTCCGAAGAAAATAAAATAATAAAGTAAATGAATGAGACAACTATTATAGTTTCAAAATTTCTTATTTGAGAGTCACAATAGAAAATCTTATCATGAGCGCAAGGGTTCTGCCTCCACGAGGCCTCTAGTCCCCTTGCGCTAGCCAGGGCTCTTTCCACTCCCTTTCAAAAACGGGCGTCTCTCACGTCTATTTGTATGTGTGGATGTAGGTCCATATGTACTTCGCGACATTTATAACCGTTCCTTTTAAAAACGTGTTCCGAAGAAAATAAAAATAATAAAATTAATGAATGAGACAACTTTTATAGTTCAAAAATTCTTATTTGAGAGTCACAATAGAAAATCCTATCATGAGCGCAAGGGTTCTGCCTCCACGAGGCCTCTAGTCCTGTTCAACGTCACTGGATTATATAATGAGACCTTGTGGTCCCAAAGAAAGTAAGGATCAACTTACAGTGATAGAACGTTCGGGCAAAGAAGCTGTAGGAGGTTGTAAGTTTCTAATGCAGCAAAGCGGATTTTTTTTCGCCTCACATTTACACGATGAAGCATGTCAACACCTAATATAGATGTTCAAATAAGACTCGAATAGTCAGCGTTGAGACTCACTCCAACCGCAGTTCCAGCCTTAAAGGAAGCTCAATATCAAGCAAATAAATAATAGAGAAAGGACTTACATAGACGGATCTTTCACCACTAATCAACAGTGAGGGATCCGTGTAACTGAGAACCTGTTGGGAAATTAATATGCAGAATACGAAGGTAGCGTAAAGTTTCAAACCAAATAATGATACACCGTGTTTGCCACTATCGTCGAGTTAATTAATTTCGACCCTTCATTGATATAACATGCAACGGCACTCACTGCAGAAAGCATGCATAGTTCCCAGCAGCCTATTAACAGTAAATATTCTGGAGTGGCAGCTACCCAAATATGAAACCTATCATACTCCGAACACCTGTTATTGTATCAGACATTGTTAGTAAAGGGCATATTTTCAAAGAAAAGGTACTTACCATAAGTTTAATTAGTAGCCTATCTCATTCGTAGTTTAGGAAATAGAAGTAGATATTGGATCATCTCTCAGATGTGATGAAAATACATGACGTGGCTGTTTATCTGAACGCAAGAAAACCCACAAAGCACGAGTGTGACTTGACAGCAGATTAGAGAACCGCCTTGCAACGCAATGCCATAAGGTTAGAAATTTATAGCGATAGATTAAAATCTATGTACCGTAAGTCTGTTCGAACTGCTCCTGTGTGAAGGGCGCGACGCTATCGGGGAGTCCCGACATCGTGAACTTCGAGTCTGCAAGGCTAGGAGAAGGAAAGGAGAGTAATAAAGGTTGTTAATCTGTTCAATTTATAACGAAATACTTAGGGTATGTTTACCTTTTAAGCGAGGACAAACTTTGTACCCCAACGGTGAGTTGGGTTCTAACACAGTCTATCACCCAGATCTGCGTTTGCAGGGTGGAATAGCCACATCGACGATTCGGTTAGAAGGAACGGTGGTGGTTTCCGGTGGCAATGGAGTAGCTCCTAATTATTATGTTCAAGCCTGTATATCGAAGATTAGGATACCAAAGTGGCATACTTATTCATCTGGTAACTTGAAGACGCGGTGGTGGAATTCCGCTGACGCACTACACTATGGGTCTTGAACACGATCCCCCAGACCATTGCTTTAAAATTGTGAGCAATCGTATTGAGGTTTTAAAAGCTCTACTTGAACACAATCAGCCAATATCGATACTTGACCCAAAGATTGCCAATGATGGAGAGAAGCAAGGTTCAGCTTGTTTCGCCGGGCCGTCACTGGTACTATGACAGTAGCCTCAGGTTCCGGAAGCTTGGCGCCCTTTTTCAGCCCTTTTCAGTGTTCAATGTCGCCTAGTGAATGACGAACGCGATGTAGCTCCCTTATGTAACATGTGCAAGCAGAGAGTACCCTTTACTGTAAAAATTTCCAATCAAAATTTCCGAAGGCTGGCCACTGGAAAACTTGCAGTACTCTTGAACACCAAAATCGTAGGAATCGCATAAGGTAAACATGTTCATCAAAATATACACTAAGGGGAAAATAATGCAGCCTCAATTCTACGCTGTCCCGAGAGACTCCGTCGTCCGGCGGCCTTCGTCGGGGGGCCATGCCGAACTAATTTAGGGAATTTAGAATTGAGAACAGCTATTGATTTACGTACCGTAAATATATTCGAGTCGTTCCTTGGCTGCTTTGAAAGTGAGACAAAGCGCTTCTGCACTAATATGGTGAAGTTGATGTGGCGTCAGGTGGCGTCCTAAACCAAATCGGATATGTTCTAACGTTGAATCTGTTATATGCAGATGCTAGCCGCCGCGGCATCAAATCTCGACACCCCTGTCAGGCAACTTCATGAAGAGGAATTCGAGACTCTGACGACCCTCTATATCAGCTCCTTCAATACCAAAGGAGATGAGTCTAGAGTTCGAATTTGAGCAGCCTAAGGGGCCTACCTAATGGGATCTGGACTATACAGCTACTACAAGTATTGACTCGTCCCAAGTCGAGTTTTTTTTTGACTTTCGTGCTTTGATGGCCAATGCGCGATGACCGTCAGCACATTCATTTTGAGATGCTCTGGTTGTTGTGATATTCTGTATTTCTGTGAGTTAGTTCTGTAAACAATATAAATGGTAACTAGTAGTACTAATCGAATCAGAGTCCCTCCAAGTCATATTCAAATTTTTAAATTTCAAAACTCTACTTCGGAGTCTAGATGCGGCGGTGTGGCTCTATGAAAGTGCTAGTCTAAAGTAAGGTTTTGATAACTCGCTGTGCTCCGTAGAAACTCATCATTACAGAATATTAATTGCTCCTGAGGATGTTAAGAGTGATCGTAAATCACTCTACATTCGAAATTGTAATACACCCGAGAGCAAGTCAGATACGTGGGTTATCTCCTGGCGAATGGAAGGGGACCACGCTCTACTATATTTCCAAAATACGAATTGGCTCTAATAGTACCTTCAATGTTTAGGAACCGTACGTTGGGCCCATAGTGCCGGAAGATGTAGAATCCATTGGCTGATATTTAGCAATCTATTCAGGGCAGTCAATTGGTTTCAGATAATCCCGCAGAGTCACGCAAGAGTTATTCCGACGATTCCCCAAAGCACACGAGTTCCGAGTCAGCCGTTTATCAACAACGAGAAACCCCCAAATTAAAGGGTTGACCGGGTTTTCCTTATAGAATGGAATTGAGTGAGTCCTCTAGATTTTATTATATTTTATACTGCTATAGGTATCATCAAACTATCAAGCCTTGTCAATTGAACAAGTATAGACTAAAAATACCGCCGGTGACAACGTCCAAAAAAATAAAATGGGTATCATTACAGTGGAATATGAACGCTATTTCGACTCACCTTAATCTACTAAGCACCAACGTCTGAAAAGTACAAACCCAAGTACACTATCATTGTTTCTCTACAGTTTCGACGTCTCTCTCAGGCTCTGAGGAAGCCGGCCTACTCTCTGCCTTCTCTTCGGTGGAGGGAGAATCTTCAAGGAACTGAGTCGGCCAAAACGGCACAAACACTCCAATGGCGAGCAATAGAGGGTAAGTATCGAGCCCATAGAATAACCCCTCGGTAGTGGCCAAGTGCCCGAAGAAGCCTTGTCCCAATTCGACCGTACGGTACGCAGAACGAATCAAAATACCAATGCAACTAATGACTAAGGCGATAGCCAATGTACGCCAATGCTTCCACCATACGGGCTTCGGAGTTGGGTTCCATGCCGCCGGGTTGTATTTCCAGACGCGGTAAAGGAACAAGAGATAGACGACTGTGAAGAAAGCGAACGATGCTAATTGGATAGCCAGGCCGGCCACAAAGATCTGAAGAGTTGGGGTTTGAATATCAGTGGATTGCATATATAGGCTGCGTTGGATGATACTTACGTGAGACCCAGTCGTTGATTTTTGTAGATTTCCGCTCGTACTGCCTGCAACGGAGACAGAGCCTCCCACGGCCTAGAACAATCAATATTCATATTGATTCCGGTTTTTATTGTAATATGCTCACCTGAATCAAGAATGTAGACACATCAGAAGCGATAAAAACCCTTGTGATGTATCGAGGGGTGATCAGCAGATATTGACTTGATTTAAGATGCACCGCCAAGTGACCCAATAAAATATAGACAGCTGCAATAAATGCACATGGCTGTCATATGCAGGGGTAAGTTTCCAAAATACCCAATAAAGAAAAGTACTCACAGAGAGCACAACCAGTAGATATTCCACAATATAGATACCCTGAGAATGGGGATTTGTATGCAGCCCAAAGCGCATGGCAATACCGATGGCAAATGCTGGAATGCAAATCTCTTCAACACAAGGAATAAAATGCGCTCCTAATGGATAAGACTCACTATATGCACCGATAACCATGGCTGCCATCCATCGTGCACCTCTCCTCCACATATGATGCGTCATTACAACGGCACATATCAAGTACAAGGCGAAAGTAACTCCGGTTAGCGCATTACTTGGGATATACCTGGATTTTTCGAACATTCAATTTAATCAGTCCCAGTTTCAGAATCCTGTAAATCGAAAGCGACTCACCGTAACGGATTACACAAGTCAGTCGAAGGCGAAAGGAACGGATCAGCCGCACAGAACTTATTATTCGGGCGTTTGGCTGAGACAAGAGGGATCGTTACCAACGACGCAACTGCGAAGATCGCAGACAGCATTCTAATGGGCAATGCTGTAGCCTGTTGCACGTGAGAGAGGGGACGAAGAGGGATCCGGAGATAAAAAACCGCAATATTTATAATCTCGTCAGAGAGCGACTAAGTATAGGTTGACGGTTCGTCAGGGGGGCATGCATATGGTCTGCATCGTAGGCGCGGTAGGCGCGATGGAGACTGCTAAATATATTGACCGGCACCACTCGGCTGTACTGACTGCCATAAATGGCAGTTTTTCAGGCACAGTTCTGTCGCGATGCGTCATGCATTGCATGCATTATATCGACAGTGTAAATTTACGCATAGTTTATGCCAAGTATCGAGTAATCGAAAAAAAACACTATTGCTGTTGTGTCAATGAAAAGTAATTAGAAAAGACATTACATTACAAAGTAGCCAGCCAGCACATTGAGGTCTACTTCCTTGAAGTTTTTCGTAAAATGATACGCGACATATTTGCCATCTTCGTCTCTCTCCAAAGTCACCTATTTTTCGGTTCCTCGATACATAATTTCCACATATCGTAGGGTCGGTATGACCATTGCTAATTCTTTCAACATACGACTATGGCGAGGAGTGGGGATTTCGAGTACCTTGATTGCAAGAAAACCTACGAGATATCCCAACTTCTTGAGTTTGGATAGGCCTTGAATATGGTGTAGTGTATTGTGCTCAATCTACCATACATATGCGTAAATGCACCACATGGCAGGGATAATATTTGAAAAGAAATACCTTTTGCTTCATCCCCATTTCAGAGATCTCATCAAGATCCGAATGTGCCGGGCATATCTGGGAGGAATATAGCCATTCCACTTGAGGAATCATCGCAAAGAAGTAGGAAAAGAGATGAATACTGGTATTGCTTATGGCACAACTTTTTAGACTCGGCATTTTATTGAATATAGTGGTCACATCTTCGGGGATAGAAACATTGAAATGGTGCAACTGAGCTGCACTCGATGTCGGAAGACTATAAGGGGATTACTGGTTTGGAACCCGGGCCTGCCAGACAATCTTCAGAGATTGAAGGGCGAGAAGCATCTCTTCATCCAGCTCATTGTCAAGAGTATTGGGTGGGAGCCATAAAGCCTCAATCGTGGGATGTCTGTTCAAGAAGTATTTGAAGACGTTCGTAATATCATCCCGTTTTCGAAAGTTCATTGTAGATAAATAAGGCAATGTCAAACGGCGTAGGCTCGGCCAATAAGTAGTTTTGAAAAGATCAAGAACTATCTCCAAACTTGGATCGTTGCGCCTAAAGTACCCGGTGAAATTGACGTAAATGTCTTGTAATAGTGGGTTCGTTATTCTAATGAAGTCGATGTGGAAGTCCCGTAGGTTTAGTACCCTTCCTCAAAGGCAGTTGGAATCCAAGGCAAATGAAGTGGGATTCGGCAAGAACTGAAAGATAACGTCAAGCTCTTATTATGTGTAACGCTTATATTTTTGAGAGACACGCACCTGATCCTTTGTCTCTAATGTCTGTTTAGTAGCTTGGCCATACTGAGAGAAAGGTTTTGAGCGGTAACGGCGTTGAATGACGTGGAATTCCTTCAAAGTGTGATTACCAAGATAAAGGGCAACGAGAACAGCTTCTATCGATTCATTCTTCCACTCATCAAACCACTCGCACCACGTAAACCGGATAAGAGAATTCAGGAATGGTAATGCTTTAATCACATATGACAATTCGGAGTTTCTCGAGCGAGTCATCTGGGTCGTACTAGGGTGACGACGAGGCCGAGGAGCTTCAGAGGAAAGAAACGGGCTCCGTTTTCCATAAATAATCAGGATATATTGTCAGTAAACAAATATTTGAGGCTAAGCCTGGTTTTTCAACGAGTAGCTTCCAGGAGTCTTATCGTCCCACTCGACAGCAGATGTAACATAATTGTATGTGATTCGGAAGGATGTGGTTGCGAAATAATTTGGCACAGAGGGCAAGCTGGAGTAATTTTTTTGGTTCTTCGATATAATGAATGATGTTTCGGATGAGTTCGTTTGACAGGTCTGAGAGTGAGCGGGTGGTGGTCATGGTACGGAAAGAAGATTTGTTGAAGCGCTTAGCGTACACAGCCATGTCACCTTCATTCAATCAAACAAATAATTAGGCTTCGTCGAATTTCATAGATTAATTCATATACTGTACACGGTCTATCAGATAGTCCCTTACTAAAATTTCTAAGAGTTCTCCTATTTTATCTTGCAAATATAATGAGCGCCGTGATTTTATATTTGTTTTAGGCTCTTATTAAATCGACAGTGTAAAATGGTATACAGAGCGTGTTGAAAAGAAACAAAAAAGGGATTAATTCTTCTAATATTTACTCAACCACTGTTATTTAATCTCTCTACAGATGCCATCTCCAAGGATTCCAAACTCCGAGTCTCTTTGAGCATCACCAGATTTTCTGCATTCTCCCAAACGGGCTGTCTCCTCTTCAACTTCTTAAAAGACTTCTCCTTTGGTTTTACGTAGTTTTTTCCTCCTACAAAACCCAGCGTCGAAAAAAAAAACCACAACGTTATTCGCCAACTTATTCAATTCTGCCTCAGAGTCCCCCTTTAGTAGTAGCCCTTCCCCCTCCGGCCACAGTATCCGTTTCGACTCGTTAAGAAGTAATTTCTCTATCTTCGCTTGTGTCTCCGTTTCCGTCACAATTAATCCCAGCACCTGGACGACTACCAAATTCTGCAGCTTTGGAAATTGACCAGGTCGGAAGTAGCAGGGGCTCGGGAAGAATGACAATAGATCCAGATGCGTAACGGCTGGGAACAGCATGTCACTGCGGCTGCCGGCCTCTTCTCCAAGCCGACATAGCATGTCGGATGCGTTAAGTTGATCAAGTTGAAAAATGCAAATACCTTTCTGTACGAGGACAAATTCATAAGGGACGTAGAGGGATTGAACCTTGAACCAGCATATCTTTTCGAAGGCCTGATAGAAAGTTGTGGGCGTGAGGACAAAGTCAGAGGGCTCATAGATTCTTGGCCTGAACCGTTTATTGTTTTCCTTCGAAACCTGGCATAACGCCACTGCTATAGACCGATAATTTGCTGCTTCTTCGAATATAATATCTAGAATTTCCAGTGGGGTGCAAGACCATCTTCTTTCTCTGAGTCTTGATAACTTCACTCTCATAGTACCCATTAAACACACATAAAGAGTTGACGGTGCTATGTTTGACTCTTCAGTCAATAGAAGGACGTACCAAGTTGGTGGCAAGTGGACATTCGGCGGACATTCTGTACACCCGCCTGACCTAAAGGTGTTTCAATTTAACCACCAGCGATTGAAACTGACGGAGTTTTCTATTTTTCTTATATTTATACTGTTATAACGTATCAAACTAGTTGTCAATTTGAATAAGTATAGACTATCACTGAAAAGACCGTAGGCGGAAAAGTCCAAAAATTTAAAAGGGGTATCGCGTTACAGTAAGACAAGCACCAACATCTAGAAAGGACAAACTCTAAAGGACACTATCGTCGTTGATCCACCATTTGGATCGCTGTTTCGACGTCTTTATCTTTATCAGGCTCGGAACTACTTCTCTCATCCCTCTCTTTGGCGGAGGGAGAGATTGGCTGCGAGAAGAATTGAGTTGGCCAAAACGGCACAAACACCCCGATAGCGATGAACAGAGGTAAAGTATCAAGAGCATAGAAGAATGGCTCGGTGGTGGCCAAATGTCCGAAATAGCCTTGAGACAGCTCGATCGTACGATACGCCGAACGAATTAAAATGCCAACGCAAGTAAAGACGAGCGCGATCGCCAATGTACGCCAGTGTTTCCACCACACAGGCTTCGGGGAAGGATTCCAGGCCGCCGGGTTGTATTTCCAGACGCGGTAAATGAACAGGAAATAGACGATAGTGAAGAACCCGAACGACGCCCATTGGATAGCCAATCCGGCTACAAAGATCTGAAGAAGGAAAAGTTATATCAGTACTGCTGTATATATACGTTGATTGATGATACGTACGTTGGATCCAACAGCCGCGGTTTGAAGGTGCCCGCTGTTACTTCCCGCAACAGATACGCCGCCTCCGGTAGCCTGGAAGAGTCAATAAACATCCATCCTCAATGGTGTTTTATTATTATTAAAGCTCACCTGGATTAAGAACGTTGTCACATCGGAGGCGATGAAGACTCTGGTAATATATCGAGGGGCGATCAACAGATGTTGACTTGAATTAAGATGCACAGCCAAATGTCCCAACAAAATATAGACAGCTGCAATGAATGCACAAGGCTGTTTGTTATACGCAGGGGTAAGTCATAAATCTGACAACTGACAACGAAGAAAACTCACCGATAGCACGACAAGCAGATCTTCCAGAATATAAACACCCTGATTATGGGGATTGTTATGCAGTATAAACCGCATGGCGAGACCGATGGCAAATGCTAGAATACAAGTCTCGTCAATACCAAATAAAACGCGCTCATGGATAAGAAAAACTTACTGTATGTCCCAATAACCATCGCGCCCATCCATCGCGCGCCCCTCCTCACAATATGATGCGTCATGACAACAGCGCATATCAAGTACAGCGCAAGAGCGACTCCAGTGAGGGTATTACTCGGGATATACCTACAATACGCGCACATTTACTCAGTCCTAGCTCCCTTAATTAACGAATTAAAAACCACACACCGAAACGGGTTACACAGGTCAGTCTTCGGTGAAAGGAACGGGTCCTTAGCACAAACGGAAGGATCCTCCTTCGCCGAGACAAGAGGGAGCGACACCAACGCCGACGCAACTGCAAAGAGTGCAGACAGCATTATAGCAATGCTGTTGGCAGGGATAAAACAAAGAGGGATCGAGAGAAAGCCAAAATATACCGCTACTATTTAATCATTTGTCGGCTATGGAGGTGACACCCAGGGGTTGATGAACCGGAAGTCATGGCTGCTGTCTGGCAGCATACCTTCAGAGCAAAATCTCCATTGGCCTTCCCTCCGTAGGGGCCGCGATCACCGAGGTCGCACGCTGCGGTCATTAAGTAATCCCGACGGACCACAGCGATCGCGCAGTCTGGCTCCAGGGCACCCCCAAACCCCGCATCATAATCCAAATTCCCGTTCCGCTCCACTTCCAAATATACACGCCCACAGCTATTTATACAAAATTATATTTACCCCCCGCCATCCATCCAGGGCAGCGGTGCAGCGCTTCGCATCCAGGAACCCGCCATATAAACAACACGCAATTTAAGTTTGACGTTTGCCCCTCTCTTCGACGAACTTGGCATCTCTTCCGTAGGATCGTCGGTGGCTGTGTTACAGACGCTACGGCACTAGCATACGGGGATCTCTTATGTTTTCATTCCGGAGGAAGCTCAGCCCGCGCGTCTTCATACGGGCTTTCATGAATTCGGTGATATCAAGGAACGTTGCACTTCGCGTGTGTGCCGCACGGAGCTCGGGAGAAGGTGCATGGGCGGGATTTTACGTTTGTGATGTAGGATACTCGGGGGGGATTAATTAAACATGGAGGAGTGCAATGTGACGAGAAAGTGAAACCCGGGGCGCATGTGCACCGAAAGTGAAATGATTGTGTGCATCTTCCGTCGATTTTATTGTATAATAAGTAACAACAACAGTACATCTAAACCTCAGAAACGATGCGATATAAAACAACAACAAGCAATTTTATCAACAAAACGAGCGTGAAGCATGTTGCGACTGTCCACACAATACGCAAGCAACCCATCCACCATCCACATCCACATAGATGTTGTACATATGCTACGTAAGAAAGGAATCACATCATAATAAAGAAAAGGGAAAGCAAGAAAGCATGCAGGGTAAAGTCCAACAAGGTAATGAAATGGAAGGAAATGAAAAATGTAGTATGTAATGAGTCAAAGTATGTTCCATGTGGGGACTGGTAAGCAGTAGGGGGTGGATAAAGAGGGGAATGGGAATTAATTATGTAGATGATATGCAAGCGAGCAACGTGGGTATGCGGGTAGGATGGATTGACAGAAGTCAAGACAAGCGAGAGTAGCGTGGGTAGGGGTAATAAATGTCTCGGGATAGGGTAGGGTAGGGTAGGGCAGAGTGGTTTATGGCTATGTATGAATGAGATGATATAAATGAAATGAACAAATGTCCGAGATGATGAAAATAATAAAAAGAGCTAAGCAAGAGAGAAGCGGGAGATACTTGAGGGGGAAATCCAGGTAAATATTGGGTGGGTGATGGTGATAGGAAGGAATGAGTGAGTGAGTGTGTGAGTGGGTAAGTGATGGGTGATGGGACAGGACAGGACAGGGATAATGGGATCCAGGCAGCGTAAGCGTGAGGGAGGAGGGGGACACGCAAAGTAGGTGATAAAACAGCCTGGAATATAAGCGGACCCAGGGAATGTGAGGGAGGGGAGAGACTCGGAAAAGGGTCTCAAGCTCAAGCCCAGGGATGCAGGGGAATAAAGAAAACTCTAATTCGCTCATCTCGCAGCCCTGTGTGGTTGCGGTTGCGATTGTGGTTGTGCCGTCCGTGACGGGCTCGAACTAAACGGCGTCGAAGCCGACCTGTGCTTTAAAGGCGGCGCATGCGTTGAAGGCTGCGGTGGCGGGGCCTGCATCGACATCCTCCCCGACTGCGCCTTGCTCGCCTCGCCGGTCTTCCTGTCCCTCTCTCTCTCCCTTTCCCTTTCCCTCTCCCCATCCCTCCTCGTCGTCCCAGCAACCGATCCCGACAGCTTACTCGACGACCCCACAGCCTGCATCGTAGCCCTCCTCATCGCAGGCGGCCTCCCACCCCCACTCTCACTCTTCGTACCCGCCATGCCTCCCCCTCCTCCCACGCCTCCTCCCATCCCACTCGCCATCCTCGGCAGTCTCTCCGCACTCCTACTCACCGGCAACCCCGTTCTAATCGGCGGCGGCGGCACCAGCTGCTCCATCCCCGTCCCATAATTATAATTATACGCATTAAAATTCGGCCCCGCGGGTGCTGGCGCTGCAGCTAACGGCGTATTCGACCTCGGCGGCGTGCCTGATCCGGACGTGCCCGCCTGCGTCTGTCTCGCAAAGTACGGATTCGGCGCGCCATACATCATCTGCACAGGCATCATCTGCATCTGCATAGGCATCATTGGCACGGGGACCGCGATGGGCATCATGGGCATCTGCATCTGCATCCCACCCAGCGACGACGCCGAATGCGATCTGGAGGCAGAGTTAAACGGTAGAGGCGGCACAGGCGGAATGCTCGAGCTCGCTATCGACGCTGCGCCGACAGAATTACGATGCATGGAGCGTACACTCCCTGCGACGCTCGCGCTGACGCTCCCCATCTCTGACACACCGGACATGCGCCGTTTCTTCTTCGCTTCTGTGGCGTCTTCCGCACGCATTGACCGGATCGTCATGCTGTCGGATTCGGAGACCTGCCTTCTAGCCTGTTGGCGCGCTGGCGGTGGGGGCACTTGCGCCTGCGCCGACTCGGACGTAGCCCGCCTTGAACTCGCGTCATACGCTGGTCGTGCAAAGGACGACCGTCGATCATACACCTGCTCTTTCTCCGTCTGACCTACCCGCGAATTTTCGCGCCTCGCCCTCGCCCTCGCCACCTCCTCCGCATACGCCTTTTTCTTCCTCTCCTCCTCGCGCTCTTTCCGCTGATTCTCGTCCTGTTCTTTCTTACTCTGTAATTGATATCCCAGCGGCACGTTGTCTTCATCGTCAGAGTGCTGCAGCGTCGTCGCGGAAAAGCGCAATGCCTTGCGGTGGGGCGGACTCGTCGGCGTCAGTGGGCCGTTAGGGGTAGTTGAGGAACTTGAAGAACCTGAGGGAAGCAAGTCTGCCGGGGAGGTTAATGGACTAATACGTATTGGAGGCAGGGTCGTACTTCGCGACGCAGACGCTAATTAATGAGGTCAGGGCCTGGAAATTAATGCGATTTGCAAAGCATAAACTCACCAGAGGGAGAATCGGGGATGATGCCTATGCCAGCCATGGCCTCGAGACCGAGGGAGAACTCGAGCTCGGCCACTGCCCTTTCAGATCCTACAATGGGGGTCCTAACAAGTGAGCTCTGCTCATCACTCCAAACCCAGGATGCATAGCGATGCTCGAAGCAGGGGCGCTTCATCCACTTGCGGACACCGTGGCTGACATCACCGACGCGTTTCTCGTTCTTAGCGAGGAGGTCCGAGACGTCTTCATCTTCGAGGCCGCGGCGACGGGTCTGGGCAAGGGGGTTGTGCTTCGGACGGCGGTGGCTAAAGGGGGCTATGGACTCGCTCTCTGCAAGGGATAGCGTGCGATTCTCGAGGCGACGGACAATAATAGCTTTGTGGTGGACGATGCGAGTTGTCTGGACGACGGGAAGAGAGGATGCGCGATTTATTGACCGAGGGAAGTGGGGGCCACTAGGCGCGTTTATAAATGGAGGGGGACATGTGGGACGCTGGTTCATGGAACTGAGGGTGATGGCGCGTAGATTGACATGGGGCCGGGGCAGGGAGAGGTGCTGAGAACGGGAGGATCGAGCTGGGGAATGGGAGGATGCTCTGCGAGCTGCAGGGAGGGGCGGGGGCGGGGGCGGGGCAGGGTCGTCGTCGTAGTGATCGCTGTCGTCGTCGTCGTCGTCATCATCATCATCGTCGTCGGACTCGGGTGACGACGGGGGAGATACGTGCGCGAGGGTGGGGAACGTCGGCTGCGAGGGCGGGGGTTTGTCGGTGGGGGTCCAGATGGCGGCGACGCTGACGGTTTTGGAGGACTTGAACTTGAACCATGAGGAGATACGGTTGGTAGTTGTTTGTTGGGAGGTGAGGGTCATGGAGTCGAGATCGCCGCTGTCTGAGGACGACTTTGAGGACTGGGAGCCGGTAGAGGCAACGAGGGAGGGTGGGTGCTCCTGCGGGCGACGACGGGAGTGGAAGACGGACGAAAGACGATTCATGAGGGTGCTGAGAACATGGCGAAACAAGAGTGCAAGCCAGTCTACGAGCTTTGCTGCCGGGGATCACAAACACTATCCTACATGTATCTAAATATCTAGCTTATAAACACCGACGTCACGTCACGCCTGCCGCCGCCCCCGCTCTGCCCGCCGCGCGAGTCGCCGCTCATATCTCTCCACCATCGCTGCAATGTCCTCCGCATCGACCCCACAAAAATCAGCCGCCGCATCGAGCACACGCTGGTACTGGGCAGGCAATACGCCGCTAGTGTCGAGGGAGTGGTATATTCGAAGGTGGCCGGCCGGGATAGTATCCCCTGCTCGGCACGGGGCCGGTAGTATCCCGGCGCGATATTCGCCATCGCTTGATGACGGGGACACAGCGTCGAGTGGGAAGAACTCGGCGAGCGCTGCAGTCAGAGGGTTAACGTCATCTTGGCCTTGTCTCGCGACTCACTCACTCTTGTCGTCCTCTCCGCTGCCGGGGAGTAGCGCGTGCTGACAAAATACCAGATACTCGTCCATGTCAGCGTCGGTCATCTGGAGCGGGTGAGGCCTGTCACACGTGGGTCAGTCGGCAAATGATGCAGCTGCGTTCCTGCTTGCCTTGTTTTCCCACCATCGAGCGAGCGCACGTATTCGTCCCACCCTGACAACGCCCGGCCTGGATCGCCCTCCATCATCGCGTCCCTGTCAATCCCGTTACCGATGTCCTACGCCACGAACGAACTCGTCCTTACCTTTCCCGCCCATCCATCCCGTATATCAGCTTCAGCACCACGATCACCGTCCCCACCAATCCCAACTCCGCCGGCACATTGTCTCCTCGATGCCGTTTTGGATCTCTGCTTCTCTTCGCTACCAGCGCAGGGGCTAGAATAGGATGCAGCGTCAACGCCAGCGACAATTCACGTGCCACCGTTTTCGTCAACCCATATAGCGTCGCTACGATCCATTAGCGAAACCCAATGACGTCGATGGTCCTTACCTGTTCCCCCAAACGCACGCACGGTCCGCCACAACACTGGCGCCGCGTTCACCTCCGGAGTGTGTATCCCATAGCGTGTCCAGCACAGTCGCGCCAGACGAGACGTCAACTCATGCAACCCCAAAACTGTCGGCGCGAACTGGACCCGTGTCAGCTGTCAGCCACAGACTGTCCATCCTATTCACTTACGTGAGGACTCAGCATACGCATCGTTTCTCTTGCCAGGTGGCGCTTCATCTCCGGGGGCAACCATCGCGCCGCTTCCAGGTATGGTAGCTTGTACGCTTCGATCACCCTGTATCATATATAAACTGGGTCCTCGAAATGCTCTTCCCCTCTTACCTGATAAAGTCCTTGTACATCACAGGTAACCGCATCGTCCAACACGCCATCATTAACACCGCGATGTTCCCCGCCGGCACTTCATATCGCAGTCTCACTCGTCGAGGACCCTTTGTCGTTGTCTTGCTTTCCTTAGCCTCTGCAGGAGGTTCGTCTTCCTCTGAGCTTTCTGATTCCGACGCTGCCTTCAACAAATCAGCGAGCATCGTTTCTTCCTGTCCTTTCTCATCCCCACTATCCGAGTCAGAATTCGATGATGATGATGACGACGTTGCTTCCCCATTGTCACTGTCGTCTTTGTGTTCATCCGAATCGAGCCCTCGTTCTTTCGCGTATAAATAGGGCTCCGCTACTGGGGGCCGTGGCAGCAGACTGAGATGCATCGCCCATATGTCTCTACAAATAGTCTACATGTGATATAAATACCCATTCGAATATAAATACCGTTACACACCTCAAACTCTGCGGGCAACCCCCACTCCTCGATCAAAATCTTCACCTGCATGCGCAACAAGAGCTGCAAACACTCGAAATAAAAATATCGCGCTCGCGCGCCGTGATACACTGCACGCGTAAGACGTAAGACCAGGTGCAAATAGTATTAGTATACTCACACGCCTCGTTGTTCCTCCCAATCGACATGTCCTTCACCTTGTGCACTTTAATCGTCCTCTTCCGCATCGCGTGTGGGCCCATGGGACCCCGTTCGCTCGTCTCGATGCGATAATTCTAGCGCAAACCATTTATCATGGCCTCTAAAATACAAACACGACACGAACGCACCTGCAGAACATGCCCCTCACTACACATGACCAGCCCACTCGCATCCTTATGCCACTGGCGCGAGCGACACACCGGACAACGGCGTTTGCCCATCTTAATCCCTTAACTTCAAAGCCGTAGATCCTACGTGTGTCGCTTCAATACCCTGGCTTGCGTTCGCGCGGGAACGTAAATTTTCAGATGGAAGTCACGGTTAAAGCCAAGGAACGAAGTCGAAGCCAAGTTCGACGTGGCCAAACGCCCGGGACACGGGCGCTGATGGAGCTCAGGCGTAATCTATTCTTGGCCCTCGGAAGCAAACAGCCCAGACCCAACGAGGGACATCGCCGGAATTGAATTCGGGACTTCACTGCATTTACTAGCTTGGATATGGCGCCGAGGTGGGCACGGGAGGGGAGTATCCTGGGAGGGATTCTAGCCAGCGGCGAGCATCATGATCCCAATCTGGAATCCTGGACGGATAGCCTGAGGTCACAGTGTCAATGAGTATCGGAACCCGACGGCGGTGTACGATATACGATATACTGCGGCGGCGGCGTTCAGTTTTTTTGACGACCTGGTTCTGCATTGGATTACGGACTGCATTGGATGCGATTGGACTGGCAAGCCGTATCATGATCAGTTGAGTTGGCTTTCCTTCTGAATCCTGGTGATATGTTTGGACTGGACTGGATTGGATTGGACTGGCAAGCCGTATCATGATCAGTTGAGTTGGCTTTCCTTCCTGAATCCTGGTGATGTGGTTGGTTTCGGCCCTAGGAATCAGGAATCTATTTCTATTATAATTATTAATATGTTTGTTGATTATACTTCATTTATGTATAGATGCAGGGAGGGCTAAAGGCCATAGATCCTTAGACTCTGGCGAAGTGTACCCGAGTCATATAGTGGGCTCCATTCCAGCCTGAGGGATCCATAATTGGACTTGTACTTAATTTATGTATAGACGCGGGGGAGGGGGGATTAAAGGCGATGGATATCCTTAGCCTCTGGGGAAAGTGCGCGAATCACAATAATGATATTCAACGTCGATGTATGTACATAGTCATTCATATTCGATTCTTCTTGATTGGGTTTGGAAAGCTGGCATGCGCAATGTGAGTTCAATTGCTTTCGCGAATCCCGGCAGTCTGCGCTGTTCCAACAGCCTTCTCCGCCAGTGATGTGGTTATGTTCAAATTCAACTCCGGCATTCTAAGTATAATTATATATATACGTATTATGTGATGGAAGGAGAACGGAGGGCGATACCCTTAGCCTGGTACACGCGAATCACGATGTTGATATCCCGGAGAGATGAGCTTAGGGGAGCCTGGGTTATTATTTCAGCCATGCATGAGCTGGCTTCCCTGCGTGGTTGGTTATAATTCAAATTATGTATACATAGAAGGGGGTGGGGGGACAGGGTGGAAGGCAATACCCTTAGACTCACTCTGGTACGCACGCGAATCACGGTTTTGATATTCGATACCATTCAGCGATGCGGGAGCCAGGATCAGGATTCCCAGCCCCGCCAATTGGCACCGGGCTGCTACTCCAACAAACTTTATTTTATAATTGACCCTTGTGCTGTGTAGACTTGGAATTAAGGATGTTAATGTATACTCCACGTTGCAGAAGATATGGTATCTGTGATCATCCCTTAATGTGTAACGATAGGTCATGACGGATGTCGGATGAGCATCAAGGGCAAATCATGATCAAGGGCATAGACCCGGCCATTAAATCCTTTCAAGTTCATAGGTCCAGGCATCGTCAACAATTAAATAAATAGCTGCGATCCACGGAAGCCTCTCTTCACTCCTCTTCCCTCGTCTACCACCACCACCACACCACCAACCTAACCAGACGTTTAGGAGACACACCCCAACCCCATAACCATACCCATACCCACTCGACCAGACATGAGCGACCAAGCCAAATTAAATGGAGCTGGAATGGACACCCGCACGGACGCATCCGCCTTGGAGGGACCGCTTATTGGGAATCATATGGGGTATATTTCTATGCGATGAGAGGCGCAGGATGCGGGAGGGAGGATGCGACTCGAAGGCGGAGAGCGTAGGGAGAGCGTCCGAGAGGACGGGGAGGTTATGAGAAAGATAGAGAGAAGATAGGGGCAAGCCTG
Source organism: Sphaerobolus stellatus SS14 (assembly GCA_000827215.1). NCBI lineage: Eukaryota > Fungi > Basidiomycota > Agaricomycetes > Geastrales > Sphaerobolaceae > Sphaerobolus > Sphaerobolus stellatus. The sequence continues at coordinate 758,529 of KN837076.1, forward strand.
GTGGATTTACACGATCCCTTTGAAGGAAGCGATATCTCGTGCAGGGATGCAAGGCGAGCCTGGTGGATTTAAAATACCAGTTTGAAGGAAGCGCTACCTCGAGTGTAGGGATACATACATACGAGACGTGACGGCATGTACATATCACGGCAGAGACGATGCGGAGGAATCCAGGGTTGTATTTGTTTAGTTGTTTGTGTTGTTCGGGCTCGTAGCAGGTCCATCGCGGACGCAAAGCTCGCGCTCACCCACTCTAATTGTCCAAGACGATTTGACGTCTACGCTTTCGATCCACCGAAATGGTATAACGAGCACAGCACAACAAGGAACAGCATAGCCACATGAAGCAGACAATCAACGCGTTGACGTTCATCAATCGAAGTTGATTTGAAGGAGACCCGGAGGTGAAATCACAAATCAGTTCCTCCGAAAAAGAAGACAATGAGCCTGTTACACTTGTGCCCTTTTTCATTCGTTTTCTTTTAGATGACTTGTTCTTCGTGCGCGCTAGTTGTATACCAGATGTCTTCTTTTTGTTCCGTTTTGGTTTGCATGTGATCTTTACAGACTGAGAATAAATGGAGGACAATTGATATTGTGGTGGCCAACACTTCACCGGAGCATAATAAGGACATGCACTGGACGCGTAAAAACGCGAACGGTCACAGTGTGACAAAGAAATGACATCATCTCGTGGACCTGAAATTGAAAACAAATAATATATCGCCGGGTGCACTGGAAATTCTTCAGTTGGTATACGTTCGCGAAAGTACCAAACGTTAGTACTTCCATATTTTGCATAATATTACCATCACCTTCCTTCGTATAACCACTGGTATTACTTGCGTTCCAACCGAAGATATCGACAAGAGGTGACATGAAGATACCAATCAAATACGTTGCAAAAAACAATACACCTGTAGGTGAAGGTAAGTACATAGAAGCTGCGACGTGAATATTTTAGCATTAACTTTCCTTTCTTGTCCGAGCCGTTTAAGGCAACAAGCATCGCAGAGCCTACGATGGTAGGAACCTGATATATATGTCAGATCACATTTTATTTATATAACGCAGTTATTCGCCAAGGAAAAGATGATAGGAAGGATCCTTTCATTCTGGAACATAGATGTTCAGACATTCAGAATTCTTGCAATTCAGGAGCTCACGCACCTTTTTATCGGAATAGTAACTACAGAATATTGTCATCAGGGAGCAAACGAGACCCCCAGGCGTAGAGAGAATCAACGTTTGCCTAGATGTATAACCAAAGCCCTATTTAAATGGGACAGTGCTAAGTTGGCCTGGCATGGATTCGACGATGTGCTTTACCTTGATAATAATGTTACTGTAGTAGTAGCCGAAGCCACTACTTAGAGTGCTCACTATTATTTGAGTAAGAAATACTTATTGAAAAAAAAAGAGTCTTTGATACTTGCGAAACAATGTCAAAACAATCATTAACCAAGTGCGAATATTGGTAATTGCTTCCCAAACCTAAATGAGGCGATTAATTGATTATATCATCCCAAACATCATAGTGAACTCTTCACCTATTCTTTTTTGAAGCGCGTATTCTCCGTTCCTCTTGATCATCCCTAACTCGTTCAAGAGCTGCAATCCGTTCTTCCTTTGTGAGAAGCCGAGCATGTACTGGCGAATCAGGCAGCCAAGTGGGAACGCAAATACCGACGACGATGGCCAAACCGCCCAACATCACGCAAATGATTTTATAGGGAGGGATGGAACGCGAGTTAGGGAAGAACTATACAGTAAATTAATATAATAAATGTGGTGATTTTGAAGCCTATACGTACAACGCCATATGCTACGAAACCGCCACAAGCTTGAGTTAACTCGTTCTAAAGCAAGGCTTTAGAAAGTGGCAATGGCCGTAGAAGGTTCTAAATTACGAACCATCACATAAAACCAAGAAATTCTCCTGGACTATATCATCGTTATCATTCTGTAGCTTCAAAACATTTTACAACGTAGATACTTGCCTGTTCATCCTTCTTGTAAAACACCGAGATAATAAAAATCAGGATAGGAGCGACGCAGGATTCGCACATGCCTACAACGAATCAAAAGGAAAATTATTGAAATACAGATAATTACGAACCCAAGAGAAATCGTAAGACAAAGAAACCTCCAAAAGTAGGGGCAGTAACATGCAGCATCAATAAAGCAACACAGATGATTATGTTGCAGCCAAAATTCGCCGAGGACAAGCAGACATCCTTTCTAATTCACGTTTTGAAACCAACCTAGATATTTGGCAACTCGAGTCCTTTGAGAGATATACATCGTTGGGAATTCCCAGAAGACAAAGCCTGGCCGATATAATGTAAGGAATCTCCCTTCTGCGCAATTCAAGATCGTTTTGACTGATCGACATAGAAGGCCAGAAAATTTAAATTATAATACTGCCCCGTGATGGGGAGGCCCGTAATACTGGAATATCCTAAATAAGGACCGGTTGAAATAGCCTGTAAACCGATATACCTTACATAATTCAATGGTGTCTTGTCTAAGTATTGAGTGAAGTAGACCCCTACAGAAATCGGCGGAATCAAGAGATCCTGTTGGATATTCCAATTAGGTAATTGATTTATTACGAGGAACGGAAGTTAATCACCAATTTACGACGTAATTGAGGTTGTATTCTTCACTGAAATACGCGGTTCGCTGCGCGCCAACCAGGTGTAGAGCTTCATCACCATCTGAAACATCTAAAGCTTCCTTGAAAGCGGTACTCTTCTCTTCGGTAATTGAGACAACGTCCTTGTCCTTCTCTCTTGACGATTTTTCGACGGGAGCAGACACACTACTAGTAGTATTCCAATGGTTCTAAGAAGAAGGGAAGCTTTATATTAGAGACCTTATCTTGCATGGTTTCCAAATAGGTGCCCGGGTGCCAGACCTCATGGGACTCGGAGAGTTCCAGACACGGCTGAAAACTTACATGGGACACGCCTGGAGACTTGGAGTACGGCGATGACCCCTTCTCATTTGGTACACATGCTTTAAGAAGTCAATGCCAACGAAAGATTACGAAGCTAACAGTCACTTGCTTAAATATACTAATACCAAGTTCACTAGCATGAACTACTCTCGTCTTATAAACGCCATATCCAAAACCCTCTTCTTAATCGATGATACTAGGGCAAACAAAAATACAAGACAATCGAATCAATAAAGAAATAAGTATATTGATTGGTACTCGAATACTCACAATAATTATGTTTATAGGAACAACGCTGCTGAAACTTAAATGCATCAAAATTCTTGGTTCACAATTTGGCGCGATTAGCATTATAGGGGGAAAATATAGATATCTGTAAAACCAGAAGCCTACATTTAAAATCAAAGCGAAGACTTAATCAAGTGTTAATTGACTTGGAGGGGTCTAGTATCATCGGTATTAGTATTAAAGATGTTAATGTATAGTCCACGTTGCGGGAATTATTGTGGGATTAATGATTGGCCATTGGTAACTGGCGGATAATCACTATAATGTATGATGTACATCGACGGGATAGCAAATAGGTTAATGTCGCGACCCATGGCAAACGACAACCAGATGTTTAGGAGACCACGACCAGACATGTCGATTAAAAGAGAAGTCACCTCGCCATTCGGAGAAGTCCAGACAGGGTTGGAAATCATCTGGAATCGTCTGGCGCAAGCAAGAAAATAAATTTGATCTTGCTAGGGTGGTCATACCCCCACCTAACTTGGAAGGGCCGCGTATCTCCAATCATATAGGTTTATACATCTGCGATGGCGGGGTGGATACGGCCTGGGATGTGTAAGAGGATAATGAAATTAAGAAAGATGGGGATGAAGGAGTAATGCATGAAGGCGAGGTGAGGGTGGATTGGGAGCAAGAGGGTAGGAATGCACACCGGTGGCGGGGCGTGTGCTACGGCGAAGATCCAGGGCTGTTTGTTTTGGCTCGTATTGCAACATCATCCGTTCAAAGCTCAAAGTCAAAGCGCGACCCCTCAATCATAGTGATTGACCAAGAATCGACTCGACAGTTAGACCCGAAATATGGCACAACAACAACCACAGCATAGCCACATGAAGAGGACAATGAACGCTTTGAAGTTAAGCTCTGACTTCATCAATCGAAGTTGATTCGACGAATCGAAGGATCCGAAATCAAAATCATGATTCATAGATCCTCCAAAAAGGAGGACAACGAGCCTGCTGTTCCCTTTTTCATTTTATTCTTCTCTTGTTCTTCGCGTGCACGATTCCGTGCGAGAAGCTCTTGTAACCCTGACTTCTTTTTGTTCCGTTTTGGTGGAACTCCCTCGGGTTTCGGTACCGGTGAAGCAGGCACAGGAGAATTTGCCATTGAATTTGCCTTTGATGATGACGCAGATACGGAAGGCGAAGGGGAAGGAATACAAGGCTGAGCCTGAATCTGAGCCTGTGGGACAGGTTGCATCTCACTCCGAGAAACAATGGGCGCGGACACACGGCGGCGGACGGAGGTGTACAGCTGGGCGTTACCTCGGGGTAGGGGCACGGCCTCGACGAATCCGCACGTTGGGCAGGTTCGTTCTAATACGCGTGTACGTGTACGTGTAGGAAGCGAGGCCTTTTCCTTGTTCTTTTTGTTTTCATTCTTGTTGCCTTCTGGTTGGATCCCCTTTGTAGATGTTGATCGCGTGCGAACTCGAACGCTCAGAGACGCGTAACCACATCGTGTGCAAGTCCGTGGTGTCAATGGCGTACGCTGCTCTGGGGACTGCAACGCATGCTGTTTTCTTGTGAGTCGACTTGCATGGAGAGCAGCAAGGCCTGGAGATATTGTTCGTAAAGCGTCGATTATTGTGGATTGGTGGGAGAGCGGGTCAACCATATCAATGCAGAAGTCGAAGACAAACAATGGACAAAGGACAAAGCGCTTAGCGCCGGAGCAGCCAATGAGGACGCGGTGGCACTCCCATTGTTTACCGCTTTTGTGGAGAGCCTGCCGCCTACTTCGTGTTGTTTGATTAATTGTTTGTTATTATGCCTTTGTTTCTCGATCACTATAAATGAGTCTTTGTCCTTGCGCCTGCTCTCTCTTTGACCATCACTCAACCACCATCACGACCACCGACGATGATATCGACTAAATCTTCAAGTCCTTCAAGCCGTCCTAAATCCCCCTCGACTTCTCCGCGTAGGATTCGCGGCCCATCTATATCGATGCCAAAACCGATGTCATGGTTATCCAAGACCTCTCCTGGTACTCATGGCAGTCCCAGTGGCCACTCTCACACAAGCAGTATCTCCTCCGTCATCAACATCTCCGAGCCAAAGCTCGTCCAAGAAATGTTTGGATCGACAGGGCCAAAGCGTCATTCTCCTGGCAGATACGGTGTATTGGGAGCCGGTGCGACAGTTGTACGCACGCCGCAAGATGCCCTTACTCGTATGCTGCCATATCCGTCGGCTGAGCCGCCTGAAACTGTGAAAGACGACGATGCATCGTCATATGAAGAGGATGAACCGCAATCGCCGCCTTTGCCTCCTCTTCCGTTGACCTCGATAAGTTCTCCCAACTTACCTTTACTCTCGGAATTGGGAGAACTGCTGGAGTCGGGACGTGATATGTCTAGTCCCACCACGAATACAAAACCTCTTCGTACGAGGCCGTCGACTCCAGTTACTTCCCCAAACACCAGACCCGCTTTGAAGTCGCTTTCGACTTCACCGGCTAGTTTACCGGCTGTTCCTGCCCTCCCATTAAATGTCTCCCCAACTCCCCCTCAACCCGATTTCTCTCCCATCCTCCTTTCTTCCATCCCAGACATGCTACTCGACCTTTCAACTCTCATGGTCACAGTCGAGACCACTTCATCCACTTTCCGCACGACATATTCGACGTTAACGTCACGTCCTTCCTACTTGGCAGCTTATCTCGAGTCCCTCGCCCGTTCTGCTCACGAAAAAGAAAAAAGTAGATTCCGCGATTCTCTGGTGGAGGATGACGAAAGTTTCTTTGAGGAGGATGACGGGCACCGATTGGGAGAGCCGGATACACCTTTTGCGTCCCTTTTCTCGGCTCATCTTGCGTCTGTGGGACTCCTTCCACAATCTGCAGGGATGATTAATATATTCTTGGATAGGCCTTCTGCACCGTAAGTTGAATTAAAATTCGATGATTTATTATTTATTCATACTTCCTTCTTCTAGATACGCACACATCCTTTCCCACCTCCGATCCCCAACAAACTCTCCCGCGACTCTTCCTCGCGCTGTCGCTCTCGGTCCTCGTCACATGCACACTCCCGAGCGGATCGAAGCTCTTCTCGAACTCCGCGACGAAGCGAAATACCTCGGCCTCGACGAACTGCACAAGCTATGCTGTGACGAGCTTCGTCAACGTCATCAAGGGCATGTTCGCGGCGCAAGCAGCACGAACGGCACATCTTCCACCCAATCGAACCCCCAAGAACACGGATGCGAGTCTACTCTACAACTTCGTGTTCTTGAAGCCCAACCTCAATTTCAATCGCTTCGCACATCGATGGCTACGACAGCTGTGAACAGAGATAGTCATGCGTCGTCGTTTGAAGCTGGTTCCATGACGAGGGCGCAGACTCCAGTTTCCAGGCGGTCGGAATCGAGGTCGAGGTCGCAGCCGAGGTCAACCGAAAAATGGCTGTAAAGATAATACTTTTTCTTCGTAACGACTTTCATGACGCGCCATGGATTATTTTTTCCATTTTTAATATTTCGCCATCTTCAGCAATTTTCCGGGCTCGGATTTATCTATCACAATCACAATATTCGGACTTCCAAATTCAGCATCCACGCACTCTCCTTGAGAACTGTATCATCCCTCATTAAAACTCTCCCTAGACATTCATCATGTATCATTATTCTTTATCAGGCCTCATCACTGTCCTTCATACGTTAGTGTATCATGTCTAACTTGCACACTCATTCTTCCCTTCACTTTGCTTTTTTGCTTTGCTATCATATCTATCGCTTAGTATTGATTTTGCTACTACTTATCTTATGCTCTGAATATATTCTTTATTGTATTGCATTTACATAACACTAAAAAGACGAGGATCTTGAATACGGAGAAATAATTCGTTTAGGAGAAGGCCAAAAGTCTGGTGATACTGAAAGAGAGCTGGGACCCTTGGAAACAGTATTTGAGAAATTGACAGTGTAACTATACTTAAGTACATTTCTCTTCCGACTCTACGATGCTATTAACTCGAATACATTGAGATTTTAATAAAATAAAATAAAAAATCACGCTCGCTATGTTTGCTGTAATCAACTTGAAGATATCTGCATATATGCGATGTGCTGCCTCCTGAAGTGATCTATAGGGATGAATAATAGAAATCTAATTATAATGTATTCGTCAATATAATCCCCTTTGGTAAATGAATACCCTCATAGATTAGGCGGGTGTACTACCGAATGACCGGCGACGGGTTATTCACTTACCAGTGACCATTGCCATCAAGGTGCGTCCTAACCGATGATCAAAACATTCTCTAACTCTTTCTAGGTGCTTAAAAGTAGCATGGAAGAGTCATCAAGCCTCTCTCAGATCATATGGTCCCGTACGCCACACGAAATTCTAGACCTTATATACGAAGAAGCAGCAAATCATTGGTCTACAGCACTGGCCTTGTGTCTCGTCTCCAAGAGAAACAATAAACGGTTCATATCAAGAATTTACGAGCCCTCTGACTTTAGTCTTAGGAAGCGGACTTTCGAGGCCTTTGGGAAAATATGCTGGCCCAAAATTCAATCCCTCTACGTCCCTCGGGAACACTATGGCGTCCTGCCGAGGGGAGTGTCCTATCTCACTGGCAGAAATTGCGTATTTTCCAATTTAACCCACCTGACATGCGGTACCAACTTTGGCGAAATGCTCACGGACGCATTCCCAGCCGTTACGCATCTGCATCTATTGTTCACCCTCCTCTGGGACGCCCGTCACTGTATCATTAATCAGCGTTTTCCAAGTCTGCAGAACCTGGTATACTCTACAAGCATTCTCCATTTTAATACATGGCGTAATTGGTTGGAAGAACTTGCCGAGATAATGCTTATAATATTAAAGTCGTGCGACAAGTTGAAAGTTCTGGGATTACTGGCGCCTCGTTCGGAGAATGTGTCTGAACTAGAGATGGAGTTTTTAAACGAAAGGACTCGGATAGTGTGGCCGGATTCACAGCTGATGAAGAAGGTTGTGGCTTTTCATGACTCGGACTCTGATTTCAATTGGTCTCGATTCGGACCTGAAGCTAGCAATGATAGCTATATGCGGAATTTGATGAATCTGGAGAGAAGGCAATACATTTGGGAGAAGGCGGAAAGCATGATGAGGCTCAAAGAGAGTTTGGAGATGACAGAGAGATTAACAGCTGAATAACTGGAAAACAAATGTTTATTTAACTGCTTAACTAAATTTGTTTGTTCATTTTCAAAACGGTGTGAGTTCCAATTCTTCAAATCTGTAGGTTGATAAGTATTTTAATAGGAGCAATAAGTAAGGCGACACGGACACGGTAGCTGTACGCTAGACGCTTGAGTTTCCTTCTGTACCATGACTACCGATATTTACCTATGATACCAGCACCTCACTAAAGTAAGCCGGCAGGCTTACAAACAACTTGTGTAATAAATGCTATGTACGCGATTGAACTTTTTCCCGTTTTCGGGGTTCAGGCAGCACGGATAAACTGAATGTCCGCTACCCCCCCCCCCCGGTAAAAGAGGTTAATCCACAGCGCCTTCGTTTATTTACTACTATACACCAAAATGCTACTCATCACCAGAATAAAGGGCTTCCCCGTTTTGCTTGTACGTCAACCTCTTGTTCTCAGTATTTGCCTGGATTGCATACATAGTACTCAATCTGTCCACCCACAGTTGTTCTCTTCTGTTTCTACCATTATCACCATCATCATGCAGGTGGCTGATTATGGTAGTAAGTACGATCTGTCGAAATACGAATTTGGCAAGTAACTCTAATTATGAGGTCGAACAGTAGTTTTTGATCTGAATGCTAACTTGACTTTCAGGATTACTAGCTGTGTACGTTTTCTCACTCCTACTAGAAGCACCAGCCTTGGTCTATTCTATGATTAGAGCTTCTGAGGAGTGAGTCTTATCACATAATTGAACGATATTTTAATGACATATCTACATAGTACCTTCCAAAAAGATCTTGAGGACGAATCAAAGGTTTCCACTCGAAGCTTTATGGACCTGCAGACAAGTGTATTTATGCTTGCTGCATGTCTGACGGTATCGGCGACTTCATTGACAGTACGTTCTACTACTTACTTCCTTCTTAGGAACCTATTTTCTGAATCGGAACCTGACACGCTTCATTATAATACCTTTCCAGGCCATCTTCAGTTGTATTTACAGCAAAAGATGCGACGCGAAGGTTACCGGTGCCATCTCGGATGCTTTTACCGTACTCTCGTTGATCAGTTATTGGGCGTGTGCAATTACGTTTCTTTTGGAGGCATTGGACATCGCGATTATAGGCTTCGTATGTCATCTCCACTGTTACATGCTTTCTGTAGTTTGATTGAGCCTTTATAGCGGCGTAAGGACTTAAACCCGAATGCGGTTTCCGACATTGCACTCGGTAATCTACCATCAATGTCAACATCTGAAGCTGACCGTAGAATCGGGGAAGTTGACAAGGGAGAAATATGCGAGGAACGGATAGAGCGCGTGGATATAATCAATCAGGCATAGTTAGTTGTCTTCTTGATTTATTTCTCGATATTGATGGAAAGATAAATGTATCCAAATTGGAATATTGTTAATGGAAAAATTACTCAGAAATACATTTAGTAATTAAAATACAAGCATATTCTGAGCTTGACACAATAAATGGTACATAACATGCGTCAGTGTGTCAAACGCGGCTAAACCTAATGGCCGCCATCCCCCATGGCCACTACTATTAAGTTATGGAGTTTAATTTCCAAAATCTATTCAGGTCTTTCGTTTGCGGTCACTCACCATAATCCAATATCTTCCCAGGTCTTCACTTCACTACAACTCACTAAAATGGCTCGGCGAACCAGAATCTTCACCGACAAAACGTTGGTCTTCCCTTTGTCCTTGTACGTCAGTGCGTCCAAGTTTTTCTCATTTTTTCTCTCCAATTTCACATAACTTGAATGCTCATCGTAGCCACTCGCAGGGTTTTTTCATTTTGATAGGGCTTATGTTCTCGCTTCTGACGGCGAGGGGAATCATTTCCGCCCGAAACTACGAGGTTCTATCAAACGTAGAAGAATGTGAGTGGCGGCCATTTACCACTTTTCCCGTTAACTAATTCAACCCGAAGATCTGTGTGCACTGTACTTGCTCATATGCACCATACCGCTCTTTGTCATTTGCTATCTCGCAAGAGTCCTGACGATATCATGTCTAACTTGCACACTCATTCTTCCCTTCACTTTGCTTTTTTGCTTTGCTATCATATGTATCGCTTAGTATTGATCTTGCTACTACTACGGTGGGCGAGCGTCGCCAGGTTACTGTTTTGATCATTGATTGTTGATCATTGCAAGTTGATCTCAGTTCAACTGCAATTTGCACTAAGGATGTTTCTAGACGGTATATTAGGAACTACTAGAGATTGATATTAATATTAGAAAATATATAGAAATGCATTTAAAATATTTACAGCAGTCAGAGAGGTAGAAAGAAAGGCATATAGGTAGGAGGAGTACTTAGGTGAATTATTCACG